>CM073127.1:39047401-39647401 GCA_037039145.1 Fundulus diaphanus | reverse complement strand
ACTCTATGAAAATGAAATCGCTCGCCTTCACATTGAAAATCTTTGATAAGTTTTACCGACATACCTACTTACATTTCTTCTAAAACACGTTAAGACCTGATTATACCTCCATATGCTAAACTCAACAGTTAACACCCAAGGAGGGCTCCTTGACCAAATAATAATAATAATTATTATTATTAGGGGCCCTATTTAGAGGAGACAAACACACTGCATCTGAGGAGTCAAAAATAAAACAACCCCAGAAATAACTACAAAACGAATCGTTTTCCTGTTGGCCTTCCCAAATCCTTTACATTGCAACTGTTTACAAGAAGCTCTTTAATGCATGTTTGCTCCGAGCCAGAACGGCAGAAAAAATAACCCATTCTCCGATTATAATAACAACACCGCTCACACGAAAACAGCATCCAAAACAAAGACGACGCGTTTGAACGCAGGCGATGCTACCGATGAAGGTCTGACCATCGCTGTACAGTATGCCGGGTTTAGTTATGAAATCCGCGGCTTGATCACTGGCCCTTTTAAACAAACAACGAACACGTTGTTTTAATGCAAAGTCTTTACACATGAACTGCAGCCGTCAAATATGTTTTCGCTGGTTTATACAACAGTAACGCTGACATTACTGTCTGCGCCGGGGCGTAACGCTGGATAACGCCGTCTTGCAGCGCTACGAGATAAAACAGCGTCTACTCAAAGATTAAAATACGCGCACGCAGTCATATTATAATCAGCTCATTACCAGAGAACCTAATCAATTGCTGCACTCTGGCGTTTGCAGTAACATAAGCTTTCATTCAGCGTTTAAAACGATCGTTTCTACGGAGCGCGTGCTAGCGTTTAGCTTGTTTTAGCTAGCAGGCCAGAGGCCGTTCAATAAACACATAAAATCGTTCAAACTTCGTTACTTACACCGTATGGAGCTTCTGTGTTTGTTTCATGGGGTCTAAGTCATGTTTGCAATAAGTCAGAATCGTAAATGAGTGTTATTCCATCAAACGGTAACAATTGCTAATGCTAGTCGCTTTTTAATGTTTTGAAGCTAGGATATCATTCAGCAACATGGCGGCCGCGGAGACCTTCCATGACCCGGATGTAATAGCACCGTGACGTCAGCGATAAAAAAAGAAGTGTCAACATAGCAATTTCTTTAATTTGTGAGTTTTAGTACCTGTTAATGTGCTAATTTTGCATTTACCTAAATTAATAGTCTTATTTTAAAACATGTTAAAAAACAACAACCCAAAAGACTAAGAAGAAATTAGTATCTTTGATAATACATTTATTTTGATCACACACACACACACACACACACACGCGCAGTGTAACAACTCAAGTTTTGAAAATTTGACAAACACGCTTCAAAATAAAAAAGTGAATTGAAAAAAAAAATTCTAGCAAGCTTCTGTTAACACATTTTCACAAATGACAGAAATTGTTAAAACCCAATGTCCTATCACACAAAAAACTATTTCAATAAAAAATTAAAACTCAAATGCATCTAAACAATCATCAAAAAGCAACATTCACAAAGATAAAAAATAGTGTGCACACAAGCATGAGTAATTTTACATGCAATAAGCTCTGAAATGACTGCACCGCTACCTGAGGAAACACTGGATTTGTTCATTTCAAACAAACAAAACCTCAACTTAATTTCAAAAGAGATGTAGTGCATTTTACAATATATTGCATGGTTTAGTCTTTAAGACTGGCAGTCATAAAACAAATACTCTATGAGCTCAAAGGACATTTTTGTTTCAGTCACATCTATTTTGTCCACTATATACAGAATACAGGCACATTTTCTTAATAGTGCTACACACTCGCAATATTTGGTCATTTCATCCAAAATATTCACACACCTGTTGACGTGAACATTTGTGAACAATTAACAAAAAGATTTCAAACATAGACACAGTCCTGACCTTTTTTTCCTTTCCTTGCTTAAAAAAACAACAACTTACACCCCATGCTAAAGAACACATTTCTAAACTGAACGTAAATGCATAGGAAAGAAGCACACTAAGAAGACATACAGCCTAAAATTGTTCCCACAATATGTGCTTAAGAACATAAAGTGGAAAAATCCCCTTTTTTCTGATGTGATATTGCAGTTCCAGACTGGATAGTAGGATAACATTAGATCCTCTTGTGGTCATTTCTCCTACATGGGATCAAAGTGCTTGTGTGTTGAATGAACCGTTTACATTCGGGGGAGATCATGTCTGCAAAGCTGAAAGGCGTCGCTCAATGCACTTCTTACCTGGAAAGATTTGAAACCAATAATGATTACATGTGAAACACATTCAATTGCGGTCTAATTTAGCAATGTGATCAACTATATACTGGCTGTTGGTGCCCACACACATTTTTCAATGCTGTCGATGTCCTTTTGCTCCGTGAGGATTCGGGACAGACCCTCCATCAGCAGAAGGGCTTTGTTGTAGCGCTGCACTGACGCTGCACCGTGGTGGAACATCTCATCCAACGCAGCACATTGGATCTGAATATGGTAATCACACACATTTGAAGCGCTGATATCAGCACACCTTCTTGAAATAGAAAGGACAGATGTGAGATGAGCATAACCTGATACCGTGAGCTCACCATATGCACAGTGTGGCCGTAGATGAGCTTCTCTGCTGTGAGGCTATTGAAGCGGTCCATGAGTTTCTGTTTGTCAAGCAAGAAGGTCTGTAGCCGATCGTTCAGGGAGCGGCAATAGGTTACACAGTTCTTGTACAAGCTGTTGAGCTTCCTGATCACTGCATAAAAATAATAATAAAAAAAAAAAACATTCTTTTTCAATTTTAGCATTTTATGTATTGTTTAAAAATATAAATTCAAGTGTGTTTGATCAAATGTGTTTAAATGATTCTATTGTCTCTAAGTCCTGTAGTGTAGTGTTAAACACAGCAAATAAACAGCCTTGGAAGAAGATGATACAAGTTTAAATACTATTAGAAATAGTCTTTATGCATGCATTATTACTTGATTACACTACTTGATTACTGTTACACAAGTGTAGCACCAACTGAATGTGAAGAAAATCCTAAATATTCAGTTCAAGACATTTCTGCTTGACATTAACTCTGTCTGCTTTTCCCCCCACATCAACCTCTGCTTAAAGCACCTTACCATCCAAATAATCAGATTTTTCTTGATGGACTTTTGAAACATACTTAAGAAAAATAAACGGTTTTAAATCCCTTTTACATCCCGTACTCGGTCAATAACCTCACCTTGTTTGACTGATGAAGAGGTCTGGAGTTGGCCATGTTTTATGTTTTCCTTTGCAGTATGCAGTGCAGAAGACAGGAACTCCTCAGCTTTCATATACAACACTAACTGCTCTGCATAGCTGGAATAAATCAAGAGACATTTGTTAAAGAAGAAGCTTAAGAGCATAGCATTACTTTACATGCTAAGGAAACATAACCATATTGGATACTGAACTCGGGGCTGCTTGGAGACCCGTGTCTTTGCGGTGATGAGTGAGTAATTGGTTCCTTAAAACCCATGGTGCTTTCTACTTTTAGTTGGAAGAAAAAAACAACAACACCACCTCAAATTTGGAATTGCAGCTTTCAACTTCTAAGTCTAATTAGAATGCATCCAAAGTTTTAAACAACTCATTACTACCTCATCACATCAACAAAATGTTTGGCTTTGAATGATTCTATTATCATTTAGGGACAGAATTAATACAAATCTAGACTGTTCCATTTATGTGTGACTTTATAGCATAGATAATCTATCTGTAGTGAGGATCAAAATTCAAAGGTTATAAATACTACTTTCCATTTTAATTGTTTCCTTTTAACGGTTTCCTTAAACCTCCTCAAAGCACCATAATTACGGTGACTGACCCGTCATACGCTACCTTCTGACTTCATGCAAGCAGTGAATGGCACCATGTGCAACCCTGGCAGTGTCTTACAGTTATTAATTCAACCTGCTTCTTACCTCCACTCTTTACTCAGAAGGCTGATCTGATCTGTCACAATGCTCTGCTCTAAAAAGGAAATATCGGGACTGCAGATGTCATCCAGTGCTGGGCCTTTGGAGGAAGCCAACTCCATAACACAGGTAACAAAAGCCAGAGTGAAACGTAAATCACTCAGAGCATCAGTGTGAGCCTGCTGTGAAAAAAAAAAAAAAAAAAAAAAAAACAGCGGATGAAAAACTCCATCAATACCAAAACTTCAGATGCGGACATAGTCATTTCTTTTAGAAACGGTCATGCCTATTTGTCTTTACCTCCAGCAGTGTATCTTCGGGGAGCTCTGGAGGGTGGAAAATCAGACAGCTTTGTGGGACTGCGTCCATGGCTTCACTCTCGCTGTTTCTCCAGCTTCCTCGCTGGACGGGGCTAGCGTTCAGCATCCAGCCCGTGTTAAAGTAGGTGGGGGAGCCTGCAAGTCAGGCAAAAGGCATGTTTCACTTCTGCACGAACAACTGGGTCTGCCATGACGATGGCTGGCAGGAAATTTGAGTTATATATTAGCAGTTACAACACCTAAACCTGCACCATAACCTGCCCGAAGAATGCTTGAATAAATACAAATAATCAGTTTTCAGAGTAGTAAAAAGGAAAAAAAAAGAAAATACCTACATGAGAGAATTTTGGAAACCACGGCATCGGGAGGACTGCTTCCTTGTGATGGAGAACCCATGGCAAAAACTGCAGGAGGCGGGCTGTCTGAGAACTGAAACGCTTTATAACATCCAGAAGGTGGAGCTGTAGGGATAAAACAAAAAACAGTTAAGCCAGGGGGCAGAAACCCTTCGAAAGCAAACCAGTAAATCACATATGGCAAACATCGACCGCATCATATTAAAGTTTGGAACAATGTTGTTGTAATTTAACAGACAACAGTTCAGTAAATTTGTTCTCAACCACAAACCGCTAGTACTAGTGATACTTTGTTGTTTTACCTGTTGCATCGGCGCTGTTCTCCCAGTTGAAGCACCGATCACATCCTTCTTCAAACAGATTAGCTTCGAAGGCCGCTTTCAGCAGCATGTCAGAAAGCCTGCCGGTGCTGAGGGACCTGAGGATTTGAAGCACACAGACGCGCTGCTGTTCAACATACCATGTTTTCAGATGAAAGACACCTGCAGATATCGGCTATTCCAAATGTGTGTTTAGTTTAGAAATTGTTTTTACATTATTATTTAAACCCTTTTTTTCCCCCTTTTCAAATCAAATCCTTTTCACCTAGTGCCCTACCTTTTAAAAGCGCCCTTTTTATTGCCCGGCTTCCTGTTGACGTTGTTGTGGAAAGCAGGGGACTGATCGAAGCATTGCGGGTCAGGCACTGTCCTGGTTCGGCCTGCCTTTCTGGGTTGAACATGCTGTTAAAAAAAGATAAGTAGTTTTACAAGATTTTGCATTAGCCTATATGAGCTGGGGACCAACAGGATGCATAAAACATCAGAAAGGTTCGGTACATCTGCTCCGATGCTTAAATGGGGATGAACTTGTTCTTCATTTTCTGCTTTTGTTCAAAACTACTACCTCTATCAAAGCAACTCTAGCATATCTTTTTTTTGTAATAATCCTTAAAAAAACAGTTGGATTGGACAGGTGAGATCTAAAAAAAAACAACAAAAAAACAAAAGCAAATCAACCTTAACTGCGAGAGGTGCACGTCTAGAAAAATGGATGAAACAAAATCACATCCGGTAATTTTTATTTGCATAATCTTTGGAAATGAGCTGACCTTGTCGCTTGCAGTGACTCGTGCATCAGGAGACCCAGTCAGCAGTGCAGTTCTTGAGCTGAGCGGGAAAGCCTGCTCAGAGGTCTTTGGGGTCATTCCAGCTGAAGCAGAAAGGATCACATAACTCCTATTAGATCATTATGTTTATTAAATGAAGTCTGTTTTTCCTCATATAATTCAGGCATGACGAGCATAAGGTTGTCTGGTAGGTGGAGCAAAAATTGGTTGCGTCAGACTCAACACAGGGAGGAGAAGTGAAGATTTTATCACCCAATGAACCCTGGAATCAACCTGACGTCACAAATTATTCTGCCTCAATTTATTAGATTGCGACAAATTTGTTACCACCCAAAATGTGGGAACGAAGTTTGTGTTTCTGATAGAGATGAGCGACAAGGCATTTAATACAATCCCTTTACAATTCTGAAAATTAAACGAATATCTACGAATATCTGATAACCAGTTGTTCTGGTTTTCACCATGTTCATTCTAGTTTGATGCGTTTAGTGGAAAAAACAGCTTCATATTCTGAATTTATATGAATAACAATTAAAAAAAAACCACTCTCTTGCTTCTGCTCTTCTCTCTCAAAATTTCTTCAAAAGTGTTGCCTGTTTTAAAGTATCGACTTTCTGCGCGGCACAAAGTTGCCACTCTGGGGCTTGATGTAACTGACAATAAAACATACCGCGTGCCATGTTTGAGAAACCGTTGTTACACACTAGAAAGAGAAAAAAAAAGATGCAAAACTACCTGGTGGGGAGAACTGCTCTGGTTGCGCTCCTCCTTTTGCCAGTTTTGGCACGTTAGAGACAACACCTGGACAAGAAGCTCTACGCCATCCACACTGCAGCGGCGCTTCCCTGACTGGATGGAGGTTCTGCGCCATGCGGTGGTAGTTTTGAATCTGAGTTGGGACAGGAATGGGTACCGACGGGCTGCAGTTACGGCCATTTAATGCAACTTGATTGCTGTGTGTGATACAAAGGAGCGGGGAGTTAGGATGGATTCAGGGTTTAACCCCACAAAAAACAGAACATAATATAAATTTAGACCTGCTTAGTTTTCTTTTACCTAATGGCCTTGGTGGGAGAGTGCAGCAGGGAAGGAGGTAGCGATGTCCTTCTTACGCATCCAGAACCTCTCCTGGTCAACTGAAACCTAAAGAAATTTCAAGTCTTGCTTAAAAAACAAAACACGTATAATATTTCCTGACATTAACAAATACATTTCAAATCAGATAACTGTACAATGAGGGTGACTCACCCATTGTTTTTCAAGCAAATTTCAGTGGGTGACCCATCTTCCACCTCACTTAGGTACTCACCTAAGACAAAACAACAAAACATGGACCGTCGGACTAGCAGACAGAAAAAAACATGAAATTAAATAACCAAGATATCTACTCAGGGTTTCTCACATGTCATACTGGAAAGCTCAGCTGGCACCATTACGTAATCTTCAACACACGACGATGGGCTTCTACTGCCTTCAGTGGCTTTTGCTTTGCACTGCAAGCCAGCGGGGTCCTGTGTCGGCAAGCTGGGCTCTTTGGGCTGAAGCTGGTGCACGTCTCCGTCGGAATGCTGAGAAAAAAAAACAAAAAAACAATAACAATAAGAGATACACACAAAAAATTGGCAAAATTAACCTGAAAGGCAGTTGCCTGGTCAGAAACGGAAAATCAGATCTTTTTTCCGGTCACTAAACGCACCACGCACAACAACAGCCTTCGGTGTGGACGTTGTTGCTCAGGGAAGACTCAGACTCAGTTTTTTTTTGTATCAGTAAGAAGTTTAAAAACAAATTGAGACAAAGCAAAAAAGATGTAAGATGTTTATAGAACTTATGCTAATTGCTGCAGGGGGCGTGCTAGCCTTTGCTTTTCAACAGAGCGAGACTTCTGCAAATAGCAAGAATCTGAATAAACATTCTGTTTGAATCTTTTGAGGATTTAAAGACCATGTTGGATTATGAAATATTAGCAGTATTTTAGAAATCTCACAGTTAGGGTAAGCATCTCGTTAAGGTTCAGGGAATAAACACAAAGACTAATGTTTAGAGTTAGTGATACTAACCTTACTAATCACACTAAACACAAGGATAGGACGCTAAAAACAAAAACGTTGACTGTGAAAAATAATTAAAGTCAACATTTATGTTTTTAGCGTCTTGAACAAAACAGTCAACCCCTGTTTAACTGCAGAGCTGTGTAACATTGACTGCTCTGGTCCTGTTATAAATAATCAGAAGAAAGGATGCTTCAGGCATCTTTTAAGGCATAGCAGCAAATTTAAGGCATAGCAGCAAGTCAGAGCTCTAAAATATACTGAGTGGATCTAGTGGTTAGAAATGTAATATTTTGTGTGGTATGCAGTATTTTCTTTAGATGTGACAATAGAAAAATGATAAAGTTAGTGAGATACAAGCTGTTTCTCAGTTAAGCAGCAAATTAGGGATGCTTATATTCATTTTCTATTACTATGGATACCTAGATTTTAGAACTTGGAGGATTTAAATTTGTAGTGACTTTTAGGTCAGAGCTTTATGAAATATTGTGGTCAGAAATCGGGCACATAAATCTCTGATTGGTGCATCTTTTATGAGAGTGGAAAGCCACAGGAAAAATAAAGTATATCTCTTTTATAAGCTAATTTTGCATAGGTCATATTTTACTGAGAGTTTTCTGTAAACCGGAGAACATACTTGTGGCGAGGCGAGCAGAGACGTGGAGGAGCTGCTGGAAGAGCTGCCTGAGCCAGAGATGGTGTCGGAGATGAGAGGAGAAGGTAAACCTGTCAAAAAGCGCAGACCGGCTTGTGTTAGGAGCGGCGCTGCAGCAACTTTATCGGCACCACGGCAAGCGGCAAAGACTCACGAGGCACGGTACGCACATTTCTTTGTTGGCGAACTTGACTCCAAGAAAGGGTGGTGGAAGAACTCCTCTGCGGGTGTAAAGATTGACACGTAACACACACGTTTCACACTTAAAGAATCATTGTGAAACATTATGAGGCGTAGGCTTACCAAATCTCATACGTTCCCTTTGGTTTCTCTGCAGAAGCCCCAGGAGCAGGTGCCTTAGGTTAGCTGAGGTCTCCTTTGGGATGCTGGAAAAATAAAATGCGTTTATGTCATTTCACTATTTACTATAGCAAAACAGCAGTTGTGAAGGCGAGGCAATACAGTCACAGAGTTAATTTAAAATGATTTTTTAAAATGATTTTACATGGATTTTAACATATCAAGCCTTTTGAAGCTCTTGAAGTTCTGGGAATGTGTGCACGCATGCACTCATGCTAAACGCACGGAGCTTTGCAACGTTCATTAATTTAAATGCATTCTGGAGCATAAATCATAAAGAATATGGATGCACTCTAAGAGGAAGAAAGCAGTGGAGCCGCTAAGTTGTTTCTCCCCGATCCATTTGTACGTCCTGCCTACATGGTGACAAATATATTAATGTTTAGAAATTGCTGCTTCAGTCTGCAATCGTACACACTTTAAATATGTAAATCCCTATTCTAATTGATGTCTTCAGCACACAGGCTCTCGGCGGGATGACGCGCGCTGTGTGTTTATGTGCGCGCTGAGCTATGTGGGTCATGTGGAAAAAGATAGCTGCACAGACCATTACCTGGCATCTCGGAGCGAGTTATATTTAGAGAGAGAAGAAAACAAACTACGCCCCCTCGTACAAAAACACAGTCCATCTTATCACCGAGCTGTATCATTGCATAAGATAAGCATGGCTGCGAGCAATAAAGAACAGCGCTAACAAAGCAGGCAAACAGCCCATAACTCCATCTGGATTCTTTCCAGGTTGGAGTTCTTCAAATCATTAAAAAAAAAAAAAAAAAAAAAAAAAAAAAAAAAAAAACAGACTTGCTGTTTGTCATTTTCTATTTTTTGTAAGTACTTAATCAGATTTATTATTTCTACACTGAAAGGACACGAGATGTATCATTATACATACATGGAATTGAACGGATCTCGGAGAACTTTCCAGATCTGACGGATCTCATCAGGTGTCTGTATCAGTTTCTCCCACATCAAGGCTATTTTTAGTGTTAGTGCAGGACTTACTTATGACCTCTAAATATATCTGTGGGAGCATGTGTCTGCAGACTTGCATGCACTCAAACCCCGGTCATATATGCGCAAATGTTGGTTATTTATTGGAAAACTGAGTGCGGACATGACAGAGTTTCCAGTAATGCCAGCGCCTGTCGTCTTTTCCGCGCATTGTGTGTGTGCAAGCGCTGGACTGTGCACCAGTTCAGGGGGGAAAGGTCAGGAAGACAGGCAGTCACCTGGGTAACAGAGTTTCGTTGCTTTCATAGAACAGGCGGAGCTCTTGTGGTGAACTGGCCTGAACACAAAGAAAATAACAAAAATCATCTTTGAAATATAATTATTCACCAATAAAGGCTGGAATCACAGGGTACCTGAGATGCAATACAACACGTTCCGGCTCTGCATGTTTTGATAAGATACTTTGCCCGGCAATGTTAAGATACGATAGCAATGCGACAAACCATGCGATGCAATATGGTACAGTACAACATGCAAGGATTCCATGCAGTATGGTAGACTGCACTACAACACAACATGATACGATATGATGCAGCAGGATACACGGCAATGCAATACTCAGGGATTTCTTCCATTTCGGAATGTCATCCTTTCCCAAACTAAAGTTTCTAGACTTACCTGACAGGTTTATTTATTTATTTATTTTTTACATTATTAACATCTGAGCACAAATGACATACCTGGACAAAGCGTTTAGTTTTGCCGTCAGGTTTTCTTATCTATGTTTTACTAATCAAGGAGAAAGCTCAAGTTGGCTACTACTTTGGTACTATGGTAAAGGGCTA
The DNA here is from genome assembly GCA_037039145.1 of Fundulus diaphanus. Taxonomy (NCBI): domain Eukaryota; kingdom Metazoa; phylum Chordata; class Actinopteri; order Cyprinodontiformes; family Fundulidae; genus Fundulus; species Fundulus diaphanus. The sequence goes on along the minus strand of CM073127.1, from coordinate 39,636,789 downwards.
TTCCACTGGTTTTTGGGCTTTTAGATAAACCAAGATCAGTTTTTATTTCCGGATCCATACTAATTAGACTTAGAAGATTAGGACTAAACGCAGGTTATTCAAAGCACAGTTTCTGACCTCTAATATCTTATTCCGTTTCTAAAGGACTTAGACAACTTTATTGTCATTTTGTATGTAAAGAGTGCATACAGAACGAAATTTCGTTGCATACAGTTCACGACAGTGTAATGGGATTGTAGGTGGAGTGCTTTATTAAAAAAAAAAAAAAAGCTACCTTGTTTGGTGGTATCGGGATGAGATCTAGTATTAAAAACAAACGTCACGTTCAATCAACGTCCCCCCCCCCCCCCCCCCCAAAAAAAAACAAAACAAATTGCATTCTTGCTTTCTTGTGTGTGCCTTCAGCTCTGTGTTGTCTGATGATAATTTAAGATCAGGGTATTACGCAAATTAAAAGCAAACTCTACTCTTTTTCCAGACATTGCAACAGGATGTAGGAAGCCTGAGTAGAACATGATACAATATTAAACAAAATATTTTTTTTGTTATTGCACTCTTAGGGAAATGTGAACGTGTAGCACTCTACTTTCTGCACATTATCAGTCTGGGACTACTCCTATCGAATCCATTTGAGGAGAGGAGGTACATTCAGCAGAACTCTCAAAGGTGATTGGGCGAAGCGACACCTGGTGCATCCTACAAAAATTTGGTTTTAGCCAATTACGGTATCAAATTAAAACGTGAGCAGCACGCGTGATGAGAAACCATAACAAGGTATGCTAGTCAAAGCACTTCTTGTTTTTCCTACTATCAAAGAAAAAATGGCGGAATCTTACATAACAGATGTGATTACAGCAGCTACGCGTGCGTCCTCCTTTGCTGCCATGTTTGAGTGTGTGGTTCAGCTGTGGGCTCGGAAGCTCTTGCTTTTGTCACAGCTGTATGTCCCGCCCTAAACCACAACACTGCAACGTGATTGGCCCGAACCGTTTTTTGGTTCGGATACACGGTTGAATCCGGAGCGGCCCAAGATGGATTCTCATGTGTTTGTGAACGCAAAATACCGCGAGAATTCATCTTGCAGGCAAAGTTAGTAAAAAGCCTAAATACCATTAATTACACCAAAGGAAATCTGTTAATGGTATGCTATGAATGGTATATTACATAAACAAAGAATACTTTTGCTCAATACATATGTTGTCCAATTTTACTTAAAATTCAACATCTTAAAAAATATTAATCTGATGTCACCTACATGCTTTTATTCATTCGTTTTACAATAACCACTGTGTGCACAAATATTCTCCAAACACAGACATCAGGTAAGTGTTCCGGGCATCCGGGCAAGCACACACTGGAAGGTTTGCCAACTAAGGCAGCTTCGTAAATATCAGAAGCAGCAGCTCACTGCAGACTAACCCTTGGACTCAACACAACCCAGTGACCTCCCAGCCAGGGATACAAACTAAACTTCTCTGTCAGTCTCAGAAACTGGAACAAATAGAGATTTGGGTGTTCAAGCAAAACATACTGCCTCGTCCTTATAGTGCAACAGCACTACGGATATAAAAAATAAATTAATACAAAGAGCCGATTTAGGACTTACCTATGAAAACAAAACTGAGGTAAAACTTGTGCCTGTGCTTAAGTTACATCTGAGACGGTGCGTAAACAACAGCTCAAAAGTATGACTAAAGCACCCACGTGAACAGAAGAAAGTAATAGGCGGGGTTGTGAAACACTGTTTACTCTGGGTTTAGAGAAGTGGCTCGTGGCCATTTCCGAATGCCCCCACCATAAATAAGGCTCGTTACTTGGAAGCAGTCAGGCTCCTCCAGCATTTTCCATCTTACAACACTCATCCCATAGACATCTTGTTTATCATGCTTGTGCTACGGAACATCTTGTTGCTTTGTGTTATGAAAGAGAGACACTCATTAGCTTGAACCAGAACTAAACGATGGCAGGGACCTAAGCGAGCATTAGCTGGCAAACCCAGGAAAGTAAAGCAGATCTAAATCTGTTAGTTCTCCCGTGTTTATGCTCCTTGAGGTTTTCACTCACATGAAAGGGGGCCTTTCCAGTCAGGCACTGGTATACAATAGTGCCTAGGCTCCACAGGTCGGCCTTGGCGTCATAGTTCTGGGACATGATGACTTCAGGGGCCTGTGTTCAGACAAACGCCGTTAACAGCTTAGGGATGTAGCGACACTGCGTCCTGCCGGGCCAGGGAGAGCAGAGAATGAACGCTTACCATGTACATGGGAGAGCCACACAGTGTAGCAGCCATGGCGTTTATCTGGAGGTGCCGTGCAAACCCGAAATCAGCTGGAGGTTCGACAAAACAAGGAGAAGGACGTACGGAGTTAGTGCGAGTCTGCTAACGACGCCAACAACCGAGTTCAAATAAAGCATTTCCCGGAACACATCCTCAGCTCGACAGTGTGGTGTGAAGCCATTACCGATCTTAATGCTGGTATTTACAGAACCGGACCTGCGCCCCTCCCGGTGGCACAGTAAAATATTCTGGGGCTTGAGGTCTCTATGGAGGATGCCTTTGCTCTGCAGGACCTTCATGGCTCTAGCCATCTGCTGCAGGAATACCCGGATGGTATCCTCACTAAGCGTTCCTTTGGCTGTTGAAGGAGAGAAAAACAGGTTCAGTCAAGCGTTACTTCTCTGTATATGTCAACACTAGAATTATATTCACTTTGCAAATGACAATCCGATGTTTCCGATATTTGAGCACATGCTCCATCCCTCCCAACACCTCCATGTCATTCCACTGCAGCTCTGGGATAAGTGAGTGACAGATGGGTGAGGTCATATGGGTGCTCCCTTAACCTCGCCAAATGTGAACACGTGCTGTGCTGCAAATAGCCATATATGCTTCATTGGCACGGACTTAGAAAGTTTACAGGATAAAAGGAGTCACAGCGGTATAATTAGAACAGAGTCGCACATCAGTGTTTAAGCAGGACCATCAACACTGAACAGGAAAGTTTAACCTCATCCATGATAAGATCGTATTTAAAAAAAAATAGTGCGGGAAATTTTCTTCAGAGAAAAACTTTTAAGAAAGTTAATGTTGGAACGTCCCAAAGTGATGAATAAAAACAACCAAAAAAACAACATAAAAAGCGTTGTTATTTTTGTCTACAGTTTACTTTGATTGTCAGATAATTGACTAAATGTAGTATAGATGTACTAATGAAAAGTTTATGGCCTATTTTTGATCTCCCGTCGAGAACCTTAATTAACAGCATTCCAAATTATTTTTCTCTAGCTGTTCTTCATCATTTAATACTTATATTATTAGAAGAGCCAGCGTATCACCATATTATGTGAAAGAGCTAGCTCTGTAAAACAGGGTTTTAGTGACTAAAAAAAAAGACAAAATGATTACCGAGTTGACATTTTGAACAGTTTTTGCATCTTTTCTTCAGGATTAGCATAGTTAGGACATCTGAAACATGTGTATTCCCCACCCTTACTCTGAGATTTCCAAATGGTTTATATGACTGAGATATCGAAAGGATAAAACAGAGCAATTTTGCTGTATTCAGTCTAGCCCCCCAGCAGTTTGCTGAAAGGTCCCCTCACTCACTATCGCAGCCTGAATGAACCGCTGACATGTCGACACGTTCTACAAAACACTTAACTTTCAAGAAATTGTGTCGCGCTGATAAAGTATGGACCCTTTGCTTTGTTTAAGCATTCAACTCTGTGTTTTGGCAGACTTACTTTGAAGATACTCTGCCAGGTCGCCACCATTGCAGTACTGAAACCAAATCACAGACAAGTCTTAACAGAAGCCTTGACACAGTGCTACAGCCACCCTCCACTTTTTTTTTTTTAGAAAGATCTATTTGCATGTCAGTCTGCCCCATTCCACTCTCCACTCACCTCCATTATGAGATAAATACACCCTCCCATCTCCTGTTGACAAAGAAAATACAAATGATCAACTATGTGCCTTTTTCCTCTCTACATCTGTAAAGATTAATAACGGATCGGACGGATGAATAAACAGACAGGGAGCGTGCTTTATTCATGGATGGAGAGGGGAAATCATACAGTCCATCGGGCTCTTAGAAGCCACGCTGACATTTATACAACAAGTGACAACACCTCCTGTCTCAGACGGAGCTTTTTGGCCTGCCACCAGACAGCTTCTTAAAATTCTCAACCGCAATAACAGTGAACTCAGGAACCTGAAACGAGACCCAGCTAAAGCTGGCGTCCGGCGCTGAGCGCTTGAATCATCCAGGACTCTTTCCCAATTCAGCTCCCCTCCTTATTGCCATTATGTAAAAAAAAAAAAAAGGCAGCATGGCGGTGAGGCGATATCGATTGACGTAGAAGGGGGGGGGGGGAGAAGTTTAGGGTTTCAGTACAACATGACTGGAGGGAAACGCAACGAGTGGAAAGACGAGCTAAACCAACACAGTTGAAACCGCTTTCCAGGGAGTCCCAATTTAAGACGTGATCACCACTTGCACAAGGGTTAAAAACACCTCATGGCCACTAAGGTTGAATAAAAAACAAAAACAAAGGCCGAGCCGGTGTGCCTCTGCTGCGGGACTCTGTTTGATAAGCCATTGTTTGACCTGCTGCCCCCTGCCATCTGTTTGACAGTGTGGGAGCTCAGCTTAGCCCTGCCTACAGTCTGGCAGGTGTCAGTAAGGTGATAAGAGGAACGCGCACACGCAGAGGGCAAACTGGGCTCCAACAGATGGTTGCCGTTGTGTAATATGTGCGACCTACCAGCCACGTGGCTCTGACAGCAAAGACAAGCAGTGCAACAGCCTCACAACAGTCGAAAGAATTAATCAATCAGGATAAAGTGGCTCTATACTTTTGGAAGCAACCTGGATCAATTCAGCCCGGCCACGGCATAAGCAACAGGCAGAGCCGGCCCAAGGCACAGGCAAACCACACGGCAGGGGTCCCGCATCACCAGCAGGGGGCCCCCAAGAGCACTAGATATATCGAAGAAGTGAGATTACTGAATGTACGACTAAAAAAAATCTGTATCACATAAAAATAAAATAAAAAAAAAACACATCCTGTTTGATAACTTTGATCCTATGCTTAGCCGGTATTGACTTCCCTCTGAAGTTCTCCAAAAACAGCAGAGACTTTCTGACATATGTAAACATCCATCCGTCCATCTATTGGTTGTACCCGCTTATCTGTGCAGTCATAGGGCAAGAGGCGAGGCCGTAAGAAAGCACATTATCATAAATATTTCATATTTCACATGACTTGACTTGTGAGATTTAAGCAGGGCAGATTGGGCTGCGATGTTTTCTTATTCTGTTTCTTTCCAGTCACTATACCGACGCCTGGTATAATGTTATTATACCAGCATTACACAACGAGGTATAGCGCTCAGATGTTCAGGCAAAGGGGAGATTAAGCGCGTCTTAATTGAGCTTTGACGGCCGATCACAGTTGGAAGGTTCCCAAGACAAGTCATGTTTAGGGTGCCGTCTGATGTTGGGCCGCCTCTAGCAAGTTTCATCATGTGGGAGCCAAGGCTCCCAACACCACGTGTTTTCAGGGATGAAGGTGAGACCGGGCAGCTGCAGAAACACCATCCTTACCTGGTAATCAAGTAGCCGGACAATGTTCTCATGTCGGAGTTCCTGGAAGAGGTTTAAAATACACTGTTGCTGTTAAAGCTGTAGTGGAAGACAAGACACAGAAATGGATACATGGCATCAGAGACATGCATTTACCTTTAATATTTTGATCTCTTTCCCAAGCAAAGCCTGGGATTTGGAGAGGTTCTTCTTGTTGATGCACTTCACAGCAACTTCCCAGTCCCGTTTCTTGGAGAGAGAAGAATCAAACAAAACACCAGGCGTTAACAAAGTGAGGTAGAAATAAGTTAAAAAGCCTGAGATGGGAAAGTTACCTCTTTATGTCTGCCTTTGAACACAACAGCAAAGGCACCGTGACCAATCAAGTCTTTCCGGTTGAACTCAAACTTTCCAACAGACTCCATGGATGTGCGCTTTAATAAAACCAGACGGTGCGGAGTTTCAGGGCAGCTTGGAGAGAAGGACTTCGCAACTGGAGCAGACACCGGCGAGTGCAGTGTCAAGGGCGGAAAATGCCCCCTTCACGTTTCATTGGCTTCATGTTGGTGGAAGTGGTCGACAACAACATGACGACGTACAGCCGTCAACACAAAAAAAAGGAGTAACAACGTGTAGTAGTAAACAACAGCGTAAGCGGATAAAAAGCCAGCGGTTCACCGAGGCAGTGTCGTCCGCTCCTGTGAAACCGTCTGCCGATAAAAGGTCGCCCCTGTGCAGCCTGTGTGTATGCTCGTTTGTATTTAAACACTGACCTCACACATTGTTGTGCCTCTCACCTCTCCAACCATCCGCCAAGTTATTCTTGCCTCATGATGCGCATGCGCAAACACACGAAGAGGCTTTTTGCTGGCGGTGCTTTCGCTGTCAGCTCGGAAATTCGAACTTTCAAAGCTACCTTCGGCTGTAACTTATTTATATGCGGGCGCTGTGAAGAAGAAAGAACAGTTTTGCATTTTTAGCCTGCCACAAGCCACTATATGAAACGAAACCCTTTCCCCCCTGAACTGAACAAAATAAATACAGCTACGTAATAGGGCTATATTGATTCTAACGATTCATTTCTAGTTGTTTATTATACAAGATGAAAGGGCAGGTTATTTGTCATGTCATCCAGAATTCACTTATGTACATTTACACTGTACAATAATTTAAATGTAATGAAAATGTAAATGAAACGCGATGGATGGATTTAGACCCCTAGCAAACCGCCAAAAGTTGGTCCTACTGGGAAAGGGGCATACAGCCTTGCTGAGTCAGTAGGCTACTTTAGGCAAGGCAAGTTTATTTATAAAGTACTTTTCAGTAACAAGACAATTCAAAGTGTAGAGAACCATCTGTCGCTGCATACAGACTTTGCAGCTCTATATCACACTGTACATCTACATGAGTCAGTCCAATTTTTCTATCTATCTATCTATCTATCTATCTATCTATCTATCTATCTATCTATCTATCTATCTATCTATCTATCTATCTATCTATCTATCTATCTATCTATCTATCTATCTGTCTATCTGTCTGTCTGTCTGTCTGTCTGTCTGTCTGTCTGTCTGTCTGTCTGTCTGTCTGTCTGTCTGTCTATCTATCTATCTATCTATCTATCTATCTATCCATCCATCCATCCATCCATCCATCCATCCATCCATCCATCCATCCCTATAGATGGATGGATGGCAATATATATAAAGATGGATGGATGGAAATATATATATATATATATATATATATATATATATATATATATATATATATATATATATATATATATATATATATGTCCCTCAGCATTAGGGACATAGTTGACTAAAAACTAATTTTCCCTTCTTAGGCGTTACTTTTTCATTATTACTGGTCAATATTTCAAGATGTGGTTGCTGTGACTCTTCAGCCCCATTATGGACACATTTTGAGGCTCCCTTTTTATGACTATAAGGTGTAGTTCTAAAGAAACCAATAGCTGTATGTTAATCAGATGTCCCCAACACTAATTCAATAATTGTGAGTGCAAAAATGCTATAAAATCTAACATTTTTGCTATTCTAAAGTCTGAAATCCGCATCCATCGCAACCCTATTTTTTGTTCTGGTTACAGATTCTTAATTAAACCTCTGTCCGTAGGGCGATTCTAACACATGGTCATACTTTGATCTTAACCATTCTATTGTAGCTCTGGCAGTATATTTAGGTAGTTATTCTTGTGTTTTCCAGCTTCTAACAGCTTTTCTTCCAGGGTTCCCCTGGATGTAGCTCCATATCTTCCCGTCAACTCTGACCAGCTTTCCTGTAATTGCTTAAGAAAAGTATTCCCACAGCATGATTCTGCTGCCACCATGTTTAACCATGGGGTGATGTGCAATGTTTTCAGCCTCTGTTTTCGTTTGGCCTCATCTAACCAGAAGCCCTTCAAAATGTTTGCTGTGTCCCCCAAACGGCTTGTGGCAAACACAGGATATTCTTATGATTTTCTTTCAGCAAAGGCTTTCTTCCTGTCACTCCTCCTTAAAACAACAGATTTTTGGAGGGCATGACTAATAGTTTTCATATCAGCAGTATTTTCCTACAGTTGTGGAGCTGTTCAGTCTATCCAGAGTTACCGCTGCCCTTTTGGCTGCTTCTCTGATTATTGGTCTCCTTTCCTGGCCAATCAGTTTTGACCAGAGCTCTGTGAGATAGAAAAGCTTGGATTATTGTTTTCTAAACTGACCTCACTTTAAGCTACTTCTCACCATATTCCCCTGATGAGTCTGGTGTGTTTCCTCTAAGGCCTTCCCTGGACAACTGGGTTTACACTAAGATTAAATTACATCAATGTGGACTATTTTTATTTATTTAATGAATGACATCTGAAGGCACTTGTTTGCATTAGATGCTATTTAAAAGTGCCAGGGCTGAACAATACATGCTATACTTTTCTGCATTTTATTTGTAAGAAACTCTTAAATCCATGTGTCTTTTTTTCTTTCACTGTTCAACTATGTAATGCTACGTGTTGCTATGTCACCTACAATCCTAAAATAATTAAAAAATAAAAATTGTGGTTACATGACAAAACGCACAAATGTTCAAGGGGTATGACTCATTTCAAATAGTAATCAGTGTAATCCCACTGCAACACACAGTTTTGAATATATTAGTAAAAAATTGTGAATTAAGAAAAACAACTAATTCATTGAAATTTAGAATAATGATAGTTTTGACACAAAAATTAAAGGCTACACAAAATACAAATTCTAAAATATTTAACTTTATTCTGCCTTTTAAAAAGTGCTGACCAAGTTACAGTATATAAGAAACAGAATTTTTGGCACAGTGTACGATAAAGGACAAGTTTAACAAAGTATTTCAGAAAGAAAATGCCGATCCTAATCAACCTTAGCCCTCTGCAGTAAAACATGATTGTTGCTTCTTCTAACATGAAAATTTTGTTAATTGTTGCTGATATATGCTTCAAAACACACATTTCACAGACTTTTGTGGAATACATGAACAGTATTCACTGTTCTTTAAAAAGCATTTGCAGCTAGTGAGGTACAGATAATATTCCAACAAGTATTTTTCAAGAAGGAAAATAATTAAACAAAGAAAAACAGTGAATAGTAATTTTGCAATTATAACAAAGTTCCAAGAGGACACAATACAATACTCAGAATCACAACATAAATAAATACATATCTATCAAATGGTTATGTTATTTTGTGCTGTTCCCAAAACTGGAATATAGCTGTGTCAGTTAAGTAATTTTTGTTAGACCTCAGATGGATAAAATCTGCACTTTATCCTTTGTGATGCAACATAGATTAACAGTTGGTGTGGCATAATTTTCAAAGCATAAATTAACAGAATGTTTAAAACCAACTTTTTATTGTCTTGGTCTTTTGGTCCAAGATTATGCAAACAATTCTGAGAACATTCTGAAAAGTCTTGTCTTAGCACAGTTAAATATGCTCAATTCCTGCCTGCAATTGAAAGCACATGTCATATAACCATTTGCTGTACAAAGCAAACTCATTTTCATGAAAAGATTAGTGCTAATCTTATCTTAACACTGAAAGAAAACACACCTTTATTTTATTTAACAGATCAATAGAGAGAAAAACTTGGATAACTGGTCACCTGATTACGGAGCCCGTTGCATTTCTTTTAACTTAAAGTAAATATTGAATTTTCTTGTTATTCTAATGGTACACCCTGTGGATGTAAAACCTTTACAACCCATAAAAATGGTAGATTTTTGTGACATAAAAAACAGAAGGTGAAAAATCATTTGAAAACTTTGACTAATGTTAATTTGATAAATGTACGACAGAAAACGTTGCAACACCCTGGCTGCCTTAGTGTTATCCACTCCTTTTGATTCAATTTTAGCATTCAGCCTTCTTTGGTAGGATATAGACAACATCCCACAGCTTGGCAAGAGTTGCCCACTCTACTTTGCAAAATTTCCCCAAATCTCACAGACTGTAAGGACAAGGCTGTGTTGTACACAGCTTTCTTCAAGCTGAACCCAACGTTTCTCTGCCAAACTAGTCTGAACTCTGGCTACGACATTCAAAAACGTAAAAAAAAAGTTTTCTCACGAAGGCCGACGTTTGTTGATTTGGATGCATACTTAGACTCTCAGTCACGCTGAATCACTTTGAATCGTCTTGTTACTGAAAAGTGCTATAAATAAACTTGCGTTGCTCCCACCATTTTCAACTTCTTAGCTGACACTGAAGGGTTTTGGGTCAAAACCAAATAGTATTTGGAATTTCTTTCATCTTCGCAAAAAGTGTAGCTCCACATGTTACAAGTAACTCCTTTCCATTCCTTTAGTGATGTTGCTGTTTTTGCTGTATCCAAGCGTAGCTTTTGAAATTGTGGCCAAAGGATCCAGTGTGCCTGCATCAAACCATAAAAGGTTTTTTGGAGGAAAAGGATTCTATTAGCCCTTCTTCCTGCTCCAAACACAGAGAACACAGGAGGCTGTTGTACTTGTGGAACACAACCAGTACTAAACAGAGTTTCCTCCAACTTCTTCAGTGTTACTGTCTGGCACTTGCCAGCCTCCCTCATCAGTTTCACTCTTGGACATTCATCAATCATTTAGAAATATCCAGTTTGAATGATGTCACGTTTCATATTGTATCTGGCTATTGATGACTGTATTTGCTAATATGTTTAAAATGTTGTTGTTTTTTAAATCTTCTCCTGACTGATACCTTTGTACCATAAACATGTTTTTGATCTTTGTTCACCCTTTCACCATCTATGGCTTTAGCTAAAGGATGCAAGTAAAAAAAGAAACAAAACAAGAAAATCCAATTGACAGATTTATGTTCCCAAGAAGACGGAGTGCTGGAGTCAAAAGGTGGTTCATCATATTAACCAGGTCGTCCCAGCTTACATTTCTCCCTCTAACAGATTTGCTTGTTTTTTCAGTTGATCAACACAGGATAAATTTCAAAATAAGGGTATGCAATTTTTAAATTATTCATCTTGTTGCCATTTTTATTCGCTTTACAAATCACCTGGCATTTTAACGGGAATGTGTAGATGTTTCAGAGCCACTGTACGTTTCTAAACTGATATGCTGTTCAGCTCACTTTTATCCTTTTTTTGCAATGGCATGATGTAAACTTCCTTAGCTAAGTTTGACATTGGCAAGGGGTTGAGTTGTGGTGTCAGGAAGTCACATAAAGACAGACATGGTTTCTGAAGCTACGTACTCTACCTGGTGTCTTTAGTATTTCAAAGATTTTAAGCACTTTTTTTTGACCATTAATGACTTTTTTTAGCCATTAATTTAATTTTATTCCTCTAATGTAGCCTTGTTTCACCTGACCTGAGAACATGTGTTATGTCTGTAATCGTGTTTCACTTACGTAAAGGAGATAATAAGGGTTAACCTTTGAATATAGGAGGTTTTGATTGTCCCATTTGTGCAGAGACCAGTGGTCCTGCACAAAATTGGCAAAACCTGGTTTCAGGTTTTGCCAATCACTCAGTTGCAGTTTTATACAGTGTAATAGCATATATATGTACATAACAAAGGCCCGTGGAGTGTTAGCCATTATCATAAATGTAACCATTCATTGCTAAGGAAAAATTAGCAGCAGCTGGAAAACTTTTTTTCTTCACAATCTATTAATATAGTGGGAAACTAAGACAAGAGAAACAGAACCATTGGCCCAGTAGCTCATTTTGGTCTTGCTCTAGAAATGAGCAGGTTTAGTTTATCTGATGAACCGCCCTTTTAGTTACTGGTGTAAACAATGATCGAGGGTATTCCTGCATGTGTTGCGTTGTTTTTGCTAAACCCTGTTCTACTCACAGATTCATCCGGCACATTGTGGACCTCTCCTCAGAAAGAGTAACACAAAAGATATTTTGTGGGAGAAAAATTAGAGCGCAGTCCAACAAGTCTGTTTGTCCTTAAGCATGAACATATCATACAACTTAAAATCCAATTCATTTAATAACGGAGTGGAGGAATACTCTGGCCAGTGTTTGCTTTTCCACCCAAGTGAGCCGCAGATTGCTCTCTTGTCACAGACAAACAGATTTCTTTTTACACAGCGGAGAGGTCAAAGCGGTTGGCCGAGTTGGTGCTTTTGTCCCACGTGTTCATCTTAGTGGGAGTTACACCCTCCTTGTTTCCATTCATCTGTTTCAGGAGAAGGGGAAAAGGGAACGTTAGGGCTTTTAGGAGCAAAGCGTTTAGGAGCACATATATTAATGTTGGCACTCACAATATCAGAGTTGAATGGTTTCACATTGATGTTTCTGATAGAGCTGCTGGTGAGAGACCAAACCTTGGTTTTGTGCTTGAACGCAGCTCTTACCTGCAGATAGAAGCAGAACAATAAAAGCCAGGAATTAAAAAGTTTAAGAAAAAATAATCAAACAGGAAATTCTTGTAAACGAGGGCTTTGCCACTGACATGATAGTTTTGTCAAAAATACCCCCCCACATAATTCTTCCGTTTTTGCTTTTTCTGTCACACCTGAATGTTTCAGATTATCCAACAATTTTTAAAACATACAATTACCTGAGAAAATACAAATAGCTGTTTTTTAAATGTGGATTTAATTAATTAATGGAAAATACGCTCCTATGTGAAAAAGTAAAAGACAATTGCCCCTAAACTTTATAACTGGTTGTTTTACCTTTGGTGGCAATACAATTCTTGATAGTTTTTTTTTAATGTTTGATAATATGACGTGTTTAAATGCAAAAAAAGCAAAAACAGAAATAACCCTGCATTTTATATATATTATATATAGTGACATGCAAAATTGTTCACATCTCTTGAACTATGTTTCACAAGTTGTCACAAAATATTCTACTAACATGTATTTGTATTCAGCCCTCTTTTTGCAACTACCTGTTGCTGTGAAGATGCATTTTTTTTAGCCATGTTTCTACCTGCTTTGCACATCTACATCCATTTGTGAGTATTTCCACATTATTTATTGCAAAATACGCCAAACTCAGTAAGACTCTTTTGAAATCTTGCAACAGATTCAGGATGTTGGATTTTGGCTTGGACTCAGATTCGGCCATTCTAGCAAATTAATAAGCTTTGGTCTAAAGAATTTAATCTGTGGAATGTGGACGTACGTTTAGTGCTGTTGTCCAGGCGTCCAGCTTCTCATCACCTGTCAGTAGCTTCCCCATCTCTGGGGAATAAATGCATCCCCCTAGAATAACGATGCCTCCACCATGTTTCACCATGAGCATGGCGCATTCAAGACGATGTAACGGGAAGTTTTTCTGTCCATAAGTTCCCCTACCTGAGCTGTGAATCTCTGCAGCTTCTCTAGAGTTCCCATGGGCCTCCTTACCCATTCTGTCAGTTCCAGCTGACAGACACACAGACTTTTTGTGTTGTGCCACTCTCTTTCCATTTTCAGATGATTCAACAACAAATTTCTGATGCATTCACAGAACAGTTGGATGAGGAGGAAGATGACGACTGAGACTGAAATGCAGGGCTCCAGCCCTTCAGCGACTGAGATCGTGCTTGGGGTCTTTCTGGGGTTCCTGTTGGAGGTCTTCAGTGGTCCTGCCTCACACAAAGACGGCCTGTCTTTAGCTTAGCTATGAGTTGTTGTTTTCCTGTTAGGTTCTGCTCTCTTCCTGTCCCTGTCAGATCATTGCTCTCTCTGTCTCCTGCATAATTACCTCTACATTTTCACCTGCGTTAATGGCACCACCTGTCTTCCCTTCTATCTGCTCCCCTTTTTATTCAGTCAGTTCAGTCACACTCATCGTCAGGTCCTCTGTTATGCTACATCTAAACCTTGTCAAGGTCCTTGTCCTCACCTACTTTGCCTGTAAGTTAGATACTTCTGGATGTAATAAATGATCATCACTACAAGATGCGGCTTCCCAGCTCTTGTCTGCATTTCAGTCCTGATTCAAACATCACAAACCTGACAGCTTCTCACTTTTCCACATGTTTTGAATTTTTTTTTTTAGGATTTCCTCTTCCTTCGCAAGTATTTTATTTGGCGCAGAAAACCCAAATAAAATACATGTTTGGAGTTCTTACCTGACAAAATGTGAAAGAGTTCAAAGGCTGTAAATACTTTTGCAAGGCAGCATTAATATAATACACATGTCTAGTGTTTAACCCCATACCTCAGAGTTAAGAAGACAGTGGAACAAGAAGACAAAGAACCCCTAAAGAACAGAAAACATCAAATAAAAATTAAATTAGAATAGTGCGAAGCCATTAGTATAAAAACATATGAAAGCGGAAAACTTACTTGTAATGAGTTAAACACAGCAAAAATATATAAAAACACAGTAGTGTTTGTGTTGAAAGCAAGAACTCCAAAGATCCAGGAAATGCCGAGTATGGGCAGGAGCACCGCCACCGCTTTGACTGTGAGCCTTGAAGCAAATCAAAAGATTAACCTAATTACAGCTTTTCACAAAATAAATATGTTGCGAAACTCAGAGATTTCGATCACACAAACAAACTCACTTGACCGCATTAGCATCTACGTGAACCTTGTAATTCTCCCCGCTGATTCTTGATATGATTCTCGTCACAGATATCAGAATGCCTATGTTCACCTGGGGATCAAAATGTAAAAAATTTTAATAAAATACACTGGGAGTTTAGCAAAACATGTAAACAATGTATTTTTAATAACTTCCTCACCATAATGACAAAAAGAGCAGGTGCTACAAAGGCCCAAATGGCTCCCGTCTCCAGTGACAGCCAGCAGCTGCAATGACGGGGAGAAGTTACAACGCATTCCCTGACCAGTAAAAAAGCTGAACCGTTTTAATGTTAAAGCTGGTGTGACCTAAAAATTTTTACATAACATTAAAAGCTGTTGTTCCCGCTTTCTTTCACAGGTGATGTCATTCTTATGCAACGGCTTTGATGGAGCGAAACCAATTAAAGTCCCCGCAGTCCCACATGTGGACGCCGTACTTACTTGTCTCCGTAACTGCCAAGGGCCGATGTTACAGACACAACACAGATCAGCAGTGGAGAACCTGGCACAGAAGAAAAGAAACAAAACTTTCACTAATGTACCATTAGGCATGACTGGACTTAAGTGAAACAGTATGGTAGGAATAGTCTGGTGTAGGTTTTGGTGGCCACACTTACATCAATCGTAGATCTATTAAAGTGGGCAAGTTGCAGTAGTGGAAAGTGACAGCAGATAATGTACCACACAATGGCAGTTCATTTAAAGTGATGTTTAGTTTATGTTAATAGCACTTAGACAAATGAGAAAACAAGCAAATTAATCAAATAAACATCCAACAAATGTCAAAATGGTGTAAATGTAGTACCTTATTCATACCCTGAACTATCCCTTTATAATACATGTAGCAACTCAAAGATTATCTAGGTCTGCTTTCTTTTTGTAAGTTGATAAGAGATCAATATTAACTTGTGATTTGCTTTTGAGTTGAAATATGACATCTCTCAGAAGGATATTTCTTATGGCCACTGACCTCTGGTTCCCAGAACTAAATTATATGGAAAACCTTTAGGGTGGGTGAAAATGAACAGAGCATAAGAGAGGATCTGGAAATCTGTGCTATTCACCTAATCTAAAAAGATTAGGTGAAGATTAGTGCTCCTCTCTCTGTTTTCCCACTGATTAATATTACTAGAATTAAAGTTTGGAATAAAACAATAGAGTGGGATCATGCTGAAATAAAAACGAATGTATTTTAAGTATTTTATACTGGTACTGGCAGTGTGGCATGCACTGTATTTTTGGAGAAAACTGTATCCCCTTCTGTCGAGGCTTTAGGGCATTGAATACTGATTCTAATCATATAAAACATAATAACACGTATTTGTTTAAAAGTTTAATGCAAACCCTGTTGCATGTTTTAGAAAAGAAATACACTTTTTTCAACAGCTTCTTCCTCGCTGTAGCATTTAAATCCAGGACAAAAAAAAAAAACTAATCCCCACCGCAACAGCTTTACATAATAACTCCTATGATAGCAATCTTTCACTGTAATTTAATTTAAATGTTATTTTAGAAATACCATTTTCCAAAAATACACCCCAAAACTGACATGCGTGTTAAGTCTAAACAGATGTAACAATGTCCCTATTCAAGGGGGACTGTGTGGCTTTCCAGCCAGTGACATAGACATGGCAGGAAAAATCAAGTAAACAGAAAGAAGCATAAATCGCCTGGTGATTTAAATGAGCAAAACAGCATTTCTCAAAGCATGGAGTGTTTAGATCTTCTGTGCTGTTACAATAATATAGATCTCATTTATAAGACAGCAAAACCACAACATCACTTTTCAAATTATAGAACATGAGTCTGCAGCCTTTACAATCCAAAGGGCCATTTTTGGCCTCGGTCCAGCTAAATAAAACCCATTTAGAGCTGTGAATGCTCTATGGACTTGTAAAAAACATTAGCTTATAATTTTTCATAAATATATACAACATAATATATGTTGTTATCATTAAAGAAGCACCATTTTATTTCTTTTTAAGGTTTTAAAATAAAGAAAACCTTATACTTTTGGAAATAGTATATGGGTATATTGTCTTTTATGGGAGGTTGATATTTGTGGGAAATTATGTTAAAAATAGCACATAGTTCTTAACCTATTGGGAAGAAAAATAGATCTAAAGACATATTTCTGGTATTTTTAGTGTCATTCTGTTGAGGAAATTTAATGCAATTAGTCCATACAAAAATGGAAAGACTGTTAAAACCTGCATTTGTTATTAAATCTTTATTTGAAAATCTCAAACCCTTGATATGGGTTCTGCTTTTCTTTATGCTTTGAGTCCACCAGAGGTTTTTAATCACTTTCAGTGCTTGAAATCTGTGAAACCTCATCACAGCAGGACTGCTTCATGTCAGTCAGTGCTGAGGCTAGTTTCCACAACGGTATGATTTGTTAATTTTCCTAGAAAATAATCCGTTCTTTTTTTGACTCAGTGAAAGATGTCTAGCAATCTGTGCAAAAAAGAAACCAGCCATGAGGGAGGTATTGAGAGACAAAGTCAAAAAGATTTATTTTAATTGCCATCAGCGGATTTATTTTATGTATTTTTTTAAATCAGCGTATTTCTTTTGTTTCCATTACAGCTTTACTTCTGGCTGCCAGGAAAGCCTCATAATTATAAATTGCAGATAGTCTTTAGACAAAATGACAATCTGCTCAGGTCAGTATGAAAAGTAAGAGGTTCAACATGTAAAAAGGAATTAAACATACAGAAAGTCAGGAGTTAAAGACAACAGTTTTATACCACAAATGTTCTTTTCTGTTTGCAGATTTAAAGTTCATTTAAGGACCCCAGGGCTTTACCTGTTCTTAACTCAACAGATTTAGCTGAACCATTGGCTAAATAAGGTGACTTAATTTTTTTTTACACGTAAGTAAGAGCTAGTTAAATAAAATGTAGTTAAAAACCAAAGTCAGTCAAACAGTGTGGAAAGAAAACCTTAATAATGAAAAAAGAGACCTACCCCATCCAATGCCGTAGTAGTAAAAGTGTTTGCTTCCTTCAGAGCCAAACACCTTCACCACCATACTGTAGAGATGTAGACCCTCTACCAGCATCCAGGCAAATGCGCTCAGAAAGAAGAAGTGAAGCAGGATGGCCATGACCTTACAGGGCAGCTGGCAAATGGGACAAAGTCAGAGCTTTAATGTCAAGAGCCTTCTCTAATTTACCTAACCCATGGCAATGTTGTATAGTTCAAAAGTCATCTATGTTCAAATTCCTCAGGTTTTGTAAAATGAAAAGTTGCAAAATATTTTACATTAACATTTTAGCAGGATCTCAGTAATAATAATCATTTAAACTTTGTATGGCCATCATAACAATAACTCTAGTTTTATTACTGCTATCACTCATATTTCAACATCACTTCGGGTATCAAAAGTTTTTTATGAAGTATAGAACTTGCTTTCTGCACTTTTTAAGTCGGCATAAGTTTGGAAAGAATAAAACGGAGTATGGAAAACACATATTTTTGTTTTCCAGGTACTTTTGTGTTCTAATTTTTAGAACATAAAAACCTGACTTCCTAAAACTGCATTCTTAGTAGTTTAGTTGCACGTTTCTAGTCTTGTAAAAGAGTTTGTTGACTTAAGTACTTTATCTGGAAGTTGAATCATTCTTCTAATAGATTCTTGTACAAAAACTGCCAAAGAGTGAGAGCTGTTTAGCTATTAATTCCTTGCTTTTGTTAAATCACTTACTCAGTTAATAATTACCCTTGACATTTATTAATAATTATTCATAACCAAACCAAACCTTTTATTGTACAACAATCCCTGTTCCAACT
The DNA here is from genome assembly GCA_037039145.1 of Fundulus diaphanus. NCBI lineage: Eukaryota > Metazoa > Chordata > Actinopteri > Cyprinodontiformes > Fundulidae > Fundulus > Fundulus diaphanus. The sequence continues at coordinate 39,618,389 of CM073127.1, read as the reverse complement.
TCTAGTTGGAAATGAATATTAACCCCATATCTAAAAAAAAAAAAAAAAAAAAAAAAGCTATTATATTTAATGAGATAAACTATCAGGACAAGAGAACAAGCTTCAGACAAAATGCCTCCTTGCACGACAACTTTATGAAAACTTACTGAGACAAAGTAAGCTCAAAATTTACTGTATACAACCAAAACAGTGATCTCAATTAAAGTAAGCTTCTGATGTCAAACAGACAATGAGAAGTATATATATATATATATATATATATATATATATATATATATATATATATATATATATATATATATATATATATATATATGTGTGTGTGTGTGTGTGTGTGTGTGTGATCTGGTGCCGCAGTGTACTAACCGTGCCTGGTTCAAAGCGGGCGCTGATGAGCAGTAGGATCTCTGCCACCAGGATGGCGAAGGACAGGTTGGCGTGAATATGGTAGCGCTGATTACGCATGGTACTGACAGACCTGCACAGCAGAAAAAATAACACAAATGCAGAAAAGTCTGTGTAACATGTTCATGGTTATTTAGTGAACTAATGTGGAAATCTATTAACTAATAACTAGTGTCTAGCTGATTATGTATTTAATAAAGATGCTAAAAAAGTTGTTGGCAATACTCACGAAAGAACTGCAAATGTAACCAGAGTGATGGCAAGGCAGAAGATGGAGATTGAGCAGCCAATATACCCGATGGTTGACAGTGCCATCTTGTGGCCAGTGGAGAGCTGCATAAAGAGACAGATGACTGTCAGCACTGGGCAAGACGTGGCTTTTGGCTTGAATAGTGCACCGTTATACTTCACTAAAAAGTTCATTCATTAGGTTTACTTAATGTCAGGAAAATTTAAGGGAGCTGAGAAAGTTTAATAATGGTTATGCTGCCAACTCGTATACTCCTTCATGATATCTGCATGAAGTTTGTTTTAATACAGATTAAAACAAACTTGTTTTAATAATTATCCAGATCATACAGATGATCTGGATAATTATTAAAACAAGGGTGCTGGAATTTAAACTAACAGTCTTTTGAACATCTTAATCATTTGGGCCCAGAAAAGTGTGAAAATGTAAATCACAACCAAAAAAACACATTATCCGCGAGGCTTAGTGTGATTATAAAACAAGAAACGTTCCTATATATACGGTCGTATACAATCAATTAGAATATTATTGAAAAGTTCATTTTATGTCAGTAACTCAATTCACTGAGAGAAACACATATATAGCCTTTATTTCTGTTAATTATGAACTCGTCCCCTGCCTCCAGCTAATAAAAACACAGCTTTTAAGATTAGAATATTGCATCAGACCAATAAAAAAGCAATATTTTAAGGCAGAAAAGGGGGCTTAATGAAAAGTATGTGTTATAACATCTTAAAGGTTGTTTTTCTTCAAAAGGAACTTATAATCTGACAAACAAACCTCTTAGAAATGAATATTCTAATTTATTGAATACAACTGTATGTGTGTACACACACGTCTATGGTGTTTGGCCTTATGCACTAATCTTGTTTTGGTGCTCAGGCTATTTTGAGGGTTCGGTTTTGATTCTCTATGAACTGTCTACACATGTGCCTTGTCATTATGAGAGCACAGGACTCTTTGCCTTCAAGCAAAAGGAAACGTGGGATGATCCCTTGCAGCTGAGGGATGAGGCCGCCCACTAATTAGAGACCTACAGTGGGAAAGTATAGCATCAAAAAGACTTCTGCATCCTAAATAGAAACCTGGCTTACTGGAATAAGAAATTCACTTTCCTATTTAAAAATAGGAAAAAAAAGCAATTGTGGATGCTTACCATTCTTTCATTGCATTCATGCTCTGTAACAAAGCGGCATGCATTTTATACCGGTTTTGAATTCTAAGGGGCCCAACACTGTGCGGGACACGGTTTAGACAGCAATGAATGATTGAGTGAGAGCTGGTTTCATATTGAGCACATTTTATTCTTGTCAGACACATAAGAAGAAGTTAAATTTTTTTATCGTTACCGTTAAAGCACAAGTAAACCAACGTGGCCATTTACAGCCCCATGTAAAAGTATTCACAATCTGAATGATAGAAAGTAGTGCATAATTGTAAAGTTAAAGGAAATTCATATATATGTACACACACACACACACACACACATATATATATATATATATATATATATATATATATATATATATATATATATATATATATATATATATATATATATATATATATATATATATCTTTTTTTTTTTTTACAAATCTGAAACATTGCCATGCATTTGTCTTCAGACCCTTTATTCTGATCCCCTATATAAAATCTACTTCAACCAACTGTCTTGAAAAGTTATCAAATAGGACAGAAGAGTATTAGTTATTAAACCGGCCACAAAGTTTATAGTAACTGGAGAAGTTGCTGAAATCTACCGGTCACGGCAACTTTTAGTGATGCTGAAATTTGGTAGAAAGGCAAGCAAGACGAGACTTAAAAAAGTATTTTGGCTGCCTAATGTCAAAACTGGACAGCAAATTCTGGATTAAAACTAACACTGTGCATTACCCTGAAAACACATTGGCCATGCTGGAACATGGATCTGGCAGAATCGAGCTTTAGGGATTTCCTTCAGCAAGGAAGGGAAGGTGGTCAGAGTCGATGGAAGAAAGGATGGAGCTAAATACACACCGATACTTGATGGAAATGGAAATAGACAGCCAGAGTAGCTTATAGATCAAGGCAGATTCATGCTGTCTCAATCAAAGTCCAGACTGATCCAATGAAAATCTCTTGCTGTCTTGTACGTTACTGCTCACAGAAGCTCTTCTAACCCAAAAGACTTGTGGCTATAATTCTAAATGGTATTGACCCAGGGGGCTGAATAGAAATGCACACCACACATTTTAGATGTTTAAATTGTAAACTTTTTAAAACCATGCACCGTCTTCGTTTATTTGACTGTTATGTGCCCTATTGTGTTAGTGTATCACATAAAATCCCAATAAAACGCATTGAGGTTTGTGGTTGTAACGTGACAAAATGTTGAACAATCTAAGGGTTATAAATACTTTCTCAAGGCACTGTGGCCCTTTTATAATAAACTATAGTGGGGGCCTCCCTGTGGCTCTGATTACTGCGTGGTAAACCAAGTAAACCACTAAGATCAGTCCAAACATGTTCTTAAAAATCAACTTATTTTCTCAGAGATCCAGTGGATGTGGTGCACTTTTGAATAAGAGTGGACAGCTGGTGATTAAGGTCAAACTTTTTTTTTTTTTACGTGTGACTGGTTGTTTTCTTGTAAATGTGCAGAAAAACACAAGGAGGCCATCTGCACTTTCATGGATATACTGTATTTTATGGAGTGCATAAAAGACTGTCCATTTACTAACTTTATGTTAGACTACAATTAAGCTGTGTTTTTTTTTAGTCTTATTGACCACTAGGACATATACAAGCAATCTTTGCACAGACTTGTTCAGTAGTTCTTCAAACAACTCTGTAATGGTTTGTGTTGTGCTCTTAAAAGAGACTGAAGCTCACACAACCATTTTATTGTTTAACCAAAACATAGTCAACATGAAGTATTAAAAATTAATGTTACTCTTGCTGTTTCTGTCTGAATTTAGAGGTTTAGAGGTGTTCTCAAATCTAATAAAATAACTGACTGTGTAGTTCTCCCCTTGACCAGAGCAGATCTCAGAGAAACGACCCCCCCCCCCCCCCATGCATTACATCCAAGGCTCTAAAGGTCACGTAGCGGGTTGCAGGTTAAAATGCATGATGGTACCAATAAAAGAAATTGAGGTGCAAGATTTAATAGTAACAGCTGCCATAAGATGGTGTTCTGTTGTATTCAAAGAACATACGGTGAAGGCTTATGTGTGCAAAGCTCCATCTGGACAATATTTGAACTTTGACTTTTTGGGGAGGGCTGTGGGTTGGGGTGGCAGACTGATGCACGTCAGTCCCCAAAAACTTCTATCAAACGTCAAGCACAGTGGTGGAGGGGTGGTGACTTGTGCTTATTTTACAGCCACAAGAGAACACAAAGACTTTGCAGCCATTGAGTCTAACAAGATGTCTATCTGTCTTTTTGTAAACCCACTGTGAGGTCCTATTTCTGACAGCTGAAGTTTGGTCATAAACAACACAATAAATCCAAAGAACAGCAAGTCTACCACTGAATAGCAGGTGCTTAAGCTAAAAAAAATGTGTTGAAGTGGTAAAGCCAAAGTCCAGAATAAACCTGACTCAAATATTGTGGCTAATCGATTGCAACAAAAGCTCAATGAAGTGAAGCAACACAGGAGAAAAGTCTGGACCAGAAATTCTCCACAACAATGTGAAAGTAATCATACAAAACTTACTACTCCTTAAAATATAGGGAGTGGGGAGGGGAAGTCAGTTTTTTTTCATATTTAGTTTCAACATTTTGCCATTTTGTAAATTAAATACACAATTAATTCATTTGATGATTCATTTTTGTAAATGTTGCCTCAATTAAAAACACCTGCTAGCCTAAGCTTACTTTCTGGCACGCAGTATGCATATGTTAAATAAAGCAGCTTTAAAGAGCAGCGAGAAAAGCAAAAACATACCTCTAAGTTCACTACTTGCATGAGGATGGCGAAATTGGTAAGATGGTTGCACATACACACAGAATACGACATGTTTCCATCTGAACGGACACACCCTTCATTGGACCATACTCCCTCATTGGTACTTTAAAAAAAAAAAAAAGAAAAGACAACATGCAGAGATTGTTCACAGTTCTCATAGTATATACATGCTGCATAAAGATTTAAAGCTGGAGTATAAATAGGCAGACAAGGCGGGGTTTATTTGAGCACTGCTGGCAGGGTTCACTCAATCCAATCCTGTGTGGGAGTCAAACACACTTTTCTTTGCTGACTCTATCGGGATAATTTAATAATTCACATTTTTCATTTGCTTCAGGGCAAAGGGGAGCAAGAGGAGGAAGTCTTTGAATCCAACTAAATCAGACTCCCTTTTTAAAATGATTTATGCCCTCCGAACAGCTTTTTGGATGCAGGTTTTAGAACGCCATATCTCTGCAGAGGACTGCTGCTTGATATAAAAGTAAAACGGCAGCACGTGGATCACTGGATCTTTTTGATTTGAATAAGTAAAAAAGGAAATAGATCTTTTCCCAAACGTTGACCTTTTTTTTTAACTCAGAGCCTTGCAGACTGAAACAGCTAAAGAAAGAACTGAAAGAAGATCTAGAAGTGATTTAGTGTTGAAAGAATAGAGATCCACCCACCTGTAGTCCAAAAAAGCACAGTAGAGGAAGACTTTATTGCTTTGATTTAGCATTTGGTCTTGCTGTCCTTTTGTCTGAAACAAAAATGGTGAAATGAAATGAACATTTTCCTATTTTCAAAATCAGAAAACCAAACAAGGAAAGACACAAATAAATGATAAGTGTGCAAATAGGATGCTGAATGGTTATTATTTTCAAAGAAGGGTTTCTGCGCTTGAGTATAACCACAGCAAGAGGATACACACTATCGGATAATTCAAACATGTATGTGGTATAAAAATCACTCCATCCCTCAAGAATTTTATTTGATTTAAAATCACTTTTTCCATGTCATTTCTTGTTATGAGATTTGGAATCTCCAGAGACAGTGAGCTAATGGCTGCAGTGCAAGAATGCAGTAATTGGGGCTTGGCCCTGGTTTCAGGTCAAACCACTACCCTCCTCAATCTGTAATCTGAGAAAGAAAACAACACTTCCCCCGACTGGAAAAGTGCATACAGCGAAACTGCACACTTCTTCTAATTCCCTACACTCCAGCTTTCTAAATCTGGATGATGGGGACTAAGTCTGCACCATTTCCTACTGCAAAACGTGAGAGTGGGACTGACAGTCTGGCTGTCCGGTCCCTGGCCCCTAGGCTTGCTGGTTAAGATTTAAAAACATACCTCGATACCTTGACTTCGCTTGGTAATCAAACCGGTGCTCCTACGCTGTCTGTTTTGCACATGCAACTCTTTGGTCATAACATGCTAGGACAGTTGAGATGATCGCATTGGACAGACATTAATGCAATGCTGGAGTTTTCAGGGCAAAAAGCTCCAGCACCCCCCCAACACAATCACCAATTTCGAGGAATTTATGAAGTTAAAAAAACACATGAAGGGGAGACAAAACGCAGCTGGCAGACTACAAGCATTTCATCATGGTCTCAAATTTGCTCTTTCTAGCCTTTAATGTTTCTTTGCAAGGAAAAGGCACTGATTGTACATAAAGAGTACACAAAGGATCATTGTCAATCTCTGATATGTACAAGACCCCACATGACATATCAACAAACAGACCATCACACGCTTCCTTTCTGACAAGTGCATATGGTAAACCTAGCTGGCTCTTTCTGGCCGACATGTGAGCAGGGTTCAGGGACTGGATTGGAACTTCGGGGCATCTAAGCTCACTTGCTTGCATTTAAGATGCTGCACCTACCCCCCCCCCCCCCCCCCCCCCCCCCCAGCCCCCTTGAGCCCTGTGGCCTTTGAATTTGCCAGCCAAGTCTGTAGCTAGAGCTCCAACTCTTTATTAAGAACAGAAGTCCAACAAAAAAACGCCCAGGAAATCAACCGGAGCCTCTCAAGAGTAGCAGGACAGAGGAGGATAAAGAGAGAGCGAGAGCAAGCAACAGCAGAGTGACAGCCTGATAAGGGGGAACAATCTGAGGGACAGTGGATGATAAATCATTGTCAAAATGTCTCTGGTGCTTCTGTGCTGTGTTGTGGTATTTGGCAGGCCGTGAAACTGAGCTTCAGTAGCTGCGCTTTTACTGACTGACTGTATTTTGCAACAGTGGGTGAAAATCGGGGAAAAATCTCATTTTTGATTTAACTCAGAGGCACCGTGTCTTGAAAGACCTTCTGCGTCTTTAACTTAAAGCACTTGTGCCTTGTAAAAGTAAAGTATAGCCCTTCTTCACATTCTCTCCCATCACAACCACTGTTCGATCAACACAAAATGTTATGTAATTTGTTAAGTGAAAGGAAAAGAAAGAAAGCCATTAAAATCCTTTATAACATTTGCCACAAGCTAGATTAAACTAAAATTAAATATTTTGGCCAACATGTAAAACATTATAATATAATTCTTATTTTGCTGTGGGGATGCTTTTCTTCGGTAGGAACAGGAAAGCTGGCTACAGGTTTTACTTGGTTACTGATCAATTTCTGTAGGCATGGTACTAATTTTCTATAATTTATTTGTGTAAAGTGGTGTGTGATGTATTTTTATTCTTTTTTTTTTTTTACACCTTACAGGAGAATTACTCCTAAACACCATGTCTGGCCAAAATAAATCTGGTTTAAACTTGAAAAATAATGTCCACTCTTACAGAGCTTGAACTATGCAAAGGAGAAGTTGCCTACAAAAGTGCAAAGCTGGTAGAGACATTAGTCAAAAGACTTGCAAGTATAAGTGTAGCGAGAGGTGGTTCTAAAAAGTATCGACTAAGGCCAGTCTTTTCAGATTTGTCTTTGTAAAGTGAAACACATACCCTTTTGCTTATTCCACTTCACAAATATGCACTGTTTTGTGTTAGCGTTTACGTAATCACTATTAAAACACTGATGTTTGTGGTTAAAAAAAAATCTAAAAAAGTAACAGGAGTATGAATACCTTTTCAAACCTCTGTGTTTTAGAAAGCTCCACAGCAACTATATTTCCTGCACTCTTGTCTACAGTAAAGCACAATCTACTTGGAGAGGTGAGAGTTGCTGGCAACAAGTAGACATGTTAAAAGAGAAGCAAGCGAAAGAAAACCTTTGGGGATAATCTTCCATAATGCATTGGTTTCATCAGACTTTAAACCTAAAACCCTGACATTGATTGAAATAGGAGCCACAGACTCAATGCAGCAGGCGAGACCTAAATGTGGAACAAATGGCTGCGAAAAAGACAATTGAGTCTTAGCTGCCAGCTGAAACAGCTGCTCTGCGATCCAAGGGCAGTAAACCGTGATGCAACTCCGCTGGAGCCACTGTCATCGCTTTGAAACAGGTGGAGGAATAGGCCTTGCTGGCTTCTGCTCAAACATCTGCCTATATCAAGCTTGTGCTTTTGACTTCCACTGCAGATACTTGTCCTATTACCAAACAAACAAATCAGTTAGGAAAATATTGTCCAGCAGCTCCACTTAGATATCTGTCTTCTGTCCCACCACATCAGGAGAGTCTGACGAAACTGATCTCGAACTGAGAAACTAACAGTTTAAACTAAAACATGTAAATTCTATCTAGTGAGTCTTGATTCAGTTTCTACAATTTAGTTGCCTTAACCTGCTAATGGAGAATTGCAAGGTGTTGGTAAATTAGTACAACGGTAGCTCCAGATGGTGGATTGTGGTGGGTGACCTTTCCTTGTGTCTTCCGCTGATTTACTGACGCAAAACATTTGATAAATGCTAAACAGTCAGAAGCCAACTCAGGACTCAAAATACCAGGCAATGCACTCAGTGTGCCACAGATTTAGTCTAGCACAGCTGCTGACATTCAGTCGGGACCAATAAATGTAAACAGTATCTTTATTAAGAATGCAACACAAATTCCATTTGGTCTTTGCTTGAGAAGGAAATTTATGGTTTGATTACAAGGTTTTGCTTTGTCATGGACACTCTCTATTTCCATCCAGCACTGGCACAACCTTAACAAGCCACAAGAGGAGACAGACTTGATCTAGCACCAGAGAAGTCTGAAAAAGGACTCGGGTTGTGCTAAATTTAACAGGAGGGGGAAAAAAAATTAACAAATATACAACAGACTGAGTGGTGAAGTGAAAAGGAGAAACCGTCTCCTTTTCCGCCAAACGCTCCAAATATTTTCTGCATAGAGTGAGCCAAGGTGTAATTTCCACTCATATCATTTGGTATAGGTTTGAATTTTGTGACGTAGGCGATATTAAACATACATATCACCTTCTGTTGCATTGCGAGAAATAAACAAGAGGTGCTAAGAAAGGGGGAGACTTTAATTTAACCAGAGTTTGATAGCAGAAAGACCATATGAGGATAAGTTAAAGAAGACACGGAATCTTCTTTAATTTAGTAAGGGAAGGAAAGACTTTATAGCTGTGCATCTGGAGAACGAAGCAAAAGAGTTAAACCTGTTAAAACACAAAAAGCTCATTGAGCCATTATACGCCATGGCATCATCCAACCTTTGACCGATTGAGCCCAGAACTACAGTACCAAATCTTTGCAGCAGTGGTGGCCCTTTAGCTAATCCACACACAGCATGCAGAGTAACAAACCGAATCCGTCCAGCAAGGCATTACGGCTGTTTCAATGAGATCATGGTATCAAGGGACGTGTGAAAAGACATGCAGCTGTGGCCTCTGCTCACTCTCTTTGGTGGACAACAAAAACAAGCAGACGTGTTGAGTCGCGCGGGGTGTAAGGAAAACTGGGCACAGTTATACAAGTCCAGAAGTGATAGTTACAGGGTGGGTGGTGAGTGTTCACAGAAAAAAAACAACAAAAAAAAACAATGTTTTTTTTTTTTTTTGGGTCATTGCTGAGATAACTACAAAAAACAAAGGTTTAAGCCTTAAGGTTTAAACACCAGTTCGTGTGTTTAATTCCCACAGTCTTTCTTTTCTCTGGCCTCTTTCCCAGGAATAACATGCTCATGTTTGGAAGTTCGAGGCCTTCATCACAAACTTCAACAATAGGAAGTTCACGTGCGTACATGGGGTAAATAAGGTGAATGCATTATGATCTTCAGTTTCAAATCTCAGCATGTACATTTGGATACTAGCTTGCCTATACTCAAAAAAGTCCTCAGATTGGAATTAAAATGAATCAATAAGAGCAAAGACAGTCTTGCATGAATCCCCTCCTTCATCTGGTTCCCATAAACCACCCACTGCCTCAATGAACATCATTCTGGAAAACAATTGCTCAAGACTAGTCTTCTACTTTACAAAAGAGTTTTGGATGACCCAACTCTGTCAGGTAACTGCTTTCACAACACCTGCTTTACATCACAGGAGAGCAATACTGGCATAGGAGATTGGTTGTATGTGCTGGCAGCCAAATGTGCCAGACTTGCATCACCGGTTTTCATTAAACATTTAGTGCTGTACAAAGACGTCCTGATCCGGTTGTCGGATTAGTTAAAGTGCTACACAAGTACAAGCAATTTACCATAAACTGACATGTTTAGTTAGAGACATGTGTAGTTTATTACAAACTACTCAAGCAAGCATTTTGGATTTTAAAATAGTGATGATAAAATGTGAGCAAAATTCTAGGAAAAGCAATAAAGTTGTTATGATTCTCGCTCGGCTGTCCGCGTGGTCGCCACTCTCTAGCAGCAGCATAGCAATCAGGATTGTCTCCTGCACCTGTTTCTTTGCCTTTATATATGGAGGTTCTTCAGCCAGTTGACAGCAGATTATTGAAAGCCACAGAGTGAGTGGATGTCCAGAGTTCTTTGCCTGCCTTGCTAAGTTACTGATAAAGTTCAAATTTGCCCGATTTCCCTGTCTCAACTTGCCCTCGTCGGAAATTTCATCGGCTTCTTCTTTCTGGCCATTGACCTGGACTGTTTCACGATCACGAACCTTGTCATGCCCCTTTGATCTGTCTGCCTGTCAGCTATGAAGCCTGCCTTACGGACATGTCTCAAGTTGCAGTCCTGTTGGCCTGTCAGATCTCAGCCTCACCAGACTTCTGCAGAGGTTTTGCTTGCCTGGACCAGGACTTTATTTATTCATGTTTTAATAAATCTTTTGAAACGCCATTACATGCTTGGCTGAATATGGGGTTCACTGATTAATCTGGTGCATTACAAAAGTAGCCCTTCAGCTAAGTAAAGACTTGGAAGCTTCCAATCAGACAACCTCAGTCATTAGATGACCACTTCTGTTTGATTGGATGTGCGATTAAAGCTATAGTTGGTAATCCTGTTCAGAAACTATTTTTTTTATACTGGGTGAAATGGTCCTTCCATCCTGAGAGTAGTCAATACATTATGCATTCAGAGTCAGGTTGAAAATTTGATCTCTGTGAAAGCTGCAGGCCTGTAAAAAGACCAAGCAATTCCTGCCCTTTGGTCCAAAGAGCAGGAATTGGTCCTAGTTTTGGTCCTGCCCACACACCGCTCTGTCCCTTGAGTTCCAGGGTATCACCTTATCTACTGGTTGTCCCACATGTCATCATTCTGATGCATTCATGTAACGCCACTGTGCGTCCACGTTCCTTGCTAGTTTCCGCTTGCTGGCTGCGCATGTGTACTTCTAGTGTTTATGTAGCCGGTTAGCTTAGCGGTTAGCTTCAGTGTTAGCCGTTCATTGTAGCTCCGCTGCTTTCACCTTATACTTTGAAAATGGCTGAGAGTCGCAAGAAGCGAACCACATGCACATTTATGAGAAGAAGAGGAAGGCCTCAGTAGAAAAAATAAGACCAGAGTGGATTTAGGAGATTTTTTGATCCCTCTGAGGAGCGGAAGAGCAGCTAAGACGGTCTTGCACATGCGTAGTTATTCAAAAAGGGACTTACTAAAATTTCCAGAAAAAATAGCGGACCATTAACCTGACTGGCCAGATGGATGTAGTGCTGCTGAATTGCACACGGCGTCAACACATCCATCTGGAATCGCTGCAATTGGGAGGGATTTCAATACCACATAAAATGGACGAGCAAACCAGGATCGCCGGGTGGGATTTTTGTAGATGTGAGGTATCAGAGAAGCGACTGTTTGGATTCAGACAACAATGGCGGTTTCCAACGAGGAAGCAAGCGGTAACCAGACGTTGCCGAGTTCCCTTTTTGGATATCCTGTCCCCGGCAAAAGCTGTCCCCGGAAATGTCCCTGATTTCAGTGTATCATGATGGAGTAAAAAAGTTTAACGTAGCAAGAGGTTCTTACCCGGTCCTGCCGCTTTTCTGATGTAGTAGAAGAGCTGTGCTGAACGCGCCCTCCCCACCCCATTGGCATTGCAGATCGGGCAAAACAAACCAAACCCCCGACAGGGACAGTCTGCGCCCACCCGTTCGCTTATCAAAATCAGAGACGTCCCTGGTTTTCATTAGAGAAATCTGGTCACCCGGTAACATTTATGCTGCTATTTCATCAGTGTTGTCCAATCTACCCAATATCAATAATTTAAAAGAACACCAGAGAACAGCTTTGAAGGCTTTTGTTAGTGGAAACGATGGTTTGGGTTTGGATGTTTGTTTTGATGTGAGTGGTTGAAGTAGCACATCAGTAAATATGACGGACAAGTGGTTTATCCAATCATATGCAATGATATTTGATAAGGCCACTCCTTCTGAAACACATCTTCAATGGAGCAATCCCAGATGAATTGCTCTGCGGAACTACATCCATCTGGTGAGAGTCAGGTTAGCCGCCTATACCTTTAAGTAAAAGAAAGCTTGTCTGGGGTGCAAATTACAAACTACATCCTTTTTTGTGTTAATGGTATCCCCAAGGGAATGCACTCCTGGGTGGAGAGCCAGAGCACCTATAAATAAATTTATATCCATTTCTCCTGACAAAATTAAAAGTTTGTATTCACAACTTTATTAGAGCCCTGCAAAGAGTAGTAAATATGTTTTTAATTATTTGTTTTTGTTTTTCAGGACTAAAAGTTGGCAGTGCTAAATTACGTCTTGCTCAGAAAACCTTAGATTGTTTTCAGAAACAACGTTTGTGACATTAGAGTTGTGATAAAAAGCCGCCGTTTTGAGGAAGGGGCTGTAATGAAACTCTTTAAATACTTCTGGCAAGTGAGGAATGGCAATGACCAGACCTCCATCTGCGATTGATCAGAGTGTTGGCTCACACGGCTTGAGTTTCTCTGTGGGTGTTGGTGTATGGATGGGTGTGGGTGGGTGGTTGAGGAAGAGCGAGGCAGAGGAGGGTGTTTGCCCACAAGGTTTAAGTTAGGCGTCCTCTGGAAGCTATAAAAAGACTGACAAAGAAAGGCGCAAGCATCATTTTGATGGAGAGAGCTGATACCAACAACTTAATAGATACATTAGCAGTGGGTATCAGATGTGCTAAACAATCTTCCTGTGTTTATCTTAGTTACTAAACATTCAATCTATTGTCTTACCTTCTACATTTACTGGAAGCGGACGTATTTATGAACACAAGCCATGCATTTTCCTTTTTTAGGTCAAAAGTGAGTGACTCAATAACTGGAAAAGCTTGCCTTATCATATTCTGAATATCTTATTTAATTAAGCACGACTTTGCAGGTAATTGAGTGAGATCAGTACAACCGTTCTCTTAAAATATTTGACAAATCTGAAGCTATAAGAGGAGTTGTTTTTTTATTTAGCTCAGCACTAAAAAGGGTAAAAACGGAAAATGTGGCCAACCACAGTGCCTCTCAAAAGTGTAAAGACATCTGTTATACTGCCAGGTTTCTGCTCATCCTGTACAATACAGCTGAAAAACAAAATCTGTTGAAAGGGGGAGAAGAAAATCACATTGGTGCAATAACCCTGTGTTCACATCCCTTAACCGAATCACCTTTTAAATCTATTTGAGTATTCAGACTTTTGTGTTCGGCATCAACCAGTGTCTCACATTTTGACGTGGCAATATTTGCTCATTCTACCTTCATAAAGTTCTTTAGATCTCTCAGACTGGGAGCCCAGAGCCCTCCTCAGGTGACCCCACAGATTTCCTGCCACATTTAGTTTTATATTCTGGCTCAGCCATTCCAAGACCCTAGTTTCACTCTTATGAAGAGATTAATATTTTGTGAATTTGGGTTTATCTTATGCTTGGTCTCACTGTGATGTTGAAAAATAAAATGCTTCTTTATCCTCAACTAAGGTTTAAAACGGGCAAGTATTGAAATCGATCCATGATCTCCACTCTAACAAAGATCAATGTTCCATCTGATGAATACAAAGCCCAGGGCATGATGCTGCCACCTTCATATAACACTGAAGTTATAGGGTTCTTTGGATACTGTGCAGTTCTGTATCCATGCCAGACATTTAGGAATTGTGGCTCCAAAGGTCTAGACTGATTCCATCAGGCCATGGCACAATCTGCTCTAAGGTTTGGGTAGATTTTAGCTAGGCAAGAATATTTTCTTTGCAGGATGTTCCCATCTTTCAGCACTACTCCTTACCCTAGGCATATGCAGAATACACTAGAACACAACCAGTACTTGTTATCCCTGACCAGTTTTTGTCCGGCCTTTTGTCAACTTCGGATACATTTTTTTTGATGCCATCTGTAATGATTGACGATTGACTTTTTTGTGCTCTTCTTCTGACTGATACCTTTAAGTCGTGGTATCCTTTTGATCCTTTGTAACCTCTTTAAAATACGCTTCTGTTTAGCTAAAGGATCCAAGTCAGTAAATGTCAAAACCTTATGCCAGATGAATCAGATACATAATAATTGATGGTAGGTGTGAATTAACGATGATGGAACCATGAGACTAATTAAAAAATGTGCTTTAACAAGGTCAAAGGTGAAGGTAGAAATGTATATTTTATGTGACAAAATAACAAAAAATGTATCAGTTGACTGAATTGGAAACAAACAGTACAACGATACTGATGTACTGGCTAAGCTGGCTTTGGAGACAACAGTCAGTGCTGACAGTAAACTCAGGCAACCTTCTCAAAATCTGTCCATCAAATCGTGATTCATCTCCCCCTACACTGCGAACTAATCGGCCTTTCAATTAGTTTGCTCAACACCAGTGATATTAGGATGGAAGAAGAGGACAAAACATTAGTGTATGTCTTTATGTGAGTCTATTAATGCTTACCTACAGATGGCAATGCCTCACAATCCTTTTCTCTGTTATTCTCTGCTCAAGGTTTGCCAAACTGAGCCATGATCAAACAGCAGGAATAAATCAGCGATGGAGACAGGCTCCAATCAACACCACAGATTAATGCAGCGAGAAAAGCATGTGGGAATCCAGCAGTCTTGATAACACCTTGTCAGGATATCAAATCTGCCCTGCACCCTATTAGAGGCAACAGTACCTCCGTTCTGAGCGAGTCAGCCGCTGATTCGCTCAGCTAAGCTGCTCTTTGAGTCAAAAGGGCATTAATCAAGAGAGCAGGGTCGCTCCGACATCAACCACATGGCTTTGACCTCAGCTTGACTGAGTACCTGCCACGACTCAAAGTTATTTAAAGGTTGGAGATCCCATCAATCTAGTTTTCGGTATTTTTTTTTATCAAAGCAAGTGTCAGATGAAAGACAGAGAGATCCGGACCTGTTGCCTGAGTGGACTGTTTATACTGCCGACGGCACACAAGACCTGTAACTATGGCAGCATGGAAAGACTAAAAAGGGAGTTCACACATTTCTGCTTCAGAGCACCACAACATTTGAATGGACTTGCTGACTACTCCTCTAAAGCGGGAAGCGATACTTATGTTGTACAATTCTGTCATAATTAAAATGATCAGCTTCCATAGACAGGCATACCATTTTTAGGAGCAAGGTCTGGACTGATGCACATAAATCTTTGAGGTTATGCTGTTATATGTCTTACGGTTTAAATATGGAGTTGTCCTAATGGAAAAACATCCAGACTCGCAGGAAAAGCTGTCATCTTGACAGAAACTCTCTCTTTTTTTCTAAGCAAAAACCTTTACAAGTCAGCCAGGCCATGGACTGAGATGTAGCGCATTGCCATGTCAGCTGACAGGTTTTGCAACTTCATCCTTGGTACCCATTGATGAAGGCTGACTGTGTTTACTTAAAGAAAACTGAAATATAGAGTGATCAAACCAAAGAGCATGTGTCCACTCCTCACCTATTTATACGACATGAGCTCAAGCTTTTAGAAGTAGGTTGTATTTTTGCCCAGAGCTCAGAGATAAATGGTTGCCCGGTGTGTCACACAGTTTCAAAATCAAAATTGAATGAAAAATAAATTCATGGACAGCTATCTGTCTGGAATGAGTTACAAAACCATTTCTGAGGTGTTGGGACCAGCGAACCACAGCGAGAGCTGTTATTCACACAGGGAGAGACCATGAGATAGTGATGAATCTAACTAGAAGTGGCAAGCCCTTACTCCAACAGTGCCTTGGCGACTCATCCAGGTGGTCACAAAAAGAAACCCAGAACATCTAAAGTGCGGCAATTCTCACTCGCCTCAGTTAAGATTGATGTCCATAATTCAAGAATAAATGACCTCCATGGGAGAGTCCGCAGACGTAAACCACTGCTGACCACAAAAAAAAAAAGAGGCCCATCTGCAGTTTGCCAAAAAAAAAAAGAAAAGGATCCCTAAGACCTTAGGGGAAATACTTTGAAGATTAATTAAACACAAGTGTAACTTTTGCGAAGCATTACAGAGAAAGAGCATCAGCAACAGTCCAGTCAAACATTGGGGGGGGGGGGGGGGGGGGGTATGGTAATAGTCCAGGGCTGGTTTGTTGCTTCGGGACCTGAATGACTTGATGTAATAAACGGGACCATGAATTCTACTCTCCACCACAAAATCCTGGGGAACAAAGTCCGTCCAATAGTTTCTGTGTTCTGCAGCAAGACAACGATCCAAAACACACCGGCGAGCCCTCCACTAAGTGGTAAAAGAAAAAAAAAACAATAGATGTTTTAAAGTCGAATTTTAGACTTTAATGCAATAGAACTGCTGGGGCAAGACCAAAAACTGGCCTTTCATGGTGAAAAACCCTACAATGGTTCCAAAATTGTATTTCTAAAAAAAACTGCCAAATACCTCTATAATGATATAAGAGACTGATCCCCAGTTATGTGCCTGATGGCGGTTATTGTTACCAACAGTAGCACAACCGGATTTTAGGCTTTGGAGATAATTTCCTCTTTGATTTTTTTCTCCTGGGCCAGCTTATTATGTGCATCTTTTTTTGCTTAATGCAGAAAATCATCGATCAAAAACTGAACTTTGAATGGACTTTAGTTCTTTGACTGATTGGCCTTTTGCTTTTGATACTTTGAAACATTTCAAAGTGACAAAAAACAAAAACAGAAGCAAGCTTTAAGGGGGCAAATACATTATCAAGGCGCTATCAAAATTCCTCCCATTCTCATGAAATAAGCATCACTTCCTACCGGCGTCCTCATAACGTTCTACAGAAAAGTGTTTACATGCTGCATCTCAGTGTAGCACTCCAGCGGCAATATGGCGGAAGAGATGGTTGTGCAAAGGATGATGAGGGAAGCTGAACTCCCACACAGTTTCCAGGATCTGTTTCGAAGCTGCAACCAAAACTGGATACTAAACCCTTTCAACTGCTCCAATCAGGAAAATTGATTGATTTGATGCAAGTATGTTGATCATAATAGTAAAATATACATATTTCAGATAGAGTGCCACCACACAGCAGAAGATAAATCAAGTCCAATAAATATTTTATGGTTGTGGTGTTTATGCACAGAGATTTTCTTAGACTTTCTAAAATTTTCTACAAGATTATGCGTTATCACTGTTGATAGATCTGTTTTGTTTTGGTGGCTCCTCCTTTTATACCCCAACAATCCTCTTATACATGGCAATAAAAAAAAGCAGCAAACTCCACATAAAAGCTGAACAGTTGTGATTCAGCCCACCTTCTTGCTGCAGGGCAGAGCCACTTTGCATGTAAATGTGTATGTTAAATAAGTTGATAAGAAAATGAAATGATTTTTAATTGGATTATTTTTTTTTATAACATTCCAACTTTCCTGGAAAATGGGATTTGTGAGATTGTCCAGAACTGTATGCACTCTACTGTATAAGATTCCTCCCAGCCTCCAAGCTAGGAAGGTGATAAGTATCCTCTGACAGCCAAAATATATAAAAGCTCCAAAAATAGTCTGTCTTTGACTAAATTTAACCACAGCTATGAACAGCAAAGCCGTTATAGCAAAAGAGCTCATTTGTGGACATGATCCCGGCTACAGGGGTTGTAACAGCAAATCATATGAGCTAAGGTTCAGTTGAAACGAGCTGGCACTGAGTGTTTCCATCCGCATGTATCCACATGAAGTCCAATTTATGATTGGGTGTAATGAAGAGAAATTCCACAATGCAGATTCGTTTTCACATCAAAGGTAATCCAACTAAAATGGAAACGCCTTGACTGGAGACAGCTGAGCTGGTGAGTGTTGCTCACACCCCGTGGTGTCTGCTAAAACCAACAGAGGAGTCGCTGGAACAGAAACTAGGCCAAATAATTACAGCATCAATATTTATTTCACCAAATTGGGGGGAAAAAGGCAAAGAAAGCAACATTAGTACAATTTTATGACACAGCATGAGCTTCTTTCCTCCTTTTATGAGTGAGAGAGGAATAGGGGGTATACTTCAATATAAATTGAATTGTTCTTGTGGGGCTTTTAAACTGATTACGACATCACAATGGTGGGGGCTTTGACCAACTGGTTTTGATAACTCCTTTATCAATTTCATCGTTTGGCTGGCCTATCCGCCTGGGAATTTGTGAGAGAAAAAAACCCTCCTACACCACCAAAGGAGACCAAGCTAACATAACAGACATTTTTTGAAGACAATTTCAAATTATGTGGTTCAGTAACATTTGCTATGGTAAATTGGCAACGTCTCTTTGTAAAGCACCACAGGAAAACATGTTATTCAAAAAAGAAAAGCCATTGTTGCTTTAAAGTGCCCCAAATCTGCAATTCAAATATCCATGATCAGTTTGCTTTCTGGACGCCACATGCTCTGTGAGGGGAAGATTTCACGCAGGCTAAGAAAAAAACTAAATAGGGTCCGCTCTTTTCACTGGGCAGGCCCAATTGCACAAGGCTCAGTCGGTTGTGGACATCATCTTACGTAAGAGAGCCGCAGAAATAGAGCCGATAGATTTCAGATGAGGGCATCTGCATCTCTGTGTATCGCTGCAGCGGCAGGCAAAACCATGACGCATCTGATAAGGTGTGCGTCTCACAATCAACAGCAACTCCCAGCAGCGAGACAGACTGATTTCCCAGTGTTGATCATTAGGAGGAAGTGTAAAATAAATGATAAGGACATGAGCCGGATAAGAAGAAGCTGGCTACTTGCACTGGGTTGTTCTTACCAGAACATGGGTGAGGACGATCTTGATGAGCGGTGCTCCCGAATGGTTGGCCAACAACGCCGGTAAAGGCTCCACTTTCAGAGAGATCAGGCAGCTTGCTACCTGTATCTTGTGATCCTTGTAGTCGGCTGCTTCGGTAATCCTGTCATACCACAAAGGAGGAAAAACACGGTAAAGATAAAGAGAGGGAAATGTAAACTAACAACAAGGGGGAAAAACACAACTATTTAGAATTATTTTGAGACAAAAAAAACGCATACAATTCAAAATGAGAAGCCAGTTGTATGCTCTTTTAACACAGAATAAGTAATCATACAATTGTTTGTTAAGCGTTTATCAAATCTTAGTGGTTTATTTTTATCACCTGACACCATTTTTTAAATGGAGCTTTTGCCTTTTTTAACCAGCACACACAATGTTTTCTACTACCACCTGAGTGCTACACACAAGACCAGAGGAACGGAACAGTAGCACCGAGATGGGAATTCGGCCATCTGTCTTTTTAATGAATTGCACTGACAGCCACCAGTAGTTTTTCAGCGTCATCTGAAATGTGACATCAAACAAGCGTCTCTCTCAAGATACAGAGGCACTTTTTTCACCCGCACAACAGTCCAGTAGGTCACAAACATGTCCAAACGGTGGTGCCTTGAGAAGTATTCATTCCCCTTTGATCTTTTTTATATTGTATGACAGCTACAAACTCAATGTTTTCTATTGGGATTTTATGTGATAGAGCAAAATGAAAGCAAAGTAGAACATAAATTGTAACGTGTTAGCAAAAGTACACATACTTTTCAAAGCTGTATACTAAAGTAAAGCGATGGCTTTCAGGCCCTCTAAGTCAAGACTTTGTAAGACCAGCTTTCCCCAGGTGCGTTGCATTATTTTTGGCCGTTGCACAAATGTTTAATCCTTACCATGGGTTCTTCCCAAAAAAGTAAAAAAACTAAACAACTGGACTTTTTTCCAAAGTTTGAAGACGTTTCGCTTCCCATCCAGAAAGCTTTCTCAATTCAAAATGTCTGGAGTAGTGTGGAGTTCCAAGCTTTATGGTTACCCCATTTACACTACCCTTGTTAAACCGATCCATGCCGAGCTCGGTCCGAGCTTGGATCAGTTAACCAAGCCGAGCTTGGTTCTGACGACCGTTTACACATCACGCTATTTCGGTTCCTTGGTTTCCTTGCCTCCTAGTGACGATCTGCGGTACTACTGCTCTCTGGGATTGAAGGAGGAAATCAAGCAAATCAAAACGGCAGCGCCCGTAACATTCAGGAAGTTATGTTTGGTTATATTTCGTTGTTTGCGGAGAGTCAGGCGAAGACGACAACTTTTGGTGAATTTTCTTGACAGAGTTGTCTTTTGGGAAGTGGATAAGAAAAACGAACGTCTAATAAGGATTTACAGACGCAGGAAACAACGACAGACGCTGAGGTTCATCACACTGCTAAGCAGAATCATCACTGGAAATCGTGTGTCACGGTAGGGAAGCTAGTATTTTTATGAATGTCTGAAATGTCAGCTGGCTGTGAGGAGATGACGCGGTCTGCTCATGCGCTCTTTGTTATCTGAGAACCGGGCCAGGGAAAAACCGGGCCGAGCCCACACATGGAACTGGTCTAGATTTAGCGTGGTCCAGGTGTCTGGCTCGGTACAGTTCAGTTTGCGTTCCATTTACACTTGATAGTTATCTCAGTTACCGAGCTCGGACTGGTCTCGGCATGGTTAAAAAGGGGTAGTGTAAACGGGGTAAGTATTTCCCAACAAAGGCCTTGTAATGGCTTAGATAACATGCAAATTGAACTGAAACAGGTCCACCCCTTGGTAATGGGGAGTCGTTAGGGTCGTTACTGGCCTGGTTTACAGGGGAGATGTTTTGATCACCCGCACGAGGGTGAGGATTGAGGTGATAACTGGAAGGAATCAACCCTATTGCTGTGTTGTAAGTTTTTGAGAGTTGAAACCTAAGGCCTCCTCCTCTGTTTAAGGTTGGTTTTTCTCTCCTAATGTAGATGGCTTCCTTCACACCCCTTTCAAACCATCTGTCTTCTTTGTCCAAAATGTGAATCTAAATCTAAATCTAAACCGTTCCAACACAGCTCTGGCTGAATGTTTAGGGTCGCTGTCCTGCTGGAAGGGGGATCTCTGTCTTTTGTAGCCTCTAACGTCCTGCAGGGTTGTCTCGCATTGAACAACATCCATCTTCCCATCAACTCTGACCAATGTTATGGCTGAAGGAAAAACATCCCCACAGCATTATACTGTCACCATCTTATTTCAACTTGGAGATGAGGTGTTCATGCTGTTGCGCAGTTGTAGTTTCTGCCATTAAAGCTTGGGATATTGTTGCATAAACTAACGGTTCTTTGAAATTTTCAAAATTGTTCAGGCTGGTGCACTTCTTAGCCAGCAATATTCCCACAGACATTCTTTAATAAACCCATGAGGCCACAAGCGAACAGCTGAACTGAATCAGGTACAAAATATTTTTACAGTTTTTTTTCTTATGTTAACTGGGTGCAAGATTAGATCAATCACAGTAAAGGGGTTTGATTACAAGTGCATGCCAAGTCTTAAAAAAAACAAACAAGAAAACAATGAATATTGATTCTTCCTCTTTACAATTAAAAAGATCCCACTTAAAGCAACAAAAAATGGATTGGATTCTGTGGTTGCAAACATGACAAAAACCTTAAAAACGTCAAGGGGAAGTTATCTTTTTCCAAGGCACTGTCGCTTTGATTTTGTGAAGTTTAAAGTCGCCTGATTACCGTTTTACCACCCTTGATAAAGATAAACACAGCAAAGTAGATGTCTCAAGACGATGCAGGGATGTGACAATAACTGAGAGGGTGGTGGCACTGGAGGACAGATATGGCACGTTAATAGCAGGGTGTATCAGTCAGTGGAGGCTGAGTGGCGAGATGAGCGATAGGCAAAAAGTACAGATAAGCTCTTGGCTCCAGGCTTCATCTGTTCTGAGGTTCGGGAAGCTTGAGCCCGTTGGACATGATTTCCCACACAGTTAGCACAAAGAGAGGGGCTTGGTTAGTTCCTTTAAATAGTTCCTTTAAATAGCTTGAACATAAAAACAAAGCCCTGGAGTTAAGACACTAAAGGCCACCCCTCCTCTTACCTTGTCTTGACTGGGCTGATTTCTTTGTAGTACTTATGCATGTTGTGGTAGAAGAGGCCAACAATGGTGGTTTGAGCTGAAGAAAAGGAGCAGACAGAGGCAGAGTGTGAGAGGCACCGGGAATGTACAACGGGACTGCTAAAATGCTCACAAAGAAGGGAAGTTAATTAACGTCGCGTCGCCAACGCACAACAGCACCAGCCAGCTAATATGACATCTGTATGGTCTCACAAGCGTGAAAGGGAGAAAGCCACATGGTTACAGGGAACGCTTATGAAATGTTTACATGACTTGGTGGCAGACAAGAAGGTCCAGTCCCCCTTCCCCTCCCCTGACCTGACCTTTCCTGCAGCTTGGTCCCACCTCGACACAATGAGACAAAAAAAGAACGTGGAGGAAATTCCTAATGTTTCTCGTTCAAAGGTCTTCCAGCTGAAACCCGCCGAGAATGACAAAAAGGGGCAACAGATGTCAAGCAAATGTGCTCGAACGCTCACAGAAATATTATTCCAACAGAAGGCCTCGCAGCGAGTTTAAAAGAAGAACCGGGCCTCGGTCAGTTTGCTCGTCCAGCTCGCCGTATGAAAAGAGAGAACAAAGAGAAACCCCATCTAAACCCTCGACTGCTATGCATTTTTGTGTGTGCTCTATTAGGATATAAAAGCTGCCCTTTGAGCATTTTATACTGCCAGGTATTCAGGCCAATGACTTAATTTGGCCCTGGCTCCCTTGTGTCAAGCTATAACATCCATTCCATTTCAGTACAAGTTTGTAAATGAATTATTGAAACAGTTTATTTCTGTATTTGTACGCCAGGACACTGCATCGAGGAGCCAGATGGAGCCAGGGGAATCTGACCTGAACGTAAAGTCGAACAAACAACGCTTTAATGCCCGCTGTAATTACTCCTCTCCCTCGGTCCACTGCAGGGGCTCATTCCTTTTAATGACTAAGTGAAGTGGAAAAAAAGTGAAACGCCTTTTATTCGTTCTGTTTAAATGAAACGGTAACTACCTACATTAAAATCATAGGTGGTTTTCTACATGGCACTATAAAGCCAAAGGCTTTCACCCATCTTCGACTGCATGCTGTTTGCTCTCTTACATCTCAGCCGTTACGAAAGGCAAACAACAAGAACCTCCTAGCTTGATATTTTTTTTATGCACACTCAGGTTTTGTGGTAAAATTCAAATGGGAAAAGCCACCCTGCCCATCACAAAAAAAACAGAGGAACATATTGTAACATTTATACTTACTCTGCATTGTAAATGCCTCCCCGGGTACCGAGATGTAGTTCTTCCCCTGTGTGGGAAAGCGGTAATGTGACAGATTGAAGTTCTGTGGCAGTTTCATCAGAGAGTAATCTGTAAGGGATGAGAGTTTAAAAAAAAAAAGAAAAATCAGAGAATAATAAGCTCAGAAACAAACAACAAAACCTACGTTCTTTGTAAAATAAAAGGCTGGGGAGTCAAAGTGGTTCTGTATAACACATGGAGAGCTGAAATGTTTCTGACCTGCAACCAAAGACTTTCCACTCAGGGAAAAGGGAGAGCTGGAGCTGAACTCCAGCTTGGTCACCATGTGTCCCATCACTATGTCCACTGTCTCAATCAAACTGCTGACCACCGGGCCGGACTGCTGGTGAACAACAAATACGGACAAAGGTCAAAATTTCTACCTTTTACTGTCTTGCTTTAGTTGATCAGATTTCTGCATGTTTCTTCTACAAAAGTAAACAAGTGAAAATTAAAGAGACAGTTTTAATTATTTTGTAGTTCACTTGAAAAAAAAATCAGCTTTACAGGAAAACAATGTGTTTTTAGCCCCAAACGTCTTGTGAAATGCACCTTTGTGTTTTATTGGGATTTAAAGTGATAGAGCAAAACCCTAGAATTTCATAAATATGGAGCTGAAAAGAAATTACACATTCATTTCAAACTATTCGTCAAAAGAAAAATCTGGACTTTGCCTGGGGCGCTCTCATATCTGGCTGTATGTTGATGGAAAGTGAAACTCTTGTCTGATCTAAAGCCTTTTGCATTTTTCTTTCAGCATTTCCATGTATTTAACTCAATCCATCTTTCCTTTATCTCCGACCATCTTCCATGTACCCTCTGAAAAAAAAGACCTCACCACAGCATGATGCTACTACCACCATGTTTCCTTGTGGCAAAGGCTGGTGCGATAGTTTCAACAGATCCTCCCAATGAATCTGTGGATCTCTGGAGCTCCTACTACGGGCTTTTTGGCTGCCTCTGATTGTTGCTCTCCTTGCCCAACTTCTCGGTTTCGGCCATCTTGCAGTCATGCCAGTTATGCTACAGTTCTTTTCATTTTCCGTTGCTGGATTGAACAGTGCCTCATGAGAAGTCCAAAACTTGGCATATAGTTTCATAACCTACCCCTGTATTAAACTCTACAACTTTACCCCTGACCTGCTGTGTTCCTTGGTTTTCATGATACTGATTCTTCATAAAAAAAATTTCTAGCAAACCCTTCACAAAGGCCTTCAGGGAACAGCTACATTTATGTGAGGCATAATGCCCAACGTGTTCATTATCAGAAATTAATGGCCGACGGCGATGCAAAGTTCATTCATTTCTGTTAATGGACACCTCGAAGGGCAGTCTCCCGCTAATACCGTAGTCACTTACGAAATAAATAAATATTAAATCAATTATAATACTTATTAATACTAATGTTTTTTTTCACAGTTAAAATCGTAAGTTTTTCATAAGACGCGGATGAAAGAACATTTATTTATAGTTGTCCTATAACACGGACACCCATCAGCCAATCGGAATTGTGTATTCACCCAGACCATGGCATAAACTGAGATTAAATTACACACACCTGAACTCTATTTACTAACTCTAGGACTTCTACAGGCGGTTGGTCGCATCGGGTTTTTTAAAAGGGGAGCGGAGTAAAAGGGTCTGGATATACGTTGTATCCACGCCACCCTATGTTAGACGTTTGAAAAGCCAGATACCATTCTCCTTCCACTTCACAGTTATGCACCACTTTGTGTTGTTTTTTCCATCACATTAACGTTTGTCATCGTTTTAAAATTGTAAATTACTATTCATGTCTGACAGGAACATATGAGTTACAATTTTTACTTTCAAATAAATCAATAAATAAAACAAAACAAGGATGCTTGTTATGAGCTCCAGCAGAGCGAAACCTGCAGCGTTGTTTGAGCGCCGACATTTGACCGGGATAACTGTTGATTAAAGGAAGCTTGTGCTGGTAACAACTTTAAGTCTGCCAATCATTCGAACCATCCTCCTTTAAGGCATTCTGTTTGATTGGAAGCTGTATTAGTGTCCAGACTTACTGCCTTTTACTGTCACTGTTTCAAGCACCTCTCATGCCAAAAATATACAGTGTTAAAAACTCAGAGTCAGTGACCGCTTCAGTGTCTTGGCTCCAAGTAACCCGCTCCTGCTACATTTTGTCACGTTTGGACGTTATACAACAACAGCGTGGCCTCGTTTACCTCTGGCAATCCTGGAGAGGACAGAACTTCTTCCACACTTTTGAGGAAAGCCTGGATGGAAGAAAATGGACATCGTGAAACATCTGCATCAGCTGCACATGGGTGGGCATTGTTTCTATGTGTGATCTTGTCTTGAACGTGTAATTGTAGTTTTTTTGTTTTGCTCCAGGACCTGTGTGAAGTTGTTGGCGGCGTTGTTAGGAATTGTCCTGTTGGGCAGTGTGCTGAGGAAGTCCAGCGCAGGAATAGTGTTTGGCCCCTGGGAGCTTTGGACCACCTCCTGATGACTGCTGATGACAGGAGAACTCACTTCAAAAGCTCTCTGGGGAGACAGCACATAAAGGATGTGGAGGCAATTTATGGATAAACACAGAGCTCCAGCATACACACAGTGTTTAATGACTGAATCCAGGGAATACTGAAATGTGATTTAGTGTTGCTGTTTCTCCATACTGTGTGTTTAGAAGAACCCATTTTCATGCAATGTAGAGAAGCTGTTTAAACTCTCTTCTAGTTTCTGATTTTTTTCTACTCTCAAAGCTTTTATAAACAGGTCCCCTCACATGTGTTCTCAATATCTTTCTTCTCATCTATTGACAAAAAGAAAAACAATGCCTCGATGAGTAATGAACTGTTTGTGCATATTGAATCAAGCGACCCGTTTTCCCACTTCTTTTGGTGTTTATTTTAGTCCAAAACGCTTCAAATAATTTTTTTCCCCATACCTTTGCTTCAGAGCTGCTGCATTACCTTTTAAAATCCAGAAAGTTTGAACGTTACGCTTTATCTTGTTGAGTCCAGAGTCATTTCTCCCCACCAGCATTTCGCTGTTTTGTAAGTTTGGTCCTTTCTAAGCCGATTTGTTGCAGTGCAAAAAGGAGATGCCATGTTTCATGTCAAAAATGCATCACTTTGTACCTCCCCTTGGGATGTTTTTTACCCAATTTTACAAGTTTTTTAAAAGGGATTTTCAGTAATCCGCTGATGGTCTAATGCAAGTTAATGTGGTTGTGTTACCATGATAAATATTATCAACCAGCGGGATACCACTCAGAGCCATTTTGCTTTGATCAGGAGTCATTATTTGTCATTTACCCTAAAAGGAATCAACCAGAATCAATGTAAACTCAGTGTAAGATGCCAGAAAGTCCCCACAGTGGGTCAGTAAAGGATTATTCTACACTAATCTATCTAATATTGAAAAAATATATACATTAAATTTAGAGAAAGTTCTGATGATTTTTTTTAAATAATGATTTGTCATAATACATCTGAATATTTGACAAATAATAGAAAGAAAACGACACGAAACAGTACGAGCCACATTTTCTAAAAGAAAAGTGAGCTGCACCACACAAGTCAATAAGAGAATAAGCTGTAGAGAGAAATTTGGCAAGTTTTTCATGGGCCCACCCCACATGCTCAACTCTGCTGCTCAACCAACCAATGGCTTTTCCTTAGAAATGTGGCACCATTTAAAGGCAAATGAACCGCCGTTTCTTATCTGTACTACGATTACAAACCCAAACCCTGTGAGGCCTCAACTTGAACTGTGGGCTTTGATCAGACGAGAGGCATTAGATTTAGCTTTTTGGCAATGACCACACAAAATGTGGAAGAAACAACATGCTCACTGGTAGGTATAGTATAGGACCTGTGGGTTTTTTACTCTCCAAATGCCAAGAAAACCTTATTAGGATGCAAACCATCATAATCTCTAAGAAATAACGGGATGCTTTCAATAAAAAGCTGGTGAATTTTACCAGTGAATAGGTAGTAACAGGACGATGGTCCAAAACATTTTTAAAATAAATACAGAAATGCATAATCAAACAAAAAAATCTGCCTTTTGGACCTTTCAGTTTCCTGACATAAGTGCGATAGAAAAAAGATGTAGTGAGCTAAAGAGAAGAGATGACCCAAGAATCTGGATCCTTTAAAGAGGGATGGCCTTAAATGCTGTAGGTTAAGACTATTGGATTGGCAAAAGAGGGTCGTATAAAGGAATGACAGCAGAATAGCTAATAATTTAGTTACCATCATATAGTAAAAAACAATAAATAATTATTGATGGCCTTTTCCCACACTCAAATTAAAGCTTGGATTTTTCAGAGTGGCAATGTATGGGTATGGCTTAGGTGTACGATCTGGCCAAGGGGCAGAATCACGCAAACAAAAACTTTAGAGACACTTACGGCCGTGGCTGCAGTTGTGGGGGCATCCAAGGCATTTCCGTGTGTTGTGGCAGAAACCATATCCTGACCTAAAAAAAGAAAGGCGTTCTTTTGAAGTACACAATGCTCACTAGACTGTTGACCTGTATATCTGCATGTCTTCTTTTCTTTTTTTTAGTTTACACATTCTTTCCTTTTTATTGTTACTTTGCTATTTGGTGCTTCGGGAGCCTAACCAGGTCTGGCTGTTGCTCTGTAGCTGGATTTTATCAGCATAAAGCTTAGATGTGATTGCACTCACCCGTCATAAAAGAACAAATGCCAGAACCAGAGACTTGTAACTTCCATTAGACACGAATGATCAAACACATGTTGCCACTACAGACTCTACAGAGTTTAGATCATTTCTATGTCTTTACCCTCATGTAATGAAGCCAACTCTTATAAGCTACTATAAAATTACCATGTTTGGGTGTGTGTTAGGGATATTGCTGCTCTCTTTTGATTGTAAGTAAAATTCTATATAAAAGGAGAGTCATTGATAACTGAAAATAGATATTGTTGGCAATAAAAGACAGGCTGCTGGTGTCCAGAGATGACTTGTAAATTATACTGCTTCCAGAAATGTTTTCGGAGAAGAAAGGAAAGCTCTGTGCATTTCTTAAAATGCTTCTCGCATTGCAGCCAGCTGTGACAGTCCACATAGACAGCTACCCACCACCCTGAGGAATCGGTGTGCTTCAAACACAAATAAATGAGATTCGGCTTGCCATACTCATCCTTTTACCCTGGGATTTTCTAAAACAGCAGCAGGATTTTCTAATTTGGATTCACACTCGACAGAAAGTCGTTATTCCTAAAATAATCCTCCATGTCCATTTATGGCTGTCCACTGACCGGAGGAGGTAAACAGAACAGAAACATTCAAGAGTGTGGAGGTTTGCTCCTTGCATGTTGTAACTTGTCACATTAAATTAAAACGATCTGCCTTCTGCAACTCAACATGCCTCTACACTTGGATAGATACTTAAAAGGCAGAACTATTTCAGCTGTGGGCTTCAATTGTGTGAGAGTGGAGGAGTGTGTGACCATGTGCACACATGTGTTTGTGTGTATGCGTGTGCGTGTGTGTGTGTGTGTGTCTGTGTGTGTTTGTGCGCAGTTTATGTTATTGTTGTTTTGCCTAAATGTTGTAGATGAGATTTGGCACAAGGAAGGAAGGAAATTTCATTTTAATCCTTGTTTCCTCTGAGCTAAAAGGGAGGAGACATTTTAAAAGACATGGCCTGTGCTACAACGAATGGGTATACTTTCCAAGAGAGCGTTTTGTCCTACCTACAGCTGCACCGTAATACAGTTTGATCTCATGGGGGGAAAGGGCCCTATTCCAGATGATAAATTCATCGAAGGCCCGTGTTACATGACGATGTGCCCTGTTGTTCTCAGTTTTAAGGAAAACATCAGAATTGTGGTCCCCAGAGTTCTCTGAGTCATGGCCGCTTGAATCGACTCCATAGAAGGTCCCGTTGATGTAGACCTTTAGACCGTCCTTTTTGGTCCAAGTGAATAGAACGTGTGTCCAATATGGGCCTAAAAGAGCAAAAACGGAACAGGGAAAATGTTTATATTTACTAGAAAAAGTTTAATAAGACAGCATTTTAATGTGAATGCTCCTAGATAAGGGAACATTAAAACATTTATTAACAAAACCATTCTTTATATTTACAGAAAACAGTTTTTGCATTTGCTTTTATCTCCATTCACAGCTCTATTCGCACACATGAGCGAAAAGACAACGGTGCATGCTATTTGTACTCAGAATCCAGGATTCCCAGTCAAAAATACAAGAAGATGGCCTCCTGAAGCTGGTTTTAAGGACGACGAGATGGATTTCCAATATGGCTACTAAAACTTCCATCATTCTGATGTTCTGTACCTCTTTAAAAGAGAGGCACACATAGCGATGGAAAATTGCTATTTGTAAAATTTTCCTTTTAGTCTTTTAAGGCAAAAAGTGAACATTAGACGTTGTTAACGTCTCGTATTAAGAAATCCCATTCATTTTGTGATCCTCCTTGGCTGTGACCTCCCTCCAGGATCTGAGCTCTTACATGAACAAATCAAATGCAGAATACTTTTCTGTTGTTTTTTTTTCCACTGTCATGGAGCACACAGTTATAGTAAGTGCAATTAAAACCTAACTAAAAACAACAAAAACTAAAACTATATATTTATAATGACTTACAAGCTGCATTCTCTTCACTTAAAAAGTATAAGTATGTTTTATATAAGTGCCTCATTTATGAAATTATCAGTGACAAATGATCCAGTTTGTGTTTTTTGTGTGAAAAGAGGTCTTTTGTCATGCTGTCAACTCAATTAGCATATATCTAACATTTAGCAGGCCTTTCTACAAACACATTTTTTGCGACTCATGGAAACAATTTACCTAAAACTGCTCACCCTCCATACAAACCCAAACGCATGACTTTGTGCTGCAAACTTTCGTTATTATTGATATACTGTATTTGTGACAGATAAATGCGTCTCAGTCACTGGTTCTCAAACTGTGGTAAAGTTATCCCTGGCCGTACTTAAAAGTAATTCTGGCATTAATTAATAGTAAAGTAAATAGCAGCATGATAATAGGGCTCTTACACTGTTCTTTTTACCCGTGAACCCAAACTTAAACATATTCCAGTTCCAAGTTGAAGAACTAGTAGAATTTTTTAATGCTAAGTGACCAGGCTAATGGCCTGCCACTAAACTCTGAAGCCAGGTGAAGAAGGCTGTGCAGTAATGTGTGACTGATTAGTTCAGATACAAATCATAAGTGTAAAAAATATTTTTTTTTTGCTCATAAAAAAAAAAAAAAGGTTTTCCAATGCACACTGTCCGATTTAAAGATCAAGGTTAGTGAGAAAGCTCAGACTTATCATCCTTTTAGGAGCCTTTCTGATCATTAATGCAACTTTAAATTGGCAAATTTCTGCTTTTAAGATAAAAGGTAACTCACAAAAAAAAAAACTTGCCGTTCAAATGTGTAAAGAAAACCTGAAAAAGTCAAATTTCCGTTGCACTTGTGTTTTAATAAGTCACACAAAGATGCTGTGACTTGGAACACCAAGATTTACTCTGGTGGCAGCTGTTATAAAAGGTTGATAACCACTGATCTACGGTATGTGATTCAAATATCCCCTTAGGTCTCAACTTCTAGTATTCAGTACTCCCTTTTCTTTTCATGTTTATGAAAAACATAATTTCATCTAAAAATATTATCATGATTGCTTTGAAATAGTTGTCAGCAATCCAGTTCTGTGTGCAATGTGCGTTTTAATACTTATAGAACCAAAAGCGCTGGCTGATTTTCTCTGTCTCTTAGCTCTAAACATGAAAAACTGGAGTGGATATAAAGATTATAAATAATATAAGGGATATGTCTTTGTATTTTGACTTAATGTTTAGATGAAAGCATCACGAAATGGATGAATATACAGTAAAATGCTTAATGAACTCAGTAAACATGTTTTTGTTATGGATGAACTATCTTGGATTTAAATAGTTTTCACAGCACATATGTGTCTTATTATTCCCCAAAACATTTGCAAGTATGAAGGGCAAGGACCTAGATGAACAACAAGAAGTTCCCAAAAGACAGTATGGTTAGTGTCTGAAAACACATCTGCCTGAAGACCACATTTCCTTTTTGCTTACAATATAAACCATATGTGCCAAGACCTCCCCCACATCTCCACTCGTTCCGATTTCTCTCTGAACGCGGCTCCATTCTCAGCTTTCATTGACAAAGCTGGCCACATAACGCCCCGAGGTTGGCTGAATCCTGCTTTATAGTTTTCCTCACACTTGGGAAATGGAAGAGGGCACAGCTGACAGATTGGGACATTCTGTCCCCTCTGGCGTGTCGCTGTGTAAGAATCGGGTGGCGTTTGATCCTCTGGAATAGAGAATTCGAAGCCAGATTGAGTTATGATGCCAAGGCATGAAAGGCTGAGCAGCCATGGGCACACCATCATACCGCTATATTAGTTATACACTTTTAAAATCTATTCTAACAAGTTTGCACGTAAACCTTTTCCCTGGCAACCACAGCTCAGACTGGCAGCGGCTGCCCCAAACTGAAGAAGCTTCAGTCATTAGCCCTGTCACTCCACTAGACAAACCCAAATTCATGCTCCAGCTCAAAGATCTCCTCAGCCAAAAGTTTTATGACAATTTGAATCAAGTTTACATCAAGTTTACTCATGGTACATTTCATTCTCTTGTTTCACTCTCTTTTGCTTTAGAGCTTAACTTTAAATTAGCTTGTTATTCATTACTAATCTAGTGTATAACTCTGTCTGTGTGTTTTGGCCAGTCATGCCCGAATTTCCCCATTGTGGAACTATAAAGATATTTTTATTATCTTATCTTAACACAAATCATGCAAACACATAAGCCTTCCTGCCTTCTCAATCCACACCATGAACGTGAATATGACTGACCCAACATTTTCAGTTCTGAATTCAAACCACCTAATGTTGTTAGGATTGACCATATTTTGAACACTACCTTGGCTAAACAATGTAGTAATTTAGATAACGGCTAACGTTTGTTAACTTTTAACATTTAAGCGTTATGTACAGGTGAATGGTTTATTTGCTTTGGTTGAGACATTGCAAATCCTGTAATCTACTTACAGAATTATATTTATTTCAGATAAATGTTTGTCAACATGTCCCGTTCTATTGAGTTTTGCGCGTTAAAATCAAATCTATCCACACCAATCCTAATCATCAGGCAAGGAAATTTTGCCCGATGTTTAGGATTGGATCAGATACACAGGAAATGACAGCATCTTGAACAAGATGCAAATTGTGCACTGCTGCACAAAGATTTACGAAAAGACTTGCCAAGTAAACTGTGGGAGCATATGGAGTCCGTTAAACCCATGAAAACAATGAGTGTGTACAGTCAAAGATTTGTTCAAATTAAATGCATTCCTGATGGATGCGCACGAATATTTTCCTTAAGTAGTCTTGTGTTATGAGAAGAGTATTCGTTTGCAGTACCTGAACTGGGAATTTCTGCCATCCATCTGTGTTTGTCTCGCGTGTTAAGCTCCACAAATCCTTTTTCAGAGTCTGTAAAGACTGAGAAGCCATTGGAGATAACTTTTGCTCCGGACGCTACGGCGAAGTTGGAACTGGCCTTTTGGTTTTTCCAAAAGAAGGAGAAGGTGATACCTAGAAAAATAGATTTTTCAAACAATTACAGATTACGTGCTTTTCCATATAACTACTGTTCTGTACAACATATATATTACATATATTGTTACATACAGTTCAAAAATACACATACCCTGTTTTCACAATGTCTGACATGAAATCCGACTAAGCTTATGTTTTTCTTGGAATGGTTTGGGATCAGCAAAATTATTTTTATTTGCTGAATGCCAGAATAATCAGAGACAGTTTTTATTATTTCGTTCAAGTTAGCAAGTTTACATACTTTTCCTTAGTGATGGCAAAATTGTCTTTTAAACTATGTGGACTGGGGTAAATGTTTTGGCCATCCTTCCACAAGCTTCTCACAATAGCTTGCTAGAATTTTGGCTCACTCCTTGAGATAGAGTTGTAGAATCAGAGTGACGTTTGTCACACATCTTGCTCACACACACACACACATTTTCAGCTCTGCCCTAAAAAAATGTCGACGGTACTGAGATCAGGGATATATGAGGGCCGCTCCAAAATATTGACTTTGTTGACTTTAAGCCACTTTGTAACTAATTTGGGGATATGCTTAGCCATTTCACATTTGGAAGTCCCATTTGTGCCAATGCTTTAACATTTTTGGTGTCTTCAGGTGTTCTTCAGGGTTAACAAAAAATGTTCTTTTTTTTCAAGATCAAATCTATTTTGTGCGGTGTACTCGTCCCTCCTGAAGCAAAACACCCACACGCAACAGGCTGACAAGCGCCAGCCTTTTCCCCTCCAAATGTAACAATGGTGGCCAAACATCTTACTTTTAGGTCCATCAGACCACATGACTTATTTCCAAAAGAAAGGTCTCAGTGCTTTTGCCTTCTCTTTTTAATGTTGCTTTTGGAGTTATAACTTCTTCCTCTCTGAGCAGCCTTTCAGTACATGGTGGTGTTGAATTACTTTTACCGTGGATAATGCTACAGCCAACATCTTCATGAGGTCTTTTGCTTTTGTTCTGAGGTTGATCTGAAAAGCATGTCAGACCACCTGCTGGACACCCTGCAGCTTGCTCAACAGGCAAACAGGTCAATCTGGGTCTACACTTCATCCTGCTCCACCTTCGACCGTCCAGGGACATACACCAGGGTCCTGTTGGTAGACTTCTTCTCAGCCGTTAACACAATCGACCCTTGACATCCTCCACCAGAAGCTGACCCAGTTCACAAGGCCGCCCTCCACCTGTCAGTGGATCACCAGCTTCCTGACCGACCACCAGCAGCAGGTGAGGCTCGGTAGCATCTTCTCCCACCCAGGAACAATCAGTACCGGCGCCCCCCAGGGAAGCGTTCTCTCCTCTTCTCTCCGTACACTAATCATTGCACATCTGCGGAGCCGTCTGTGAGACTTCTGAAGTTTCCAGATGTCACCACAGTCATTGGGTTGATCCAGGATGGTGATGAGTCTGCATACAGACAGGGCGGGGATTGGCCGGTCCACCGATGCGCCCAGAACCCCCTGGTGTTCAACCCGCTAAAGCCCGTGGAAACAAAACAAAACTCTCCTGTACATACTGCCCCTATTCTTACCTTTTCCCCCCTCAGTAATGTTTTTCTGTTATAGATTGTAGTTTGCTGTTCTGCTTACTGCTACTTGTCCGCCTGTTATAATTTTTTTTTACCATGAGCTTTGGAATCCGAAGTCAAATTCCTTGTTTGTTTCCATAAACTTGCCGAATGACGTTGATTCTGATTCTGATAGACACATTTCACAACAAAACACATTAACCTCTGAGGCACAGAACCTGTCTCCTTCCAAAGCGGTAAGACCGCTGTACGTTCTCATGGCGTTAATATTTGCATATAATTGATAGTTACGAGACTTGTGCAGGTCCTCAATTTTCTTTACGAAATCTTAGCAGATGTCTTTTGATTGTCCCCATAATAACACACAAGATGGTGTTACATTAAAATACTTCTGCAGATGTGCAGAGAAGCTTACAAGGCCAAGACATATTCATCTGGGCTTTATTGTACTGTATGTCATAATAATGTACATGTGTGTAAGCTTTTGCAAATAAGTATGTAACCAATTCTCCCCAAAAAGATACTTCTCATTATTCTGGTATTTAGCAAATAGAAACAATTTTAGTAATCCTAACTAACCTAAGACAGACGATGTCAGAAAAAAAAGCCTGTGTCTTTTTTGCGCAGTTTATTTAATTAGTTGGTTCTAACTGTACTTGCATGAAATATAGTTCTCCTACCCTCAAGACCACACAGAACAGGATCACTGATGCAGGAGTTCTGGTAGTTTTTAAAGTGTAGAAAGGTGCCGCCGTTATCGTTGTCCAGAAAGATGCCCCTGTTGTATACTCCTTCAACGATGTCTGTAGCAAAATGTAAATTACAGGCATACATTTGCTTGACCATTTAGGATCAGTGAAGAGCTTGATCTACATATTGTTTAAATGAATTATTTTTTTAAATCATCCAAATTGGCTAGCTAACAAATTCTTCAATATTTCCATGTTCTTTGTCCACTTTTAGTCTAAACTAATGAAAATGACGTCTAACAAATGTGTTTTGACTAAAGCCTAACACATACATCACACAGTTAAGCCTTGATCTTGTGCTGCGAGGACAAACAAGTGAAGATCCAAAAGATGTGCAATGATTTGCGGCAGTGTGTGGTGCACAAAGGGCTCTGAGTGAAGGGAAAGTGATGGATTCTCACCTACTATTGCAGAAATGTTAGTGTAGGCAGAGTCATTGGTATGCACATAGGAAGAGTTATGGGAAGAAGGGAGCACAGTGTGGTTGTGGATTCTGACAGCTGGACAAAAAGAGAAGACAAAAACGATAATGTCCACCGAGAGAACAGTGAGAGGAGAACAACAGGAGGGACGTGCTGCACAGGTATGAGACAGGGTGATGCTGGTGAAGGTAAACACAGAGTGAGGCCACATAACATGCTCACATCCATACCTGATCCCCCTTAAACATTTAAAGTGTTTCACTAACTATTCAATACTACTGGTTTACACATCAAAAGTCATAGAGTGGCTTGGAAAAGCATTCATACCACTTTTCAAATTTTATCACATTACTCTAAAGCCCACATTCCTGTATTAATTTGTTTATTTTTTTAGTGTGATGCAACATATTAATCTTAAATGTCATAATATCATTAGATGTAATCAGAAAATCATCATAATTAACATAAATAAAAGCCTGCAAACATCCGCCTGTGTCATTATTCTATATAATGCGTTTCACTTAGTGAATTAAGTCATTGAAATCATATTCAATTTATCAACTAAAACACATGCAATATTTTATATAATCATAGGTTATTTTATTTGGCGGTTTAGTCAAAGTCTGGACCTAATCTAACTGATAAGCTGTAATAAGATTCCTAAATTGTTCAAGATGCTATCAGTCCAATCTGACTGAGCTTGAACAATCTTGCAAAGGAAAAATAGGAAATAAAATATATACATATGCAGGGTTAATAGGGGCATACCGCTAAAGACCTGTAGCTGCAACTGCACCAAAAGGTGGTTCCGTGGACTGAATACAAACGCACAACCAGCTTTTCAGAATTTCTTTTGTAAAAACAAACTGAAAAGCATGTATGCTTTTCCCTCCATTTCACAGCTATGCACATGTTTTTGGTGGTCTATCCCATTAAATCCCAGTGAAACTTAAGTTAAGCTTCTGGTTGTGATGGCACACAATGTGAAAAGGTTTAGGGGTATGAATACTTTCAGAAGGCACTGTACATTCAACACAAAATAAGAAGACTGTGCGATGGAGTGTGAAGGGTGAACAAAAGGGCTTTCTAGACAGGACTTTAACATAAACATGGCAGCCATATATGCTCATACTTATGTCACGGTCGCTGACATAACGTGGTCTGTTTCCAATCTGGTCCCACAGCTCATGAATTCCATCCACTGCGTCCAGCGGCCAATAATGTGAAGCTTTGGCCAACACCTGCGGGCCTAGACGAAAAGATCACAGGTAAACAAGCGTCCCTAAAGGACGTTGTCCAGGGTTTATTAATATGCCGGCATGCAATTTTGGACCTTAGTTGGATCAAGAGAGGGATGATGATGAAGAAAAACAGCTGCAAAAGCTGTTTATGTGGCAGACTATTCTGATCAATGAGACGCAACCAAATAACTTCCCTCCATAGAAACAGACGCTAGGACACAATTTTTTTCCCCTGAAGTTATTGCTTATTTCTCAACTAAGATGTTGTCATTTGATCTGTTGATCTAATAGGAAACAAACACGTGACACAATACGTGTTTGGAAAACTCGCCACTACCTGGATGACTTTCATTTGGCACCACCTGAGCGCAGACCTGTAAAAGAAAAATCTAATGTTTCACCAAACCTGACATGCAGAAAATGAGCTGATTAGTGAAAGAAAGAATTAACTTACCTTAAAACACAAGACAAAAGCAGTAAAAAGTCGAATATGCTCGCAAACTTCCATTTCTCTCGAGAACCGTACCTGGTTATTTTCTGACACAGCCTAATTCCCCACATAAGGACAAACCCAAGATGGGACAGTCATTTTTCCAGGATAAAGCACACTATGCGTCCAACTTTAAAGATTTTACAATAAAGAAGTTCTAGAAGTAATAAAAAAGACGCAGGTTAGATTACTTTAAAAAAAAGAAAAGAAAGAAAGGTTTTACAAGTTGTGTCACAGCAGGATCTGAAGCCAAAAGTCCCACGCAAAAAGTTATAATCCGTCATCCACACATTCCGCTTCTTCTTTAGGTTTCTGCGCCTGCATTTGGAAACTGCGTGCCGTAGAGGAGCTCAGCGGGAGCGCACTGGCTGACTGGACTCTACGTGGGAATTACAAAATGTGATGTCATTTTTGTACCCGATGAGGAGGGGCGTTCAGTTTTTGCGTAAATGGAAGGACTTGTGCGTAATTGAAGGTCGTGTGGGAGATAAAAGAGTCTAAGTTTGAACACGACAGTAAAAGTGATGCGTAAACAACAAAAAAAACTAGAGGACCCTTTTCACCATGGCTACAATACATCATGTCACTGTATCTTAAAATATTTTCGTGAAAGGAATACAGATGTCAAAATCTAAGTTGAAAATTACAAAACCTCCATCCACCCATCCTGACTGCAAAGTAAGACTTTTAACGTTTCACACCAAACAAATGGCTCCGAGTGAATTCGCCTGTTTGTGCAATCATTCCGTACCCATGCGTTGCCACACGTCTCTTTCTGCTTCCATAACAAACTATATCACAACCCTGCTATGTGTCTTTATGGTGCGGTGTTTCTGATTATTTTACGAACAAAAAAATTTAAATAATGCTCAGCAGTCACGTAAGACTATATTTGCGCTATTTGCTGCAGACTAATAATCTAATAATCCATAATCATGGAAAATAAAGTGTCGAGCAATGGTTTCAGTGCGTAGGTACGAAATGGTTTGTTGTAGGTGCGAAACAGCAATGGCAAGGAACGAAATGGTAACAAACGAGGTAACAAATGGGGGGTACTAATTGGCAAAGGAGTGCCTTCACTGTACGAAACAGTGAACACTGTACGAAAACAGTGAAGGCACGAGCAATACTAAATAAAATTAAAAAAATAGAACGAAGGTAGACGAAAACTAAAAGCAAAGCCAGCATGACACCATGACTTGAGTCAATCAAAAGACCTCTGTTGGACTTGTAAACAGCTTCTCGGGTTTTCCAACTTAGAGACACCTGCTCCGTCTCGCGAAGCAATCTTGAATCCAAATCAAGGCAAATAGCGCCACCTTGTGGTCAGGTAAATAACACTTGACCAACTAATCCGATCCGTCTTGCTCGTTTATTATTTATTGATCAAACCTTCTCATATAACTCCACTGGTGTCCTTGTTGCTGAGCCTCAGAAAAAACTTCATCAGACACGGTTTCACTACAAGAGCGGATGTTTTTTATTTATTTATTTATTTTATTTTATTTACTTTTAATTTAGATGGTTTTTTTTCTGTCTGGGTACTGACTACACTTACATTAGAATTGACCCAGTAAAGTTGATGTAAACATTTGTATACATTTTATTTTACAGAAATGTAATGAGTGATCAATTAATTCATTACTAATGAGCAGCATCACTTTAAAAAAATCAACACTGTTACTTATTTAAATCTTAAATAAACTAAAGTCATGCCAGTTCTAAAAGACATTTGCTCAACAAATAGTTGAATTCTTTCACTTTTCGGCATATTTTTACTCATCATTATTTTATTCACTCCTTGACTTAGGCAATATCTGTCGGTTTAAATTTGCAATCCATTAACATCTCCCATATTCTTCAGTCAAAACCTACAAGCTAAGAATAATTGTTTCAATGTTGCAGTCGTTAGTGGGCACAAACAAATTGCCTGGGTTCAGAGGATCCCCGCCATCACAGCGGTCACCTCTGCTGGGTCCTCATTGGAAGTAGAACTGGGACTAATGATCAACTTCATTGTTTCTTAGATGAAGTGACCTGGTTAATAAAGAGGGAAAATAAATAATTTGTTAGCCCAACCCTAACACCAAACCTTTCCAATTGCAACCACAGTGTTTACTGGCTGCAGGCTCCTTGGGGATAAGAAGTCCAGCCTGCTACCAAGTTTAACTCTATTATTATGCTGTTACTAAACTAGTTAAAGCTGGATACAAATTTAAGTTCTTACTCCAAAACAGAATCTTGTCAACATGACTTGGGACAATTCTTTGAGATTACCAAGTTTATGCTCATCAAAATAATCTTGTGAACCTTACAGTCCTCTGCTGTATACCATGTGTGATGATTGAAAATAAAGACTTATGAGTGTAATAAATGAAATTGCACGTCAGTGAAGAACATTTACATGTGTTGTTATGGAAAGCATTGTGCAATGTCTGTTATCAACATGTATGTATTTTGGTGGGAATTACAAAAGAACAGTTGTTTAGTGGTACAAGCAATGCTATCATGAACTCGGGTTATGTGAAAAGACAACAAAGTATTGACATTTATTCTAAAAGATAATGAGCAATTGATATAATGTGTTAATAATGTGGCAAATTAAAAGTACTTCTCCAACAAGAATGGAATGAATGATCTTTAAAAAAAAAAGCTTAAAACGCTTCTAAAATCTTTGGCAAAAATACTAAAGTTGGAAATAATTTAACAGTCAACTGTCACCTGCCTTTGTATACTCATGCATATACTTTACACTTTATAATCAGATTTGGTTGTAGTTTATGTATGTCTTACATTTGTGACACCACCAATATTTTCTATGTTTCTGGCAGTAGTTTAATTTCACTGATTTTTGCCAGCTATAAGAGTCTAATATACATTTTCTAGTAAGGATACTGTATATTGTTCTGATAAGTACCCAAATCATATAAGTTTCATTTGTAACAATTTACTAAGATATTTGTATCTGGTTTCACTGTCTGATGCATTACATACAAGTTTCAACTAAAATAGATACAAACTTTATAAGATTTATATATCATTTCCATATGGGTAGTGTCTCTGTTGGACACCGTAAACAAAAATAATTGTTGCCTGAACCAACATCTCCCAATAACTTCTAATCAAAGCTCTAGATGGGATCTGTTACTAAAACACAGCAGCAAATGTTGCTAGAATCCAACCATGATTTAACAATGTGAGTAAGAACTAATATGCCTGACTTAAAATTTAAATATCATTGGGCCTGATCAGAGACGACAACGACCAGGACTACAGAGAGGAGGTGGAGCAGCTGGTGGGCTGGTGCAGAGACAACAGCCTGATCCTGAACGTGGAGAAGACGAAGGAGATCATCGTCGACTTCAGGAAAAACCGGCCTCACCATGCTCCACTGCTCATCAACAACTCAGCGGTGGAGGTGGTCAGCAGCACCAAGTTCCTGGGGGTGCACATCACGGACAACCTCACCTGGACTGTGAACACCGCGTCGCTGGTGAAGAGGGCACAGAAACGACTGTACTTTCTGCGGAGGATGAGGAGAGCCCGCCTGTCCCCGCCCATCCTCACGACCTTCTATAGAAGCACCATAGAGAGTATTCTGACCAGCTGTCTCTCTGTGTGGTGTGGAGGCTGCAGTGCCTCCGACTGGAAGAACGTGAGGAGAGTGGTGAGGACAGCAGAAGGGATCATCGGGGCTCCTCTTCCCTCCATAAAAGACATTTCATCGCAGCGCTGTGTGTCTCGAGCCCGTAACATCATCAGGGACCCCTCACACCCCCACCACAGACTATTCTCCCTGCTGCCCTCTGGAAAGAGGTTTCGCAGCATCCGCTGCAGGTCCACTAGGTTCTGCAAAAGCTTTTTCCCTGCTGCCATCAGACTGTTGAACTGCTGAACTGCTAAAGTATAAAAACGGACTGTGTACCACATTCGATTCGCTGATTTGCACATCTGCACATTTGCACATTGTATCGTATCCTGCAAAATTGCTGCTGCACCTTACCGGGAAACGTACTGCAAAACTGTGTACAATGCAACTGTCTACTTTTAAATCATTGCTGCACCTTACTGCGTATTTGTTTACATTTGTTTTACACTGTTTACATTTCAACTGCCTACTGCTCACTGCTGCACTTTATCCGGAAGTCAATTGAAACTTATCCTGTAAGTGACTGCGATTTATCACTGCACTTTATCCTGTACTGTAATTCACCGCAAGGTATCCTGTAGAGTTACTGCAATCTTTCTGAGCTGTGTGAAAGCGAAATTTCGTTCTGTATCCACTCTGTGTA
Organism: Fundulus diaphanus; assembly: GCA_037039145.1. NCBI lineage: Eukaryota > Metazoa > Chordata > Actinopteri > Cyprinodontiformes > Fundulidae > Fundulus > Fundulus diaphanus. The sequence goes on along the minus strand of CM073127.1, from coordinate 39,576,551 downwards.
TACAAAATGACAATAAAGAAAGTCTAAGTCTAAGTCTAAGTCTAAGTCTAAGTAATGTTAGATACTTTCAAAAAAAAAAAATTCTAATTTGCTGGTACGTTTGCCTATACTTTTATTGCTATATTTAAACTTTACATGTTGTGCTGCAACACAGAAACTTTCTCAGCTGCGAGACTATAGTATTGCTGGAGATAGGCATCATATAAGTTGACCAATTTAAACACTTCAATCATACGGTTCTCTGTAACACACCATGAATGAGAACAACAGCTGACTGGAACAACTTCAGGTACATTCTTGCTGTTTATGTGGGATTTGCTACCAAAACAAAGTAGCTAGAATATCATTAAAATCGCATTTACAAACTAATATGTCTGACTTTGAATGTTAATGTTCAATTCAGACTGTTGCAGTTAACGGAAACATCGGTAGATTGAGTTTGTAGTCCAACTTCTCTTGATTCCACTGCAATGTTTTCTTTTCTTATGTTCTGTTCATGTACAGAACTTTATATTGCCTTGGTACTGAAATTTGCTTTACAAGTAACTTTGCAGTGACTATAATTAAAATAAAATTGTTGAATCTCAACTATGAAAATAAATATATATATAAAAAAATGATTTTTATAGTGCCAGCAATTTTTCCTTTAGCAGCAGCATTGTGGCAAACTACGGAAAGCTGGATGGAAACTTTACGCACTCAATTTTGCTGACAGTTTCTAACTTTTAATGGGTTAATATGTTCACTCATAATAGAACCTATAAAAAACATAAAAGCCTTAATGTTGTCACTGGACAGGAAATAACATCAATAAAACACATATAGGAAAACAGGAAAAAAATGTATCAAACTGTTTAAGTATGATTTGTTGCAAAAAAACAAAGTAGCCAACTTTGGTAGAATTGAACCGTTATGGAAAATTGCGATTAAAGACTTTATTGGCCAAAATTTGATGCACTCAAAAATTGCTTTTAGTGTATCTACCCCCAGGGGAATCTTTGTGTTTGTTTATTTGCTGTCATAATGAGCCGGGACTTTTATTTGGCTCTTTACGTGAGAGTGTGTGCGTGTTTGTATGTGCGTAAAACCGAGCTGGGGGAGGAGGCGTTTTCTCGGCGGGGCGGGCGGTATAGCGCATCTGTGGCGGATCCCAAACGTCGTCGCGAAAACAAACAGATACAGCGTCTGTCTATTCCTGGTCAAAAATACAACTACCAGGCAGTTTTGCGAAGCCAGTGTCACATCTCTGCCATTGTTGTCGCCTTGGCCAAAGTGGATCTCATCAGTTGAACTTCTCCATCAGCCATCGGAGCTCACGGCGGGCCTGCTGGCGAGATCTAGACCACACATGGAGATCTGTGAAGAGGATCGGGGCAAGTTTTGCTGAAATCACCAGAGCAGGAGGCGCGTAAGGATCGGACCAGGAGGGTGTGATGAAGGATCGTCTGGCCGAGTTGACTGCTGTAAGTTCTGCCTCGGCGAGGGTTGACACGGCCGGAAAAGTTACTCAAAAATGCTTCTTTTGTTTTGTTGTTCGTTTCCGAATCCGCGCAGAATAAGACCCGAGAAGAGGAGGATGTCGATGTTACAGAGGACTGCAGGGATGGCTTCATGGAGAGCTATTTCAGGAGGGTGGGTAATGCTCGGCTAAAATCAGCTGGTAACGCCACACAAATGAGATATTCATCTATTAATTGACTAATTAAGGTGGAGGAAGTCAGGGGGCTCATTGATAAAATCTCCTACCAAGTGGAGGAGGTGAAGAAGCTGCACAGCATGATCCTGTCTGCACCCAACTCGGATCACAGTGAGTTCTTTACATACAATTAATAAAATACATATATTGCTTAGGGGTTTGATGCTTCTTAAATAAAACTAAAGGGAGCAAAGCGACAGTCATATTCAGTAAATTAGAATATGCATTTCTGAGAGGCTTGTTTAAAAGTGCCTTGTGAAAAGAAGAAAACAGCAATCTTTAAGCCGGTATTAAACATTTCTGCATGAAGAATTTTGCTTCTTTATTGGTCTGATGCAATATTCTAATATTAAATGTTGTTTTTATTAGCTGGATGTGGGGGAAAAATCATAATTAACAAAAATCAAGGCTTTAAAACATCATCATTCTGTGTTAATCTATATAATGGACTTCCCTTAGTGAGTTGAGTTACTGAAATAAATGAATAATATTCTCATTTCTTGACTATGACTGAACTTGGGCCCAATAAGACCTTTTGGTCTTGCAACAGATTTACGTTGCTCCTGGACACAAATGAAAAACTTGAAGGAACCAACTCTAAAACCTCCCAGGTCATTGTGGTTTTAGGTCTGACCTTTCATTATGTGTAGAGACTTATGGAAAGTACTTTTTGTTGTACAAAAACAAAAATTCTAGTACGTTAAAGCCATGTGACGCGGAACATATATGCTAACCATGGTTAGCATTAGATTGGAAATTTCAATCATTTCCAGGGCTGGGTGAGTAAGAAAAACGTTTTCAATTTCCAGACTTTATTTACTATTCTGCTAAAAACTACATCTGTCAACTGCATCACGCCATCCGTTCGTGCGTCCATCCATCTGTCCGTCCATATTGCCATTTCATGTCCTTCCTTCATTTATCCTTTTATTAATCTTTTCTTATCCATCCATTGATCTGTCATCATCCTTTTGAAATCTCTATCATAGAGCCATAGCAAACCTTTGTATTTAATCTCTGGAAATTCTTGTCTGAAAAAGTGGGGAATTCTAAATTAAAAATGTGTAGGAGCACTGAAAGAAGGCTTCCTGCAGCATGCAAACGGAGAACTGCAAGACAAATCCATCACAAATTACAACGTCATGCCACTGTCTATATTTGTTTGCTGGTCTAGGGGAGGAAGAAAAACAAAGAGGTTTTGCATTTTGACCCTGACTATGTTGTCTCAAGATGGTTGCCAGGTGGCAAGATAAAATCAGAGGCATTTCAATATTTACACAAGACAGGCAAAATGACAATTTAGTATGGCACTTTCTTTCTTGTCAACAAGCATAACCTGATATATTTCCTTTCTCCATATAAAGGCACAAAGATTCAACTGGATGGACTGACCACCGATATCAAAGGGAATGCCAATGTTGTGCGAACTAAATTAAAAGGTGAGTCTAGCTGTGATTGTCACACGTTTCTTTGGGAGATGTTGTGTGAAGTTAGTTAATCTTGTCATTGTGATTCCCTCCTGGTGTAGTCATGGAGCAAAGTATGCCAAAAGACGACATCACTAACAGAGCTTCTGTTGACTTGAGGATCCAGAAAACGCAGGTCAGACAACTAGTCAATGAGAATAAAAAAAGATTACATGTCCTGTGCACATGGAGTTGTTGGTTTAAATCAGGAAATGAACAAATGCAGTTCTCTAATTTAGTGCTGATGATCTGTTTTTGGCAGAGCTTTAGTGAAAGCACAATAAACACAACTGTAATTCTACATCTCTCTGAATGTGAAGCTTCATTTGGGAAAAGGTAGGAATGGTTACTCTCTCTCTTTGTTCTCTCGTGTCCTCAGCACACCGTGCTGTCGAGGAAGTTTGTGGAAGTCATGACCCAATACAATGAGACGCAAGTGTCCTTTCGGGAACGGAGCAAAGGAAGGATCCAGAGACAATTGGAGATAAGTAAGTGACCAGTATTAGATGTGCACTCCCTAAATGCGCACCCTGCCTTGACACAAGAGGTACAGATCAAGTGTCGGCTTGATTTCCTCTTCACCAGCGTAACTTCTGACAAATTGTTTGCAACTGCATGCAAACTGCAGACGTGCTGTTTTTATGAAATTTAAGTTAAGACAGGACTGATGGTAAAACTGGAAATGTATGTAATGTCATCTCTAACTAAATATGAAGAAAGACTTAAATAGCAGAATTTATACACTGAAGATACCAGCTGTACTACAGACAAGCATTTATAGTCTGACATTAGATAGTTGCCCGAATTTCATATTAACACGCTGAAAGTTAATGTGAAATGTGTAACAGTCTGATCTATTAACATTATATCCATAGGAGTATAATTAAAAGTATATAAAAGGGCTGTTTTCCTTAATCCGTGTGGCTTTAACCGTAGGCTTCGTGACTCCACACAGCAGACAGAGGATACTGATACTGGAGACGTCCCTGTGTTTGCGTTGCTAGGGAAACGGGCAGAGGGCACGGGTAACCTGTGCAACAGAAGTTCACTTGTCTTTGGCGAAGCACACAACGTTTTCAATCTCTGCTGACACAGGCGTACACAGTGCAGCTAAATCACCCAGAGTGGATAGACTTTGTGTTAGATGTCAGGTCGTGTTCTTTACTCTGTGTGTTTTGCTCGGGTTGTGTCTCTGAGGAGTAGGCGTTGCAACAGGTGTGTGACACAATAAGCCCCTGTACAGCGATCTGCCTCTCCAGGGAGAGTGTTGCACAATAGGAGGCAAAGCTTTCTGTTTATAGGGTTTCAGCCTGTGCTTCTTTGCCAACAATGGCAAGGCCCTTTGTACCTGAGACATTTTCAAACCTGGAAAGAAATACACCCTTTACTATTTTGGTCAGAATAATAAGCACATCTGAAATTTAATTAGAAAACATAGTAACTAGTAACAAGTAATTTTTTTTAATATAATTGTGTTTAAGTTGTCCACAGGATATCAACTAAGTAGTACAGTCCTTTAGGTTTTAGGTAACCAGACAGCACAGGTGGGTCCTTTACACATGTACTGACACTCAACCAATCACAGCACTTGTTTAGGAAATTATTGCAATTCTTTAATCAGCAGCACCTTTCCACTAGCCTCTGTTCACACTCCATGGTAAAAAAAAACACAAAACTGTTGTACTGACCCACATGTGGTGATAGTCTCTACGACTTTCATTACTGCTTTGCGTTTGAACTCGGCGATGCACCAAAAATAGACCCCCCCCCCCCTCTTTATGGTCCGGACAACAAGATGTGAGCTGCCAAATCCACATCCACCCAATTCAGATATGTTGCCCTGGAGCTGGTCAAAAACAAAAACACAGCAGTCTCCTACTTGCATGTGTTATGTGTGTACTAATAGCTCCAACTTATCATCCTGTTACCCAGCAGATGAGCTTTAGCCACTGTGATGGACTGGCGACCTGTGCAGGATGTACACCGCTTCTCGCCCAATAACCGCTGGAGATAGGCCCCACACAGCCTACTAGAAATCACACTATAGTATTTTAATGATTATCAAAGTAAAGAAATAAGACATAACATGGTGGAAAGGGGATTTAGATAGACAAACATGGAGCAATTTGCAGTAGCAGTTTCAATTGATAAGGCAGCAACCTGAGGCACATTATCACATCCTCTTAGAATAGCAATGAGCGATTCCCTTAATTCATTTTTAAAATTTGTGGCAACAGCTACGATTGCTGATATCATAGATCAGAGGTTTTCAACTCCTGCCCTTGAGATCTGGTGTCCAGCAACTTTTAGATGTGTCCCTGGTTAAACCCACCTGACCTGATCGTATGACTCGGGTATGTTGGACCAGGAACACTGGGACCTCGAGGACTGGAGTTGAAGACCCCTGAAAAAGATGATACCTCCATATCTGAAAAGCCTTAATTTTTGCTATTTGCAGCAGGAAGAACGACCACCAATGAAGAACTGGAGGACATGCTGGAGAGTGGAAATCCATCAATCTTCACATCTGATGTATGTTTTATTCATTAACGTGTCTTTTTGTAAGTCATTTAAAAGGGACATATCATGCTTTTTATCGCCTTTGTTTTCACATTTAAATCCTTCAGTTGTGGTCTATATAAAGTGGAACAGCAATGCTTTGGTCTGAATTCCTTGTTATTGTTGCCCCACAGCCCCTCTTTTACCCCTGTTCTGAGAGCATCTCTTTTAACTGCGGTCTCTTTAAATGCAAAGGAAGCTCTTCAACTTTCCACCCGCCCCTCCTCAGGTCGCAGAGCAACCCACTCAACCATGTTCGGCCATTTTCGTAATATGCTGAGGGACGGTGTAATTAGTTGCGTGGGTTAGTACACCCAAAACCAAACATTTTCACGCATCCACTTGTTGCTTCAGCATCTGTGAGCTTGGACTACAAAATCGTAGCAAAGAAAAAAATGATAATATTATGGCGGATTCACGGAATTGGTAAGCCGGAAGTCCATGACGTTGTGTAAGAGCCCTGCAGCAAATACTGTGACTTAACTGTTTAATAGAGAAAAACTAAACGGCTTGAAAAATAAGACCCAAACTGAATAATGATATATCTAAGCAGTTCCTGGAGGGACTAAATTACATTTTCTGCATTCCTAACTCGTCTTAAGTACACAACAAAACGTATTTTAGGGCTAAAAAAGTGAATTTTGATATGCATGATATGTTCCCTTTAAAGTCTGTTCCTGCAGTTTAGTCTGGTTAAGGTTTATATCTGCTACATTTTCTTACACAGGTGTGAAATCTCCTTTCGCCTTGATTCAGAAAGACCATTATATTTTTGTCCCACAGATAATTTCTGATTCGCAAATCACTCGTCAGGCCTTAAATGAGATAGAATCCCGTCACCAGGACATCATGCGTCTGGAGTCCAGCATCAGGGAGCTTCATGCAATGTTCATGGACATGGCGATGCTGGTAGAAACTCAGGTACTAGCTTAAGATAGCTAGAGACGTTCATGTGAAAATGTTTGTCAAACACTGATATTTCAGAGCTAACGCAATCTTTTACAGGGGGATATGGTGAACAACATTGAGAATAATGTCTCTAATACAGCTGAGTACATTTATTGTGCAAAGGAAGAGACTAAAAAGGCAGTGAGATACCGGAAGAAATCACGCAGGGTATGTGTTAGTAAATTGGCTTTATTCCAAAAATATGCAAGTTGTACACTATTTTGGGAAAAGGTTCATATATGTTGTACTGCTAAATATTAAAAGTTTATTTTACAACTTTACTTGGCAGAAATACATCATCCTCGCCTTTGCTTTGTTGATCCTGCTTGCCGTCATTGCACTAATTGTTGGCCTGTCTGTCGGACTAACCAAACGCCCTCAGTGAGGCCTGCTGCCATCTCTGCATGAGGTAACAGCCGCTGCCACAACCATGAGCTTCCATTCTTTGAGCAGAACATTTCTTCAACCGTCTGTTTTAAGTAGTTTCCTGAGTAAAAGCAAATGCGTACCAATTAAAGATTTGTAGCCGATTTTAGATACAGGATTTTGGTTTTTAGCTAATCTACCAATTTTGCAGATTCAGATTTCTCTTTTCCTGCATTTCTGACCTGCGTGATCAGAAATTGTTTATGTTGGCAACCCACTTAACACCATGTCTGAGAGACAAGGACCAAATGGTTTGGAGTTGAGATGTCAAACAGTCTAGCATGGTTAACTTTACTAACGGTGCACACTCTTACCTTATCTCTGAGATTTCTGCACGGCTTCCAACATTTCCTACGTCCAGCATGTTCCCAGATAGAGGTTGAAAGCTGATAAGAATAAAACAGCAGATTTGCTGTAATATGATAAACATTCCTGCTAGCTGGTGAAGCTGGCTCCTTATCAGTTCACTGCTTTGCCAATTGGACAGGACATCCAAAGACGGGTGTTAATTGATGCCCTGTGGCACATGGCTCCTTTTGAACCACACGGGGTTGCTCGAGTTAAAAAGGGTCTAATTCTGTAAAAGTTCTCAGTGCATCTCTAGGTTAAAAGGTTTAATACATTTTTAAGTACTGTTGTGGAATACTAACTGATTTCTCCTTTTCCCTGATTTTGACAGGTTTCTCTGCTTTTACTCATCATACTGATTGGAGTCTGTGGCAGGTGGATTTCTTGGTTCACGAGGTTAGACTTCAGAGAAGACGCTTTGGCCAGCTCCACAACAAGATTACAAGTTTCCATTCAGTGCAATTACAAGAAAGCTTCCTTTAGCACATAAATATAAATATAATGTATGCAATGCATTTTGCACAAGACACATATAACCTTCCAGTAAACTGGAAACAGGAAGATTATTACGGTATCACGAGCCTTACACTCCCATGTCTGCAGGATCAACCCTCTGCTGGCTGAAGCTGCATACACACATGAAGGTCTGACAATCTTCTAAGATCGTACTGCAAAGCTGGGCAGCCTAGCAAGCCTTGTGGCAAAATTTGAAGCTGTGACTTTCAAAATATTCATCCGCTGTAATCTTCGTCTTTGTATAATTTTCAAAAATAATGTTGTGGCATCAGCCTCTTTTGTTCTCCCTCTTCCTTTTATATATTACCTTTGTATGCTATTCATTTTAACCAAATATAAAAGCATTATGTCTTAGGGATACCTTAGAGATTGAAAATACAAAAATACCCTTAAATTATTGAACTTATGGTGTGCAATGACTGGAATAATCATGAAAAAAGTTGTGCATTAATGCAATACTGTTGGATAATTCTTTCAAGAGCACCCATATAAGTTTTTCTATTGTGTACTTTGTACCAAAAAGAATAATAATTAAAATATTCTTAATAAAATATGTGTGCAGAATAATAAATTTATTCTCTTGTATTGTTATTGTTATGCTGATTACATTCGATGGGTTAAAAGGCACACCTCCGCATCTCTCAAATGACTAGCCTCTAAATTTCCCAGAATTTTATATCAGTGGTTTTGGTTTTTGCATTGTTTTGGTTATTTCGTTTTAGTAAAAGCAAACAGAGCGAAGTGGAGGCGTCTGTTTACTTCGGGCCTAATGAGCACTTTGCACAAAACACTTAAATCTGCTGTAATTACCCAAACAAGATCAGTGGAGAAAGTAAGTCGGTCCATGGAGGGCAAGTCGGTTTCTCCTTTTTATTTTTGGCAGAGCATTCCTGCAAGTGCATTAAACATAATTCAAACTCTACATTTATTTTATTTATGTTGCTCAGGGGTAACCTGAAAGGTGCAGTTGGAGAAAAACGAGTAAAGCATTAGTATCTGTTTGACTATTTCACACTATTTTCTATGTTTTTCTTACCCCTTGACCTTTTTTTTTTATTTCGTCACATTACAACCACAAATGTCAATTTGTTTTATTGGGATTTTATGGAAAAGAATTATATATTTTAAAATGTGTATTGCAAATATGTGTGTGTGTGGTTTTTTTGGGTTTTTTTTTACAAACGAAAATCTGAAAAGTGGCTTCTATTTGTGATCAGCCCTCTGAACTCCAATGCCCCTACATATAATCCAGACCAATCAATTCACTTGAGAGGTCACTTTATTAACAATTAGAGTCCTAGAGACGTTGTGTCACTTAATGTCAGCACAACTCCAGCTGTTCTCCAGCGGTTCTGTGAAGGCCTTAGTGTTTGCTAAAGAACATTAGTGAACAAACATCCTTATGAAGGCAAGAAGCAGAGCAGAAAGGTCAGGGATAAAGTTCTGGATACGTTTACGGCAGGATTTGGTTGTTAATAAAACACAATCCTAAACTTTGAGTGTCTCATAGAACACTGTTTCTCTTCTTGACTTTGTATTTACTTCCTTCATTCTTTTTCAGACTGTTTGGAAATTGCATTTACAGTTTGTCACATTCTCATAAAGCTGAGACTTGAGCAGTAGATACAGACCTAAGCCATGTTTTGATAACTTTATTCCAGTGGTTAGTTACTGACTGCGAAAACATGAAAGAAACAAAATCATAAATCGACAAGTGTGGCGGCTGAGCTGAGAGATGGCAAACAAATCCAAAACCTGTTCATGTGTTGGAAGTAGGCCAGTTTATTATGGGTGTAGTACCAGTAGTACACGGGTACTGAGGTTAGAACTGTCTTCCTAAAATTTCACTTCAATTTGTCCTGCCATGGACCACATAAGGTAAAGAAAGGAACCAGCAGAAAGCAGTCAGAAGACCAGATACATTTCCTGCTGCTCGATAGGAACAAAGAGCCACAGCTGTCTGGAGAACTCTGTACTGCCTGAACCCATCCACACATACTGGAGAAAAACTGGGGAGAGTATGGTAAGACACACAAAAGAGGAGGAGGAGGAGGTGAGAACAAGAGCAGGGCAAAGACTGCACTTGTGACAAGTTGTTTCTTCCTTATTAATCTGCCTCATTACATCTATTTTAGTCAGCCACTCCCGGACAAACGATGCATCCGAACTCCTAATTGAACACAAAATGTGTATCTAAGGACAGAGTCCAAAATGGATGGAAATTGGTTTGTTATTCATTTTAATTGAAAGACCATCCAAGGTTTTTTAATTTCCACAAACAGTTTGATAACTCCTTTTTGTGCACCATGACTAGAAAATAATGAAGACCCATACTTTTACAGATAGCTCTTATTTGCATAATATACTGTAAGGTGACGCATAATTCACTATTAATTTACTACCATCTTCCATGAGGTTTAACACCTGATCTTAAAAATAAGTAAACAAAGATTCAGGCTTAACAATAAAGGCTCTATGCAGAGTTAGCTTTGAATAACACTAATGTTTATATCTGTAATCATGTATCTCTGAGGTCATACTGTTTGGATTTCATTTAAAGGGGACCTATCATGCTTCCTTTTAAACAAGTTAGGATAGGTCTATTAGCTATACAAAACATATTTATCAAATTTTAGGGCTCTGTTTTATGCAAATAAGCTGCAGGTGGCGACAACCCCCCAACTCAATGTTTACACTCACACATTACACAAGTGAATAATAATAATAATAGATTTTATTAATAATGCACTTTACATTTCCAACAAATTTTAAAGTGCTACAGTCAATAGAAAACAGATAATAAAATAAAAAGATAATAAAATAAAAAGAAGAATAAAACGTAATTAAAATACACAAGTAAAGGGTTTGAGGCAACTACGTGCAAGAAAACTAAAAGCAAAACAAAGCGTTTAAAGGTGACTATTAAAACACTGGGTATAAAGGAATGTTTTAAGGCCTGTTTTAAAATGTGACTGGGTCTGTAGAACCCTCAGATGTGGAGGCAGCTTGTTCCAGAGCCGGAAAAGGCCCAGTCTCCCATGGTGTGGGATCGAGTCCTGGGAATGTGCAAAAGGTCAGTGTTAGAAGAATGGAGAGTGTGTGAGGGATAGTAAAGGGTGACACGGTCTTTTAAATAAGATGTTGTGTTACCATGCAGCCACTGAAAGGTAAAAGCAGAGAGATTTTGTAGATGATCTGAGCAGAGATGGGAAGCCAGTGAAGAGAACGGAGAATGAGGTAATATGTTCATGTTTTCGCACTCTCATCAGGATCCTGGCAGTGCAGTTATGAACGTACTGCAATTTCTGTAGGTTATTGCCAGGAATCCCAATGAGAAGTGCCTTGCAGCAGTGAAAATGGCTGCAAACTAATGCACAATGATACAACTGGACATCTTTGACCCCGAGTCAAACCCAGAAGCAGGAGAAATGGAGCCTCCTGTATAACCAACAAGGATGCATCAAGCGGTTTCCAAATGGCACATTTTAAATGGACACAGGACTATCACAGAGGTGGGGGATCCAGGTTTGGAAAGTAAAAAGCCAGTCCAAAGATTAGTTGTAAATCAATAATGTCCACATAAAGGGAAGTTAAATAACAATCAGATGACCCCAAAATAAGGCTCAAAAATAAATGTTTGAGTTAGTGTATCTTTATAACGATGAGGCACCGTTTAACGTCAGGTTTAGTGATCCATTGGATTTGATTGGTTGGTTAAGTTTGCCTTAGTTTTGAGTTTTTGTTTTATCATATATTACATTTTGCTCATATTTCTTCTCCACTTCTATTTCTGTCTGGTTTCCTTTGCGAACTGCTTCTTTGTCTGTAAATATCTGTGGGATTATGTTTGTCCTACCATCTTAACTTTAGTTGATGTGCTTAGTGCATCCAATTCTGGTCTCTTTGTGGGACTGTTAGTTTCTCACCAGCTGTCTCCTGTGAATTTCCACATTTGTGCCCTTGTTATCTCAAACTCCACCCCATGGCACTAGCTTTATTTACACCAGTGTTTAAAATAGAAAATAGACACACCAGCCTTTTTTGTTCATCCGTTTTCTGTTTTTTACATCCCTGGCACTGAAATACACCAATTTTCACCAACTGGCATCAGAATTTGAAACTGAATTCGGAAACATTGTGTCATAATTGGCATGTACGTATATATATGATTTTATTGATCTGATTATATATTTCGGTATGTAAATCAAATTTTCTTTGAATGTGCTATGAGATTATATTTTATATGAATAAATTTCCCTAAACTGAAATGTTAAAAAAAACATTTTGCAATACCACCTGAAGACTATGGTATGCATGCATGTAAATGACTATTGATCCAATTTACTGAAGTAAAGATCTTGATTCATAGTCCTCACAGCTCAAGTCAGAAATAGTTTAGTATATGCTTCTATATTTTCTACTTATTTTAGAGTAAATATGATGAGTTTTGTTTTACCATTTAGTTGTCTTGTATGGCGTTCCCCTCCCAGTGAAGTTAAAAAACTGTTTACTTTGTTATATCAGTCTGCAAGTTCCTATTTATCTCCTACTTATAATAATAACAATAATAACAATAATAACAATATAATAATAATTATTATTATTGTTACAATTGCTCACAAGATCACAAAAGATCACTAAAATTGCTGAGTACTTCAGTAGACCAGGCATCATATCTTTATTAGCCCAATTAATAGTTAAGAATGTGGATAAATATGGATTTTAAACAGCTTAAAGTGTCTGTAAGCTTAACACCTGCAGAGGTAAAAGAATATGCATTCGTACATCACTATGTTGTGATGCAGCTATATTTACAAAAAAAAAGTAAAATGAAGTAACAAAGCAAACGTCTTACTAGGACGGCTGAAGTTTATTTCAGCTTGATCAGATCGATTATAATTTATGTTAGGTGTGATCCCAGAAGGACTAAATGTTGAAATTGAATCAAAAGGTGCACAAAATAAAATGTTTTTCTGTTGGTGCTCACACCTATGCAGCTACTTTTCTTACATCTTTTATATTTTCCATTCAACAGAGCTGTTGGATTCTGTCTTAAATTCAAAAGAGAGTGTCTCACATTAAAAGGTTTTCAAATCCTTTATCATGATCCATTTTTTGCATCACAAAAATCTGGAATTTGAACATGGTTGTGTGCACTTTTTAAATCTACTTATTTGGTTTGTAATCCTAAGAGTGGGTTACATTGCAGGGTAGAGGGCTTGGCCCCACAGAAATTCAGAGCTAACAGCAAATAAAAAGTCCCTGACTAATAGTCTATTCTGCCCCGGGTTTTTAACACGCAAACAGAGATCACACAGTGGAAACTGTATTGTACTGATGACATGACCACTGTGCTCTGTAGGATGTCATTAGTTTGCAGTCAGATTAAACCCTGCAGCTACTGTGGATTGCAATTACTGTTGCGGCTTTCATTTTAGGATCTGCTCCAATAAAGAACCCAATGTTTTACCATTACATACTATAAAGTTTAGCTATAAATAAAACAGCTAAATGAAAATGTGTAAATATAAATATTTTTTTCTGTCGACTTCCTCCTATAAACTGTTTACTCTTTTGTTAGCATGCAACACAGAAGTCTTTAAAATAAAATCCTAAACCATTTAACTGACTATTAGAATTTATTTTTTCTCCGTGCAGCACTGGACACGGTTTTATTTATTTATCAGGAGGCACATGTAGATATCTTTAAATATCCTGTGCCAGCTGTGCTGTCTTTTGTGTCTTTTTGTGCCTACAATAATCCAACATCCATTATTATGTAACTCTGCAGGATACAGATATTTATAATCTGAGCATGCCGGAGTTATGACATCATCCGGCACTGCTAACCATGACAAGCGTTGGGGGAAGCATGCAAACCGTTCTGTCATGGTGGGTTACTGCTCTTAACAAACAGGAAGTATCATTGAGATGTATGGTGTGACTGATAGGTTGCTTATCTGCTGTCATGTACCAGGGGACAATGGGCTGTGAGAAGACTTGCATGGTGGAGAAACTCCTGAGACCTCACGGGGAAGTGCTGGAATGCCAGAAACACAGGTTAGCCACAGCAAAGAGGAGCAGTCGGATGAAAAGCACAGATAAGGTGGGCATGTGTGTGTCTGTGGCATCCGCTAAGCTTTCAGAGGAAAGGCTTTGATTGAACCGGGTCTGTGCTCCGTCAGGATCAGCAACAGTTGACGCTTGAAGCCATAATCAGCATTCAGAGACGTCTCTTTATTAACAATATTACCCAGATTAGACTTTGTTTTAGCTCTTAGCATAGTTAGTTTGTTTCTACTAATTTTAAATAACTCACTTAATATTCAATATACTGCCTATTTGCAGTGGTGTTTCTTTGTCGCTAAAAGATTTCCAACATGGTATCATGTAATATACATCTAAGGAAATGTACTATTAAACAGAGGCGACAAAATATTTTGCCTCCGGACAATTTTGTCTCACGATTTACTGTTGTGTGATGTGCATGTCCTCATTTCTGAATATTTAGGAAATGTTTCATGACTTTGTTAGTTAAAAAATATGGATATGATAAGGGGGTTGGGTCCAAAACTATTCACATCTTTGCTGCTGAAAGTGTAAGACTACACGTACTAAGTCGATGTATGAACTAAATGTCCACAAAGGTTAGGAGGAACACTGATTCCCTTTTTTTTCTCAGAGAGGACTGTGTGGGCTCACTACAGAAATTACTATAAAAATGTACTCACATAAGAGTCTGCTTGCAAAAAAAAAGCACTGAACATCACATGGGAAAAAAATACACTGAAAGTTTAAGTTATAGATGAAAGCTGATGTGTTTTTATTGATGAACAGATGCACTATTTTCCACCTGTCCAAACATTTTGTAACATAGTAACATTTCAGAAACTAGAACCTGTGATGGTTCTGGATGCTTTGTACAGCTGCTCATGTTTGGGACAAGCATCATGATCTGCATTACCCTGTTCCAGTTCTAAATAAAAGGAAACTGTAGGACTTTGCTAACTGTTTTGCTCAGTGGCTGTGCTAATTGCTATTGAGAACACGGGCTAATAAAAACAAATTAGTCTTAATGTTCACATTCAATCCCAAAATAGGACCAACAGAGTTACTATGTGTGCATCTGATTTGACAAACAAACAAAAATGAATGTTAGTTATTGCTGCCTCGTTACCTTTTACAGTATGTGTGAGTCAGCCATATTGGATTTTTTGTTTGACTTTGTGAGAAACCTTCTGAATGTTGACTTTTCAAACTTCTCAGACCTCAATTTCTCCAAGTAACTTTTGTTTCTCTTTTGAGAAAATAGACCCACCGGGAAAAAAAATCAAGTTAAGCACACAGACATAGTGGTGTACATAACTGTCGTGTTTTTATTGGTATGGGCACATATCTGGTTTCATGTCAGCAAACTGTGGCACGCCTTCCGGCCTAGACCCGAGTGGTTATTTGGTAAGGGACAAAATCTGACTGCTGTTAAATCCCCTCCTTTTGATCCTCAGTAGCACCAGGTTGGAGTTGATAATGAAGTTGGATGCAGATTCAGTGCTGTGAAAACTTCAATGTATCAGATCAAATACATTTTAATATCAGACAAAGATAACATGAGTACATACAAAAACCAACCTGTCTCAATGTAAAAAATAACTGCCCTCTAACCCTAATAACTGGTTTTGAAATCTTTGCCAGCAACAACTCCTATGAAGCTTTTATGATGACTGGCAGTGAGTCTTTTACACCTCTATGGAGGAACTTTGGCTCACTCACCTTTGTAGCATTGTCTTAATTCAGCCATACTGGAAGGCTTTCAAGTATGATTGACATGTTTAAGGTCATGGCACTGCATCTGAATGGATTTAGAAGAGGCCTTTTACTAAGCCACCCCACAACCATATTCTAAGTCACTCAGGGGTGATCCTGCTGGTATGCTTTGGATCATTGTGCTGTTGCATAACCTAAGTGTGCTAGACAGGAAGATCCCTACCTGATGACCGGATATTCTCCTTCAGGATTCTCTGGTAGAGAGCAGAATTACAGGCTTCATCAAATACAGCAAGTCGTTCTCGTTCTGAAGTAGCAAAACAGACCCAGCCCATTACAATTCCATCATTTTGAAATAAAATGAAGGCACACCTATTCCCCCCCCCCCCCCCCCCCCCCCCCCCCCCCAAAAAAAAAAAACTCTTGGGGATCTTCAAGATGTTTGTTTTAAGGGAAAGACACACTTTGGAACTCTAACATGGATGCTAGTTTTGCCCAGTCTCTTTCTTATTGTGAAATCATGAATTTACCTTCACAGATGTTGTGGATCAGTCGTTAATGCACACTTGGAGAAATTTTGTTAGGCAGCACCACTCCAGAAAAGGTCACCACTGTTCCATAAAGTCACCCATTTGTGAATAATGGATCCCACCATAGTTTGCTGAAGTTACAACAGCCTTTGAAATGGCCTTTGGGAGTTTCCAGACTGATAGATGTCAATACATTTTGTTTGTCATATGTTTTGGAATATTTAGATTGAGGCATGATGTGTATTCCTTTTTGAGATCCATTTGCCCGCTTCATTTTGTCAAACAGGTTTTATTTCAATTCATGAATTGGCGCTATATAAACAAAATTGAATTGAATTGAATTGAATTTAAATGATTTATTTATCTTATAGGCTGGGCAGTAATCCAACATTGGTCTGACTGTTGAAGTTGAACCAATAAAATGTAATTAATCACTGTTAATCACTTCATGGCATTTCCAGACAGGTTGTTTAGGATACATTTACCTCTTAATAAATCAAACAATCATTTGAAAACAGCATTTTGCATTTATTCGGGTTATGTTTGTCCAGTGGCGGAGTCAGGCTGCTTAATTTTGGGGGGGGGGGGGGGGGGGGCGGTTGGTACCCCTGATTGTACCCCTCTTTCTCTTTAGGAGGGCAACAAGAAAAAAAAAAAAAAATTCCCCTACCCTAGACCATTAAGTCATATTTACAGCACAAAAAAGAGGAAAACGTAACTTAATGTTTTTAATAAATGGGTCTCTGCTTAAACTGTGGCGAGCCAACATGCACACAGTTCACAAGTCAGTGACGTTCAATATTCTGTTTAGAAAATAATTTTTCCATCTTTTTCTATATTTATATTCCTGATTTCCTCCCTTTCCCCCTCTGTTCCTAATATCACTTTTAGACTCCATCCTTTCTCGCTCCTCTTCTTCATTCCCTGGTTCTTAGAGGTTGGCAAAAAAAACTGGAGGTGTGCATTACTGCCACCATCTGGTTGGGGTGTGGTTCTTGATAGTTTCATATTTTAAGTTTCTGTATGTACAGAGGGAAATTCAATCAAACAAAAGGTAATTTCAATCAAAATGTGTGATCAAAACAAAAAAAGTTTTGATCAAAATGAATATAACAAAGAAAACAATATTTTATCAAAATAGACATGTATGATAGAGTTCACGAAAATGATGGAGAAATATTTATGACATAATTACATTTTGCTTACCATTAAATACTGTAAATTGTAAAATATAATTATTATAACTGTGAATAACTGAGAAAAGGTCAATGTAAATACTGCTTTAGCTTGAGTAACAGAACTGATGTAACGTAATTAAGGGGCAGATATAAGTTTGCTCTTTTCGCTTCTTTTTTCGTTCAAGATGCATTGATTTGGCAGTTTTATAGTGTGTATGGTTGTGTACATATTTTAAAGTTATTTATGAATGAAATAAAAATAAACTGAAGCTGAACTGAAACACATACATAATTGTCATCTGATATATTGCACAATAGAGATTCAACGGTGAACTGAGATTAACTGGCTCAGAGCTTCTCTCTTTAGCTGTATTTATCTCCCAAACATTGGTTCTGCTGCCACATGCTCGGTCAAAGAAAGTTAAATTAAACTAAGTGCTTCTGTGGTTCTGATTTTGTATTTGCTCTCTGTCCTGTCAGCCCCCAAGTTGGTTTCAGCAGACGGCTGCTTTTACTGAGCCAAGGTCTGTTGAGGGTTCCCTTCTGCTAAAAGGGAGATTTTTCTTCCCACTGCTGCCACGTCTTAGCTCAGGAATATAGATTGCAGCAGAGCTTGAATTGACACTTTTATTGGGGTTTCCTTAGATAAAGTTTTACCAACTGGCATTTTGTGATCAATTGAATTTGACTGCATAAAAGTATGTTCTTGAATCTGGATCATTCTACATGTCTGCATGTTGACCAAATCACAACCAGGTCAGAGGATTTCTTTGGGTGCTTAACGTTTCTTCCCAATAGGTGTTGGTACCTTAAAGCATGTAGCTGCTACTAGGCGGGCAGTGCTTATTTGGACTGTAAATTACAATAAGAACTGTGGTTTTTACTGAATCCATGAGTAGTACCTCAGCAAAGGTAGAGAAGAAGCTCAAATGTATTAACTGTAATTTTGATCTTTTAAAATGTGAAATGAAACAGTGAAGTCCATTTTCCCCTGCACCATGTTTACGGACATGCAAAGGTTATTGGTTGGAGCTGTTTCAATAGTCTGAGAAGCTTACAGCTGTTTTCATGAGCAGATAAGAGTTATCTCACAGAGTTATGTGTGCAAAACCTTTGGAATGAACGTTTGCCAAATAATAGAAAGACTACTGTTGTGACGCCTCGTCTAGGCTCTTGACTGGGACAGACCGTTAACTTGGTTTTGGACTTGGTTTTAGATGATGTACAATTTGAGTTGAATTATGACACATTATCTTATTATTATGCATCTGATAGGACCACAACATGTTCTATAATTTTTCTTCCAAAAATGTATTTATATGGACATGTGCAACGAGCGAAAGTACACAGGTTGCTGTATTTAAAGAAAACTAAAGAAGTTTTAAATATCTGTTCAACCTATCAGGTGGAGGTAAGGCCTGTAGTTTTACTCTTCTCTGAAGTGAGGATGAAGAGGCTACATTTGTTTTGCAGATCAGTCATTTTATTAGATAAATATTTGGCTTCTGTATTATTAATTACCAGAACCCTTTCAGATGCAAGTCCAGCTCTTTGTGTTGCCACACTCAGCTCCTAGCTAATGCACAGAATCTTTCACTAAAGGGGATGTCAAAGCAGTTTTTTACACCTCTAGACGTGTCTAAGTCAGTTTGGCTGAGGCAGGCCTGAAGCTGCTGCTGTGCTGCCCTCTGACATTCGTTGACAGCTGTCTGCACAGGTTTAGGTCCCTTTTAACATTCAAAGGTAGTCAGGCATCCGCTGCATCACTATTTAAAGAAGGAAATTGAACTAACAGAAGTCCAGCAGCAGTAGCACAACTACTTTTGGCACTAGTGACTGCTGTCCTCGACAGTGAAGTAAAAAAAATACATGAATCAGACACTTGAAGGAAATAATTTCCATTTATTACTAAAAGAAAAAAAATCTGACAAGTCAAACAATATCAACAATTTAGAACTAAGAATATTTACACCCTGTTCAAGCACATTATATTCTGACCAAGATGTTGCTTAAAGCAGCTGATATACATAGTTAAAACATCACATGTCCTTCCTGCTAATTTTCAGAGTTCAGCTCCTTTCCGGTAAGTGTTTACACTGGAGGTAGAAGACATAGGTGGGAACCCTTGACATCACTCGTGTATGTAGTGTCTCCATGAGCTTTGAACAGATGCTGTGCGGCATATGCTCTCGATTGGGACTGTACAGATAGTCCTGCTGGAGGGGAGGGGAGGGTCATAAAGAGGCTGCTGTTGTTGCCTAGCGTCCACAATCAAGGAAGTGTATTTGTTTTGGGCCCTGCTCTTTCTCTTTGCTTCTCCTAGGGAGCAATGCAAGACCACCGTCAGCCACGTGGGGCAGCCACACTGTACACAATGTTCCGCTCCCCTCCATATCTCGACAGTGAAAAAAACACACACACACACACACACACACACACACACACCAGGATGGCCCAAATAATCCCCTTTAATACCCTTCTGCACTTTCCCGATCTGAGATTGGATGGTAATGATGTTACTGCTGTTTGTGATAGCTGATTGGTCTGGACCACAGTGCAGTGAGTGAGGATTTCACAAGCCCAGCCTCCAGGGAGTCTCGGTGGCATAATGACCCATGACGAGGCAAGGCACTGTCCCAGTGTCAGCTTGCAAAAAAAAAAAAAAAGTAGATGAAAGGTACTGAAACAAAGTCAGGAGCATAGACTGAGGGGGGGGATGCCTGAGGACCTTATGTGACCTTGCAAGCTTAGATCCTGATGGCTCATCAACGGGGCAGTGCATTGGAGGATGTTCCTGGAAGCGTTCATTGATTGGATTGTTTATGGCTGCTGAAAAAAGACCGAGAATGACCAGGTCTGATCTAAGAAAACCAAAGGCGTCCTGAAGAGGCAGTGCACTGCTCAGTGCTGCTGCGCAGTGCACTGCCTCTGCACCCCTGCATGCTCGAGCCTGTGTGACTAAGCGTGCGTGTGTGTGAGAGAAAGTGATAGAGAGGGAGAAAGCAAGGGGGCGTGTTGATGTGCGTTCTCTGCTGCACAGCCTCGGTAGTGTGAGCTGAACGATGCTCGCTGGCTGTCTCTCTCTCTCTCCCTCTCTCTCTCTCTCTCTGTCTATCTCTCTCTCCTTGCACTGCCCGGCTGTGCCTCTTTCTGCCGAGAACTGATGAACCATTTTATGCAACATAGCTGCCACAGCCATCGTCCTGGTTCTGCTGCTGGCTGCTTCTCTGTCCTCCCAGTACATTAGGAAACACATGACATTTTCTCACCGCTTTGCACAAAGGTAATGTACCCTCTTCTGTCTGCTGTCAAGCTGTGTGTGTGTGTGTGTGTGTGTGTGTGTGTGTGTGTGTGTGTGTGTGTGTGTGTGTTTTACTAAGCTGTGCCTACTCTGCTGCATGTTCCTTGCGTTGCTGATGCTGCTGTAGGGAGAAGGATGCTCATAACATTTCTTAGTGGCAAAGGTAATTGAAATGCACCCTTGCCTCCTTGCTTACACTCATAGCCTACTTTCGTATGCATTTCTTGGGAGATGAATGAGCCTGTTTAGATCTCTGTGCTGCAGGATTGCAGCTTTGACAGTCCACAGAAAAGCCAAAGGACACAAGATAATATTTGCAAGCAATATACACTTATTTCCTTTTCTTTTTTTTTTTCTTTTTTTTTTTACAATGCTGCAACAAAACACTGCAGCATATCGACTGAACCCTTCAATTATGATAGCAGGTGCTGATTTTTATTTAGCATCTGTGTAATAAGCAATATATATATATATATATATATATATATATATATATATATATATATATATATATATATATATATATATATATATATATATATATATATATTATGATTCATTTTTATCTTCAAATACAATACCAGAAAATTGGCTTACTCCTCAGGCATGCTCAAGATGTGTTTCAGTTTTAATATATGGGACAATTAGCAAGAAAGAAGCTATGAACTGTTAACGAAAATGGAACAAGTTGCTTGAATAGATTTTATTGACCACGTATGCAAGGTTATTCATCAAAACTGGACTTTTATAAAAATCCCTCTGTGAGGCCAACAGCTGATGCTGTGTAATTGGTGTGTAAACGTGGCTGTGTGAGTGGCTGCTTGCACCTGCCTGCTATGATATTTAACAGCACGCATTGTAGGGGGAATTTGAGATTAAGAAATGTCAGTATACATGTATGTTTTACCAATTGTTTTGGAGCTCAGTTTGCAGTCATTCAGGGTCCTATAGATGGCAGCCATGAGAATGAATAAATGGAGTGGAAGTAGGCGATCGAGGCTGAGCTGTCTTTTTTTTTTTGGTGATATGGGAAGTATTTCATGTTTGCACATGCAAACAGCAGTTTCTTTTTTTTTTCTCCCAAGGTCCATTGCTTAAAAGGTGACCATAATTAGGGCTGTCAGTCTTATCTCACACCTTCTGACATGAAGGAGTACTCAAGATCCTCGGCTCCCATTCATATTGTAGCTCATCCTGCCCACCTTGACAAGCAGGCATGGCCATTCATCATTTCAACCATTACCCCTGAGGTGCAAGCAAGTGGCTTTTGTCTTCACTGTGCACAATAGACAAGCAGTGATTTTTCAAGCTCAAATTTTTTTGTTTCTGCAGTGAGTCGAAGGTGGAGGATTTAACTTGAGAAAGTTCGGTTAACCCTATTTTTAAAGTCATGCCTCCCTTCCTTTGTTCTCTACATGATTTTGTCAATTCTTTTTTGTCTTCCTTTCCTTTCCCCATCTTTCTTTATTTGTTTTTTCATCCTTTCCTTCATTCCTTCCTTCCTTGCTTACTTCCACGTTAAAATTGACAGGGTGAGTAAAATCAATGGTTACATTTTCAAGAAGCTGACATATCTAGAATGCTCAGCAGAGGGCATTAGACTGTACCATCACTCATGGAGCAACAGTGTGTGTCAGACAGTTGTTGGAGCGTCTGGTAGTCCATTAAAAACAGCAAACAAGGTTTCCTATAGAGACAGACGATCTTGCATAGACACAATAAACAGTATTACCAGCACCTGTTGAAAGGTGTGAATAACTGGCCTTTGGGGCAAGTTGGCCTGATGTGGGCGGGCGCACCCAGGCGTGTGAAGGTTCTGGTCCTCCAAGACAGCCTGACACCAAGAGACGGTATCAAGCATTGGTAGCACTCTGTTGCCAGTTTATTTAACCATTACATTACAACTCTCAGTCTGTCTCTAATTTGTCATCTGTATCGTTGATGTTGTAACCATGGCTATACAGCCTTATAAAGACGAATACATTCCATGTTGATTCTAGTTATAATAGAAAGCAGACAAGTTCAGCTCATAAATGCTGCGAAGAACTCCAAAACATGAATGTTGGTAAACTGGTCTCCCTAGATTGTGCTTAGGAGTGTGTATGCATAGTTAATTGCCCTGTGTGTCTCTGTGTTGCGCTGTGATTGGCTGGCGACCTGTCCAGGGTGCATCAGTCCCTTACCCAGTCACCACTCAAGATAGGCACCAGCCCAACTGCAAGTATTAGTAGGTATACACATGGATGGATGGTTGGATGGTCGCTGTAAAGATGATACTCATTTATGTTTGGGAGATCTTGAAACAGGACCAGGAGACAGCAGGTTGGATTGAGGAATTGCTTTTCTCTTTCATTTGGGCTAAAATACGAGGCTTTAATTAAACAAGCACGTTCTAGCTTTAGCTATCTCAGTTTACCTAGCTGGATGCTATTTCTATTGCTAGTCTTTAATTTTATCATACAGTCAGTAATGTTAACAAAGCACAGCAGTCTTCTTAGATAATCTAGCTTCTTAGACACAGTTTCTCGCTTTATTCCGACACTGTTACTACAGTGGACAGAACATATGGGACCACATAGCATAGGCATGTAAAAATAGTATACAGAGAAACAAAGCGCAAATGTTAAAAAAAATGTAACTTTATGAACGTAGTCTAGACAAGAAAGCTCAGCTAGTTGCAAAGAGTCATTGCTTTGCAGCAATCCTTCTCCTAAACAAGCATGTGGCCACAGTGGAAAGGCATGACACCCTTTTAACAGGAAGAACTATTTTCAGTATTACTGGGCATTTTTTCATGAACAACTGTGGCTTCTGAGGACAAAACAGACACTCAAAAAAATACAGAACCAATGTTGCAGCAGTTCTTTCTTTGTTAAAGACAAAGTTTGTAGAGTCTAATGGCAGCAACAGGTCTGTTAATGTCTTTGTTTAACAAAAAGGTTGAGTTGAATGGCAGAGTTGGCATTAGAAAATAATAGCATTAGTAACTAAGTTAATAGGTGCATGCAGAGTTAGTGGTTAGCTGGGAGTGTTAATTGTAGTTTTAATGAATGGTCAGAAGCAGTCTGAAGCTTTTTCACTTTTTTCTTATAGTTTGTTTTAGGTTATGTTTACAACTGAGTGCCTTAGCTTTGCACTTCTTCAGTGTTATGCTGTTATTTTTTTACTGTCATAATCACAAAAATACTTGAAGTACATTCTACCTGGCTGTCATCTGGAATAGTATGACCCCTATTTCATTTTACTACAGCGTGTACTTTATTTTGTTATATTGCTTGAACAGCAATATTTTATGCTGCTACCTATTTTATAGCCAGTTGTAGCCTGTTAATGTGCAATAATAATGATGTTCTAAAACATCCAGTTTGTTTTGTTCTCCTTTTATTATAAACACTGAACAATAGTAATCGTATCCACATAAATATTGATAGCTGTCTTGACTCATTTGTCCCACTACACACATTAAAATGGTAAAGATTCGTGCACAATGTTTTCAGATATTTTGGCAATTAGAATAATTCCTATGCAATTTATAATTTTTAACTGAACTAATCCAAATTCATTGACATTTTAGATTGCAAAGAAATTACTGGATAGTTGCTTTGCCTTTTAACTAGTTACTTTAATATTGAAGTAAGTCAGTAACTCTTTGGGAGAAGCAAATATAACTAGTTTTTTTAAGTAACTTGCACAACACTGTTAAACAGATAAGCACAGTCAAAATTGATATCAGGCATATTTACAAGTTACGCAGGTAGTGACATACTGAACACTCCTTAACAGCAAAAATAATTAATTCGATTTTTTTTAGAATGTCATACAGTGCATCAGTAGGTTTATATCATAATTTGTGGGTTTTTTTATCAACAAAATGCTATTGATTGTCTGAAGAATTCCCTCTGGTGTTGTTGTCGAGGAGACCCATAGAGCTAAACATGGCTGCTCAGTGGAGGAGTAGCCGTTTGAGCAAAGCATGGCTCAGCATGGGCCGGAGTGACTGAAGTTAGGGTGTAGTAACAGCTGGAACACTGCTGTTGCTGGCGCCTGGATGTGGCCTGGATAAAGCACGTGACCCTGCCACAGTGTGAGGCATTAGTGATATGAACAGCAGGGTCCACAGCCGCTGTTACATAACATCGTCTTCACCGGCAAATCTCTGTAAAGATGACTCCAGGAGCCTGTGTGACAGAAGAGTGAAAGTGCTTTATCATTGTCAGCATCCACATCACTGGCTCTCAATGCTGGTCTGTGCTGTGCGTGACAATTCAAGCATTTGCCTTTAATGTGTTCTCAGGGTATTTTTCTTTAATGACAGTTTTATGTACATGTTCTTCGGTTTAAAAGCCTCCAGATTTCATCCCGTCTACTAACATTTTATTGTGTACTTGTTCTTTCCTTTATATAAGTGTCAGGTTTGGTGAAGGACTGAAGCACAGACAAGCGCTCGGGAGTCACATGTTGAGATTAGTGGTGATTTATTGAAGAAACAGGCTTACAGGATGACGAGAACCAGGAACACAACAAGGAAGTGACCGCAACAGGGCACAATCTAGAATGGAGACGGACGACCTGACAATGAGTCTGACGGAGTGAGCTGAATATAAAGGGGGAGAGACTGAGGGAAACAATGGGGGGGGCTAATTAGGCCAGGTGAACTGAGTGAACAATCGGCTGCAGGAAAGGAGGGGTGATGAGCTGGCAGGTGCAGGGAATTAACAGATCCTAACAGAGAATGGCCTGACATGGGGGAACACTAACTAAACTAACAAGCAACAGATCAAACAGAACTACTTAAATAATAAGAATAAATTAACACAGACCAGAATCTAATTAACCTAAACCCTGAACAGAAAACTAAACCGGAAAGACAAATGAGGATCTAAAGATGGACAATACAAAAAATGTAACATACACACAGATGGCAGGATCGCCAGGGAGCTACCATAAGTAATCACACCCCTGGGGATACTGACAATAAGTGTAAATATCGTCGCTAAAGTTGAAGCAATGCATTCAACTAAGGAATTTGACTGTGTTTATAAAGTTAAAAACAGATGTTTACATACACCATACAATAAGAAAAAAAATTTCAGACTGGTGTAGGGCCACGATTCTCCTCCTTGACTGATCAAAATTTTCCATGGAGGCCGACAAGTAAGGAGTGCGTTTCAGATGTTGCCTTCAAATGGATCCAAAGACATGCATCCATTTTAAATAAAATTTTAGCCCTTATAAGGCCATGAAATGCTCAGCTGGGCATTCCCTAACTTGTTAAAAGGCAGCATAATTTTAGTGTATATAAACTTCTGATTTTCCCGGAATTACACACCAGAAGTCTAACGAATTTGCGTGAAGTAACTCCTGAAACTGCTGGAAGTCAGGTCCCAACAGAAAGCTAATGAAGTCGTAATAAATCCACTGACCTTAATTTTGGCTTTCCTTACCTTTCTCTCTGTCTCCGCACATTATATGAAGAATAAGAAGAAATGTCCAAAACATGTGGTGTGGACCTCCAGCACTGATTGTTAAAATGGTGGCGCCTTGCAACTGCAGTAGAGTGTCTCTCCATTATTCTGGTATTTAGCAATGGAAATAATTTTGGTAATCATTACTGACCTAAAACCACAAGAACTGATAATATTTTGTTCCCTGCTCCAGCATGCGGGTAATTAGTTTTGAGAAAGCAGCTGTTATTTTCTCACAACACTTTACCAAAAGTACAGTTTTTAAATGCTACAGAAAGTCCTCATCTAATTTAGCTGAGGATCTTTGTACAGGGAAATAATTCTTATAATGTTGGTGTGCCTTCATAGGACTTTTTGATAATTTGTCTCATAACATGTTCTCTCTCTGGTTCCAGAGTTGTTGCCTCATAAAATAAGTGTTGTACTTTAAACGATGTAATACTGTAGTTAATGACTAGCTTTAAAGTAGAGTGCTGCACTGTGTTCAGGTGACTCCCACCACACAGTGGGTCACACTACACAAAAATGGAGCATCATTGACCCTTAGATTAATGGCAACCCCCTAAATTTTGTTCAGTCAAATCCAGAAATGACTAATACTTTAATATTCCTGAATTTAGAGTAGATTCATTTTGCAGGCCTCTCCAATCCTCCAGTGCCATGCATCACAGAAATCCTAGGGCTGTAAAAATAAGGTATGGGATGGCCTTGGATTGGGTTGCTGTTAGGTGTGGATCCAGATTAGAGTCCAGACCTTGACAATTTACTGGCCAAGAAGTTACACTTTTAATGTAATGATGCAGTTTCCTAAGCCTACTTTATGCTATACAAGTGAAAACATGTATTTCAGCCAAATATGATGTCTAACATGTGAAGGACACGTCACATGCACACCCCTTTACTTGAAGGGGTGTGCATAAGACTAACGTTACACTGTCATGAACCTGACTTAACACCTGTCCTGAACATTAAGGAGTCTTTATCAATGTGACTGTAAGAGCCATTCGGTAAATTGTGACACTTTTAACGCAAAGTTGACACTGTTTAAAATGTCTTTGTTATGACAACTTGATATTGACAGAATCAAAAATTTCATTTGTCAGTATAAAACCACTTAATAACATATTTGCAACTAGTCCTACTTGTTCTACTTTACTTGAGGTAAGGGAAATTAATGACACAATTAAAATGGTCTCATGACAGCCAAAGTTAAGACTAATCACATTTGACTGTGTAATGTAATGTTAACACGTGCATCTAAATAACTTTTTAAAGGTTTATAATTAGACCTGTTATGACATATTTATGATGGCTTATGATTTCTTAGTTAATGTCAAGTTGTCAAAACACAGATTTTTTTTTTTTGTCTCTGTTAATGTCAAGTTGCTATAACACAGACTAAACAATGTCAACCTTACATTAAAAGTGTCATAACTTACTGAAGGGAAGCGAGGGACATTTCAGTCTTTCCTACAATGAAGAAATATGTTCCTCTAGACAGTCTTGGTGATGTAAGATTGATTATGGCTGTGCTTTAACCTGAGCTCCTAGAACAGTTGTTTCCTAACGCTTTATGTCATTCCTTTTAAGTTCAGAAAACAATCTATCTAGTCTATCAAGTTCAGCAAAGCATTCAGCAGCAATTTCTTCAAAGGTCTGATGAGGAAAAGGCTACTGTGATTGCCATTCTTCTGTCAGCTTCATCTACAGATGGGTTTTTATGCTGGTTTAAGGTGACACGCTGAATTGATAACATGTTATTTGGCTCTAAACTCCTGCCATTCTTCCACATCATTACAATCTGCAATAGAGTTATGAATGACACGGATATGCATGTCAATGTTCATTGTATTTTTGGGGAATCGATGGCAGCAGATGGGCATGGGCCTTTTACTGGTTTAACAGTGAGTTGCTGCAATTTTAGAAAGTCAAAAATGCTGGCAACTTGATAGAGGAGTTAACGTGTCTATTAATAAATTAAATAGACTTTAGAAGATAACTATATCAATTAATTACAGTGCTGTGCAAAAGTATTCATAGTCTTTTTTTCTTTTTCTAATTTTGTCACATCACAAACACAAACTCATTTGTGTTTGTGATGTATAACTGCAGCTAATAGTGCCTAACTTAAGTGCAGAAAAATGATAAATGGTTTTGAAAAAGGTGAGGGATGCAATTGTGAAGCAGTTTAAACCAGGATTAGAACAGTATCCCAGGCTTTTAACATCCCAAAGAGCTTTATACAATGAATCATCTGAAAATACAAAGAGGATTCAACACTAAAAAACCAATACCTGAATGTCCACCTAAAGTGGCAGGCTCAGCAAGAAGAGCATTCATAAGAGCCACAGCCATGATAACCGCAGAGATCTATAGCTAAGGCGGAAGAAGGTTTTGACATTACAATTAGTCATTCACGGCACAAAACTTAGCTTTATGAAAGACTGGCAAGATGAGGATTGCTGCTGAGGAAAAGCCACACGTAGCATCAATTGCATTTTGCACTGAGCAATGTTGGCAACATAGCAGCCATGTGGATGAAGGTTCTCTGGTCAGATGAAAACAAAATGAAACTTTAGCTATACATGTAAAGCGCTCTGCGTGCGTGCGTGTGTGTTTGTGTGGAAGACTACCCTATACCGCACTATGCCCAGAGTGAAACATGCTGACGGTAGCATCATGCAATGGGAAGGCTTTTCTTCATTAAGGACTGGGAAGCAGGCTTGATTGCAGGATGGATGAAGATAAACACAGGGCAAGCCTGGTAGAAAAATGGTCACAGGCTGTAAAAGACTTTTGCAGAACCAGAAGTCTCACCAGACACGCTATGCGCCTGGTGCGTTTGTGGTTAAAACATGCTTGATCTTCATTCAGTCCAGTAACTAGAGGTGAGTAGAGTAGCTGGAAATTGCACTCAAGTAAGAGCAGCGTTACTTAAAAATAATGTTACTCACGTAGGAGGAAAAAGTATGGTGCAGTAAAACTCTTCCTGGAAGTTTTTTTTTTTTTTTCCAAAAGTTACTCAAGTGAATGTACCTACTTACAGCCCACTTCTGACAAAACCTGAGCTATTTTCAAAGATAAATGAGCAAACATTTCAACTTAGAAGCACAAATGTTTTAAAGACCCGAGGAAGAAGACTTGTACATGTGGTTTAGGTAAAGGCGGTTTTGAGTCTTGGGGCTGCATAATTGAAAACAAAACTTCTAATCTTTTTTTAAAATGAGAATAAAAAAAAAAGCATGTGCTACTTTCTGTTGGTTTGTCACGTAAAACCCCAATGAAAGGCAGTGGAGCCTGTGGTTGTAATGTGACAACATTATAAAAAAATGAAGGGGTGTGAATGTGCAGAAAAGGACAAGTGGCTCTATAAATTTCTGAGTGTCACCAGATCTGTTTTGTATGTTTAGTTTGTACGTCAAAACAATGTGTGAATTTGTTCAGATAGGTGGGCCAATCACACACGAAGGTGGGGGATGGGACAGGATCTTGCCAAAATCCAGAGGCACTGATGATTATTTGTCAGGATTTGTTTTGTGATAAAACAGCTTATCTCCATGGGTTTAATCTTGGACGCCGCGTCTGCCTTTGTGGCTATACTAAAGGTTTAGGTTACTGTGTCTGCTCCCATATTCGCTCTGTGCCCGGTCTCATGATGACTGATGTTAAATTAACCTCTTGCTGTGTTATGTTTCTTCTATATGCACATTGGCATTGTTCCATTCATGTGGCCTGTGGTTACACACGTACTGGTAACAACAACAAAAGGATCTTCTAAAGTATTTGCTGGACACCACATTTAGTTTTCATGTCCTTCAATCACACACGTTCTACTTTGTGCGCTGTCCACCTCATGGGAGGTTCATTGCTTGCTTTTTGATAAAATGCTATTGGCAGGCATTCCAACAGACGCACTGTGCCAGTCAGTTCAAGGCACCGTTGTTGCCCACCTCTGTTAATACTGGGAAGAAATAATGGCATGTTAGCTGGCTGCAGGGTTCCCTGTTTTATTTAGGGGCGTATTTCACTCTGTTATATTAGAAAAGTACTATTTTACAACTGATTACCAGAAAGAACAGTCTGCGTCTAGTGGGGTCTACAACACATTGGCCTCTGTTGTGCAGGGATTCATAGTTGTTGACTTGCTGATAGGGTACATTATGTTACAGGTCTCTTCAGGTTAGGTCAGTAGGCTTGCTGCCCAGTCCATTGTCTCCATGCCGGCCCATCAATGCAGGAGGGACACAGGATAATTGCATAAAGAAGTTGTAATAAGGGGGCATTGGATTAGCTTTGCCCTGGCTAAAATAAATTAAAGAGGTTATCATGACATGCAGACTCCTAAACAGACTCATTATAGCTGCTCATCCAAATATAACGTAATGCTGCATCATTTGCTGTCAGTTAAATAAAAAAAATTTAATGACTGGCATAATGACCCTTCTAGGTTTTAAGCATTGTCCGATATAAGCAGAACTCTCTGGATCTAGTGAGTAACATGGAAATAAGCAAAAAGAGTCAATTACACAGAGGAAGGAATATCACTCAAAGTACTTTCTACCTCAAATGGTCTGAGGAGCTCATTCTCTAAAAGGATTTTGTATTTTTTTTTGTGTAAGTGCTCTTTGGAGCACTTACACACAAGTAGTGTCGTTACACTACAGGGATTAAAAGTTATTTTTAGCAGATTTGTTATTTAGTGGTCAATTTGGATGAAATTGTTTTTGGTTCTTTTGAAACGTATTTTTTTTTAAAGCAATTAATTACATTTAAAAGTGTTTTGCCTCAGAAAATCACGTAAGCAATATTGCTAAAACATACCAATTTGTTCTTCTATGATTTCAAAGTATTTTTTCAACTATATTAATAGCAATGAATCACAAATGTAGAGAAACAAATGGAATGTTGCAGCACATGAATAGCTGCAGATTAGCGATGAGCTTGCACGCGATAAAAGGTGGAGCTGGTGGAGGCACAGTTGTTGCTTTGAGAGCCATGCCTTGTGGCAGGGGTAAGGTATAGGACAAAGACAGCCTGTTTCCAGATGTCTTCCTGGGTTAGGGAGAATCTAGCACTGCCCCCTGCCATTAGAAACAAACATTAATTGCCCACTGGCCCCTGGTTGGAGATGTGCAGCTGGGGACAAGTGGTTAAAAATAGCACCACTTGTTCCCATGAGTGGCGGGCACAAAGCAATGCAGCGTTAGTATTCAGCATTAAAACATGGCATGGAAAAAAAAGGTCATCTTCTGGCCATGGTCACAAATGTTAATGTTGGGTACCAACCGAGTACATCAGACTGGTTAACAGCAAACTGCACCTCGGGCTTTGTCCCGCTCTAGCCCACCCTACTGAACCAGTGTCCTCTGTCCGAACAGTCGCAGGAAAATATTGCACGGAAGCGTCCAAGGGAATGTCATGACATCCTGTGTTGTGTTTGTAGCTCAGCAGCGTCCACGTTTGTTTGACGAAGGTCTTTTCTGCATGCAGCAATGGCCCTTTATACTTGAGTCGAGTTACAGTTCTCCCTCTATGACACAAAAGCAGCATCTGGTTCCACCTGACTGGAACCATGAATAATTTAATAGTGGGCTTTATTATTTCCAGCCAGCGTCACTAGCTTGGCAATAACAAGCGACTTAGGTAGTGCTATCAACCTCGGTCGCTAAGTGGTTGAACACAGAGTGAGGATGTTATTTTTACCTGGTTGGTATCTTATACTTTTGTGGGTTTGTGAGTATCTGCTTGGATGGGCGCTTCAGTGTTATTTTGAAGTTGTATGCTTTGCAATATTTGCTGGGAAAACAAAGCTGTGCCAAGCACCGAGGAGAGCTAATACAATCAAGATGGGGCCCACAATCTTGTTACCCCGATGCCACCCAGTGAAAACGTTACCAACCAAAGTTCTCATGGGACGGCTCTAACATTTGATTTTAATACATGAAACTGCTTCAATGTATTTTTGTTAATGTATTCTGCTTCTGTCAGACTGGAATATGACCACCCCTGCAGTTAAAACACATTTTGTCCGCACACTGTGAGCATAACTTTAAGTTGTTTGCTCTGGAATAACGCCACTGCTTTTACCGATGGGGGGCCAACGGGGCTGGAGCCAGCAGGAGTAGGGGTGTAAATCCCCAGCTTTGTCACGATATGCTGTCATATCGATTCGTTTGGATGATGATACGATATTTGCCGATACAACAAAATCGGCTACGATTTCCGGTCGATGCGATGGATATGGTGCAATATTATCAGCCCATCTACCACTGTTATTTACAATGCAATCAACTCACAGCAAAAAACAAACAAAAAAACAACAAATATGATTTGACCATTTTATGTCTAAGCTCTTACATGTATCAGGCATTTAAATCAAAAACAGCATTCTTCTAATTTTAAAATAACAATAAAAATAGATCACCCGTTCACTACAGTCTCATGCCTGAGTTCCAAAATAAAGGCGCATCTTAGAAATTACGATACAAGCAGACTGAGCAGCAGTGCACAGCAACACAGTAGAGAGGCATTACATGTGCACCGTGAAAACTGATCACACTAACACTTTCTCTGGCATCTTTTAAAAAAGGATTTTAGGCGGTAGAAACGGTTTGGTGGAAGGTCATAGTAGTTTCAAAACCATAACTTTTTAAATGTTTGCTATATCTTGATACCAGCAACTGGCAGAAGCCTAGAGGTGACAGATCACACCCCCAGAATAACTTTAAAGTATAATAATAATAATAATAATATCAGTACACCAAATATTGTGTAGAAGTATGTTTTTGTTACACAGGGGAAGGTGTGAGCAGTGACTGACTTCAGCCTTTTGATGTTTTCAGCTGAAAAATGATGTTTTGCCCCTACACTGTGTGGACAACGTTCATCTACTAGAGGACAACAGCAGAGCTCTTCAACTACAGCAAGAATCCCTGAACCATCACAGGCTCCATCAAAAGTTACTGGTGAGTGCTCTCTGTGAAAGTGAGATAAAGGCCTGTTGACACTGGCCTTGGCACGTGCCATTGCTACACTGGTGGTGTTTGCCTTCAGATTTTTCTGGCTCTTTTGTATTTCTCCTTTCATCGGACTTTAAACTGGTGAACCATGAATAATCGCTCCTTCAGTAGTTTAATTTTGAAATGAGCTGTGCTTACTTCTCTATGTATTCTTTTAATTCTCCTTGGTACTAATTGAGGTCAAAGATAAAGATTTCTTGGTATTTTGACGAGAAATGAAATCCTTAATTTACATAGCTATTAACTATGCTGTTACCTGTTAGCACTAGTGCTGTGTTCAAAGTTACATTGTTTAGAGACAAAAGCACTTTAAGGTACTAAACACCTGAATTGGCCACTTTAATAGGCTAGTACTGGTTTGGCTATCATTGTGCCTTCAGAGCTGCCTTTTTATTTGTTATTGCATAGACTGAACAAGATGTCAAACATTCCTCAAATGTTTTCATCATATTGGCGCGATGGTATCATGCAGTTACTGCAGTGTTTTTGGCTGTACATCCATGTTGAGAATATCCCGTTTTCCCACACGCCAAAGTAGCTCTCTTGGATTGAGATTTGGTGACCGTTGTTCATGCCTTCAGACCACGTGCGGACGCATTATCCTATTAGGGGATTCACTAAAGTGAACACCCTCTGAGGCTGACTCAAATTCAGAGTTAGACTTTAACACTTTAATCTAAATATGGCAGATAAATGATTACAAGTTTCAGCGCTGAGGCTTTACAACGAAACACCGGTGATGTCCAAAGGAAGAAGAACCTCGAGTCATGGCCACACTCCTCTTTCTAAACTACAGACACACCCCCAAAGTGGATGGTGTCTCCTCAACATGATATCAGTAGAAAGAATGTTTGTTGAATGTTTCTGTTTTATTGCATGTGTTATTCTGTGGGTGTCTTGAGATGGCTAAGTGTAAGGATGCCACAAGGAGAGCTGCTCCATTAATAACTCCATACAGCCTATTTCTAATGAGAATAGCTTTAGCTTTTAGCAAAAGCTTTCCCAATTTAAACAACAAACCACAACACCATGGAGACCACTGGAGTTCATTTTCAGATTTGAAGAAAAAAAAAATATATTTTTTAAATGCTTTGAGTTTTTAGTCAACCCAGCTGGAAGTAGCCAGTAGAAGATGTTGTTTACTGTGGTCAAAAAGAGACTGACACAATCAGCAAAAGTGCTCAGGTAGGCTGTGGTATTTAAATAATTGTTTTAATGGACCCTAGAAAATGTTCTGGATAACCTTAAAAACACTACTGCCTCCAGACTGAACCATTCACACAAGGTTGGAAGGATCCATGCTTTCAAATTTTTAACCAATTTCTTTCTCCACCACCTGACAACTCATCAGACCAGGCAATGGCATTCCTATCGGTTATTGTCCCGTTTTAACCTCAGCTTCCTGCTGTGTTCCAAGACGGTCGTCTGAATACCTTTGTTGTAACTGGTGGTTATTTGAGATTCTGTTGCTTCTCTGTCACCTCAAACCAGTTTCCCTGTTTTTCGTTTGACCTCTCTCATCAGCAAGGCGTTTTTTCCTCATAACTGCTTCTCGTAACTGGTCTCGGTAAGCCCATCAGATGGTTGTACGTGGAAATCCTACTATGGTGCATTAGCAGTTTTAAAAATAGTCTTTCACCGAAAACCACGTCAAGATTAAATAGTTTCTTTTTTACTTATTTTTTTGTGATGCTTTACTGGAACGTCTGCAAGTTGTCTACAATGTGTCTACAAGACTAAATGCATTGAATAACTTCCATGTGATTGGCTAAGTCACTATTAGTGTAAATAAGCTATTAAACAGGTGTATCTAATAAAGTGGCTGGTGAGTGTATGTAACAATAATAATAATAACAATAATAATAATAATAATGCATTTTATGTGTACAGTGCTTTTCTAAAAACTCAAAGACACTTTACAAGAATTTAGTAAAATTACAAAAAGGACAATTAAGTAAATCAAACAATGTGAAAGTAGAAGAAAAAATACTTAAATACATGAAACTGGACAGTATAAAACAGGACATTAATCATACATTAAAAGCTGTTCTAAAATAGCTTTTAGTGTACGCAGTAAAATCAGGACAAAGAGCTAATCTAGATGTAATTTTCTGAATCTAAGAACTAATTTTCCATGTGAAGGCTTATTAGAATTTAAGGAACGTCTCCACTGCAGGATCATTTTATGCCTGTTGTTTTCACAGCAGAAGCCAAAGCCAAATCAGATAATCAGGGTAGAAATCTAACCTAGGAAACAACCCCAGGGAAGCAGTTCTTGGTATCAACCCCAAACAAAGGAACTTCCCTTATTCACATGATGGAGTGTTTTAGTGCTTACATTCAGTTACATTCATAAAAGCTGCCAACGTTTGAGGAAATATGAATTAAATTAATGATCAGAATAGGAGTCACAGTGCTCACAGCCATTGCCGGAGTGAGACTCATTTTCAGCCCTGGAGTTTCATGCGTCAGACTTAAGATAACGGTCTATTTATTATTGAAAAATCTGCAGATTTATTTCATATTTCATCCTATTCCCTTTCACTTGTGGGCTTTGTGTATTTATTATCTTACTTTAAATGATAAAAAATATATATAACAGGTCACTGATATGGTTTGGGTATACAAAGCTCACCTGTTTCTTCCATACAATCCCCCTCACCATCACCACTAGCTCTGCTTCTGACACTAAATCACATTTTGAAATAGGACTGGGCCTTTATGGTATCATTTTATTGTTATCTTGAAAAATTCCTTATTGTGATAAAAGTTTGTAATTATCTTGACAACAATAAAATCCAACTAGCGGGGTCTAAAAAAACCCAAACTGGTAATATTGTCAGGATTTTATTTGTGCTATTTTTCCCAATGTTGGTTTATTGAGAGCACCATTAAAAAAAAAAAAATGAAATGCAGTTACCGTGTGCATTTTGGTAATAAAAAAAAATCACATTTCTTTATATAAATTGAGCCCTGATGAAACATATTTCTAATTTTGTTTTTATATATGTTACATTTTTAAATGTTTTAAGGACAGTTGAATGCTTATCAGGCATTCAGGACTTGTGGGCTCATGGTTGGTACTTGGTGCTATATCTTTTTTCTGATTCTGAGGGGCTACAAGTAAAACAATCCCGGTTATGTGGCGTTGCATCATACTATCATTTAAACTATATAACATTAAATTATGCGCCACAACATTACAAAATTCAATGACTTGGTAATTAACTTGTATGGTGGTTTGCTGGAAAAGTTCAAATCATTCCTTACCAATTTAATTGTCCTCATTTCCTCGTTTCAAACCGTGAGCTAATTTTACTGAAAAACCTGCCAATTTTTGCACGTTTAGCGGTGTCTGTTTTCAGCCGCCCTGCTCTTTCTCCATCTTTCAACCACCATTGACCGAGAGCACTGATGTTACGTCAGGGATGTGTGAAAAAAAGAGCAGCAAATGGAGGCAGTAGCAGCACAGCGACGTGATCCACTCTACAGTGTCATGACTGAACAGCGGCCAAAAAATACATACATAAATAAATAAATAAATAAATAAATAAAGAGAGAGAACAACAGCACTTGCAGCCCTAATATCAGACCAGCCCACCGGGAATTGTTCTGGTCCTCCCGATTAGCCACTCCGGGCCTGCTCACAGCGTACAGGCATTTGGTATACTTAAATAAACATAATGGTGTTTTTTTTATGTAAAGAAAATAAAAAGAGGTTGTGAGATGTGAAAGTGCAATATACTTATTTTGTTTCATAGAAGTGTAGCTGACGACTCAGGCTGTGAGGTGTTTATTGTGTTCTGTCTGGTCTTTGCAAACAGTGCTAGGTAGCGCCGACCTGAAGGTAAAAGTCTAAACAGTTTGTGTGCAGGGTGTGTGGGATTTCTTATGGACCTTCACTTCCATCAACCGAGAAAGTGAAAATGATAAAAACACTCCTGCCGAAGCCTATTTTTAGGGAATGAAAACTGATAATGTAATGTGTTATCACCGTGACAGCTTCATTGATTATGGTTTCACTGCTAAAAATCAAAACTTTTTAATTTTCTCTCTCGCTGTCTCTCTCTGCTCTTTGTATCATTGCATATGTGTATATGTCTGTAACAAAAATTTTAATTTTAAAGTTTTTCTTTCAAACTGTCTTTGGTACGCTTAATTTACAAAACTGTCGTTGCATCCGTCCTCTGTAATACTGTGTGTTGTGATCCTGATCCAGCAGCCATGTTGCTGGAGGTTTTGCGGATATTAAATGAGTTTTCTAAAGCTGGGCTGGCTTAGACTTCTTCAGGGCTTCCTTTACAATGTGGCCTCACAGAGGCTGGTGGTAATTCTGCTGATTCCCCCAGCGTCTGCAGTCCAATTTGAATAATCTCTATCAATTAGATCCCAATGCAGCACATGCACGAAACAGAATGAGCTGAGTATTTATGTGTGTAACTGGGCTCATGTAGCCACTGGCCCTCCTTCCCATGTCTCGTCAGCATTGAGCAGACTGTTGTTTTCATGTTACGGGTGACATCTCTTGACTAAACCATAAACCGAAGCTTTGTAATTAACAGTTTCTCTGTGTTGATTCACAATGGAGCCGCCATTTGCCAATGGTGTGATGAGTTGGAGCAACGGTTTTGGCTGTGACGGTTACCAAATAACAAAGCTGTTGCCTGCTTCACACATTTCGTGGCATGCTAATAAAGGTTAGGGTCGATAACAAGCAAAATACGAAGGCTCAGATTCTCAAATGGCTTTCAGTGCCCTCAAACCTTCCTGCCTCTCACTGGGAGTGTGACCCTCTCGCGTTAAAGTCCGCCAGCTGTAGTCTGGTGAGGTGTGAGTGTAGCACCAAGAACTGTGATTGTTTACATAATGATGGTGGTGTCAACCTTATTTTTAAATTTTCTGCCCACTTGTGACGGAGCTGCTTGATAATTAGCTTGTCAGCATGTCTTCGGGGTTTGCTCGGCATTTCAGTCACGTGCAGCAGCATTCCCAAAGCTGCTGAGCATGACTAGAAATGAAATGGAAAAGGATTTGTCCTTCTTATTATCTAAGATCTTTGTATGATTTAACATGAAAACCGAAGGCTTAATGATTAATGTGACATATTCAATAAGATTCTTTGACTGAATGACTACTTTCAGACCTCCTTTACTGCCGCGTTTGTATCATAATCTTGGCTTTGGGAAACATCTAACGTCATGAAAAGTTTCACTGGTGGAAACCTGGTGCGTTGGAGTTAGCAAATCTCCAATTGTTCAGACTCTTGTCAACAGATAATGGCCCAGGAAAGATATGATTTTAGTGACTGAATGCGTGGGTGAGAGGCGCGGATGTTCGGTCCCCCAGGTGTGAAAAATAAAAATAAAAAATAGGTGATTATGAATCCTAACAGACTCTCACAGCGTCAGTAATTACCAATATTGCGTCGTCCCCTGTAACACAGAGGGAAGCGATAATGAAAAACTGACAGAGCATGAGGGACTTCTTCAGAAAACTCTTTTAGCCTGCAGCGATGTTATGTTATGAAGGAGATGCAATCAGCACAGTGCACATGCATTCGTCTGATGGTTATTTTCCCTTTGATGCAGCTGACTGTCGCTGTTACACGTTTGTGAGCAAATTTTAAAAGAACAAAGGCTGATTTTAATGGAGGCTAGGCATTTGAGTCTAGTGACGAAGGAATCGGAGGATAAATAAAAAAGAATCTGATACCTTTTTCTTGTGAACACATCTACTTTGTATAGTTCACAAAAGTTGATGACAAAGTTAACATATGATGGCATTTAAAAAAAAAAGGGAGTTAAGTGACTCTAAGCATGGGGAAATGTCAGGGAATTTTACAGAACATCATGTCCTGTCATGTATTCGATGTATGGGTGTCATGCTGATGTGCTTCCATTATGGCAGCCTCTTTGTTTATGTATTAAATATGCTTTATAAGAGCCATCACGTTGGCATCTAGAGTTCACTAGTTAAAAGGTTCTCCGCACTAGTACAACCTTTTTGCTGCACTTGTTCAAAATACATTTTTAATAGTAACATTTGTTGGAACCACTGTCCTACAAATTGGTTCACTTCAAACTTCCTGAAGTGAAACAGCCATAAAACTGAGCTCTCTTACAGGAACAAAATCAGCATTATCCAACATAGACTGTTTTTCCTCCCTATTGACAACTCCACAGTCTCCCCCTCACCTCAGGTTAAGAGTAAGGATGTCATCCCTGATAGCTGCCTGCCTATCCGTCCCTTCTTACACTAATAGCACGACCTGGTCTGCATATTTTCATCTAAGCGACATTATTGGTCTCCGTCCCTCCCTCTCCCTTCACTCTGCCTCAGTTCTTGTTCACAGCTTCGTCACCTCCCTTATTGATTGTCGCAACTCTCTTCTTTTTGGTCTCCCTCAGCGGCGCGTATCCTCACCAGAACCACATCAGCCCAGTTCTAAAGCAGCTCAGTTGGCTCCCTGTCAAATTCTAAATCCTTCTGTTTACATTCAATAGTGTACGCTGCGGTGTTAAATGCGCTGGATGGCGACTTGGGAGCATCATCTTCCTACAACATCATGTGTTCCGATGCTTTTAAAATGCAATAGTCTGACGGGCTCATAAATAACAGTGAAATATTTCTGTATCTTGGTGGGTATTAATCATGTCAAAGGGGTCGTTTCAACTATAAGACAGAAAAATAATACAGAGAAATACAGATTGTATTTAAATTGGGATGATTTATGCTCTGCACTCTTATATCCTTTAAACCTATACAATTTCTTTCACTTTCTCACAGTTTTGTCAATCCTGAGCACATAATAAAAATCACAAATGCCTGGCTAGTATGTCTGTCTTAATTTACCTTCATAAAATCTTCACTTTTAAAGTGCGGTACACGGTAACATTCTAGTCTTTATACATCACTTAAGATGAAAATGAGCTATTTGCATGGCAACCATGATTTCACTTGCAGTTTATTTTTTCGTGCGAGGCCGCCGTGAAACATTTACTTTCGTGAGTGGAACATGCATGTCAGCGAGATCCATGCGCCATGCTTTTGCAAGCGGGGAGAAGTATGATGAGAAGTGCTGAAGGTGCATGTAGCTTAAGCACATCCCCCGGAAGAACCAGAGCAGAAAGCCTAGGAGCGTAGAGCTTGTAGAGTTTGTTTGGTGTATTTGCAAGGAGTCAGAAAAACCTGTTTTTTCCTCAGGCACTCGAAAAGTGTTAAAATACAGATAGTTGCTGAGCAGCAAAATTAAGCTTCAACTTTTTAATAGATAATGTATTCTTTGTTATTTTTGCAAGTCTGAACTCTAAAAAAGATGTTCTGCCCATCAGGCGTAAAAGTATTACTATGTTGTTTAGTACTGCGATTTTAAATGTATACGGGGAACTAAACAAACTTACATTTTCATTTCAGTCTACTTGTCCGCTAATGTTTTATTTCTGTTTAAAGCCCAGCTCCACAGACGCGGCGTTCATCTTTGTGATTCTTTTCGTTTTTTTTCATCCTGTTCACATTACATCTCCTCTAATGTTAGTGTAGTCAGATCAAATTAACAAACAAATGTGTCTTCAGTCAAGAAGCAGGTATTGTTCTTTGTAACATATGATACAAGATGCTCATTTGGCCCCTTTTTATTGCATTATAATAGATGAGCATCTGGATACCGAGCAAAGCAACAGCCCCCCCCCCTCCTCCTCCTCCACAAGAAAAACAAAGAATCTCTCACAGAAAGAGGCTTTATGGAACCCTGCCTGAACACTGGCTTATGTAGTAAAAATGGCAATTTCCTCTAAACATAGAGCACACTGAGAGGAGCTTTTACGTCAGCGAAGTGACTCAGTATCTATTTATACCGCAATATCTTTTTCGAGACATTTTCTATATGTGGGTTGCTGTTGTGAAGATAATTTAGCAATTTAGTGGCTTGTGTTGTAATGTGATATGCAATGCTTGGCAAGGCGATTCTCCAAACACCATTTGCAAAACACGTGTTCTTTTCTCACTCGGGTTCATTACTGTGCTCTTCATGCCTCACTTGAAAATTGATATGGAAGCCGTCTCTTTTCGTGGCTTATCTTCAGAACTGAGGGCGTGCTTGAGCTGCTTTCGTTTTGATGGTCAAGTGAATCATCAGGCCAAGAACGGTTAATTGCGTCTTGCATAAGCAAGAGGAACCCCAGTCCCAGTAAATCAAAAAATATAGACATGTATTATTAACATGCATTTAGTTTAGTTCACTTAGTGTCACGAATCCTTGGGCAGCACGAGATGTTTTGCCGGCATCCGCTCCTCATCGTACACGGTGCCTTGCAAAAATGTTCCTACCCTTTGAACCTTTTCACTGTTGTCATGTTACAGTCGCCAACTTCAAATGCAGAATTCAAGACTTTATGTGTTCAAGGGGGTATGAATACTCATCCAGACTCATAAAAAAATATCTTCTGTTTGCTCCACACAGTTCACCTTTTGTTGTGCAGTGGCGTTGTCTTATTTCTCTCATGCGGAGTTAAATGACTGAGTAGAAATTGTTACATTAGACCAAAGGTGTGGCTTTGGCAGTAAGCACGGACTGTAGTTACGCGTTTGTGTTTTTGCACATGTATCGATATTGGAGGCTTTAAGCGCTGGGGGCAAACCTCGTGTTTACATCACTTGTAATGAAATTAGAGCTGCGTGGCGCCCACACTACAGGCCTTCACTGATCCTCTAATTCAATTACTCCCCTTATTAACGCTCAGATGCTGCTGGCTGACCCAGGACCACATTCTGCCGTTGCTACGCACCATTTGCTCAACAGCTCCTTTTTTTTTTCTCCTTTTCTAATGGACTGATTAGCTCTCATTGTTTTATTGATGCACGTGGCTTATCCAGGTTTCTTCTTGACCGCAGAGGATGAGAAGCTTGAAGACCCCATTGTCTACATAATCTTAAGAGGATCATATTGAGTTATGATCATTTTGGGGCATTTGATGAAATTACAAGTAATAGAGCGCTAGCCTATGGGCGACTGTGACTTAGTTGGTAGTCGTCTTGCAATCGGAAGGTTGTGGGTTTGGTTCCAGCTTCCTCCTGTCACAGGGCACTTAACTCCAAGTTGCCCACCGATCTGTGTAAGGCAAGGCAAGGCAAGGAAAATGTATTTGTATAGCACATTTCAGTACAAAGACAATGCAAAGTGCTTTACATGATTAAAATATAGGAAAAACAGAATAAAAGCAAGTTGAAATAAAACGTAGAAACAAAATAAAACATGGGAAAATAGAAACTAAATGCAAACATAAAAAACAGTTGGAATACAAAGTCGAACTAATTATGTTTAAAACAGTTTAACTAGAACAGTCGAAGACAATCCTAAACAAATGTGTTTTTAATCTTGATTTAAAAGAACTCAGGCTTTCTGCACTTTTACAATTTTCTGGAAGTTTGTTCCAGATAAGTGGAGCATAGGAACTAAATGCTGCTTCTCCTTGTTTAGTTCTTGTTCTAGGTACGCAGAGTAGGCTGGAGTCAGATGACCTGAGTGGTCTGGATGGTTGATACACTGATAACAAGTCTGTGATGTATTTAGGTGCTAAGCCATTCAGGGATTTATAGACTAACAGAAGGATTTTAAAGTCTATCCTCTGAGATACAGGGAGCCATGGAAGGACTTTAGAACTGGGGTGATGTGCTCTACTTTCTTAGTCTTAGTGAGGACGCGGGCAGCAGCGTTCTGGATCAGCTGCAGCTGTCTGATCCACTTTTTAGGCAGACCTGTGAAAACACCGTTGCAGTGATTGTCATGGTTTAGTTTTAGTCTGGCCTTTTTTGTTAGTTTTCAGTTCCTCCTCCTCTTCTCACTCAGCTTACCCTTCACTCCCTCTGCAATCAGTCTCACCTGTTGGACATTAATTAGTCAGAATTCACTCCACCTGCCAGCCTCCCTACTTAACCTCCCTCAGTCTTCACTTCCCTGCCGGTCCGTCATCAGACTCCTCTCACTCCTCATCTGTGAACCTGGTTTGCCCCTGCTTGCTGTTGAAATCCTGCTTCCTCTGAATCTCAAGTTAAGTCTCTGCCTGCTGCTGGACTATCTGCCACCTCTCTGCTTCAAGCCTCTGCTTAGCTGCTGGGTTTATCTGCCTCACCTGTGCTTCAGATACAGGATTATTCTGCCACCTCTCTGCTTCAAGTCTCTGTTGGATTTACCTGCCTTGTCGCCTGGATCTCCTGCTGCCTCTATTCTCCAGTTAATGATGGCGAGATGAAGCCTCATGAGGCATTGAACCACTCAGCCAACTGGTTCGAGAAAAGGTTCATTTCTTGATGGTTCATGTGCACACAGCACCACCTACTGGCAAGTTGTATAATCACAGCCAGCTGTATCTTAACACGTGTGATGCATTAATTTTTGTCTATTATGGCTCTTGGGAATGACTTCACAGAAGGTGTAGGACGAAATCATTTGTCTACATAAATTTTGTAAACACATGTGTACAATAAAATATTGTTTGAATGTATTCTCTGTGTGTAATTATTCCCAAAATAGGAGTGTCATGTGATATGGCATGTTGTGTAATAATGTTTTTCTGTGACTCTACAAAAATGGCATAGCCTTAATCAGGCAGAGGACAGTGAAAGTGCTTATGGAACTAGGGAGGGGTAATGAATAGGCCGATGCTTGTGTAACTTGGATGATTTCATGCATTTTTATTAAGAAACAACAATTTCTCCACAGTTTTTGGTTTCAAACGATTTCTCTTTTTTGATACTACTTCTCCAGCCTTTGAAAAGACACGCTCACATGGCACAGATGATGCCGGGGTGCATAAATAAATAAGTGCAAGTTTGTACAGATTGGGGTACAGTGACCGATGATTAGCCCAGTACTCCAGGGGGTTCTCCAGCCTGCTTATGTTCGCCTCTGAGAGGTAGCGCTGGACCTCTACGGTGGCATCTGCTGAGACATTTGGAGTCCTCTTTGCCTCCATGACACTAGTGTCCAATCTTTGCCAAAGTCTGCTACCTAAATGGAAACCACAGGTCAGGTTAGTAAGTGTTTTAATAGGAATAAGTAATCTCAAAATGTAATACAAAAGATTACCTCCACTGAATTCTTGAGAGGTGGAAGCCTGGGGAATCTCGTGAGTGTTCTCTTCTAGGTTCCGTCGGATTACGGTGGCACACTCTGAAGTCAAGCGCTTCACTGCTTC
This sequence comes from Fundulus diaphanus, assembly GCA_037039145.1. Taxonomy (NCBI): domain Eukaryota; kingdom Metazoa; phylum Chordata; class Actinopteri; order Cyprinodontiformes; family Fundulidae; genus Fundulus; species Fundulus diaphanus. The sequence goes on along the minus strand of CM073127.1, from coordinate 39,532,143 downwards.
AGCAGCTTTTGTGTTGCTGAAAAATGCTATAACTTTAAATCGTGGATCCAGGAGTGTAGCCAGCGACAAGATGCTCATTGACTGGAGCATGTGCAGCTTCTCCCTGAGATGTCTGATGAGCTGCTCTCCTATTTGCACTGCTTCTGCAGGTGCCGACTTGGTGTCCTCCTCCTGAAGGGCATTCTCTATCATCTTCAGGAGGGGGATAACTTTTGATGCCGACACGTGTTGTTCTGCCGAGAGCTCCATGGTGGCGTCATAGAAAGGAGAGAGTAACGAAAGGCACGCTACAACAATATCAAACTCACTGGCAGTTAAATAGGGAATGTCAGTGTGCAATCCAGCCAATGCCGCTCCTACTGGCTCCCTCAACTCCACCAGACGGTGCAGCATCAAGTTGGATGCTGTTCCATCTTGTTTCCACCTCCTGCATCAGCTTGGTTGCTTGCATGCCCAGCTGAAGCTGCACTTGTGTAAGCTTCTCCTTTAAAGATACAGAAGAGTAGGCCATTAAGTCACTGCAGTAGGAGTACAGACAAACTATTAACATTATATATTGGAATAAAATAAAAGAGGATACCTTAGCAGTGGTGCTGCTTCTAAAGTAGCCAACCAGCTTCCTTGCTTTGGCCCGGAGGCCAGAGAGCGCAGGTTGGTGGTCAAGCGCCCTCTTCACAATAAGATTGAGGGTGTGAGCAACACAAATGTGGTGGCGTAGCTTCAGCTCTCTCATGCATGCCACCATATTAGGAGCACCATCGGTGACCATGCATGTCACCTTGCCTGAGATTCCCCATTCCTCCATCAGGGAGGCTTTCACACAAGCAATATTTTCAGCAGTGTGAGACTGGGGGAATGCCTGCACTCCCAACAACACCGAGCTCAGCTTTTCATTCTCCTCCACAAAGTGGCATGTCACTGCCAGGTAGGCATCCATGTTGATGGATGTCCACATATCTGATGTAAGGCTAACAGCAGCCACCTTCTCTACTTTAGCCTTAGCGTGCTCCTTAGCAGACTCATATTTGGCCTCCACCATCATGGCCTTCAGAGCCTAAAGGAAGAGATTATATATATATATATATACACACATACATACATACATACATACATACATACATACATACATACATACATACATACATTTATATATATATATTGCTGAATTGTGACACATACAATAATGTAGTCATTCGTTTCATGTATGGACCCACACATACCTGCCTTGTAGGGAGAACATAATTGGGATCCAGCTTAGACACAAATGTCTTGAATCCAACGTCATCCACAATAGTGAAAGGCTGGGTATCCTTCACTATCATGGAGACTAGAGCTTCATCCAGCTCTGCTTTTCTGGTGGCTGGTTAAAAGGGAATAAATACAGTGTCTGTTACCTATCTTTATTTGCACAACAAGCAAACATCAGCATGCAAAAATTGTGAAAGTGTGTTTTTAATATAGTAATGAAATACCTTGGCTGGGTGAAGCTCCAGTTTCATCCCTATTCTCATGCAAGGCACGGTAGTGCCTTAGCATGGATGAGGTGTTATTATTGTACCCCAACTCCTTGGAGCACAATAAACACCTCATCTTTACACAAAATAAGAAACAGCGAAAAATACAGTTCCTCATAAGCAAACCTAATGCATCTGCAAATGTTCAGTTCACCTTACCTTGTTAGGGCTTATCAAATCAAAATGTTCCCACATAGGGGACATCCTCCTCTTTCTCGCCTGCTCCATCCTACTCCTATCCTGTCCTCGCACTCCTAAATCTCCTATGTATCTCTTTCCTAAACTCTCCAAACACCAAACTAACTTTCTCAAACTAAATAACCACTATCCAAACTCTACTATCCAAACTATCCAAACTCTATCCACTCTCTCAACTGACCGCAACTCTCCTACAACAACCCACATTTTGAATGGAGCTTGTGGAGTTTTTAAAGCCGTCAAACCCCGCGCAACAATCTGAGCCACTTCCCGAAGCAGTCACATGGTACAGCCGGCCAGCGAGGCTTCGGACGTCATCGTTTTCGGCTCCTCCCCCAAATGAAGCAAGCCTCGATACGTGCATTGCGGAAACGCCCCCTCCACTACTCGACACACGCCTCGAAGCCTCAGCACATAACGTAACATCACTATCTCCAGTAGTCCTGCTCCCAAGAACTCGCTCCGGTCTGTCAGCTCCTGCTCACATCTACATCCCTGTTCCAGTTCAGTCCTGTCTCTCTGGTTTCATCCTCCACAAACCATCCTTCTTCAATAAAACTCACAAATAACCAAGCTCTGTGCGTGTGGTGTGTTCGGGTCATCAGAACAAATTCTGACAGTAATCAATTCGACTAAAGATAAACGCATGGATTAGTTTTTCCAGATCCTGCTGAGACATCAGTCTTTTAATCCCGGAAATGTTCTTCAGGTGATAGAAGGCCGTCTTTGTAATTGTCTTTAGATGCTTTTGGAGGTTCAGGTCAGAATCTGTAAATGCGCGTTATTAAGTGCAGTTGGTGTTTCGGGTGCTTTTTAGTTAAGTTCATAAATAAAGGTGTGCATGTACACAACTGCATGCACAGTCTAAAAATGGGTTAATGACGCTTTTCTTCTGTTTCAAGAAGGTATTGTTCTTTGTAGACCGCCGTTTAATGGGATAAAATCTCCCTTTCTAACAATCAAAGTATAACGCTCTTCCTTTGATATCTGTTTGTCAGAAGGGTCGTGTGAATCGATTTTTGAATGATTACAGCTACAAACACAACCAAGATGTTTGAAGAGTTCAGGGCGACTGGAAGAGACAAATTTCATCACCACAGATCTCCAACAATCATTTGAAGCAAAGTGATTATATGAGCTGTTTTCCAAATGAATCCTGTTTGAAACATAACAGTTTTCTTAGAATGCCGAAGTCGCATCGTTGCGCAGGTGAAGCAATTAGACGTTCTCCCAATAAAAGACCCAAGCTATCATCAGTCACCTCGACGGTCTTTGCCAGGCAGCCATTTTTTTATATAACCTAGAAGTGCTTCATTACAGCTTCATGCCAACAGGAGTGCTACCTCACATACATACCTAATACTAAAAATGGTAAACATTTGTGTATTTTTCATACCAGTGAGAGAAAACTCAAAAAAGTGAAACGATCATTCGTCAAAGTGTTATCAGAGTCCTTGTCTGGTCTCCTCCAAGTCCAGGTGTGTTTCAGCCACGCTGACACCAACCACCTCCATATACAATCATCGTGAAAGCCTCATATTTAAGCATCACATTATCCTTTTCATTCATTAATCAGTACTATGGTGCCAACTTCAGGGAAAACCAACATTTAGAGTTTATGATGACGCCACACACCGTGCTGTAAAACCTATTGTCTGTTGAATGCTGAAGCGATAGTATGTTTTCCAGGTGAACTAGCTACAACACAATAAAAACGTTGCTTCATATCACTGATTAAAAGCTGGAGGAAGTCCCGTTTAGGGGTTTATCACACGTTTGCATGATCCCCCTGTCTTTTCTGACCTGCTTGAGTTCATGCATGATACAACGAGGCTAAATAGTGTGGTGCCAATATTCAGTATATCAAAACTAAGTCACTGCCAAGTTTCTCAATCTCCAGCGACTGCATTGAGCTTATTAAATTTTCAAGCTGCTACCGGCTCTCTTTCTCGCCTCACAGGATGAATGGCGCCTTTTAATAATGTAACCCGTTTTAACAAGATTGTAAAATGTTCATCTGACTTTCATAGGTTCTTTTAACAAAATGACAAATTCGTAAGAGTGCGAGATTTATTTTGGCAGTCCGTTGGTCTTAGCAATCAGAACCTTTTTTTTCTTCTTTCCTGGTAGAACCGAGTGATTTGCCAAAGTTTGCAGCCTGCTGCAAAGAATTTGTTACTGAGTCATCCCTGTGGCTTAGAATTTTTTTTAAAAAGTATGATATAAGACATTTAAATCGTCCTTCTGGAACTTTAGAGCCCTTAACCAATCGCTCCTCTTTTCCACTTCCTCATCCATAATGTACAGAAGTTACGCAAGTCTGAATCCTGAAAACAAAGCTCCTTTCTGCCTCATAATGGCTTTTAATTAATTAGCATGTGGTTGATTATTCCTCTCTGTTTTTACCCACAGCGTGTGGTCCAGTGACACTAGTGGCCGGGGCCGGGTCAGCGCGCTGCACAAGTGAATGCCTCTAGCTGCTTTGGCCTCTCAGGCATTGTTTGAGTAATGTGACCTTCATGGGGAGATTAAAATATGTAGCAGGCATACATTGATTTCTGGATTGGTTGTTGGTATTTATGGACACAGTCAGTGCATAAATATTGATACTATTGCTCCTCTGAAGGGAGGGAGATGAGTTTGCCTCGAGAGCCGCCAGAGAGGAAAAGGGGAGCACAGAAAGAAGGATATACATTTGATGTAAAAGTTAAAAAAAAAGTTTAAAAAAAAACAGCGGATGTGATTTGGCAACCTAAATCAGCTTGTGACCCATCAGCTCTAACAGGGTCACTCTCATTATGTGGTGGCTAATTACAATGCCTGCTATTTATATCGCTAAGCTAAAATATCTAGTAAAGGAGCTGCTTGAGGGGGTAGTTCATACTAAAGTGCAATTGAAACTTGTCCTTTTAGCTCAAAATGCTATCTTAAATGCTTTTATCTCATTTATTTATTTTTAGTCTTTTTCTTCTCAGTATTTGTGACGATAGTTTGGGTAGCTCTGAAGGATGATCATAAATGCAGATGATTGCAAATGTAATGAAAGACACTAACTATTAAGTTAATCACAAAAGCTTCATTGGCGCTGTGTTTTATTAGCCTGGGTGCCATTCCAAACTTAGTCCCGCCCACAACGTTTGAGGTCGGGAAGTTCAAATTCTGACTAGAATTGAGTATGACTACGTCAGGCTAGTGTTTTATACCTGCCACCAAACGATCTCCTGAGAATGGATGAAATCACTCTGTGTCAATTAATGGTTGATTTGAAAAGTTGTGTTATAAATTATTATACCTCCTGGTATCTATATTCTGCCTTTACTGCTTCGCAGGAAAGGATATTAGTGCTGCTTGTAAGACTGCCCCCAAATCAACCATTAATTGAACCTCGAAGAACTTCAGAGAGAGATTCAGTTATTGAGGAGAAGCTTATATGCCTAAGAAAGTGAACTATGTGTCGCAAAGCTCTTGGCAATGACTATACATGTCACAGTGGCTATTTGTCAAAAGTTAAGAAAGGGCCATACATTTTTTTTTTATGAAAAATGTATCATACAAAATGGCTGTTTGCTTTTAATATGGTTGGATGTAAAGTTTTTCTTTGGACCCTCTTCTTTTTTTTAACAAACTGCCCTCTTGTTGCAGTTGGAACTTCTTCTTCTTCAGAGCATTTTACTCAATTTTTCTGCATTTTCTCTCTTTAAGCTTGTTGTTGACACTCATTCCTCTTGCTACATTTTGAAATCATCTTTGAAGTTTTTTTTTTCTTCAGAAGTTCTTTAGAATAAGTGTTGGGGCGAGTGGTTTTGACAGGCTGACTGGAGATGAATCAGACTGACATAACTTTTCCTTCAATGAAAGATGAAAAAAAGCTCCTATCGGGGTTATTGATGTCAATTCCTTCGCTTCATCTACAATCTCCGCGTTTGTTTGTTCCCTCATCCTTGTAGTTGTGAAAGAAATAGCTCAGATTTTATGAAGTGATATTCTGTAACCTTATCATTATTAATAATTTATTTCCTCTCATTCAGACAGAAAATGTGCACATCAATGGGATTCAACCCTGTATTCAGCTGATCTGCCCAAACCAGCTGATTGTAACTAAAAAAAAAAACACAGGGCCATAAATGTTCAATGCTGTTGCACAATGTGGTGCAACAGCCTGTTACGCCTAATTTTGCTGCACATTGGTGGACTTAGAATGACTGACCAGTTGCAGCTGATGAGCCAGATTGATGCAGCCTGTAGCGTCACCAAACATAACTTTGGTGTAAGTGCAGATGGTTGGTATCTGCTATAATGGCATTGAATCCTGTGGGATGTGAAGGTGTTCTGAATTGCTTTAAAATGCAATAAAATGGGGATTTAATCCTTTTTCAACAAACCGAGTGCTTTATGACCTCTTCCTGCTTGTCGGGACTTTGATGCAATCAACTGGTTTCCTTATATAGGACATTTTGACCAATCTGTATAATCTGACCCAATCTGTATAATATGATTGAACTTGATTTTGTAAAGTGCCTTGAGATGACATGTTTCATGATTTGGCGCTATATAAATAAAATTGAATTGAATTGAATTCCTTGTCTAGGTAAATTAGAGCTATTAATGATGAATAGTGTTTAAAAAAATCCAAATTTTAACCCTTTGATTTTTGAAGATTTTTCTGATTTCCTGGCATCGGCAGTAAAAGGACGGTTACGTTTCACATTTTCAAAGTCTGACATGGAATCTACTACAGGGAATTAAACGTTCAGCTTTTACCCCGGATATTTAGAAGTCAGTAAATACAAACCACACGACCACAGATCAGAAGAGGTTTTGATGTTACAAGACATTTTGTCATATTTAGCGGTTCTTAAATTGACTGACTATTGTTTCTTCGCAGACAGCATACCCCAGATATTTTATATCTTATCTTCTCGGTTCCAGGTTATAAATAAATAGGACAATCACTGTGTTTGCAACAACCCCAACTTGTGGCTGATGATCATTTTGATGAAGGCTGATTTTCTAACTACATTTTGCCTCCAGACCCGAATAAAATATAATATGTGTAAAATAGTTTTATTTTAGTTAAATCTTTGCTCAGTAAAGTCAAGGTGAGCTTAACTCCATGCTGGTGTTGACAGATATTTTCCTAGAAGAAGAGAAAGTCAGTCAGCTTTGAAGCAGTCCTTTCAAACATTCTGAAATACGATTTATTTTAATTTTTATGGCAAATGAATTTTATTTTCTGTGTTTTTGTCTATATTTATTCAAAAATAATTTAAAAACTCTTAGTTCAAAATGTAGCTTTTAAAGAATACAGGTTTTGTAACCAATTCTGGTTGACATCACCTTTAGTGTTAGTAAATCTATTTAACATTTTTTTTTATCATTACTAGCCCTGAATTACCTATTATTATAATAAATTAAGTTTACAAAACAAAACCATAAACCTGATTAGAATTAGAATTAGCATCTTACAAATTGATCAGTTGTTTATGAATGGGCGTTTGCCAATACTAAGTCTTAATTTATCTTAATTAAAATTAATACAATGTATTCGTTAGAATATTTGGCTTTAAAGAGCTTTAAATTGCGCTGCGTTCCATCAGTATCCCACTTCTGGGACTTTCTTGGTACTGTCATTACATTTTTCTTGACGGTGACAATTTTCTTTTCTTCTTCTTCCAAAAAGTTTCTGCTGGTCAGCCTTAAAGGCTCTCACATGCTCGGGCGTATTGGGCGCCGCAGGACTGTCTGCGGACATTTTACCCTCCATAGTCGAGCCTGGTATTGCCTAGATTTCTTGTGACAAATGCCTACATTTCCCACCCTTTCTGCCAGTGGGACAAAGCAGAGGAATGGACTGTAACAGGTCACAGAGGGGCTGTGATGCCGCTCGCCCTCTTGGAGCAGCTCAGTTTATCAAGCTCAGTGTTGCACAAAAAGCTGTTCGATCTGAAGACTTCTTCTCCAGCAGTTTATGGTGTGACTAAGCATACGCTGTCTTAAAATTTGTATTTAAGAGTCTTCGTGGAAGAAGTTACTAGAAAGTTCTAACAACATATCAACTAAAACACTCATAGAGACATTTGTTCTCAAAGACAGAGCAGACTCGACATACAGCTACAGTTTTCAGTAAAGTCATGTTCTACTCCTGCTGATGATTTATTTTATTTTTTTAGAGTAGTTTGCTCTGGTGCCTGGCTAATATTAGTATGTTTATTCTATTTTTTCATAAGATTATTAATAATTTGTCTCAAAAACTATTGCAGTTCCAGTTTAATTTTGTGTGGGGAAAAAAAAAACTTACAGGAAAAAGGTTTTACGGCTTTGTAAACAATGTTTTGCCCTAATTGTTCTAAAATTGAACAATTAACGTTTCAGCTGTCTCTGTCTCTCTCTCCTACACTGAAAGCTGCCCATCGATATCTGAGCAGCGTTGAGAACAGGTCACATCACAGCAACATTCATAGACCTACCACAGCTTCTCGTTATCAATGTCGTTTTAAAGGGTGAAAAACATTCAGATTGTTAAGGAAAACCCAGATTCCTTGGTTCAACCTAATGAAGCGCCCTATCATACGGTTTTGCTTGCATGAAAACATGCAACGACTGCTATAAAAGTGCTGCGCACAATGTTGCCAACCTGCTTATTGGGGATGTGGCTGACAAGATCACAGAGTAACAGTTGAGTGTTATTAGGTACTATGATACCGATTAGTTAAACGCCTTGATTAGGAACCAGATCCAACATCAAACATAGGAAACCTTGGATTTTTTTAATGACTTATGTCTATATGATTACAAGTAATAAGACTGGTTTCTACCATATTCGTGAACTACACTAGATATATGAAATGAATTACTGTAGCCGACTCTGATAATCAATTGGTTTTTTATGCTGTCCCATTGGTTAGCTGCAGCTCTATCCACACACTGTAACTCAATATGCAGGGTTGTATGTCAGTAAAGGCTTCAGCTGACGTTCAGGATCACATTGCAGTCTTATGCTGCAGTTTCGCAATTCAGTGAAGACTAGTTCGTCGAGCTTCAAGGTGCAGGCATACATGTGGAAATCTCTCACTGGTTACCTTGATGCGATCTGGACATGAGGGAGCTAGTCTTCAAAGCTTGCACATACTCTGTGTGGGAGAAGGTAAGGACATGCAAGACAGGCCATAAAAAATGATGTGCTATAGTGCTGTTGCAGTTATGTGGCTGATCAGAGGTTTGTGTTGCGTTTCAGCCAGTCCTTTGTTACCGACTTTACTTACACATTTAACATTTTGATCTGGTAGTGAAGTTATTTGTCTAAGGCAGAAAATAGTAACGCACATAAAGTTTCCCTTTTGTTTAACCCGCATAGTAGTAGAGATGAATCGCTTTGCCTCCTTATGAGTAAAGACAGCCAGGAATCGTCCTACCCATTCTGGAAGGTTCCTGAAGCCGACTTTAGGAAAAAGACAGAGAGAGACGGATTTCAGTGAAAGACGGTGGAATTTATGTTAGACAGGTTTGACTTGTTGTTTTGAAGCAACTATTCTAATGTATAATTATTGATTTGCAGTAATTATGCACACTATTTTTTGTTTCTCATAATTATTGAATTTTTAAGTGTCCCAACACTTAAAGATGTTTCGTGCAGATGTGCATACATATACACACAATATCGAGAAAACTTTGTCGTGGGATTATTGAGTATTGCAATGACCTGCAAATGTGCCATGCCTTCCTAACTGTTGTTTCTTACACATCGCAATAATCCGATCACTCTCCTTGAGTTTTATAGCATAGTCACGTGCCAGGCCTTTAAATAGATGTGGGTAAAATAACGAAACAGTCCAATACCAGACAGATAGAGTTTGAATACATATCACCTAAAATATTACAGCCACCAAATATTGTATCATACGTATTGTATATTAAATATGTAAAGGATTGGTGAGAGAGGCCTCTAATTTTCATCATAGGTACACTTCAACTATGAGAGACATTGAGGAAATCATATTGTAGGGTTTTTAAAGAATAATTTTTTGCAAATTATGGTGGAAAATAAGTATAAACAAGCAAGCTGTCTGGCCCTCACAGACCTGTAACTTCTTCTTTAAGCTCTTCTGCCCTCCACACATTACTTGTATTAAGGGCACCTGTCTGAACTCGTCTTCTGTATAAAAACACCTATGCATAGCCTCAAACAGTCAGAATCCAAACTTAACCATTGCCAAGACCAAAGTGCTGTCGAAGGACACCAGGAAGAACCTGCACCAGGCTGGGAAAAGTGAATCTACAAGAGGCAGCAGGTTGGTGGGAATAAATCAACTGTGGGAGCAATTGTAAGAAAATGGAAGACAAGAATACAAGAACATTGATAATCTCATCCCATGGGGTCAAAAGGATCAAGAGAACGGTGAGCAAACATCCCAGAGCTACATGGAGAGACTTGATGAATGACCTGCAGAGAGCTGGGACCAAAGTAACAAAGGCTACCATCAGTAACACAATATGTCAAGAAGGACTCAAATCAGTCAGGACATGTCCAGGCCCGTCTGAAGGTTGTCAGAGAGCATATGGATGATCCAGAAGAGGATGGGAAGAGAACCATGTGGTCAGATGAAACCAAAATAGAACTTTTTGGCACAAACTCAACCCGTCGTGTTTGGAGGAAGAATGATGCTGAGTTGATTCCCAAGAACACCGTACCTACTGTGAAGCGTGGGGGTGGAAACATCATGCTGTGGGGCTGTTTTTCTGCAAAGGGGACAGGAGGACTGATCCGTGTTAAGGGAAGAAGGAAGGGGGCTGTGTATTGTGAGATTTTAAGCCAAAACCTCCGTGCATCAGTGAGAACATTGAAGATGAAACGTGGCTGGGTCTTCCAGCACGGCGATGATACCAAACACACCACTCGAGCAACATAGGAGTGGCTCCGTAAAAAGCATTTCAAGGTCCTGGAGTGGCCTAGCCTGTCTCCAGACCTCAACCCTATATGAACTTTGTGGAGGGAGCTGAAAGTATGTGTTGCCCAGAGACAGCCCTAAAACATCAGGGAGGCATGGGTCAAAATACTAGCTACAATGTGTGCAAACCTGGTGAAGACTTACAGGAAACATTTGACCTCTGTCATTGCCAACAAAGGTTATACTACAACGTTTTGAGTTGAACTTTTATTATTGACCAAATATTTATTTTCCACCATAATTTACAAATAAATTCTTTAAGAACCCTATGATGAAAATTACAGACCTCTCATCGTTTTAAGTAGGAAAACTTGCACAATCAGTGTGTATGTGTGTGTGTGTGTATGTATTAATTATGCACACTATTTTTTGTATGTCTGTATGTATGTCTGTATGTATCTATCTATGTATTACAGTGTGTATGCAATATTTTTGGGTTACTTCAAAGTTTCATTAATACACACTTTGCAAGCTAATGGGAAAGTCAGCTTGTGTTATGATTACCGTACACTGTGTGACCCCACTTGAATCTGATGATATTATCCAAGATAATTACGTTCACACAGTGTTGAAAACAACATCACAACACTATTTCCTAATATACTAAAATAAAAGGTAAAGCTTCTCTGTGGAGAACAGGCTGCTGTTTCCATGTGATGCTACTTAAGTTAACAGTCTTTTATCTACATGTACAGAAAACATTAAACACAGCGATCTCCTGTGCCAGACTGTAGAAGATGTTTAAACTAATTTCCATCTGCAATCAGTGTGACAGAAACGTGAAGAGTTAAGAGGAATTCAAATTAATAAAATCTATTAAATAAAAGAAAAACAGTAAAAAGACATGAAAACCCATCAAAAGCAGATTTAATATCACTGACATATGCATAAAGTGCAGCATTTCAAATAATACATTCATAATGTTTATGCATTACATTTTATCGGACTAAACATAAAGTTGAAAATATGAAATTCCTTTTTTTTTGGGAATCTGGTTTATAAGATAACAAAATGATGTAAGATTTCAGCTGACATTACGACATGTTGTATTTTATGGTTCAGTTAAAGAGACGACTGTTCCCAGCAGCTGTTTAAAAAATCCTGTTTAGAGTTACTCATTAAAAGTATTTTTGGATTAATTGAGTTGAGCTAATGATCCAGCCCTAAACAACAATCATAGTTACTCATGCGGCCCTTTGGGGAAAACAACAGCCGTTCCCTGAAGGACTTTATAGGGAAAAGCTGATTTTCAAATTTAGTTGAATGATTGTCAGGAGGATTTAAAAAGCTTTCTTCCAGACCTGGGTGAAAGGATGATGATCCGTGAGTGGATGGCTTAAATAATTAGACACTACATTTATTCTTAAATCCCCTGATCAGGCACGAGACTTTTTCGCACCCTCCTTGTGGGTGGCTAATTTGGAGCTTCTGTGCTGTGAACAAGACGGCACATTTTTTCTATACTGTGACGAACGTGCCATCATGCGTGTCCTTTCACGTATTGTTGGACATTTGCGGCCGATTTTAACCCTGGTGAAGGAAAGGGCGTTTTATGTCTCCTTACCACGCCGCTGCCATAAGCACCGTCTTCGACTTAAAGAATCCCTCACTCCGCTTTCTCTCTCTGCGCTGATGATGACTCACACTCCAACACGCCCTGCAGAAATCCTCTCTCATACTCTCGACACACGGTGAGAGAGAGAGAGAGAGAGAGAGATGGGAAGGAAGGAAGAGATGGATGGCAATTTCTAGGGCTCTAAAATACACAGTACCCATTCTCCTGTTCATGAGTTCTGATCTTCCTGTTCTGCGTGTTTGCAGAGCCAGCTATCACTCGTCAGTATTCCCCGTGGCTTCCCACAAGGTGGAAAGGGAGTTGAGCTGCAAACCTCTTGAGTGCATTTTTGTACTTTCAGGGCAATTTATTTGGTTCAGTTCCAAGAGTGCATTTCCATTTGTCAGATGCATCTTTTAAAAGTAAAAGTAAAACCAATGCAGCCATTATTTTAGCAGCAGGGCCAGAACATCAGTAAATGCTGCATCCACAAAAGAGGTGAGTAAAAACGTTGCCATTTATAGGTTTCCCCTTTTGATCTTCTCACCTTAGGCTGCTCTCCGGTGTGTGAGTTAATGCTGTGTGACGTTTTTAGTGATGCTGAGGTCCAGCTTGCACGTGCTGCAAGTGCCTCAGGTCGGCCGGCCTCAGGCGTCTGCCTCTCTGGAAATAGAAAAAGACCAAAGACACAGAGCGTGATTAATTGTTATATATGTGCGGGCGAAAACATCGCGGGCCGTCTGCCGCCATTTCCCAGAGCACTGCCCCACAGGCTGACAATTACATAACGGATCCGTCCGAGCTTCTCAGTCGCTTTTGTTCTTTTATTGTATGCTAATGAGGCTGCATGGTCTGGTTTGTTGGATGTCGAGTGGGATCACGGTCATTGAACAGTTTCTAGCTGTGTGATAGGTCGCTCCTCTCTCTCTCACTCATGTCCCTTTCAGCTGGGAGGATTGACTGTGGTTAGGAGCAAAAGAACCCGGATCTCCGTGTCAGATTAGATTTACGTGCCGCTGTGTGTGTGTGTGTTTTTTTCATGCTGTTTTTACCTATTTATGTGATCTGTTTCAAAACATGGCCGTCTCATTCTGTGTATGTGTGTTCATTGAAACTACTCCCTCTACCCGAAGGGCTTGAGTGGTCTCTTTGTGCTGATGCCCTGTTTGTTGTGCCTGAGATTGCACAGAGAACCATTATACAACGCTGTGCATCAGCCGCGGGGCTACCAGGCATGAACGGGAGAATCCTCACAACCACTCTTCCCCTCAGCTTACCTTTATCTAACGCTTCCATCTCATTCTCCATTTCCCTCTGACCCCTGTTTTACTTTCTCTTTCTAACTACATGTTTGACAAGACAAACGTGTTCTTTCCCTGACTGGATTGCAACAGCGATCTTGTGAAAGAGTTTGTTGGATTTATGGATTGGAACTAGGCCGCAGCAAAGTTATCTCTCATTGAGTGTGAAGGCAGGGGGCCCAGTAGGATAAGAACCATTTGTCCTTTATTGTCAATGTAGGCTGTTGCTCTTGGTAAAGCTGAGCAAAAGGTTATATTTTCACAACAATCTGGCCTGGGAGCACACCCACTTGGCAGCGCTGTTTGTCTGCACTGCTATTCTGATAGTGAGCGAGGTTTATCAGAGAGTTTATCGGAGGTTTAATTCTCAGCATCTACTAATGCTGTGGCAATCAAATATGAAAATTGTTATAACATTCTCACACAAGACAGACTATGATTATTAATGCCTAGGAATATTTACTCATCTGTTTTACAAAAAAAAATATATTTTTCTTTTTATTTTTTGCTGAATTTGTGATCCACGCTCCCAAGTTCCATGAACTGCAGAAAAACTAATACAGCTATGCATAAACCTAGAAAGAAAGATACCTTCAAAGTTTACCCCATTTTCTTGCAGACCTTAATGAATTTCGACATAAATTGAATGTGATAAAACAAAATCAAAGCAGAGCAAGTGGAAGGAATTGAAAATAAACTTTACAAAAGTCGTACTTATCAAAAAAATGAAGCGTGGCATGCATTTGTATCCAGACCCCTTTACTCTAATCCCTCCACCTGTATGTAATTTACTCTGAACATAAACCAAGCTGTTCTGTTTCTGTCCTCAGAGGTTTGTTTCAGAACAATAGTGAACAAACAGCATCATGAAGACCACGAAACAACAGCAGACAAGTCGAGGATGACGTGCTGGAGAAGCAGATAGCAGTGTTAGGTCATAAAACAATATCCCAAGCTCTGAACGTCGCACAGAGCACATTTCAATCCATCATCTGAAAATGGAAACTCTAGGGCACAACTGCAAATACCCAGATATTTTTGTCCATCTAAACTGACAAGTCGGGCAAGAGGAGCATTAGAGAAGTGTCCAAGAAGCCCATGGTAGCTGTGGAGGAGCTGCAGGGACCCTAGCTCAGGTGGAAACCTTTGCTGACAGGAAGATTTCTAGTCGTGCAGTCTGTAGACTCAGCAGACATGCAAAGGAGGCTGCTGTGGTCAGATGCCCTACATGCAAAATGCTATGAGTGGTAGAGAAATAATACTGCACATCAACCTGAACACCATCCTCATGGTAAAACATGGCTGTGGGAACATCATAGTGTGGGAGGCTTTTCTTCAGCAGGAGCAGGGAAGCTGGTCAGTGTTGGTGAAAGCAGGAATGCAGGTAGTGCAGGGCAATTTTGGATGATAAACCTCTAAAGGCCGAGATTTGACTTTGCAGAGGTTCACCTTCCAGCTGGTCAACGACCCTAAAGGACCAGACACTGGCACTAAACACACAGCTAGTGCTGCTATGGGATGGTTCATATAAAATGATATTCATTTTAATGCATATCTATGGGTTGGAAAAAATTATGCTTTAAAATCCAGACCTGAATCCAAATGAGACATCTGTGGCAAGATTTGAAAATTGAGATTCGCAGAGATGCTTTGCCGAATCCGACTGAGCTTGAGCTATTTTGAAAAGACAATGGGCAAAAATTGTGACCTCTAGATGAACAAAGATGGTTGAGGCCAATCCCAAAACAGCGACAGTTGTAGTTAAAAGGTTTTTCTATCAGGAAAATGTATACAAACACAAAGCTGAATACATATACATGCTGCTATTTTCTGATATTCATTTGTGAAACCATGAATCATTTTCCTTCTTTCTCACCATTATGTACAACTTTATCTCAATGAAGCACATTAAAGTGTGTGGTCATAACCTGACAAAATGCTGAACTGTTTAAGGGATATGAAGGTTTGACTAAATTCAAAGGTACACTGTTTTGTTTCTTTCAGCAAATAGATATTCATTCCTACTTTAATGTGCATGATTTGATCTCTACGCACTGAAAACCGTAACTTAATTGTAATGCTGAAGTTTTCTTCCATTCTGCCGAACAGGAAATCTAGATTTGTGCTGAATGTTGAGTAGTGCTGGATTTGTCCTTTGTATTGGATAAGAAAGCAAAATGTTCCTTGCATGTCTGCATGACTGACTAAACTACAGAGAAACACTGCCATTGCTTGGCTTGAGGCTGGCCTAAGCAGGAGAAACGTAGCCAGGCGAGTGAATGTCAGTGTCAATAAGGCTGATCAAGAGCTCCTGGAACACAGAGACGGTGTTGTTGTGGCGGCTTGAATTTGGAAAAGTGTGAAGAGTGAGTCTCCTAATGAGCCAAAGAAGGCAAAGCGTCTGAGGTAGTTGGCAAAACTGCAACGGAAAACAAGCATTATTTATCTGTAAAATGGCTTCAATTTATCATGCACAAAGCATTCACAAAAATTATGAATTGAAAATGTGTAGCAACAGCAGATTATTTTTTTGCTCTCAGGCCAAGACTTTGCTTAACATGTTTGTCACACATTATTTTAGTTACACAGAAATTCAATTGCTAATGTGTGTCTGACTAACTCAGAAACATATCTGTGAATCAGGACGTTATGATGTACAAATTAACAAGTGTGTAGAGTATACATAAGGAAAGCCAGCTGAAAGTAGGACACTGTTTTAGGAGGCTAGTACTGCATAGAGAAGGTCTTTTAACATATTTTGTCGCTGATTTTGTCCATGGTCCATAAAAAATAGGAATCCATGGCTGAAACAACATGCTATCAATATTTTGGTAGCTACTTAAAAAAATCTCTTCAATCATGCTTTTACAGGTGCAATGAGTGGCAAAGGAGATATCGGCTGCCATATTGTTCATTGATAGACAAAACATTTTTCTCCTTGTCTGACACTATGTGAGACTACAGTTTTCCTGTTTTTGGATAGTTAGGATCACCAAAACCGTTTGCCCAAAACTGGCCAGGGTGTACTCCACCTCTCACACTGTGATCGCTTGATATTGCACAATGGAGGGATGGGGAAATGCCAGAAAGCTGACTATTTTAGGCTGCTCTTTTCAAATTGAGAGGTTTACAATCAAGAAGAATTCAACGTTTTTCAATAATGTGGATAAGTTTAGATGATAATACCATGGCTTTGTAAGCTACACTTAATTCAAATAAAAGCACTTCCTTTGGAAGTGTTTTAAGGTACAAAAAACAATGAAATGTCCATCTATCACACCGGTGTCATCATCCACAAAGAAACAGGTCCTGTAACAACATGGGCTTAAAGGTCACTTGGTTTTGGCGATTACTAAAAAGTCTGATTAACATCATGCAAATTCACTCAGGAACAACGTTTCAAGAGAGAGACTGTGGTCTCATAAAACTAAAATGTTTGGCCATGATCACCATTGTTAGGTTTGAAGGGAAAAATAGCAAGCTAGCAACCCCTGGCACACAATCCCACTTGTGAAGTACACAGTTTGCACCATCATGTTATGGGTGCGGGGGTTTTTTTCTGCAGGAAGAGCTGGTGCACTTTACAAACTAGATGACATCATGAGATAAGAACATTGTGTAGAAATATTTACCAGCCAGGAAATCAAAGGAAGAGCAAAAATGGGTCTTCCAAATGGACCGAATGGTCCTAAGTATACCATTAAGTTTGTTATGAAGTAGCATAAGGGCTGATGTGCCAAGATTTTAGGCCATCACAGATCTTAAAAAGATGTGTGTGACTAAGACCACCTACAATCCTGGCTTGGTTTCACCTGTTCTGTAAGGAGGAATGTGCCAATATTCCAGCAAACTCTTGTTGAAGGATTTGCAAAACATTTTTCCCAAGTCATGAACCGGGGACAAATGCTTTAAACCTGAGAATCTGAAGAAAAAACAAATCTTGAAAGGAACACTGTTATTACCTCAGCATTTAGCAAATCTAAATATGTCATTAATCCTAAGTGATCTAAAAGAGAGAAGCTTTAGTCTGAATTAATGTTAGATAGTGAGACAAAAAGGCTATGGATATCATCACATAATGTATGTAAATATCTTTAAACCTATTTTGCTCTAGTAACAGAAAAAAAATATTTTTACTGATTTGCCAAAAATTGACTTAGCTTTACATTCTTTTAAATGTCAGATTTAAAAAGATATATGTTTATATATCTTTTGTTTACATACGGACTTTTGCAACTACTAACCTTTAGATTATATTTTGAATGCCAAGGGCCGCATCACCCGTATAAATAGACATCAGAGTTTCCAATTCTGCAGAATAGTTAAATTGGCTTCTGACTTGATAGAGATGGAGTCAAGTGATTGACTGGTTCCGAGGTTGT
Organism: Fundulus diaphanus; assembly: GCA_037039145.1. Classification (NCBI taxonomy): domain Eukaryota; kingdom Metazoa; phylum Chordata; class Actinopteri; order Cyprinodontiformes; family Fundulidae; genus Fundulus; species Fundulus diaphanus. The sequence goes on along the minus strand of CM073127.1, from coordinate 39,514,248 downwards.
TTTTCTGCTGTTTATCCTCTTCCCAGTGTGAAGAAATCAAAGTCCTGACAGACCCGCTCTGATGCTTGGATGAGGACCAGCGAGCATATTGACAACTGAGCCTTGTGCAGCAGCTCCTTGTTTATATGCTAACACAGGACTGGGTTGCTGTAGAGTCAGCGAGTTTTTTTGTTTTTCTTAACAAAACCACTTAAATGAATTTGACCGTTTGACAATAACATCATTTTCAAAGATGTGCTATCTAGAAATGATACATCACAGAACTCCATAAATTTATCATTTTTGTTTTTAAAATTGTACTTATTAAATGTGATGTCTATTTCTATAATCCATGCAACAGGCAAATAAGTAGATAAAGTTTTATGTATGTCCATAAACTAATAACATAGTGAAAGGAGTGTCCCATATCTGGCACTAAAAGCCACAGAAAAGGCACAAAATTGAACAGCTTTTTCTTTTAAAACAAAGTTTACCTTGTTCTAACTCAGTTCTTTTATTCTTTTTTTATATTATCACATGCTCTCTTTTTTGCTTAGATTTGCTCTCAGTTGCAGCTCTTTTTTCCAATTTGCAATTATGAAACGCTTGTATGGCGGTTTTGGCTTGAGTCAATGCCATAAGCCCTGGTTCTTCTGAGAAGCTGTATTTTAGGGACTGGTGCTGTTCCCGTGTGGGAGGCCAGTTAGAGATAAATGTCAATTTACATAAAAAACTTCAAGCATAAACAAGCTCTGTTATAATAGTCGGGTGGTCGGGTTCACTGTTGATGTCGCTGGTCTTGCGTTAAATCCAGTGGATCCAGTTGTGAAAAGCACGCCACACTATGCTTCAGTGTTGCCAAATCTTCTGCCAGAAACCTGAGGCGCAGAACAATCCAGTCAGTGAAACAAAGCCTTGAATTTACTTTAGTTTGACCACTAACCTTAAAATACTACAATGTGAAATGTTCTTTTCTTAGCTAACCCCCCATGAGAAAACAATGGGACTATATTCTAGCAATTTATCTTCTACGTTGTTGTCTCCAGTATTTTTTATTAACCCTTTTACCTGTTTATTTTTCATAAACTTTATCCACACTAGTTAAAGTCCACCTGCATTATTTTCTAGCTAAAGGTTGCACACAACAGGCCCTATTGCACTACTTTTGGCTGACCAGTAATTGAGTACCCTGTAATCTGGCCTCGTTGGTTAGCGTTTGTCCCCCCGGTTGGAAGGCAAAACGTCTGTTTCTCATGTGACCGTGCCAGACTCCGGTGGTGTGAGAACCTTACTCTTTATCTCCTCCTGAGCACCACCTGTCTCTCATTACTGGACACAGGATCTCCTTATCCACAGCCTTATGCAAGAGCTGCTCACATGAGATTCTGTCTGGCTTCACTGAGGCCAAGAGCCAGCTCTGATGCCTCATTATTAACAATTCAAATGAGCCTGTACAACAGAAGACGCACCGGCTCATTCTTATGCCTTTCTCTTTCATTAAAGGGCTGTTGTTGGACACTAATTGTTTGAGGCCGACAGCAGCTTTCGGTGAACATTTAAAACTGAACTGAGAGGAATGTCAAAGCCTGGTGTTGTTGGGAAATGCAAGGACCTGCTGAATTTATGTGAAAGCTAAGCCCCCATACTGGTCTTTGATGAATATTTGCCTTTCAGAAACTGTTATTCTGAAAAGAAAGTTTGCTCTCATTAAGAAAAAAAAAAGGATGCGAAACGTATGTGTTAATTAGATTTAGGAAAGGAGAAGGAAACTGGATGATCACCAGCTGTTAAGAGATGCTTAATGAATTGAAAGGCGCTGAAGACCTGTTCCCTGCACCCTGTATAGCTCCTCCCTGCAGGATGGAGAAGCATATGTCTGTGGCACTGGCAGAGGATCAAAGCGGGAGACAAGCCACCTCAGCTGGTGACAGCCCTTTTACTCATACCAGCCCGAATTATCTCTGCGTGCAGCACCGAGGAGCTTGAGTTGATGGAAGCCAGAAATACAATTTAAGTATTTCAAGTTACATTGATCTTTAAACTGAGGAGAGGAAAACGAAACAAAAATACAGCCTGTCACACTAATGCTATAACAAAATCCCGGCATCACCGGTGAGTGTTAGTGGGAGCCTCAGTGGATGCTTTGGTTATTTCATATAATTCTCCCGAAAATATTACTGCTAATGACAAAAGACATATAGATTTTTTTAAATTTAGGTTTTCAGGCAAAAAACTGCATAGGTCCTGTAATTATCCATCTTAGTCTACCTTGATATTTAATAGGTCAGTGATTGTGTATTAGTAGGGACATCAGGATAACACTGGATCAGTACAAATAGGACAGCATGTAATATTTTGTGTTATAATCAGCTTATGTGGTGGGAGACCAAGTGTGTAGACAAACAGGCGGTGCGGTTCATGGAAAATGAATTTGATCAGGGCAGGTTTGCGGGGTTCTCTCCCTTCATTTACTCACAGGATGGCTAAGGCAAGGAATAAGTGAGGAGATTCTGATAATCAAATTAGCCATGAAGGTTTCATTTTTTGAGCATGGGCAACATCTGATCTAGTTAGTGCGTAATTAAGTATATTATTCTTTTTTCTTTACAGTAGAACCTAAATGTATAAATAAAGACAAATGTAACCAATATAACCAGATAAATTATCTCCTCTTTGTTTATTCACACCATTTTTTTGTTGTTTTTTTAATTATTATTTTTTACAATTATCAGTTTCAAAAAGTTTAAGTGTGAGGCTTCATCGCTTTGATTATTTAGTGAGTATTGTTTACTTGCTTAACAGTGATGCACTCATGTATATCATACATATTTAATGCATTTAGGAACTGTATTTATGTTAAGCAACCCAAGCATTGTGTGCGTCCCAAGTCAAACGTTTCAGTGGATTTCTGCAGCCAAGAAATGTGGAGAAATGTTCCAGCTTCCAACATGAGCACGCTAATTAGCTTTACCTTTGTAGAAGTATTTTACATAGAGAGAAATTCCTGTGAGGCAAAAACATTTTGGTGGAATTGCTGCTGAACGATAAAGATTAGACAGGGCAGTAGGAGATGGAAAAATCCAACACTGGTTGACCACTGATTTCTTTGCTTGATCAGCAGCCTTTGGGAATCTGCTGATGCCAATTTTAGCAGATTACCATCCCTTATAAAGAAGTGTAAACTATAAAGAGAAAATATTTTGTGCGTAGTCTTCCTACCATGAGTGATCATTATTAATATACAATAATATTTAATTCATTAGAGAATGTGTTCTAATGAGGCTCGTTTTTCCAGATTAACAGTAAATGTTAACACCTTAAGCAAGAATTAAACATGCTTTTCAATAAACCAACATTTCTGTTGTAAAAATGTTTTTTTATTGATCTGATGAAATATTGGAATCTTCTAAGAAATTAAATGTAGCCTTCTCGTTAGCTGTAAGCATAAAATCACAATTAACAGAAAGGCTTGAAAACATCAGTCTGTGTGTAGTTAATCTATGATGTGTTTCACGACATGCATTGAGTTAGTGTAATAAACGTTTAAATTATATTTTAATTTAGTGAATATGACTATGTCTTAGGAGCGAAACTGAAAGATTAAGTGCTGAACAACATGATTGTACTACTATTTTTAAAACAAAGATGCGATGATGAAGTTTACACTTTAAACTGGCTCGAACATCTTCTCTTAGTTCAGCCATAATTCTCAAAACACACGTTTGTGTATTTCCTAAAGAATATAAATCATTACCTAACCGCTGAGATTTCCAAAAGGATTTTAACATTACCAAATCCTGCAAAATCTATGACAGACAAATGTTGAAAGCTAAAAAAAAGTACCTTTACTGTATTAAGATTAGCCTTCCTGTTATCTGCTAAAAGCGCTGTCTCTCTCAGCTTGAATAAACTGCAAACATGTCGAGACAGATTGTTGATTAGGAGTTTAAGGGTACGTCAAAACTATGATTCGGTATGAATTTGGGTTTTAAAGTCACGGTTTGGTACCTTTCTGTTACGCTTCAATGAAGAAAATTTTTTTTTTGCTTCGGTCTGCAGTAAACAAAGAATAATTTCTCAATTTCTGAAATTAATTTGATTTTATTATGTTCTAAAACCAGAAGGTATAGAACTGACTGGGGTTTTTCGTTGAGCAAAGTACTCTAAGCAGGCATGGCCAATGCCTGAATAGATGGATTATACAACAATATAACCACTTAAATGGTCAACCTTGAGGTTGAATTTTTTTTTTAACCAAGACCCATATTTGGGCACAAAACTGTACCTAAACACAGCATACACAGTATCTCTTCAACGGGGATTCCTCCAACTTGCATTTGAGTGAATGTTGCATTACATTTGTGTCTGACTGATATGGAGATTTCTAGGTTCCAAAATGGGGAAAAAAACTGCAGATGTTTGAAAATAAAAAAATCTGTGTGCCTCAAAAGAACTAGATTCATTAAAAATATTATTTTATGTCACAGTGATTGTAGTCTGAATGTTGGCCAAAAAAAGCAGTTTGTGGGATGGTTGCCTTGCTGCAAGAAGGTCCTGGGTTTGAATCCCGACATGGGGTCTTTCTGTATAGAGTTGTATGCTCTCCCCTTGCATATGTGGGTTCACTCCTGGTACTTCTGGCTTTCTCTCATTATCAAAAAACATGATTGCTAAGTTAATTGGTTACTGTGTGTCTGCGAATAGTTGTTTGCCCTGTGAAGGATCTGTCCAGGAAATATATTTAGCTATGAAAATAAAACACGATCATTTTCGTAAAGTATTATGTTTCTGATAAACTCTTGTGTGTATCTGGGTGACCAAAAGTACTGTGAGTCCTGTTGATTCTATAAAACTGTGTGGGATCTACTTCTTTAACATAATGTGCTACAAATCACTGCTATCTTGGAGTTGCAAAAAGTCCTACTCTAAAGTTTACAGTCGATACAAAAACTATAACCTGGTCCCTGCACATGTTTTATAGTTAGTTGTGCTACAAGGTTAATGAGTTGCGTCAGAGGCATCTCCAGACAACAGTCAAAATAAAAAAAATGCATATTTATGAGAACTGTCTTGTGTTAAAAGCCGTTTTCTGCTCTGTCGTGAGAAAGGAAGGTTACCATGTGAACTGAATTACAGTGTGAGGAAGGCTTGCCAGCAAATCCAGCTGGGGATGAGTAAGCTTCTGTGTCTGAGTGGGCAACACCGTTGGGCTTCATGCGTTTGCTCAGTTGCAGCAGTAATCATCATGTTCTCAGCGGCCCTTAAGTCAGCGAAATGTCTTCAGCTATGCATGAATATAAAACCTGTTTATTCTCTGTAACGAGGTTTTCTCTGTGTACCATAGCAGAGTCTTACCCAGCTTTATCATTGGGAATTCAATAAATATCACGGTGCCATACTTATTTTCACATATGAATCTGTTGTGGATGCATAGTTCTTTGTTTGATTTCCTTTCAGGTTCAAGTCTCATCTGACTCCTCTTGGTGTTCATGCAGTGAGATTTTCAGATTTAGTCTTTCCTCTTCTCCAATATGGGACCACTATTTCAAATTAACCTTGCATTGCCGGAATTATACATTGTATTTTTGATGCTACTTTATTCTCTTCTGCTCTGCTGATTTCATTATATTTTAATCAATCAATTTATAACAGAGCATTGAGGCTGCTGTAAAGTAGCTTTACCTATGTTTTCTTTTAAGTCAATACCCAGATTTGTTCTTCCTCGGCGTTACATATACACCATTATTTCACTTCATTTTTCTTCTTTTCTTTTGAATTTTTACAGCATCTTGCAAAATTATTTATTCCATACTAAGCTCATACACTTCTATGCATTTTATTGGGATTTTATGTATCAGATCAGCACAAAGTAATGCTTGATTTTGAAGTGAAAGAGAAGTATTCATGGTATATCATGAGATAAAGCGATCAGAATTTTGCCCCAATTCTAGCCAATCACACTTTCTCTTTGAGAACTGTAATATAAGAAGATATGAGAACAGCATTCAAAACAGTTTTTGTAGCCCTGGTGCCATGAAAAGGAATTCCATTGATTTTTTGAGGAGCAGAGCGATATCAAGCCATGGGTGCAAGTGAGCAGTCACTGTAAATAGCTTATTTTTTTGTTTTTAAAATTTAATACAAGGAAAAACTGTTTACAGAGTTAAATATCTTATAAATATCAGCGTTAAATGTCTGTAAATTCCCTAAAGAATGTGGATTCTTACCTAAACTCTGAGATGTCCGAAAGGCTGCCAAAATCTTCCAATCCTGCTTGCTCCATGACAGACAGGGGTTGAAAGCTCAAAAGGATTAAACAGAGCAACTTGGCTGCAATACGTTCAATCTTCATGTTATCTACTCCCTTCCTCTCTCTTGTTGCCTGAATGAAAATGTCTTAACATTATTAGGTAGAAAATAGTTTCGTCTTGTCCCTTGACTCTTTTTTTGAGTGGGTGATCAGTTCCCACAACCCGACTGCATCCGGATCTGCCCCAGCAAATGTCAACATGTAAGTGTGACTGCGACTGAGATCTCGTCTGGTCCATTCCCCTCACACTTAGACTCAAGTCTGCACCTCCTCTAAAGTATGTAATGTAAGTAACGTTTATTTGGTAGAGGGACATAGATAAATCACAAAGCACTGTACAGACAAAACCATAAGATAAAAGAAAAAGAGAATAAAGGTGCCAAAACTAAAAAATAAACATTCAACAGAAAGACGGTTTAAACAAGAAGGTTTTAAATTGTTTTTTTAAAGGAGTCTACATAGTTGTAGAGGTAAAATGCTCCACAGCCTTGTTGCTGGGACTGAAAAGCTGGGTCTTAAGACCGGTGTGTGGAACAACTGAAAATATTCTGAGCGTCTGAATGAAGACATCGAGGCAGCAGTATTTTTTGCAAGAAGATTAAATAAGTAATCTGGGGCCTGGCTCTTTAGTGCTCTGTATGTTAGTGTGAGAATTTTAAAACTAATCCAAAAATCTAGTGATAGCCAAATAAATAAAATGGGGGTCGTTTGAGCTCACTTTCTGGAACGTGGAAGTGGTCTGACCGCAGCATGTATGGCTTGGAGGCATAATACAGATGAAGATAACAGTAATCTAAACACGATGACACAAATGCATGGGATATTTTTACCAGTTCATCTGAAGAGACCATATGTCACAGTTAAGAAATGTTCCTTAAATTAAAGAAACGGGAACGAAACAGAAATTTTAAATGTGAGTCAAAGCCCAAAAGGGAACTGACTACTACACCAAGATTTTTAATGTTGGACTTAGGAGTTGGGCAAAAAGAAGCAAGAGTCTGACTTTTGTTTGTAATTAAGGAGGGACTATAATCATGGTCTCATTCATTTTTGTGTTTAAATTGCTGAAGGGCTAATCATTGATTTGTGATAAAAAGTGGACTAGGTTGGACAGCGTATGCAGCTGATGAGGCTTTAAAGACATATGCAGTTGAATATCATCGGCATAAAACTGATAAGAAATGTCATTAAAAGATTGAATGAAAAGCTAAAATGTAAAATATAATGTATATAAAAAGCAAATAATAATGGACTTAGCCCCTGTGGAATCCCACAAGTTAGAGAGATGATCTTGGAGGAGAATTTGTTTCCCATCCATCCATCCATCCATCCATCCATCCATCCATCCATCCATCCATCCATCTTCTTCCACTTATCCGGGGTCGGGTCGCGGGGGTAGCAGCTTCAGTAGGGAGGCCCAGACGTCCCTCTCCCCAGCCACTTGGGCCAGCTCCTCCAGGGGAATACCAAGGCGTTCCCAGGCCAGCCGAGAGACATAGTCCCTCCAGCGTGTCCTGGGTCTCCCTCTGGGCCTCCTCCCGGTGGGACGTGCCCGGAACACCTCACCAGGGAGGCGTCCAGGAGGCATCCTAACCAGATGCCAGAGCCACCTCAACTGGCTCCTCTCGACGTGGAGGAGCAGCGGCTCTACTCTGAGTCCTCCCCGGATGACTGAGCTCCTCACCCTATCTCTAAGGGAGAGCCCAGACACACTACGGAGAAAACTCATTTCGGCCGCTTGTATCCGGGATCTCGTTCCCAAAGCTCATGACCATAGATGAGGGTAGGAACGTAGATCGACCGGTAAATCGATCAGCTCTCTCTTCACCACAACGGACCGGTACAGCGCCACTTCACAGCAGACGCCGCACCAATCTGCCTGTTGATCTCCCGCTCCATCTTCCCCTTTTTCTGTTGAGGGAATTTGTTTCCCTCAACAGAAAAATTCCCCCCATATAAATAAGAAGAAAACCAATCTATTGCAGATCCAGAGATTCCAGACAGTCTATTCATTAATATGTTATGATCACTGGTATCAAAGGCTGCACCGAGGTCAAGAATAATTATTATGGAACTATTCCCTGCATCAGAAGCCATTAAAAGATCATTATAACATTTTAAAAGAGCCATCTAGTAGTGTGTTCCCCAGTTTAGGTCTTGTTACTCAGTAACAGGATCCACATCAAAGACTGTTGTCAGTACAATGTGGAATAGCTTGAGTGTAGTCTATTTATAATTGCAAGATTTACTTTTGAGTTTATAACCATCCAGTTTACATTGTAACTCATTTCTCCGCTTGATATTTAACAAGGACTCCCTTGAAAAGGAGGTTTTTAATCTCAGTGGAACTATATCCTGGTTAAACTAAAATTACATTTATATAAATATATGTATATATATTATTTTGGTCTAGTTGGCTTCACTTGGCCCACTTATGAGTGTATGTCCATTCATTATCATTGTTTTCTGATCCCACATTTGAATTTTCTTCTGCAAAACATGTAATTTCTTTTGTCCTGTGCATGCATGTGTCTTTGTGGTTGTTGAACATGTGGAAGTGGGGAAGCTACCATTCAGTCTGCAATTTGTGGTGCTTAGATGCAAACGCACAGATGTAAAACTATTTTACACATGCAGACAGCTGATGTGTACAGTATTAGCACAAGGCAGGATTCTGTGTCTGCGCACACAGCACAGACCTAAGCTCCCCTGATTATGTAACTTACTCTGCCATTTCCAATGATTTGAACTCACAAGTGCTTACAACGCTGGACTAGATTACTGTGTCTGGGCCAGGAGTGTGTGCAGCACAAGAGGCACTGTTGTTTAGGTATACTTTGTTAAAGGGAGGTTATCTTAAAGAAAGAGTCTGATACATAATTACCTATGGCTTCCTTTAAGAAGCTATACCTGAATTTATTTTTGTCTGGTTAAGAAAAATGCTTTTTACACAATGTAAGAGTTAAAATACGTAATTTGATAAAAACAATTGACTATTTGATTGCGCTATTTGATTGCTTTTTTAGTAGGAATAAACAGTGAACTGGGGACAACCTGGGACACCTTTTCTCGGGGTGTGGGGCCTTTGTTAATCAGCAGCTTCTCCAGCGTGTGCACAACATGGTATTCTGGTTTTTGCATGTAAGTGTTGACCATTCACACAATTAAATGTAATTTAACTGAGACGTAGTCATTTATGCCCAAAAAAACCCCAAGAAACAAAGAAAAGTCCCTCAATGAAGCCTTGTTTCCTTCAGAGGATTGTGCACAAGCTTGAGGCGCATGTTTAGTCTTGAGCATGTTGACTGGGAGAGATGACCAGGAGGAAGAGAAGGAGGATTGGTCATGGGGAAAAAACTGTTGGGGACGGGGCTTACAGTTCAAAATAAGCATTCTCCTCACAAATGGTTCAGATTTGTGCAGAATCAGGGATAGTTCCTATAATGGTCGAGTCAGTTTGAAGAAGTTTAACCACTGACAAGAAACTTAAATAAAAATAACATAGCAGCATGTTTACTTTGGAAATTTTGAAAGGCATTTTTTATTTTTTTAGAGCATATACTCTGGTTAGAGCTAGCAATTTACTGAGCTATCAGTTTTGCTAAAGCAATCCTTAATCGGGTCATGGCAAGATGTATGGCCTCAGTTGCTACGCTTCACATGCATAAATGTTAAGGACACCAACTAGAAATTGGCAGTATAAAAAAAAAAAAAAATATATATATATATATATATATATATATAAAAGATCTGAAACATTATATATGCAGTTATACTAATTAATATAACTTGTGTAGTTGACAAATCTATTTGATAAGCAGGTGTGTTTTATATTTTTGTTTGTGAGCTTCAACAGTTTTTTAATTTTTATCATAATTGCTATAAATACCACAAAATATCATAATACAATTTTACAGCAATAATAGCCTATACCTAAAATCACAGCTAGGCTTTGCTGCTGCAAAGTTAGTCAGAGGTGGCGTATCATCTAGTCTAATCTATTTTCATAGTAAGGTTTTACTCTATAGACTTTTCATTCATAGTTCTTTGCTACCACTGGACATGTAAATAAACTGGAAAGGTACACATGCAAAACATTTTACTGAGTCCAATGAAATCATTTAACATTAGATTACACAATAAAGTCCATACAGTCACAGAATTAAAAAATATCAATATATTGTAAAAGGTTTTGCTCTTGGCTTATTTAAGATCAGTTAAAATATTTCGCAAATGTAAATAAACAGAGATTAACTTCGAACTTCAGTTGTGTACCGAAAGGTTTAAGGAGGTTTTGGTTCAAATCGTAATCATTCTATACAGTTGGCAAACATTTTACTTATATCTTAAAAACTATTTTAAAATGTCATAACCAGTCACTCAGGTGTATTCATGGAAAATGTGGATGTCTGTGCACTGTTGTTTAATGTTATAATTAATGCACAATTTATGTACTGTTTGTGAGGAATCACTTACTTTTTTCTACATGTTTCTATTTCTTTTCTCTAGCCCATAGACAGGCTTATAACAGCATCCATCAGCACGCATCATCCATATTCAATGGTTCAATGCAATGAGGAAAGAGAGAGAGAGAGAGAGAAAGAAAGAGAGAGACAGAGAGAGAGAGAATAATGAGGTTACCCGTGCTCATTAGAGATTATACGCACAGCTTTCCCAACTCAAAAAGATCAAAAGGCTGATCACTGAGAGTAGGATGGGGAAAGCCTCTTGTGTCAATTAGTCATTGCAGAAATAATAGCAACCCGTCAGAAACTCGTCCTATCAGGATGTTGCATTGCAGGGAAAACACTGTGAAACAGTTAAAGTAAAACCAAATATATGCTCCACACTATGGTTGTGGGGTTTTCTGGGGAGCTCTCCATGGTGCTAAGCACAATGAAAGTTGTATTCATAGCTCAGGCCCCTCTTAGATATGGAGTCTTTTGTACTACACGCTTGCCTGAACATGTTAAAAAGCTCCCCCATCCTCCATCCAGCATTCTAATATTAATAATGATAAATCCCCACAACCTCACAAAAATGTTTTACATGCTTAAAATGGTCTTAACCTTCATCATAGGTAATAGGAAGCCAACTGCAATAATAAGAAAAAGGACCATCCATACTGCTGATTTAAGCATTTATTTTGTTGTTGTAGCACAATTATTTTCCTGTTTGAATTGACTTTACTATATTTTGGGAAAATATTGATTTTTATTTATGTTCTTCCATGAAATAGATTATGAAATCTGTTTCTACATCTATGATACTTAATGTTCAATTGCTTTTGTTACATAATCATTGTTTCTACAGTGGTAGATTTACATACAGTAATCATCAAATGATCACATGTTTAAATGCTATGTGAACAGATATTGTCATGGTGTTCCAGATATTTTATTTAAAATTTTAAATAAATGTATTAATTAATATTTATTAATAATAAATAAATTATTTTAAAATGAGATAAATCATATCTTTCAGATGTCATATACAAATACCTTACTAAATTTTACTTAATTTAATGTTTACCAGTTACTTTTTATGGGGTACTTGGTTGTTTGTATTTCTGAAATTGATTTATTTATTATTATTATTTGTTAATTTCTGAAATTGATTTATTTCTGGAATTGATTTATTTATTTATTATTATTTGTTATTATTATTATTATTTGTTACATTTGTTAATTGTTAATTATCTGAAATAAATTCCATTCATTCATTCATTCATTCAGTCAGATGACTACATAATGCACAGTATTATTTACAATAAGTATAGCATGAGTAGCTGTGAATAATTCACCAAGCCAAAATTAAAATTAAAATGTTTTCAACTCTCCTAGGATGTGGTTTCAACAGAGATGAAAAATGTTCTAACATGCTATTTTCTTCTAGTAGCAACTGTATTAGTTTTATGTAATCTTATGAAAGATAAATGGGGAATTGTCGGCGTGATCCATAAAGCTTATGGCTTTTTCCCATAAGCTTTGTTGGCAAACATTTAATTTATTTGATCTGCAACTCTGACAATAGTATTCAAGGTACTATTAGTTTTCACTGTGCTTTGAACATTTTCTTGATTTTTTTTAACATAGTTTTCCTCTTTTTGCTGTTTGGGGGTTGGAATTAAAATAAATTGGGATATGTTTTGGAAGTCCATGCAGGGTTTTATATCATACCTCTGTCAACAAACAATAGGTATCAGAATGACAATGTACAGCATGGGATCCAAATATTCAACCGCTAGTTGGAAGCAGAACAATTGCAAGGGTCAAAACTGAGCACCTCTGTTTCAGTAGTGTGTGTGACAACATTTCAATAGTGTGTGTGAGAACGTTTTATTAGTGTGTGTAAGAGCTTGCAGCATTTCAGTAGTGTGTGTGACAACATTTCAGTAGTGTGTATGAGAATAATGCCCCTTTTGGCCCCTCATATTTTCCTGCATTGATTTATACCGCAGTAGAACAGAGTGTGCAAACTGTACACCTGGGAAGTTCATCTCGACGGGGGAACTCAGACTGACAGAAGACCATCTTGGGCTGTCCATGTTTGTGAGGCTAATATTTAAACAGAAAACTTTGGCTGATGTCGTCCAGGAGGTTTACTACTTCATTGTCGCAGATACAGGAGCTTTACTGATCATTTTAAGTTGCTCTCAAACATCGGTGTTGTAGCGTTAGCTTGTAGCCATAACGCAGCTAGCGTGTGGCTTTGTTCAGCATTTAGTCTTTTTATGTCCGTCTGCTGTAAAGTTCCTCTGAACACATTTGTGTTTGGTTTGTTGATAAAGGGTTTCGTTTATGTTTTTCTGGGTGGTAGTATGTTAGAAAACTTCCAGCAGCAGATGATTGTAGAAATGAGCAGTAGCAGGGAAGCTGAGTGTGTCTGTTACCGCAGCGTTGTGGTCAGAAGAAGTGCAACAGTTTGGGCAAATGTGAACGGGTCAGTTTATATGGATTTTGACTCCAATGAGGATTTTTGATTAATCATTTTTATTAGTATGAAATATACCATGATATGGATTATTTTCACAACCCTAATCACAATGCTGTATTAAAACCAGTTAGAACTGCCCAAAAAATGTATGATTATGGAAACTGAGAAAACATCACAAAACCTTTACGGGATAATGCAAAATCACAGAGCCCAATAATTAAGGTACAGAAATATGGATTTCTCTGGATGCACCTTTCATGCATACATTTGCATTAGTGCCACAGAGGCAGAAATGCTAGACACAGCCTAAGGGTATGGTCGTTTGCATCTGTCTTCATCTGTTGTGCTGTAAACGCCTCCTCACTCATACAAGAACTCATTACTCACAATGGCAGCCATTTGAATCTTTTATCAGAGAGATTTTTAATTGAACATTGGCAAATGTGCTCCAAACAAATGGGCCTCAGCAAGCCGGCAAGTGGATTGTTTGAATGTGTCTGTGTGCATGAGAGTACATGAGTCTCTGCCTGCACAAATTTGTGTGTGTGAAATATTCATCAGCATCGTAACTGACTGGTTCAGAAAATTGTACATATTAGATATCAGCCCACATGGGAGAGGGCAAGCAAGCTGTCTGTGGAGGCTCTGAGTGATTCACTCACAGGAATCTGTTAAAAGGCTAAATGTTAGCTTACAGTTTAGTATGCTGGTGCTTTCTTCACTTAAGGAGGTATAAAAAATATCTTGGTGTCAAAAAGTCTCCATACAAACAATAATTCAGGCTCACTTGAAAAAAATGTTTTTCTTTTCTAGGATCCCAGCCATTAATGTGAGTTGTGCGAACGGCTACTGGGACTTTAATTAGAACTGTCCCCCAGTGGTCAGATGGAACTGAGTTTGAGCTGTTCTACAACAGACTGCTCAGGTGAATCGAAGATGTCAAAGACTTCTTGCCCCCTGTATCGCGCACGATCTGTGATCCTGTGGTCCTGTTTCCCTAGACAAGAGCCTAGAATCTTAACACAAACACAAACACACGGTACATGGCAACATACACTCTTTGAAGCAGCAGGATATTTTATTTAAAAATCTGGTAGACTGTCAGTAAACAGAAAGTTTTTATAGCTTCTTTCAACAATATAATGATCAAAAAAGTATGGCCAAATCTACACAGAAATGGTTCACCAGATACAAAAACAACCTTTTTCCACAACAATTTCAGTCCCCCAGACCTTAATCCTGTTGCACAAAAATGAATATTTAGAAATCCATTTCTCAGTATGCTGCCCTTTTGGCAAAAGGGTGTTGAGCAAAAATTGCAATTGACAGGTATCCCCCCCTCACCAACCTCCCGGATAAATTTACTAAAATGAATAAAAATAAATAAATAATGTTTTCACATGCCCTGCGATAGACTGGCGACCTGTCCAGGGTGTACCCTGCCTCTCGCCCTTTGACAGCTGGAGATAGGCACCAGCACCGCTCGCGACCCCAGCAGGGATAAGCGTGTCGGAAAATGGATGTATGGATGTTTTTATATTTTCTGTGTGCCATCATGTTGCTTGTATAAAAGATTAATTTATTTGAGGAAGTTCATTGCCAGGGGTGCCAATGAATGCGGTGTTTTAAAGATGATATCAAACATTAAGATTAACATTAAAATACCATAATCACTATTCTACAATGTATTTAAATCTCACTTTATTAACTGAAAACAAAATCCCTTACATATATTTTTCTTGGATAGGAAAGTTTAAACTATTTACACAAACACGCATGCATGATACAATGACCAATGACACAAACTTGCTGCCTCAGCTCTGTTGTCACAAAGTTGTAGACAGAGTCAAAGGGTGTTTTTCCTCATTCACCACATGCTGTTCCATGACCTTATTGCACTCCATCTTATTATTATTTATGTACATGCGGATTGTGAAACCAGCACATGGAGCAAAAATAAAAATGTCTTCAATTTGAATGGATTCCAATATTCTGCATTCAAAGTCTAGTCAAGCTGTGTGCAATCATGCGTTCCCACGTGCAGCATGTATTATTTGCTGTGGACTTCTGGTGGCTCCAGGGGCACCTATTTTAGTCTTGCTTAGGGACATGTGGCGTCCTGCTGCTAGAGTACGTGCGTTAGTGTGCACTCCTCGCACACGCTGACACAGATAAAATCCTGTTTAATATTGCATTCTAATCTTAGAACGCTCAACCTCTTCCCTCAGAGTCCAGACCAAATACGTGACTAAAACTGAAAACGTAGACCACTTGTGATGTAACAGGGTTAAAATTGTCACACTGTAAAGATGTGCCGAAGACCCTTTTCCTTGCTATTTGATGATATATAATAACATACACAATGGAGACAAACCTGACCGAAAATATCAAATAAAAAAAAAAAAAAAACAAAAAACAATCAGGACTGACTCTACAAGCGCTTTGATGGAGATATCCAATTTTCTCCAGCTCTGCCTCTTTTAGGATTTTTCTAAACAGCTCTCACAGAGCAAGCCATCCTCTGCGAGGATTGCTACAGACTGTATTCTTTTTGTGAAATTGCACATTATGAAGAAAACTAATCTCGTTTTAATTAATTTTATAGTAGTCACATTGTAACAATCATGTTAAAACCTCAAAACCTCAATCATAGCACAGCTAAATCTTCAAACATTTGTCAATTTTCATACCAAATGTGTGTATTTGCAAAGAGAAATGTATACACTGCGAGTTGTTAAAAGCCTGATATTTCTTTTCCTTCTATCTCTATAGGGTGATGACAAAACAGATCAATTGTTCTGTATGTTTTGACTTCAAAGAGAATGTGTGTCATCCCCAGAATATTTGCATGCATGGAATTAAACCCACTGTATGAACTTTAAGCTTTACTCCTTTTTTAAAGACCAACCATGACTGAATCTTTTTACCAACTGTATTATTTCAATCCTTTTAAAACATTTACAAACTTCCTATCTCACAATTAGTGTGTTTAGGCCACTCAATTTATTGGGTATTCGGTGATGTACCAATTTTTTCTTGAAGAAATTAAACCCCTGCCTTTGTGCCAGGTGAAAGCCTAATCAGTAATTATATATTGAGAGAGCGTACACTAGTAAAAACGTGTTCATATTTCTGATATAGATGGCTCTGTTTTTACTAGCTGCTTGATGGGAGCAACCTGCGAGCTCTTCAGCAACAATACCATGCTTGTAGCTGACTAACTGAGACTGACACACACTTATCGTGTGTCCAGATCTTCATCAGACTCCTCTACAAAAGTATCTACCAAATATATAATGGCATCCCACATTTTCCATTTCAAGAATAAATTCCAAATTTCAAAACCTGTGCCAAACTGCAAATATGGCACAAAACGGTAGGGGTCCGCCTGGATTTCTTTTCAATCTAAACATGTATAACTTCCCAATTGCTTGTTGTGTGAACACCAAACATGCTACAGATGTAACCAAGATGTTGCAGTTACAATTTGTTGTGTTTATTTCCTTCTTTACAGCTAAATTAAGAAGTTTTGTATGTAAACATTTTGTTTTAGGCGTGATTTATTTTTGGGGCATTTAAATCTCATTTACGCTTGCCCAGAATGATTTACTCTTAGATTTTCACATCCACATCATCCTCCAGGACCTTTATGTTAGTTGATAACAAGACTATTAGTTTAGGCATTGTACAAGTTGAGAAATGCCTCATAAAGTATGAGTACGCATTTTTTGGAAAATAGACCCTCGGGTTTAAGAAGTTAAATATTAGCTTTTGATTAATATTTTGAAAAGGATTTCTCACAGTGAAATTATGCTGAGTGGGGATTCTTTCTGAAATGTACTATTTAAAGTATGCTTTAATATTAGGTCATAATGATATATAGATATACGTCATTCTGATATATCATTATATATCTATATCATGATTTATAGAAAGTATTTTAAAACACTAAAGTTCCATTTGGGATTGTTGAAAGTCCTCAACCAGAATTTAGCGCTGAATCTGTGAACCTTGCTAAGCTGACTGAAGACAAAAAAGTGAACCATAATAACTGATTGTGCAACTAACTGTGTATTTTGGAATTTACAATTCTTAAACATTTATATTAGATAAGGCGCATTTTTGCATCTGTTTACCCTGAAGAACTTGCACCTATGGGTGCTACTTCTTTAACTGGTTTATATGATACCACATGGGGTCTAATAGAAACATGTTTTTACAAACATGCTCTTTGTGATCTTATTATTAATCAAGGACCATGTCCTGTATCCTGTAAATTTTATCCACCATTTTAAAGAATTATGTTCTCCTCTCTGTCCCCCTGAATTGATCTTGTCTTTTATATTTTACAGATCATTTGTGGAAACTTACATGCAAACATATTCATACATTCTTGCGTTACGTATACTTACAAACCTAAATACTGAGATGTTCTACTATTTCTCTTCAGGTCTGAAATCGTCTTTTTCCTGACCAACCGTTGCATTTGTCCTTTGCTTTTTTCCTCTCCCTAGGAGACTGAGATCAGCACCAGAAGGAAGGAGTGTGAAGCACTTGAAGCAGAGGTGAAGAAAAAGAATCAAACATGTCAGACTTTGGTAAGTGCTCCAAAAATATACCCTGGCCTCTGCAGAAAGGATGCTGGTTAAAATTGATTTCCACCCGAGAGCCTTACCCGCAATCTTCATAGGCAAACATCCAGAGAGAGAGAGAGAGAGAGAGAGAGAGAGAGAGAGAGAGAGAGAGAGAGAGAATGGGTGACAAAGATAGTGTGGCTCTCAAAATATAGTGGATTGACAGAAATTACAAAAAGATCTGAAACATTACATTTAGGTGAGAACATATAAATATGACAAATTCACATTACACATGAAAAACACTCAGCTTGTTGGTTTCTGTTGTACACACAACAAATCAAGAAGCTCTGCACTATATCTGGAGGTACACTGCAATATCTGTGTTTTTATACCACTGTAAAAGGTCAGATGTGTTACACTGCTTGTGGATTTTATTCAGTGTTTCTTGAAGGACGTTTTCTTACAGTGCCCCAGAAATGTCAGTCTTGCAGCTGGAGTGGCCTTTACTCGGTACAAAAGCTAAAGGGAACAAGCAGAAAAAGAGAAAAAAACGAAGAAAGAAGATGAAAAAAATGGCCAAGCAGCTACCAATAGGAAAGGCTAGTTCAGTTCCTGAGAAAGGACCTGTCTGGAAGGGATCCTCAGCAGTGACAGTGTTGCTGAGGATGTCGAGGGGAGGCAGAGTGGGGGGGTTCTCTGGAAGTCCACCATCATCTCCACTGTCCTGAACAGCTTAAGCTCCGGGTATTTCTGATTGCACCAGTGGACCAGCTGATCCACCTCCTATCTGTCTGCAAACTCATCCCTGTCCTAGATCAGATTAATGACAGTGGTGTCATCTACAAACTTCAGGAGTTTCACAGATGGGTTCGCTGAGGTGCAGTCATTTGTGTACAGAGAGAAGAGGAGTGAGGAGAGAACACACCCCTGGGGGCACCAGTGCTGATGGTTTTGAGGAGGAGGAAACGCTCCCCAGTCCCAAATGCCAGTCAGGAAGCTGATGCTCCACTGACAGGTGGAGGCCGGCAATGTGAGGTTTATGGTGTTGAGGGCCGAGCTGCACGGGCCAACTGCACAATGTCCGTCAAATGGTTCTACACCTGTCGCTCAAGGTCCACAAATAGGTTGATGGTGTTGAAGACCGAGCTGAAGTCCACAAACCGTATGTCTCTGGGTGGCGGAGGTGGTGCGGGATGAAGTGTAATCCCAAATTGATTGCATCATCTGCAGGGTGTACTCCTGGGTGCCTGTCATCTCCTTCAGATCCTTCAACACCAGTCGCTCAAAGAATTTAATGACCGCAGAAGTCAGGGCTACAGGCCTGTATTCATTTAACCCTGTGAGGGTGCATGGGGGATTGAGAAGATTGTGGCGCATTTGAAGCATGAAGGATCATCACACATTTGCTGAAGATCCGCGTGAAGATGGGGGCCAGTTGGTCAACGCAGGCTCTCGGCCATGAGGAGGAGACATATTCAGGTCCTGGAGCTTTCCTGGTCTTCTGATGCTGAAAGAACCCGTTTACAGCTTCCTCAAAGACCGTAGATCTAGGCAGGGGGTCTTAAGAGAGGAGGGTGGTCACTGCATGGGGAGCTTTTGCGTCAGGGTGAGATGTGGACAAGTTGGTTGGAGATGTGAACAGCTGTTTTTCCAACCAGCAGTAGAAGTTATTAAGCTCGTCTGCCAGGGACGGATTCTGCTCAGGGTGGGGGAATGATTCCCTGTGGGCAGTGACGTGTTTCAGACCATTCCTCGCTGCAGCTGGGTCAATCGCAGAGAAGCTGTTTTTTTAGCTTCTTGATGTAGCTTCTTTTGGCTAACTTGAGCTCCTTGGTCAGTTTGTTCCTAGGCTGCTTATACACGGCCTGGTCCCCAAAGCTTTAAGCCCCCTTCTTGTTCTCCCTCAGATGTGAAGTGAACCATGGTTTATTGTTTTATGTGAAGAAGATCTTGGTCCACACACACGTCCTCTCAGAAACTGACGTAAGAAGTGACGGGTTCAGCAAGCACATTTAGGCCCATGGCTGAAGCTGGTGGAGTTGGGGTTGATGAAAAACGGAGAAAAAAGGTTGAGAAGGGACTGTCGGATGTGTAAGAGTTCCTGCCCAGCGAAAGTGACTACAGAATGGTGACAGAGAGCAGAATGAACAAACAAATACACGGCAAGTACAAGAGAGTGAGGTGCCGAAGCTCCCGTCGGCGTTACCATCTTAATATGACAATTTCATCTTGATGATTCTTCTCTGAAGGTTTTTTTAATCCCCTCGGTTGCATTGATAGACTAATTATTGCAACTAAAGAAAGCTTTTTCAGTTCAGTGCTTATAATATACTTTTGATATTTTTATTTATTTATTCAGTTTAAATGAGCTAGAAATTCCCAGGGTATTGACGAGCAGACATATTTTTGCCTGACGTCAAATTTAATGACCATTAGACATAATTGATAATGGTCAAATTTATGCCAAATAGATGCTGTCCTCTAATTGTGTTCAAATATGATCCAATTTAATTCAATACAATCAGATTCACTGCATAAATATGGTGTTTATTAAAAGGCGTCATGCTAAAAAAAACTGACAAACTGCATCAAATCTACACCGTGTTATATATATATCCTGAACATGCAGACTGAGATGCACAACAGTATGGAGAGCAGAATGTTACCTTACACCCTATTTAATCTCTGGGTCATAGGAAATAGGGTAGCTATTAAGAGCTTTAAATGCAACAGGATGCACTATAAAATCTTTTCTTGGCATTCAGTGAAACTAATCTAAAATCAAAACAACAAACAAGTTGAGAAAGATTGAAATAAGAAGGGAGTGACGATGCATCTATCTAACAAGGTGAGATGATGGGTTCACAAGAACAAGATGAGATTTTAGCTATCATTTAGGGAAATCTAAGAAACCGTCTGTTTTTACAAATAAAACTTTTACAAATCACAAAGTGTGCTTGAAAGAAGTTGTAATCAGTGCAGAATAATCCAATCCAGGTTGGACCATATATTGTGTGGGTGTTATGCTTGTATAACTCTGAGGTTTTTCTCATGCCAAAAATACATTTTTCAGAAGGTTTCATAATTCTAAGTATTTTAGATTTTAAATCTATACGTCAAATGCCATTTAAGAAATGTTTAAACAGGTCTTTAGTTTAGCACCGATAAGCATCCAGCACCGTAAAAACCATGAAGCAACCATGCCATCTTCAGAGGCAGCGAATGTTGGACTAGGTTAGGACCTAACAGGGCAAAATAGTCCTTACATAATAGTTCCTAGGTGCTCAGTTCAGTCAGGTGAAGTAAACTAAAGTTGTTTGTGATTGTTTCCCGAAATTGATTATTTTTGATTATGATGGCTAGACAACTGGGTCTGAACATCACCAAAGTTGCAGCTTTTGGGGGAGTTTCCGTGGCTGGCAGAGCTCAGTGTTTATCAAAAGTTGTCAGAGAAAGCAACAGTGGTGAACCAGAGCCAGGATCAGGTTTGCCAAGGATCACTGATGCTTGTGGGATGCAAAGGCTGGCCAACGTGGTCAGCTCCAACAGACGAGCTACTCTGACTCAAATTTCTGAAGATGTTTCTGCTGTTTAGTAGCAAAATGTGTCAAAAGCCAGAGACCAGTCGGGGTGTTTCTGTTGACCTCTGTCCACGGTAAAAAGCTCTCACAATTAGTACTGGACTGTCAGAACTGCCCACAGAAGAAGACAGTCTAAACTGCTGAATCATGACCTTTTTTCAAACCAATTTCACAACTATAATGGTATCGAACAAACAAATAATCAAACCAGGAAAGTATCCTTTTCTTATTCCTACTACATGTTCAAAACTTTTTGAAAGACGTCTGTGATAGTAGGAGATCCTCACCTGAGATAAGAAAATAAAGAGCTGTGTCCCTTATATTTCAAAATAAAATTGTTGTAATTAACACCAACAATGTCCCTGTGCTATGATATCTAAAATTAAAAACTTATATCTATATTAAAAACTTCTGACTGGTTACTTTTTTGGCAAGTTGTCACATTAGTAGAAAACTAGCATAGCCATTCAACAAGATGGATTCATGCAATCTTTGATGGAAGTAGTGTTTAGGGGAAGAAAAGCTGCTTGAGCGGAGAACGCTCCATTTTAAGCTTGGGATAGAGTCTAAAACGTGAGATGATGTTTTAGATGGAGTTCATGTTGCTGTCAGTTCAGAGGGCTTAGCACCACAAACAGCCTTAATCAGAATTGGGACTTCTGATCAACATTAATCTGCGAGAAAACACATGGGTCCCTGTAATTCTTGGTGAAGGTTGGTTCAAAAATGTAACGTGCTTCAAACAGAAGTAGAAACAAAATAATGCTGGATTACTGTGAAAGGTTAGAGCTGGAGGGATTCAGAAGTAATGGGACTGTGTGGTCCTACATCATTTCAATCTATATGCTTATGCTCCAAGCGCTTTAGATGAGCTGTCTTTGTGTGTGGCTCTCAGTCCCAAATAAATACTCCATTAGGACTGTTTTCTTTGCTAACCTCCCTTGACCTTCCCTACTCACAGCAGCCAGCGTGCCACTCCTCGCCCCTTGTCAGCCTGCTGAGTTAAGGGGAAGGTACCTGAGGGACAAACTGTCCCCACATGGTGAGCAGGACTGACAGGCGGGTCTCCACAGACTGCAACACAACTCCGATGTCTTCCTGCACCTGGCATGGAGAACAGAGACACAAACACAGACAGGCCCAATGAAGGAGACTGGGATGGCAAGCTGACAGTAATGTCACTTGCAATTTGCTCTAAACGGACTTGCCTCCCTCCTTGTATCTGATTTCTTTCAAAAGAAAAGGAAGAAAAAAAAAAAACAGTTTATGTAAAAAATCGGGTGCGACTATTTTGGCACATCCCCCAATTTGCTGAAAGGGTCAATTTTCTGAGCACTGACAGAATATGTAACGACATATCCATATTTTTCTACACGAGTGCTGAGAATCCAGGGTTTGTAAACGTCCCAATGTGCTCCAGCTGTCATACAGATAAACACTCGGAGTGAATGTGAAAATGACAGTGAACACTGTCACGGCACCTTCACCCTCCTGTGTGTCTGATGTTCAGCCAGTCGGCTGTCACATTATCAGCCTCGGCTTGCGTTTCAAGCCTGTTGCCACGGTGACAAGTATAAACTTTGCCAGCGTCGCTCAAATATGTATCGTGTTGATCAACGATCAATACGAGGGCCAACAGGAGCTGGTCCGTTTCTGTCATGTATCCCTGTGGCTGGGTGAAACACCTGTAAACACAAATAGCTGTAAACGGAAAATCCTTCTGGTAAGGGCAAGCGTGGCATCTGCCATTGGCTTTATGTGCTATGGGAAATAAAGCAACACCGTCACATGTATTCCACTTTATTTAGAGGTTCCAGCACTCATGCTTTTTCAAGATTAGTGTACTTGTAGAGGTCAGGAAGGCTGAAGCGTTGATTAAATAAAGGGGCATACATGTGGCGCTGCGGAGTGTGCGCGCTCTTCTCTTCGTCTGCCATTGCTTTACACGAAACCTGCCCCATATATACAAAGGCAAAAATGTTAAAGAGACAGTTAATGGAAAGGTGCGATTTAGGTTCCAATGTCATCAAACAAAAGAGCTGGACGTGATGCGCCGACAGCAAGACGCTTTCTGGATATCAGCAGAGGCCAACTTATTTTGTTCTATGAGAAAAGTGTCAGCTCGGCAGCAAGAGTCATGATGTCCAGCCAGAAGCAGAGTTGTCTGGAACAATGAGAGCACCAGCACTGAACCAACGTCAGAATA
The DNA here is from genome assembly GCA_037039145.1 of Fundulus diaphanus. NCBI lineage: Eukaryota > Metazoa > Chordata > Actinopteri > Cyprinodontiformes > Fundulidae > Fundulus > Fundulus diaphanus. The sequence goes on along the minus strand of CM073127.1, from coordinate 39,490,659 downwards.
AAGTTTAATTGGTGTTATAATATAATTCACAACAATAGTAATAGCCCTTAGTGGTCCTCTTATTTGTGCAGGGACAGACATTCTGATGGATAGCTCAATTAGTAAAGCTTTGGGTTAGTGATCCAGAGGTCCTGAGTTAGAAGCAGGTTGGCATCACTTTTTTGTACTAGTTAATTTTTGCTAAAAAAAAGGTACGTATGTTGGCTGAGGCAGGATCAATCTGCTTAATAATGTCAGTCTGCTGGTATTCTTTCCAAACGACTAATAGACCCGGAGATGCATATGAACTTACGATGTTTGATGTTGCACAAACACAACCCCAACACTGTGTTAATTCTCTGCTGTTGGACTCGGAGGGGACTGACAAAAAGCAGCTGAGGAGGTAGATTGATACATGTCTCTGTCTTTAGGATTTCTATGCCTGTCTACAAACTCACAACATTTACAGTATATGGTAAGGCAACTATATGATCTTCAAAGAACCTGACTTCAAATACTGCAAACGATCCCTGTAAGTTCAGTATTGTTTTTAATCTTTAATGATGATCTCTCCTTTACTTTTGTTCGAAATATGATAATAGATATGCATAAATAGCCTGTTAAATGTATGAGTGAGCGACGGAGAATCTTTCTTATCCTAAAATGTTCCGATTTTTAGGCCTCCTACTGCATGGTTACCTAATGATATCAAAATGTAAAGGTCATCTGTCCGAAGAAAACATGGATGACTCTTCCATCATTTACCTCTCTGACGCAAATGGCTTTGGTTAAAAATAAAGTCCAGAAAGTGACAGCTGGCTGCTCCAAGAGCAAATGATGATCTCTCTCATACTGAACAGAGAGTAAGTGGGTGAAATCCTTGGATTGCTCACAAGTTAAATGACAGAGTTGATTCATCTGTCAGGCTTATCAAAATTAACCACGCTGCTGTCTCAGACCAGGTTGAGTCATACGATTGAAAATCAAATGCTCCCGCTTTGCGTTAATATATTTTTCTCAACAGTATATCAGTCATGTTGTAGCTGTCCTGACACGAACAAACACCATACTGCGCAGGCTTCTGACAGAGTTTACAAAACTCAGGGAACATTTTGAAACTTAATTTAGCTTTTTTGGAGGTCTGGATAAGCATGGAAAAGGGATGCAGAAAGGGTGTGAAAAATATTTCTATCTCCTGACTTTATTCCCCATCCCTAGAGTGCATTCACTGCTTACTTCCTTATATTCTTTCACCCCTTTCTTCCTTCCTTCCTGCCTTTTGCTCTTCCTTTTTCTTTTTCTTTACTTCTAGTGTTCTTCCTCCCTTCTTTCCTTGTGTCTTTCCTTTCTTGTGTCCTCTCCTTCTTTCTTTCTTTGTTTCCTTCCTGATGCTCTTCCCTTCTTTCATTCTCATTTTCCTTCCTTCTTTGCTTTCTGAACCTATATCTTTCTTTCTTACTTTGCTTTTTGATTAGTTTCTTTCTTTTCTTTTCTTTCCATCCTTGCTTTGTGTCCTTCATTCTGTCTTTCCTTGTAATTTCACTTCCTTGTGGTTTTCTTTCTCTCTTCCATTCTTCGTTCCATCCTTGTGTTGTTCCTTTCTTTTTCTGCCTGCATTTTGTCCTTCCTTCCTTCCTTCCTTCCTTCCTTCCTTCCTTCCTTCCTTCCTTCCTTCCTTCCTTCCTTCCTTCCTTCCTTCCTTCCTGCCTTCCTTCCTTCCTTCCTTCCTTCCTTCCTTCCTTCCTGCCTTCCTTCCTTCCTTCCTTCCTTCCTTCCTTCCGACCGACTGACTGACTGCTGTAGAAATATCTGTCAAATTGGAAAGTTGAATCTGGAAAAGTTTGTGATTTTTGCTTGAAAAATATGTGACAGTAATTTTTACCTTCAGAATATTTGCCACATCAGAACCACAAATGTTACTGTTTTATTGGATTTCATGAGATAGAGCAATAGGAGCAACATTTTTAGCCTGGACTGATAGTTGCGCTGCTGACGGATTCTCCCACCTGAGCTGTGGATGTGTGAAGCTCCAGCAGAGATACCCCGGGTTTCTTGGCCTCTTCTCTGATTCATGCTCTCCTGGCCTGGCAGGCCAGTTTAAGTGGACCGCCAAGACTTGCTGAGGTTGCAGTTCTGTCATACTCTGCGTTTTCAGGTGTTGGCTCTAACAACACTTCAAAAGCTTGGGATGTTGTTTTATTACTTAACGCTGCTTTAAATTTCTCCACTACTTTCATTTCTGCGGTGTTCCTTGATTTCCGTGTTGATGTTTGTTCTCCAATGTATTTATAGTGAAATTTAATTACAAGCGAGCAGACTCAGTAAGTTGTACTGCATTTTGTTTAGGGATATGAGAGTAAAAGATTTTCTATCGATTTTTTTTTATTTTTGAAAGCCATGTATCCTTTTCCTTCCACTTCACAGTTATGCACTTTGTTGTGATACAATAGACAGAGGCTTGTAAAAAAACATGAAAATGTTTCTGCAGTATGAATGCTTGCTATGCACAATGTAGATTTTTATGTACGTTAATTGTTTCATTTAATACAATATTATGTCTGCTCAGTAGATTCAGTTTCTTTTTGAACGTACCATTCTGAGCATGCTTGTTTCTCCCCTGTGCGCTCTTCTCTGTATTCAAGCAAATGTGCCTCAGCAGAAAATCCCAGGTTTTCAGCTGAATAATGCTGGAAGCAGCCCAGCGTAGGCTGCAGTGTTTTCTGCATGCTATTCGTTCCATCTGTGGGCTCACAGACTCTCCATAAAAATGTCTTGCCAAGGGATTATGACTTACATTGATCTGTTTACAGTGTTAACGCGGCGACAATACAGCACAAAGACATAGCTGATTGGTGTTTATTGACACGTTCGTCTGTGACAATGTGTGTGCCATCATATCTAAAATTTAGAAAGGATTTTAAACAAGAATAGCAATAGTATGAATGACTAGCAGTTAAATCAATGGCAAACTTGAAATTCACTATTGTTTTTCAAATAATGCCACGCAGTGAAAAAGTATTTGCTCCCTTACAGATTTTTTATGTTTCAGATCAGGAACCCTATTTCAGTATCAGGAAAGGCGACCTGAAAAAAAAATACAAAAGCTGTTTTCAAATTATGCTTTAAATTACTTAGAAAATATACGATGCTTTAAACCACCCTGTCCATTTGTGAAAACTTGACCCCCCGTCTTGTTAAATTATAAATGATTAAAGCCATTTCTGTGGCTTATGGACTCCAGCAGTGATGGCCATTACCCACCGATGGAGAAAACAGGGAGCTGTGGTAAATCTTCCCAGGAGGAGTGGCCGGCCTGTAAAAAATTCTCCAAGAGCACACTGATGAGTTATCCAGGAGTTCACACAAACACACTGATCAGTTTTCTCAGTTAAGGCTGGTGTTAATGAGCCAGTGTTAGAAAAGAGACTGGACAACAAAAGCATTCAGCGGAGAGTCCAGGGTGAAATCCATGTTGGCCTAAAAAACCCACAATGGCCCATCTCAAAGACATCTTAATGATCTCCAAGACCTTTGAGAAAACATTTTGTGGACAGATGTGATAAAAGCAGAAGTCTTGGGAAGGTGTGTGTTCTTGTAGGTCTGGTGAAAACCTAGCAAAGAATTTCAGAAAAAAATAATCCTACCATCAGTCCAAACCATGGTGGTGGTAGTGGGATTGTTAGGGGCTTCGCCTAAATTGATTCAATTCTGCTCTCTACCAGAAAATGTTGAAGGAGCCATCACTTTGTGACTTTAAGCACAGCAGGATAGTGATCTGAAGCAGACCCACATTTCTGAAGGGTTAGACAAATAAGAATTTGCACTGGCCAAGTCAAAGTATAAACTTAAATCTGATTGACTTAATTCAGTTTGCTTTAGCTTAAATCTTCAAGTGTGGCTTAATTAAAACCGTTCTATTAACAAGAGCTGGCCAAAATTGATCAGTAGATATGTAAAAGACAGATTGCCAGTTTTTGAAAATACATAGTGGCAGTTATTCTCAGATTTAGGGGGAAATCAGTTTTTCAGAAAGGGGATGTTTCAATAGAGATGTTTTAAGCCCTAATGAATGAAGCCATTTTATCAAAAGTGCATTTTGAATCCACTCTGGTTCTCATTGCCTGTCATTAAAACGTGTTTCATCTGAAACATTTAACAAATGAGAGATTTAAACAAAATTCACAGCACTGTTGTAAAATGTGAGCTTGCTTGTCCAGTTTCAACAGCCTGTTGTTCTACCTAGAAGACAAACACCTAAACCTATTCTTTTTGACGCCAAACTGATAAACCACCAACAACAAACACAAATACCAATGAAAATATGAGGCTAGAGAAAGAGGCACTGAACTGAAAGAGAAAACATTTGATCTCACATGTGGGTAGTCTTCAGGCTGTTTACTGCACTTGGTATTGCTTGTCCTTGACAACGTTTCTCCTCTGGGCTTTGCCTTTTAAGTGATTGTACGAATACAAGAAGCAGACAGGTTACAAGGCTTTATGAACATCACTCATAAATCACCAGAATAACAAAGCGAAACGTTTTCATTCCTTCAGCGAGCGTACTTCAGAGGGACATTTACCTTTTTGTGTTTACTTCCATCTTGAATTCAACTCTGAAGTGTCCTTCATAAGTAAAACATAAGGCAGCCGGAGTAGGCTCACCCACTCAGGCCATTAACAGGCACCATTTTACAGTAAATGTATCATGCATGAGCTTGTGGGTTTCCTAGCTCCTGACAACAACAACCTTTGGCTTACATGCTGCTGGAGCTGCAATAAACGGCTCATCGGAGAGAACCCTACAACAGTCGACGCTGCGAATTGCTTCCACGGCACGCTTCACAATTGTTGATTGAACGTAATTAGTTTCCCTCCTCTACTGCGAGGAGACGGCTTTCTTTCACTCTGCCCTGACTCGAAACGAGCGTTACACGCATGTGTGAGAGCAGAAAGCGTCGAAGATCAGGGGGTTTCTTTTTGCAAATGTTGCCGTTTGAAAGTCACTTCCGTGTCAATATTGTAGTACTGACTGCTGCGGGGACCGAAATGGCAGCTTCTTCTAGTGATTCTATTCTTCGCGAACTCCAAAACCTGAAGCGGTCTCCGCAGCTGAATAATGCATTGGCTGCTGCTGACAACACGGCGGGTTTGAGTGCATTCCTCCTGTCTGATCACGGTGACTTCTCAGGTTGTAAGCGCCACCTTCTTTCTGACTCTCTTGCCTAGGAGAATGAACTTCAAGAATTCCTGCAGGAGAACAAGCACTTGAATCTTCAGTGGTTCAACAACAGCCACAAAGCGTCTGAGTATGAAAAGGTAAGAGGTGAAAATGCTTCGCAGAACGCTTCGCCCTACTTAAACACATCTTCATAGAGCTATTAGCTGGGCACTCAGTTCTCAGTATTTTTTTTTCCTTCTTCATAGATCATGCCCTTCCTCTCTTCGCTTTGATGCAGAGTGGAGGGTTTCTGGGTCTTACTCGCTATATCTAGCGTACTAGAGTGAAGGAAATCATGGCAGGAAGGAAAACATTGCTGAGATATTGACACAGAGTCTAAATAAATGAGCAAAGAGAGAGTCCCAATTTCCTGAAGCAGCTTACAGGCAGGCGTTTGCTACTGGGGTTAAGTGTTATTGTATTAGGACATGGAGGACTTGAAGCAAAAACCTCATATCAGGCTGATATTAAAAGAAGCCCTATACAATACGATTCAGGTCTTATCCTCTGCAAACACTTTTTTAGTCCTATTCCTGAGGTCTCTGAAGGCAGGAAAAGTCCTATAAAAAACCTGCTTTCCCTGAATCTGGTGTATTTTTTGGCTCAGTGTGTCGCGCTGGGGTTTGATGGGTGGGTTTATGTGCTGTGCTGTGGCCTACTGCTCAAGCAGACGTACTAGTCTGTGTTTTGATTTGTTAGTGTTTGTACAGTTTCTCTCCTTGAGGAATCATTAGTCATTCATGGCTGCTCTGAGGACGGGGTTTTGCCACATTACAGCTGTAGGAGCTAGTCAACTCAGTGGCAATTAGGGGCCACGAAAAGTGCTGACTGAAAATACTGCCTCCTTAGAAACAGGGAGAACACTGCTTCTAAGAATTTGTGGGAGCATTTTTTCCAGTTTCTTTCTTCGAAGTATAATGGCAGTGAAGGGTTAGCATCGGTTAAGTCACTGTAAAGTTTCTAATGTTCGTTTTATTAGATTGTCTTTAAAAAATTGGCAAGAGCTCAAAAGTTTAACAGCAAAGTGTCATTGATTCATCTTATGCGCTGTCTTGCAAATGTATTCACTGAAAATCTTTGCATTTTTCTACTTCACAAGCACAATTTTTTTTTTTTTCCACCAAACAAAAAAATCTGGAAAGTGTGGTGAGGATTTGTATTCAACCCCCTATACCCTGTTATCCCAAAATCAAGGCTGCAAAACTACTAACATGTGGCAATTCACCTAAACTAACAGGCTGGCAAAGGAGAGCTTTAATCAGAGAATCAGTCAAGAGGTGCATTTTTAAGAAGTGGCTATTGTTTTTTTATTATTCTGGTTTTGAACTCCTCACACTACATCAAAGTCCAGACCTACATCTGAATGAAAATCTGTGGCAAGACTTGAAAGCTGCTCTCTAATTGGCAGTTCAACGGACCTTTAGCTACTCTGAAAAAAGGAAATGGCCAACTTTTTAGCCTCTCTATGTGCAAAGAAGCAACAGACAGGCACCAAGGAGAAAGCATTTCTCCAGTTTCAGCAACCTGTCTCATCTCAGTAAGGCTGAATAGATCCAAGCCACACTTTTCAGACTTTTATTTGTAAAAAACAAAAAAACAAAAAAAAAACAGATCTGTGCAGTACTTTGTGTTCGTTAGTCTTATAAAATTCTTTGAAACTGGAGGTTGTAACGTGACAAATATGTGGAACATTTCCAAGGCACTGTAGGCCCATTTTTGCTTTTAGACAGCAGTGACTATGGGGTAAATAGCAACAGCTAAAAATGATTTCTCTCATATGCAGCAGCTCAACCTTACGCAGCACAACATGCTTAGTTACTCTTGATATTGCTCAACAGATTTATCGTGTATCCTCAGTTGGAAGACATGTGCACCAACCATGAGAACAAGCGGTGACTTTTAACACCCTGAATGTGTGTGTGTGTGTGTGTGTGTGTGTGTGTGTGTGTGTGTGTCTGTGTGTGTCTGTGTGTGTCTGTGTGTGTGTTTGAGAAAGGGCATTAAAAATTCACAGGACATTTCCAGGTTTCCTACAGGGTTCTGGAAACCTGTCAAATTTTGACATGAGAAATATGTTGAAACCCTGATGAAAACATAGAGAAAGATGAACGGGGTCCTTTGCAGGTGTTTGTCTGCTAGAGGACAGATTTTGTCAGTTCCATGGCGTTTAGCCGTGCTTGATAAAGTCTCACAACAATGCAGGCGTGAAGATGAGATGTTTAATCCAGCAGTCAGTTAGTTCCAAAACGAAAGGCTTGTCAAACAGAAAATGGGTGCAACAACTGTGCTGTTATGCATTAGTTACTGTCACTCTCAGGTGTTTAACTGCTGACAAATATCATGGGGTGCATAACCCTTATTACAAAGCAGTTTGATAATCCATCACTTAAAATCATTCTCTATGTTCAGCTGATGGTCAAAAGCAAGATTTTTTAATGACTAAATTAAAGAGGTTGCTTAGTTTTTTTGTTGTTGTTGTTGTTTTTTTTGGTTCAGTTTTTTGGTTCAGGGATTTTTTATATGTGATAAGAAACTTAAGGGTGTAAGGATTAGAGCCAAGTAAATGGAAAATGATGTAATGTTGAGATAAAAAAAAATGATATAACATTAAAGTACTATATGTGCGATTTGAATACTTTTATGCTTGCTTATCTTGAAAATTGACAAAAACAGCTTGACTACAAATAGAAATAAACTGACCGCCATTGGTTTAAGTGCATGGATGCAAAATTGTTGTTTCATACGTTTGAATTTGAAGAAAGAAATTAAATGGCAATGCACCGATGTGAAATGGGGACATGATTTGGCAAAAGGACAAATTGTTCCAGAACTATAAATGAAACGTCAAATTGTGATTTTTGGACCAAACTTCCCTCTGCCTTGGATCTTGACTCGTCCCGTCTGAACAGGTGAAATCAGAGTATGCCCAGCTCAAAGAGAGGCTTGGTGTTGTGACGCAGGAGAGAGATTTAGCCCTGTGGGAGAGGAACCAGCTCCAAGGCAAACTGGAGAACCTAGAGCAGGTGCTCAAGGTAAGAGAGCATGATCCAAGTGATGCCGTTGTCTTTCCGTTGTGTGTCCACCTTTTTATCTAATGGTCGCTTCATGCTGGGAATTCGGGTGTTTTTCTAGAACCTTTTCCAGCACCTCCTCTCCTACCTGTGCCACTCTGCCTCCTTACGGTGCTGCTCATCTATAGCTTCTAATGTCCTCGACATGTCTGTTGCCTTCCAGTGTTGCGTTGGGAGGTCTGACCTGGAGCTGTGAAAGAGTACAAGCTGGGAGCAGTCTGCCCTCTTTTCTTGCTTATGTCACTCTTATGTTGCCCAACTTCACTGGATCTGTTGCTTCCTTCCCCCCTTCCCCTCTTCCCCCTGCTAGATTTCTAAGGTATCACCGCAATGGCCACGTGTTCTGGAGCAGCCCGAGTTATTCCCACATTGAATGTTTCATTATCAGTGGCTGTGCTTTTGTCTCCTCTAATCGGTGCGTCGTTTATCAGACATAAAGACAATCACGGGGCTAGAGCAACACAGCACTCTGGAATGTGATTTCTGCATGATGCGGGACGAAGAGTTTGGCTTTATGACGAGAGGGGGGAGGAGGAAGAAAGAGAGGCTGGGTCACCATTCACAAGAATAATGTCACCTACAAGTTTGATGACATTACCTATTTTTGAACTTAGTTTTCACTAGCATGAAAATATCATTTGCTTCTATTCACCTTAGTATGTCGACGATTTACACATTTTGGAGGCAGTGATGCCACTAGATGTCACAGTCACCCTGTCTTAGAAAGAGCCTAGGATTTAGTCCCTTCTTTGTATGGCTTCTATGGTTGATGTGGATGATCACAGGCAAGCGCGCACGCTCCAGAGTTTGCTCGCCCTTTTAATGTCACATAAAACCCTCCAAACTGATCATTTAAAGACAATCCGATCATTTAAAGTTGTCTCCGGGGACAACCTTTAAAGACTCCCATTAACCACCGACTTTAAATGGGCATTATGATACACAAAGGGGCAGCAAACCTGAAGGTTCAAGTATCTGCAAAGATTTGCAAGAGTATTTATGCCCCTTGAACCTTTTCACAAATTGTCATGTTACAACCACACACTTCATGAGCTTTACCTGATCATTAGGTGATAGACCAGCACAGATTAGTGCATAACTGTGAAGTGGGAGGTAAAGGGGAATTGAAAGTGTGGCGTGTGTTTTATTCAGCTGCCTTTACTCGGATGCCATGAAATACAATCCAACCGAATGTCTTCAGAAGTCACCTAATTAGCATATTAACTCCTCCTGTATTGTTATAAAGGCCTCTGAGGTTTGTTAGAGGAAATTAGTGAACAAACACCATTATGAGGGTCAAGGAGCAGTGGACAGGTCAGGGATACATTAGAGGAAAAGTTTAAATCAGGGTTGGGTTATAAAATAATATCCCAAGCTTTTAACAACTCATGGAACGCTGTTTACTCCATCAAACAACAGGGTAAAGAGTATGTCAGGGGAAACCTACCAAGACACGGTATTACACCTAAGCTGACTGAAGTCAACCAAGGAGAGCATTAATCAGAGATGCGGCCAACTGAAGGGTGTTAGCATTTTGCCATAAGCCATATCTAGTGACACAGCAAACATGTGGAATAGGAAGCTCTGGTCAGATGAGACCAAACTCGTTTGGTCTAGAAGAAAGACTCTAAAACCCCTTTTACACTGGTATGGATTGGCCTGGCTCTACTTGGCTCTGCCTGCTTGCCTTATAGCAACAGTTATTTCTGCCACAGACCGGCTTTTTCCGGCCCTGCTCAGGAGTAGGGTCGATCAGAGCGTAATAGGGCCGAGTTGTGAGGTGAACAGAGTGATGATCACTGACTGGCAATGGCCGAGCAGAAACGAGAAAGTTCTTCTCAGAGGAACTGAAGAGCAACAACATTATTATCACCGTGAACAGAATGGAACAAATAATATCATTTTGATTTTAATATCATTTTGTTGTTTACAAACCGTGAACCATGCCTGAAGGAAACAAAAGATAAAGGACACTTCAGCTTTCTATATGCAGATGGGCGTAGTGTATTTAATAAGTTCTGTGGATTTAGCAAGGCTTTCGCTCATTTTATACATAGTGAAAGCTAATAAGTTTTGTCTCTAAAGAGCGTACCTGATCGAACCACTATGTGTGTTCTCTGCTCTGATGTCGCGGCAGCAGTGGAGAAAACAGAGGACAGGAGAGCCGAATCAGCACAGCCCAAATATCCAACCAATTACAATAATTTCACTGTGGTCAAAAGTCAGCATTTTTGCTCTTTAAAGTCCTTATTGTTGCTCTCACCGTGGCTGAGACAAAAACATTCTCCTAAAGCCCTCAAGTTTAACTCAGTGAGGCCAATCTGGAGCAGATCCGACAGACTCGTCTCACCCGTTCAGGCAAATAAAGCTCTGCTTTATTTTATTATTAGTTCAGACTGATCTGTGATACAGATATTTATCCCAATGGATTATTTTATCATAAAAAAATGTTCATGACATTCTTGCATATACAATAATGCAAACATAATTTGTTTTTTGTTCTTTTGTTTTATGTAGGTTTTTGTTCATGATTTATTCACTTTTTTATTCATTGCCGTTTCTCACAGATTTCTTTTAAGTGTTAATGTCAAACAGAAATGCTTAATAGCGGCAGATCGCACAACACTGGTGGCGCTAAAGCCAACCCCAGGAGGCGTGCACCACAATCTGGCTATACCAGGTCTGTGGGAAACCAAGGGGATATGAACAGCCTGGCTGTGCAGAGCCGAGTGGGCAGAATAGGGTAGGGCTGGGGTAAAAGGGGCTTATCTGGGGCGGAAAGCTAAGAACACTACCCTAACCACATTGTCCATAATGTAAAAGATGCTGGTTGCAGCGTTATGCTCTGGAAAGACTTCTTTTTAGCAGGAACAGAAAAGCTGGTAGTTAAAGGAGGAGAAACCTGGGTATAATATATTCCCAGTATGTATACAGTTGTTCTCTGAAGGTCCCAGTGGAAAATAATGTCTCAGTCTTCCCAACATTCCCTTGTAAGAACGTTGTTACCAGGTCCTCCCACACTGACACCACCCGGAAGAAAGCCCAGCAGAGACTGTACGTCCTGCGGCAGCTCAAGAAGTACAACCTCCTTCAGGAAGTCCTGATCATCGTCTACTCTGTCATCATCCAGTTTGTCTTGTGCTCATGCATCTCTGCGTGGTTCAGTTCATCTACAAAACTGGAGCCAACAATTAGATCTGCAGAGAGGATCATCAGGACTGATCTTCCATCCATTCACAACCGGTCCAGGTCCAGGGCCAGAGAAATTGCAGCTAAAATAGCTCTAGACCCAACTCAACCAGGTCACAGGTTATTCAGACTGTTACCCTCAGGTCGGCGCTACAGAGCACTGATGGCTAACACGAGCCGACACAGAACCAGTGTCTACCCCCTGGCTGTGTCTCTGGTGAACGCCATACAGCCAAGGTAGCCAGCTGTTCTGCTACAAAAAACAAAACCCTCCTTTACATACTGTTCTTACCTTTTCAAGGTTGTGGATGGCCTTGAATGTGTACAGAAGGATTTTGAATGGATTTCTGAATTGAACCGGGAAGCAGTGGAGCTGCTGCAGGACTGGGGTGATGTGTTGAAATGAGGGGCTTTTGGTAATAATGCGAGCAGCTGAATTCTGAACCACTTGTAGGTTATGGAGGGATTTTTGAGGAAGGCTAAAGAGAAGAGAGTTATAGCAATCAATGAGGGAGGTGACAAGGCTGCGGACAAGAATGGATGCACAGCGAGGGGAAAGGGAGGGGAAGGGAATAATGTCTTTGCTGTTATAGATTGTAGTTCTGCTTGCTGTTACTTGCCTGCCTGTTTTTTACACGAGGCCAGCGTTGGAATCCCAACACAAATTCCTTGTTTGTACCCACAAACTTGTCGAATAAAGTTGATTCTGATTGTGATTTTGATGTGCAGTGCTAGTTTTCCACACATATTGGCCAAAAGGTTTTGGACTTATTTGACCAGAGCATGTTATTCCACATGTGCTCCCTACATGCATTCTGGCTACACTTAAACTGGAGTTCTTACTTTATTTCAACAAGGGCTTTATGTCTTGTCATGCTTTTTAAGGTCTTCATGAGGCTATTTGTTTCCAATAAACCTCTGAGAATTTCACATATCAGCTGGATTTATCCTGATCTTAACTAAACACAGGTTGACTTAAATAAATCAGATTACGTACTATTCAGGTGACGTCTGCAGGTATTTCATCACGCTGGATTTGATTTAGGGGTGTCAAGAGATTAAAGGGTGCTAAACATAATGCTACACTCTTCAGATATTTAGAAAAGCATGCTAATTTTCCCTTCCTCCTAGGTTATGAAGTATTTTCTCTAGACAATGAAGTCAGTGGTTGCAAGATGACAAGATATGAAAAAGATTAACACTTTTGCAATCCAATATTTTGTTGTTTAAAAAGCAAAGCATCTCTAGTCTTTATCTATAACCATAATTCAGTCGGCCTTATTCCGTTGATGATTTGACACAATGATCCTCACATGTGGTGTGTTTTCCGCAGCAAAGTTTATGTCATTCTCACTTTCAAAGATTTAGGTATCAGTACCCGACCTCTTATCTCAAACTCGTTTTTATTCACCTGTTAGCCACTTCATTTTCTCTAATTGATCAGTTGAAGATTTGAGATGCTTTTTTTTTTTTCTACTGGATTGTAGTTCCACTAATAGCAGTCCTCTCTACTCTCCCTCCTGTCCCCACATCTTCTGTGGACAGCATATGCGTGAGGCTGCGGAGCGAAGGCAGCAGCTAGAGTTGGAGCATGAGCAGGCCTTGGCTGTACTCAATGCAAAGCAGCAGGAGATTGACCTTCTTCAGAAGGTAAGAAAGGTCTGATTATATAACACTCACAGCACCAGAGGGCTGGGCTTTTGTGTTTGCTTGGATTTTAGTCTGTGTTATGGGTCAAAGAGCATTTCAGTGAATGCCCGTGGGGATATATACAGTGCAACAAGGGCAGAACTTCACTATAATACTCCTCGGATCGTCCACATTTATTTATCCATGTATTATAGCCCTTAACGTTATTGTTTTATAACTAGAACTCCAATAGCGCGTCCTCTTAATCTCCCTCTTCAGCTGTGCATCTCCAAGCTCTGAATTTGTGACATTTCTGACATTCTTGTTAGTTACAAGCAAGCTCGTTGGTCATTCCTAACGTAAAGTCGATATGACAAAAAATAATAAACAAAAAAGCCTTTTCCGCCCGTTTGACGGCACAGCGTCCTCCTTTGTGCACTGGGGCTGACTGTAATGGCAAAGCGAACCCAGCAGTCGCTGAGATTGCTGATGGTGTGAACGTGATAGGAATTGTCACCAGTGCCATCTCTAGAAAAACAGTTTGCGCCACAGTGTTGCTGTGGCTGTAGCACCCTAACTTCACAGTCAGCTTTTTTGCAGGCTGTAGCGCTCAGCCTTTTTTTCTTGTTTGTTTTTTCTCATTAACAGACGCTCTTTATGGCCTTATCTTCCTTCAGACACTGGCTGCTCTCTGTGTTCGCCTAAACTGATGGACTGCAAAGGAGATTTATCTTACTGTAAAGGCCACACATGCAGTCATATTTATGTGGCATGTATTACGCTGTGTTTCTTTACAGTCACAGCTTATTCCTCTCATATGCTCTACAGACGTTTTGTGAATTACTTATGAAAACATAATGTTTCATTGAATTTAAATTATGCTTATTTGCATAGCTTTAGAAAAGGCAAAACAATTATTTCAAATTACTCCATATGCTAAATGTCGACGGAGCAGTCTTTTAAAGTGATTATCCAATAAGTAATGGAACACAACAAATGATAAAAACACATCACCAGGGCATTAAAGATATGTCAACAGTTCATAAACACATGTTATGTATCTGATGCAAACGAAGAACTGCATTCTGCTTTGAGAGAAACCAAATATGAAAAAGGTTAGGCATGTGAATTATACTGTTGCTTAATTGGGTTAGTAGCTTTGGATACAAAACAAGATGGTATGATATCTCAAATTTATGATTATATTCTTAATAATGCGATGTCTTCTAAAATTATTCATATTCCATCAGTACTTTGTTCCGTTTCAACTTGAAGATGCAATGCATTTTATTGGGATTTTATGCGTTAGACACGACATAAAGTAGTGCAAAATTATGAAAGGAAGGAAAAAAACTCTTAATTTCTTTCCTATTTAAAAAATCTGAAAAGTGTGGCGTTCATTTGTTTTCAGCCTTCCTGATTCAGTACTTAGTAGAAACACCTTATGCTATAGTTACAGCTGCAAGTCGTTTGGTGGAAGTCTGTACCAGCCTAGCATATTTTTGCTTATTGCTGTTAGGGCGACAGGGGCGCAGGAGTTAGGGAGTTTGTCCTGCAATTGGCGGGTTGCCGGTCGTATCCCCCGCTCCGACCGTCTCAGTCGTTGTGTCCTTGGGCAAGACACTTCACCCGAATTCCCTGCTGGAGGTGGTTAGAGGCCGATGTATGGCAGCCTTGCCTCTGTCAGTCTGCCCCAGGGCAGCTGTGTCTACTAACATAGCTCACCACCGTCAGGGTGTGAATGTGTGGGTGAATGACTGATTGTAGTGTAAACCGCTTTGGGGTCGTCAGACTAGTTAAAGCGCTATACAAGTAGAAACCATTTACCATTTGGAAAATAGCTAAAGCTCAGTAAGACTCAGTGGGCAGTGGCCATAAGCATAATATTTCAAGCAGATTTTGAAAGAGATTTTTGATTGGCTCTATGCCTGGACTTTGACTGGGCCAGTTTAAAACATGAAGGGGATCTGAACCATCCCATTGCAGCTCTAGCTCTATGTTTAAGGTTATGCTGCCAGAGAGTGAACCGCCAAATATGTCTAAAGTCAGCTTTTAAACAATTGTCTTCTAGTACTTCTCTGTATTTAACGCTTTACATTTTCCATCAATTCTGACTAGTCTCCGCGTGTCTGCTGGGGAAAAAAGAATCGTAAGGTGACCACAACCCTATTTCAGCCCGGACTTAGTGACAGAGTGATGCTCTTGATATTTTTGCTTGCAGAAGAAAGTTTGAGTTTGCTCTAATCTGACCTGAGCAATCTTCCCCCACATGTTTTTATTTTATTCTTTTTTTTTTTTGTGATGGATTTACCACAGCATCTTAAAATGTCAAAGCATGGGTCATTGTTTTATAACATAATCTATTGTAAAACTACAAGCTTTGTGTAATTTTTACGACATCTCCCTGACCTGCGTGCTGTGCTCCTTGGTCTTCATATTACTGTTCATTCACTGATGCTCTCTAACAAACCTCGGAGGCCTTCACAGAACAGCTGGATTTATACTGAGGTTAAGTTACACACATGGGGACTCTGTTTATTAATTGGGTGACTTCTGAAGGCGATTGACCGCCATCAGAGGGCCATCAGAGCAAAGGGGGCTAAATACAAATGCACACCAAGCCTTTCATTCTTTCACTTGCAAAACACGTTTGAAAACCAAACCAAAATTCTACAATACTTTTTGTTAGTTTGTCCCGTAAAATCTTAATAAAATTGGATTTTTCAAGGTGTGAGTGTTTATGAGAACCATACCTTCGCTGTTTGGAGAGACATTCCTTTTCTTGTAAATAGAGTTCAAACAAGGACTTTTGACGTCTCAAATGTGTAAATGGTCAAATAGCTACATTATTTAAGGAAGATCTAAAACATGAATCTTAGAATGAATTACCGATTTAATTCACACTAAACTGTTCTATTGGCTTAGTCTCTCCAGCGAAGGACGCTCATTCATTTCTCCATTGAGTTCTTGTGCCTTTAAAATACATCTATTCTGTTTGTAAAAGCCCTTCTCTTGTTGAACTGACGTTAAGCAGCAATAAAGAGTGCCACATGAGTGAACTGCCCCCTGTGTTTCCCAGGCTCAGGTTGAGGCTAAAAAGGAACATGAAGGCGCTGTCCATCTGTTAGAGGTGAGCGTCTGGACACGTGGGTGGGGGCTGGCTGTGTGTGTGTGTTTTTATTTTTTTATTTTTTTCTGTGTGCGCATGTGGGTGCTGCATGAGAATGTATCTCTATTAAATCATAAATGTGTAATTTTACAATCTCACCTTCAAAATCTTTGAAAGTCATGTGCTATTTCTCGCTTCAAATTGTGAATGACAGTTTTCGAATTGCTCTATTGAAATGCAGATGTGCACTTTTGTAATTTTAACATTTTGGAAAACAAAGTGAAAGTCTCAGAGTATTTTATCCTGTCTATATGTTGCCATAAAGCAAACAGAAATGTTTTAGGATGTGTGAGTGATCACATATTTGATTTCTCTCCCTACATCTCTTTTTACTGTATGGGTCTATGTTTATGCTTAAACAGAACCACTTGGACAGCATGCAGGTATTTCAGAATTGCTTTTATTTATTTTCGTATGTTTTTTGGACCTATGCTACTATAATACAGCAGGAAAAAGCAGAATATCCATTTAAAGATGGTGTAATAAGATGGATCACCTCACCCCAAAAAACTGTTATTTATTGTGGTTAAAATTAACATTCGATGTTATACATCTACTAAAATTATTGGTGGGGGGGAAAAGTAACATAAATCTGGTATAATCGCATGAAAAATGGGATATGTCCATTTTCAGGAGTGTTCTGAGTTTGATTTAAGAGATCTTTATTTGTCTTTACTCGCTAAGCTGTGTCTCATATTTCCCTTCAAAGAGTGTTTATGAGCAAAATACTTTTTGGAAACTTGAAAAATTCTGCTGCACTGCATGGCTGATCAGAATCCTCTTGTTTACGTGGATCAAGTTTATAAAAATAAAATCAGAATTGTTTCAACTGTTTACATGCGAATAGGAAAATATGCAACACTGTACAAACATCTTGTGCAACCCCTTGTTTCTTTATGTATCCAATTCCCTGGAGCCCAACTTGCTATTTTTTCCCATGCGGTCCTACTGAATAGCACATTAGATTACATGGAGGTATTTAGATGGTTCTGTTTGACAGTACAGCACTTAACAAGTTGTAAACCTTTAAAGTATGAAAGAAGCACTTTACTCACAGGGAGCAAAGTGAGTCGTCTTTATATGTAGTGCATCTCGAAATATTTCAGAACTCTGTTATTTGTTATGTTAGACACTTATTCCAAAAGAGATTACCTTCATTTTTCCCTCAAAACTCTACACGCAATACCTCTTAATGAATGTTACATAAGCTTTGTATACATAAGTAATCACACGCTTTGCTCCAAACTTTATTGATGCAGCTTCGGCAGCTATTCTAACTTAAAGACTTCTAAATATACGATGCCACAGAATTGGCCCAGCTGTCTTTGGACAGGTTAGCCCATTCTTCTTTGCAGAACTTCTTAAGCTCCATCAGGCTGGATGAGAAAGGTTGGTCCCCAGCCCCTTTTAAGATTTCTGCAGAATTGGATTCAAGTGTAGGTTCTGGCTGGGTCAATCACGGGCATTTGCAGTTCCTGGCTGTATGCCTGGGGTCATTTTCCTGCTGTAAGATGAACGGTGGCCCCAGACTGAGGTCAGGAGCACTCTGGAACAGGTTTTTATCCAAGATGCCACAACATTGCCGCATTCATCTTCGCCTTGATCCTGACTAGTCTTCCCGTTTCTGTGGCTATGAAAACATCCCCACGGCACGGTGCTGTTCACAACCCTGCTTCACTGTGGGGAGGATATTGGCAACGTGTTGAGTGATGGCTGGTTTCCTCCAAACATGATGCCATGTTTCATGCCAAACAGTTCAATCTTTGTCTCATCAGATCAGATTTGATATTTGTCATGGTCTGGGTCCTTCATGAGCCTTTTGGCAGATTGGTGGACTGATGGAGAGATGGTTGTCCTTCTGGAAGGTTCTCCTCCCCCCACAGAGCAATGCTGGAGCTGGGTTCCTGTTTACCTCCATGACTAAGGCCCTTATTCACCAGTCGCTTAGTTTAGATGACGAGCCAGCTCTACACAGTCCTGGGGGTTCTAAACTCCTCACATTTATTCATGATGGAGGCCACAGTGCTGGCAGGAGGCCACATTATGCCAAAAGCAGCAGAATTTTTCTCTACCCTTCCCGAGATCTGTGCCTGGGTACACTCTTTTCTCGGAGGTTTGCAGAGTGTTTATTTATTTAAAAGAAATCTCTTTCACAATAAGGCATGGGACTACTTCTCTTGTTCTCTGTTTGTCGATGGTCTTACATTTCTTGATGAAAAAGAAAACAAGAAAGTCTGGTTCCTTTGAAGGAAAATATTAAGAAATAAGGGCTGACTCAAGAGTTTTACATGTGGCCAAATGATTCCCAAAAAAGGCCTTCTGTCTTGACGTTGCAAATATAAAAAAAAATAGTTTTAGTTTCTATAAAATGTACATTAACAGTGTTTCTGAAACATAGAAGAGAATAAACATTTTTTTATGTTATTTGTTTATTTGGTTGTCTTGCATGATTAACTTTATTCAGCATGCGTGTGAAGAATGTCTGTTTTCCATACACTTAAGCACCATATGATACCATTACAGCAAGCACTTTGCTTCCTTATTCTCTATAGAAATATAGAAATCCGATTCTGTGTCTTCATGTAGCCTGACCTGCATGCGCAAAATGGTCTCGTTGTGTCCAACACGGCACAAACTGGAGCTGTTTGAGCGGCAAAGTAAAAAATAAAATAAAATAAAATAAAACCACAGTGCCTTTCAGAGCGTCATTGGGTCAGAACTCTGAGAAATGATTGCTGATGGATTTCATCATTGGACTTGTGAAAGCAAGTGGATTTTGCATTATACCTGCCCAGACAGTTCCGTGTAACTTGTAAAAGTGAGTTTGTGCCTCAACCTTTCCTGCTTTATAAGTATCTAAAAGCCATTAACATTTTTCTTATTGTATCCTTCTGTTGTAAAGACCACAACCAACAATATTTAACCTGCTTACACCTTTCTCTTACAGGCTGACATGAAACAAACAGATAAAAACTGCATTTGGTGAAAAGTAAATGAGACCCCTTTCATCCTCAGGTTTAAATTGCTGGTTTTGATCTTCACATGGCAATCAGTTCAATAAGAAAAATACAATATTTCATTATTGCCATCCAGTAAGAGTTTGTTTATTCAAACTCTCTTAAAACTTAAGTTTTCTTTGAATTTTTCTGGATTAACTTGTAGTATGCCACATTATAACTGCTCTGTCTTCTCAGTCCAGCATTTAAAGGCATGCAGCGTTTTATTTGCATGCATGCACTTAGTGTTATTGTTTAGCGTGTTGACTGTTCATAATTGTGCAGCCCTTATTTCTGTGCCTCTCTGACTTTCCTCTTCTTCTATCCCTCCCTTTAACCTTGTTTCTCTGTTTGCCTGCCTTTTTGCTTCTGTGACGGCTCTTTGACGTTCCTCCACATCAGGCCAAAGTCAGAGAATTGGAGGAAAAATGTCGGTCTCAGAGTGAGCAGTTCAACCTCCTCTCAAAAGAGCTGGAGAAGTTCCGGCTTCAGGCTGGGAAGTTTGACATCCTGAGCTCTGAGCCCTTAACTCTGAGTGAATCTCCAGGGTCCCCCAACAAATCCTTGTCACAGCTCCTCAATGGATTGGCTGCCCCAATTGAAAAAGGTGAGCAGAAAATCTTTATGATTTACATGTCTGGTTTTATCATCATGACTCCTGGAAGCCCTTTGCAGTAGTAAGGATCCAATAGATATACAAGTGGGGTTGTTTATGACAAACGGAGCTTTTTTCACTCAGTTTGGTAGAAAGAAAAACTAATGTTGAACAGATGAAGACACAGTAGTGTCAACAGATCAGTTGGTGGTGCTCATCTCTTTTTGCTTGCATCTTGTGTCCTTCATTGCTGTATTAAAAACTAAGTGTATTTATCTGAGAACCTGCTGCTGTTATATTGACTTGTTCGTCGTGTTCTGACACTGGTCGCTAAATATTGAGAACAAATTACATGGTCCTTTGGTACGCCTGTAGTCCAGGTGTTTCATTTTCTTTATTCTTAGTTTTGTTCCCCTGATGGTTGAATAACAGTAGCACTGCTAGCGTTGTGTGTGTGTGTGTGTGGGGGGGGGGGGGGGGGGAGCAGTGTGTACACAAGAGTGATAAGGGGCATTCCCCCTGGCTCTGATTGGTTGTCTATGACAGGGAGTGCTACTATTTCTGCAAATGGCAGCAGGACCACTGGGAGGGGCCAGAGGAGCTTGATTTTTTTCACAGATTACCTGTCTCATATTTTACTGTCAGGAGATAGTGACAGTTTTAACAAAATACATTTATCCAAAAGTTACCTACTGCAGCTTCAATTGGCAGAAATCACTGGTTTTAAAAGGAAACTTCAGCTGATGAAATTTGACATTTTATTTTTTAGACTTGTGATGAACACTGATAGAGATTTTCTTATCTCACTCTTATGAAATCTATGAATGTTATTTTTATTACTATTATTACCGCACTTTATTTTTAAACAAAGAATATCAGAGATGTTACAAATGTCTCTTGAAGTTTGAACCTTGTTATCTACAATACGTGGGCTTGTGGCTTTTCTGTTCGTTTTAAACCTTAAGAGTGCAGAAAAAAATTCTTTACAAAGACAAACAAAAACTATAATATAGAAAATACAGAATTCATTTGGATCTGTCCTTTGTTCCACAGGCAATGAGGGTCCAACAAGCAGATCTTTGATATCTGAGTTTATTCGACCACTCCAAATTAGTGGAGACAAGCCCGAGCTGCTCTCCGTCAAGCCAACATTCCTCAGTCGCAGTCGAGCCAGCAGCCCAGCACGAGCTTTCCTCTCTGAGGTACTTGTTGGTATCCACTCTTATCCTCTATGGTTCTTTATTGAGTGTTCCTCTGTTCAATATCCTGTCTGCTCCCTATGGGGCAAAAACAGTTTGGATACATCTAATCTGAGAGCAATGAAGAAAAAACAACAGTTGAACTCATCAGGTAAACAAGAAATGATAGAAGTGGCTCAATTGAAAATACTAGTCTTCACCAAATGTTTATTGCAAAATACAACAGGTTTTTTCTCGGGAAAGGATGAGGTTACAGAGCTGTCCCTCTCTGCATCACAGCAAATCCACAACTGCTATAAAATCTTCTAGGCTATGGGACAGAGGTCTTTGTACGAATAAGACCAACATACAAACAGCTGCATCATATCTTCTTACTATACGAGAGGCTTGAGATGCCTTTTTTGTCAGGATCATTAGTTACATCCGGACGAGAAGACACGTCACGCACTACAGAATTGCTGTAATATGATCAGTATTTCTATTTGTAGTTGATTTCTTACAACCTTCTTAAGTTAAGCAGCAATCTAAAGTCTAAATTACTTCTTTTCTAAAACTTTACAACACCTTTAATTCTCTTGATTTTTTAATTCCATTACTCCTACTGAAAAAAATCTAATTTTGAATATTTTTTCTGAGTGACAATGTCTTCGCAGTAGAATATTTTCAAAGCAATCTGTTAGCGCTTAAATGTGGTACACTCATCGATCAGAAAACCCGATTAGTGACCTGCCGACCACCTATTAGAGCCAATTAAGTGTAAACCTGTCCAGTTCGGGTCACCAGTAGATTTTTGGTGCATCTCTATTTTTATTTAGCATTTATTTCTCCATGATTTATAAATACTGTATAGCTGGCATTAATTTGAATGTTTTATTAGGAAAGAGTGAACATCTCCACAACATGGATCCGTTAGAATAGTATTCCCTTTTTCTGCTCAGTCAGAGCAACTATTTTGGGTTTATTAGAATAGTCTTTGTATCATGTGCACAAGCTTAAAACCCAAATGATCAGATGTGATATAGTGCAAAATATACTTTGGAAAGTTAAATGGTTTGTTAGTTTACACTAATGAAAAAATTGGCTGCTCAAGCTGTGTCTGAAACCTTGTTTATTGTTATTCAAAATCTACAACTGATACAATGTTGTCACCCATAACATGACGTATCGTTTTCTCGAAATTGGATTCTCTGGTTGTCTGGATTTGAAAGGGAAGGTGAGTCCACAGTGGTGCAGGAAACCAGATTATTTGTCCATTTTCTTCTTCAGATGGACAAAGAGCTGAGCTCGACTACAAGGTCCAAACCACGATTCACAGGGAAGGTCCGTCTGTGTGTTGCTAGATACAGGTAGGTAAATGGAAGTTAACTTTCTACCAACCTTTTACCGCTTATATTCTCTTACATTGGAGTGCCTCATATATATATATATATATATATATATATATATATATATATATATATATATATATATATAACATAGCATTTTTGTTTCCTAAACCTTCAGAACATGAAAAGAGGAAATGACTGTTAACAATGTTTGTTAGAAATGGCTTATAGTAAAACAAAACTACGTTATTATATATAAATTGTGGACCTGAGAATATTTGTAGAAAATATATTTTTTGGTAAACCTAAAGAATACATTTTTCAAAGGATATAAACAAAAATTAGGCGATCATTATGACCATTAAGAGGTGGAGTAAATAACACTGATTATCTCTTTATCATGTCACCTGTTAGTTGGTGGGATCTATTAGACTTCAATTAAATATTCTGTCTCCCAAGTCTGTGTTGAAAGCAGGACGAATGGGAAAGCGGAAGGGTTTAAGAAAGTTTGACAAGTACCAAATTGTGATGGAAGACTGAGTCAGAGCATATCTGAAACGGCAGCTCTTGTGAGTTATGCCTGGTCTGCAGTGGTCAGTGTCTATCACAGGTGCTTTAAGGCTTATTGATGCACATGGTGAAAGAAGGCTTTCCTGGTCCAGTCCAACAGATGAGCCATTGCAGCTCAGATTAGTAGAAGGTATGCAGGTTCTAATACAACAGTGTCATGACACGATGTATTGCATCTTGTTGTCTATGGGGATGCGTTACCACAGACCAGTAAGAGTGCCCATGCTAGTCTTAATCTTGTGCCTTGTGTGTTCAAAGCAGCCTTCAGCAAATAACTGTTTCTCAAAATAGTGTGTTGCGTTGCACTGCGGTCCATATAAAACAAGCCCAAGGTTAAATATGCATGTAAAATAAACCTGTTTTGTCTTGTTCAGTTATTTATGTTTTTTGCTCTAGTTACAATCCTTATGATGGGCCTAATGAGCACCCAGAAGCAGAGCTCCCCCTGGTGGCAGGGAAGTACCTCTACGTCTATGGAACGATGGACGAGGATGGCTTTTACGAAGGTTTAACCCTTAATTAAATGTTTTAAAAGATTTTTCACTTTGTCACACAGACACATTCCCACTGAATGTTTTCTATTTCCTTCAGGCGAGCTGCTGGATGGACAGCGGGGACTTGTCCCATCAAATTTTGTGGAATTTGTCCAAGATGATGACACGCCCTCTGTCCAACGCAGGGACACGACAGTTAAAGAACCAGGCTACCTCAACCACAGTAGCCAGCGACTTCTGAGTGGCACTGGAACAGGAACAAGCATAAGCAGTCAGCTCTCTGACAGTAAACTAGACTGTTTAAGCGCAAGCAGCTTGGGCATGGATCTTCTGGGCTCTTCCAGCAATGGGACCGGAACCTTGGATGTCAACATTGATGAGGTCGGTGAAGACATTGTGCCTTATCCCCGCCGCATCAACCTGATCAAACAGCTAGCCAAGAGTGTCATTATTGGCTGGGATCCCCCTGTGGTCCCACCGGGGTGGGGATCCATTAGCGGCTACAATGTTCTGGTCGATAAAGAGGTCCGGATGAGTGTCCCCTACGGGGGCAGGACAAAGTCTCTTATTGAAAAACTCAATCTTGCCACCAACACATACCGCATTTCAGTGCAGAGCATAACGGACCGGGGCCCATCAGATGAACTCCGCTGCACTCTTCTTGTGGGAAAGGATGTAGTGGTGGCACCTTACTACCTGCGAGTGGACAGCATCACTCAGAGCTCCGCCGAGCTGTCCTGGATGCCCAGCAACAGCAACTACAGTCACACTATCTTCCTCAACGGTGCAGAGTATGACATGGTCAAGGCTGGGGGCTACAGGTACAAGTTTTTCAACTTGAAGTCCATGACAGTTTACAAGGTGAAGGTTGTCGCACAGCCACATCAGGTGCCTTGGCAGCTTCCAGGTGATCAGCGGGAGAAGAGGGAAATCTCTGTGGAGTTCTGCACTCAGCCTGCAGGTCAGCCTCTGAAACATAGGTCACAGTGAAATGCTCACTGCTCCTGTTGTTTTTCATCATGTGTGGTTGTATTGCCACAGCTAAACTTGCTCTGATATTGACATGAATAGTGTCAGTATCAGAGCACAACCATGCAGAACTATGTCTACAACCATATTGACATAGTTGTAGAAATGGCATTGTTGTTGGTTTGCTGGTTTCTCAGTGTAGCAAAATTGCAACCTCACTGCTCAAACTCCTTGTTGACATGGCATTTAAATTATTGTTTCTTAATCTGCCAAGCTGTGCATTTGGTTTAATATATTGTTATGCCCCTTGGAATCAGTAAGCAGTTCTGGAAATGAAAGCAGACCCATTCCCCGACTTTTAAACTGTGATACAAATAGGTGTGCATTCAAATGCGAACTGACGTTAAATCCCCTTTTGGCTTCCATTGTGTGTGTTCAAACAGTTCTTTGGCTTTATAGTGCCAAATTGTTTCATTCATGTTTACTAGCTATTCTACAGTATTATTTACAGCTGGGTGCCAGTTTAAAACATATATTTTGTGTGCATAGGTTTTGTTAGAATAAGATTCATACAAAAACAGCGTTGTTGTTAACATATACAATTTTTCAAGTCTTAGGTGTGCCTCGTTGATTCCCCACACGGATCGATTTTAATATTTCATTACATTATCTCTGTTGCATTTTGATTCTTTTCAGATATGTAAAGTAGTGGCGGGACTTGATTGAAATCAGGTTAATCAAGTTAATCGGAGTGTCCATAATTAATCACATTTTAATTGAAAACCATATATCAGCAAAATAAACATTTTAAATCCCTTTGCTGCTAAATTATTGAATGAATAGACACAAGCTCAACAACAACAAACATATTTATTTTTAGTCAACTGTTTAAGATATTCAACCATCAGATTCATAGTTATATCTATTCAGCTTTCAAGTGTTTCAGGAACCCCTGATCAATCATGTAACTTATTTGAAAAAGTATATTTCTTTAGAAATGTAAACAGTATACAAACAGTAACTATAGGACCATTTCTAACATTGAATATGGGAAAAAAATAAAACAAGGCCTACATTATTGCCTTTAAGAGCTTAACATTTTCTGTTAGAAATAAAGGGCCATTTCTAAATTTGACGACAGAACTATGACAAAATTATGCATAAAGCATTGCTTTTAAGAGCTTAACATTTGCTATTCAATGCAACATTTAGTCTAACCAAAATTGATATAGCACCAAGGCTACTTTTTCTCCTTAAGCCAGTTACTAAGGCCAGGTTAGACAGCTGTGGATGGGCCACTGAATGATCTGACTACCATTGTAGTGGGCAGTCTGTCTCACTGACTGAGCGTTCTGCTCTGTAGAGGCTCAGGGCATGGTTAGGGCCCACATCAACAGAGTCTAAAGAAAAGAAAAGGAAGCTTTTCGTCTTTGGTGGCTCCTTTCTGGGCTCTTGGGTAGTTTTATTGGATTCTTCTTGCAGGAGGGCCTCAAGCTTTGTCCATACGCCTTCTCGCTCTTCTTTTGGGAGACACTTTAAATCCTTAAAGCGAAGGTCAAGCACTGTAGCCATTTTGAGCCAATCATGATTGAGTGCAGTTTGCGCTCAGACATGTCCTTCATTAAGCCAGTCTTGAATCTCACTATGTAGGTTGAGTCCTCATCAGAGACCTTCATCATGTGGTCCAGGTATAGGAGGGTAGGTAACACCGTAGAACATGAGACATAAGTTTCACCTCCAAGACATTCAGTAACATATCTGCAGTGATAAAAGAAGATTTTGAATTATTTTAGCAATCACAGTGATCAACTGATGGGAATAAATATTCATGAAATGATTTACATTGTTTCTATTTACCTGCTTGGTTCAAGGATGGCAGTCAACTTCTCCAGTTTTGTCCACTCTGCTTCAGGCAACAACACCAGTTTGTGCCTCTGTTTGGCCAGAGTACCAACCGCTGCTTCTTTGTTCTTGAGAAGACGACAGGTCATAAATAGCGTAGAGTTCCACCTTGTGGACACATCCTGAATCAGGGGTTTCTTTTCCTGGCCAAGTGCTCTTTGTTGCTGATACAGTTCCTCTGTGTTGGCTGGGCTATGCCTGAAATGACCCACGATCTTGTGGCACTTTGTTAGTACATCATTAAATCCACAACCTTGCTCTGCAAAATATGTGTAACACAGCGTATGTGCTAGAAATGGAGCCATCTTGCAGCTGCCTTCATGTTTCTGGCACAATCTGTACTGATTGGAACCTTTTACAGGACTGAGCCACAGAAAAAAACTGGTCTGCACAGTTTAGTGCATAGTCTGTCGTTGGTTCTTGGTACAGTGAGGACGATAGACGCTAAATGCCGGTCTTTGTTGATGACGTAGATGGTGAGTGCGGTCACGCCAAGGTAGAAAGAATTGCTCATGGAGGTCCAATGATCCCCTCTCAAAGCTCAGCTGCCTTCAATACGTCTTGTTTTGCCTGCTTTTCATCATCGTAAAGCGATTTAGCTCGCCATTGTTTTCCTACACAGTAGTTCGTAAACTGGGTCAGATGTTGCGATTTGTAACACGGGCGGTAACCCCCCCCCCCATCCTCTACCACTGAAAAGTGTCTACAATCCACAGCGATCCATTTTGCCAGAGAGTCGCTTAATTTTTCAAACGTAGACTTACTTATTTTGGCATTGAAGCTGGTCATCTGGTCAATTGTAAGCTGGCTGCTGCGTTTATTTGAGCCACGGCTGTGGACGCTGGCATTAGCGTTGGGGACGGCTGTGCTTGCCGCAACATGTTTTGCATTGTCGGTAGTGTAATTACAAACTCAAATATTTTGAAAAAATTAAACCTTAATTTTGACATTTATTCAGTGAGACAAAAAATATCTCTTGTTAAGAAATAATTGTTTTTGACAAAACCACAGGTGATTCTAGTTTCCCCTGTTTTTGCCAATAGGAAAGGGCTTGATCTTCTATAACATTTGGCAAGGTGGAAGGATTCAGAGCTACCTTGACTTTTCCTCTTCACACAATCTCTTTAGATCATCCAAAATGCTCTGTGCTCTCTTATGCTCTCTTCTGTGCAGCTCAATCCAAAGCCTTTCAATAAGATTTAGATGTGGTGGCTGTGGTAACCTTTGAAAAAGGTTGGGTGTCTATCTGGTGACCCATTTCTGTGTTGGTTTGGGAACATGTTTGAATGACTATCTTCTTGAAAGACCAATTGACAACCCATTTTCAGTTTTTGGGATGGAAACAGGTTCACATCATCACAGATCCCCTCAGTGCTTAATAATGTGGGCCTGAGGTGTTGTTCTACATATTCACTCTTTTTTTCAAAGGCATACCCACCTGTAGTACTTGTTACTGAAACACTCAGTATTAGACTCATCTAACCAGCTCACATGGTTCCACTTTAAGTCCTAGACGAGTTAAGCAAACTTCATGTTTACATTTATGATGGTAGGACTGAAACTACCCCCAAATAACCACCTGGCATGCAGATAGTCTGATGGGTGTTGTTGAGACCTGCTCATTGAGAAGTCACTCTTTTCTGCAGCTCTCCAGTGAGCTTTGAAGATTTATCATCTCTCTGCTCACTGCCTGTGGTGGCAGGATGAATATGGGTCCTCGACCATCCTCGTGGCCTGTCTGTTACATCATATTTATACCTCTGGGAAACAGAATGCTGTGCATTACTAATTATACATTTTAAGAAAGTAAAGCATACAGTTAAAAAAAGTACATTTAAATTTAAAACATGGTTTAATTAACAGTTTAAAGGTATTCTTATGGGTATCAAGAATTGTACTGCCAATGAGATTGTTAAAAACATAAATTCTTAATATCATAATTCTACTGGGACTAAATCAATATCAGCTTTGTTCATCAAGTTTGTGCACACAAACAAAACGTTTGATA
Source organism: Fundulus diaphanus (assembly GCA_037039145.1). Taxonomy (NCBI): domain Eukaryota; kingdom Metazoa; phylum Chordata; class Actinopteri; order Cyprinodontiformes; family Fundulidae; genus Fundulus; species Fundulus diaphanus. The sequence continues at coordinate 39,462,346 of CM073127.1, read as the reverse complement.
CTGCTTCCACTTTGCAAACATAAAATAGAAACTTTATAATAAATATATAAAAAGCAAATTGCTTTTTTGCAAACACGTACACACACACTGTCTACTTCCAATGATGTCTTTTGGACATCATTGGAAGTAGTGTCAGTACATTAGCCTGGATCTATATGTGTGTGGATGAGATATCAATGCATGCAGAATAGTCCAATTATAAAGTATTCTGAGGTCACAACATCATGGCATTCAAGCCACTCTTCTCAATGAGAAAAAACACGGACTTTCCCACAGTAGACTTGGATTCTGCTTTCATGAGGCTTATAGCTGCATTTCTGTTGCCAGCTGTCATGCCGTAGCAAAGGGTTTGAGGGGAAACACGATAAGAAGTTCTTTCTTCACAACCACAATATTTATGGTAATATTTAAATTCTGTATAATTGTTCAGATGCAGTGTTGTCAGTTCTTTTCCAAATCTTAAGACAAGCAACTGTAAAAATAGGAGGTCAATGTTAGACTGTAGCACATAGATAAGTTGAAGCTTGATGTCAGAGCTGACATTTCGGCTGGCAGCTGAAGCAGCTTCATGCTGAGAGTTCATTAAATGATCAATCCATTGGACATGTTAATTAAAGGCACCTGAAATAGCATAAGGATGGGTGGCAGAGAGTTGTTATTGATAAAGACGGTCTCTTGAAGCCTTACATTAAGCTTTTGTGCTCAGCGTGTCTTTTTCAAACAAGTCACTTCATTAGTGCACAGCGATACAACATTTTTGTCAATATTAATCACCCGGAGCTGCCGACAATTCATAGCCTGAAAGGGAAGTAACTGTATGCCGTCGGTTTCCAGAGTTAATGAAAGTGGCTCTAGTGAAGTATTTATTTAAACTCTCACTTTAGTTTGCGGAGGACCTTGTTGTTTATGATGCAGGCAGCATGAAAATGACAAGAGAAAACTGAATCTCCATGCAGTTGCTCTTCCCTTTTCCACGTCTGTGTTGTCTGCTGGCAGGAAAGAGTAAGAAATATGATTAGAATGTGTGGATGTAGGTTGTCAGTCCCATCCTGAGACTCTCACAGCTGCACATTGATGCATGGAGATACTTCTCCGTGCCTGCCGCTGCTCACTTTCACTCCAGGTGAGCAGCAACACTGCACAGATGGTATGTTATCTAGTATGCAGCAGGCAGATTGTAGAAATTCAGAACTGTGTGTTTTCCTTGTTGAAAATTGTCAGCAAAGTCTGGCAGCAAGAGATCGCTTTTTTGAAACAATTTATGGTTGAATCTAGCAAACTTGGATTTTCAGCAAATGTAACAACTAGGCCTGAACTGAAATGGTAAAGCTTATGCAATTATGGTAAAAAAAAAGAACATAAACTAAACACCATGTAAATGCTGCGTTTCACACATTTTGTAGATCTCTAGGGTTTTGATGGTGTACCTGTTGGCTTCTTTGCAGTTTATCTTTATCTTTGCTTAATATATAAAGCCATCCTATGTGGTGTGGGGTTTTATGTAGTTACACACTTAATATTAGGTATAAATACTTAAATATATAAACTAGAACTGACACATGGTTTACCACATTTCTAAATGCACTGTTTTTCATGAATGCATCAGAGTAGATACAAGAATTCCCTCCAACAAAATACTATTTTTGATTGTTATTATTACTGATCAGTTGGTCTAGTTGTATCTTTGTGTTGCTGAAAATATTTCAGACACGTTGTAAGATTAAATTTGAGTAAAATCTCTTCAGAGACTGTGGACATTCGTCTCCGTAACTAGTTTATGTTGTCCTCCTCAGGTCCCCCTCTCCCTCCCCAGGAGGTGCAGGTCCAGTGTGGCCAGACTCCAGGGGTCTTACAGGTCAGATGGAAGCCTCCTCCCTTGACACCTTCAGGAACTTCTAATGGGGCTAGTGTAATTGGCTATGCTGTTTGCACAAAGGGACAAAAGGTACCTCCCCCCCCCCCCCCCCCCAATAGTCTAAAATGCAGATACCAGGGGCTGAGATAGCTTTTGCTTCCTTAAGGATTCTTACTGTGGGTAGAACTCTGTTGCCATCTCCTGGAGGAATGATTAAATGTTGAAATCCAGTCTCATGGGACCAAAAAAAATAAATATAAATACATGAATTCACAAAGTAGCCACTGTTCGCCCCTACTGTGCTTGTTATTTTCCCCTGACAGTTACTGATTTGCAAATTCTGCATATTTGACTGTTGATTGCAATATTTTTATTACTGTTCGCCAAACCGTAGCTTATTGTAAGCCAAGAAGGACCAGGCATTTTGTATAATGAGTTATACAGGAATAATGTGCTACAACATAAGGAGCACAGAGAGATCAAAATAATGCTGAATTGAACCCAATTTCCACAATTGCCCTTTGTCCCAGGTACCTGTTTAATGTCTATATTCCCTACTATTACTAACTAAAATGACCAGGGTATATTTTGCTGACATATGAATATAAAGGTTCATATAAAGGTTTGATTGCAGTATTTGCCCTGCAAATACTGCAATCAAAGTGGAACCGGAATTACAAAACCTGCAATAAGTAAGTGAGAAAGTAAATAAACAAGGAAGGAAGGAAGGAATCAACTCTGGAAATACAAATATTTATCCATAATCTAGTTCCTATACTTATCCCTCCTGTTATATGATAAGTAACAGCATGTGCTTTTACTTCGAGCAATTGCTCAAAAGAACTAAAAAAGATCTATGAAGACCAAAGTCGTTTGCCACAAGTCAGGTTTTATAAAGCCTGAAAACGGAACAGGATGAGGTGTGGAGGTTCTCTGTGATCCAAGGAATTGCAATCTTGTGTTGTTTGAGTGTATTTAAACCAGCAAAGGATTATTGCTTTAGCAGTATCTGACAAATCTTTCAGGTATCACAGTTTTTCTTACATATATGAATCTTTATTTAGCTATTATAAATGTATGCAGGCAGATGTTTGCCTATGTTAAGGTCATGCTTTGACAAAGTGCAAGGTTTTGAAAGCTGGGGAAAAGTGGTTCACCCATTGGTAAAAACTCTTCCTTTCAAATGCAGATAGCAGAGGTCTTGTACCCCACAGCCGACTATGCGAGCGTGGATTTAAACAGGATTCAAGGTCTGGAGGCCAGAGAAGTCATTGTAAGGACGTTATCAACCCAAGGAGAGTCCCAGGATTCACCCGTGGCCATGATCCCACACAACCTCTTGGGCTCTCCACGCCTCTCCCACCGAGTCACAGCACCTCCCCCTTCTATGCCCCATCCAGTGCCACAGCCCCAACCAGTACATTCCCAAACCCATCCTCCTTATCCATCTACATATCCCCCAAATCACCCTCAGCCCCAGGTACAGCCTCTGCCACGAGCTCAGCCTCACACGCTACCCCACGCACAGCCACACTCACAGCCCGTCAGTCACCCTCATCCTCATCCTCAGCCTCCTTTTCAGCGCCACTCCATACCCAAATCAAAACCATTAATAAGTGCCAGAGAGTCAGAAACCAAAGAGCATGAGGTGGGCCTGCGGGTAGCCCAGCCGTGGGAGCGCTCCCCCTCTCCGCTGCCACCCTTGCATGGACCCAACTTGGAGCCTCCACACTTCCCACCCCGGCGATCACCCTCTCCTCAGAGGATTCTGCCACAGCCTCAGGGAGTCCCTATACCCAACACCATCGCCAAGGCCATGGCCAGGGAAGCTGCTCAAAGAGCTTTTGCTGAGGGTAACCGGGTGCGTGACTGACACTTTAAAGCCAACCCTGTATAGCAGAATGTACCATGAAGTAAACCGGAATACTGTGATAGTTGCCCTTTTTTCTAGTTAGGAACCCTTTACATTGGAAGATTTAAGAAGATGTTTTATTGCTAATTATTCTCACATACAGTATAAAACACATGATGCTTTATTTAAAGATGTGAATGCACATATCTTTCTCATTTTTGCTTTTGCTACCATCTCTTCTCTGTAAAATTCTGAAAGTGTAATGTTACTACTGACAGGTTGAGAAAAGGAATATCTTCAGTGATCGAGGTAATGCCTTGCACCCGCCCAACTCAGATGACGAGGAGGATGGCTATGACTCTCCGCACGCAAGAAGAAGAGGAGCCTCAGTTGATGAATTCCTCAGAGGCTCAGAGTTGGGCCGACAGGTAGTCGTCAGAAATCCCAAGCTTTGTTTACTCCATCAGCGCCTGTCCATCTCTATTCTTTAGGATACTCAGATGTCTGTAATGACTTGTCTTTGATAGATTTTCTAAACTTCTGTTTATTTTTGATGCGTAAATGCGTAAATAGAAATAGAAAAGACTCAACACATTCATATACTACATGTACCACATTAGAATTTAAGACCGATCAAGCTGAGAAATGGTTGTGATTTCTCCGCACATCTCTGTATTGAATTAGTCAGAAGATATCATCTACTTTGGTGACAATCACATTTTGACTTTACATGCAGCGGTTCAATGATAGAAATAATCTAAAAGAACAACTAAGGATTGCCTCGATGTTTGTCTAATATGGATGCAACCTTTTGCATCATTGCTTTAGAGTTCATATTAATGCTAAAATACAGAAAATGCCTTTGGTTAGAAAACAAAAACCAACATTTAGAGCCAAGGAAGCGTTTGAGGTCACATAAGCGGCGCCAGTGCTGTGATTCCCTTTCTGGCAATATGACATTCATCTTTGTGTCAAAACAGCAACCTGCAACAATCATCTTTTTTGTTTGTTTGTTTTTGCAGCACCAGCACCATCAATACAGCCACAGTGAGGAGTACCACACAGAAAGTAGCCGGGGCTCTGACCTGTCTGATATAATGGAGGAAGATGAGGAGGATCTTTACTCTGAGATGCAACTGGAAGAGGGTCGCAGGCGCAGCATCAACTCTCACAGCACTCTTAAGGTATGTATTTAATTGCACCCCTGCGACGGTCAGATGGCGAATGACGGAAAGTGTTTTACGGATCCATCGCCTGTATTGCATCAGTCCAGTCAATGGCTTTGCCTGGCTGTACTCCCATGCCTAGAGTCAGCCCGACCTGCTGCTACACACGGTCCCTCCTATCCTGCTTTACTCGCTGCAGGCTGAGCTCGTGGAGATGGCTTTGCAAACATGAACGTACGAAATGCATGTGAGAGTACTGTAAACTAAAAGAGCAATGAAAGTGAAATGCTAAAAGATGATAGAGCAGTGCAAACATTAATGTACCGTACTGTATCGGGGTCATGGCATATCAAGTGCATACGGGAATCTCATTTAAGTGAGTACTTAAATGAAACTTTTCACTTTTGTTCACGTCCGTCATGTCTGGATGTCTGACTTTAATGTTACCACTGTCGGCACACGATCTTGTCTGTTCATTCAGTCTGTGAATGTTAATGTGTGGATGTACAGTCTGCCATCATGATAAAAAAAAACATTAGGCTGGATGGTGTCAGTTGGACAGTATTTAGTTACCACTGCTATGGGAACTCAAGTTTCTTTTCTTGTTGGAACCGTAAAGTAGTCTGTTGATAATGATGGGTCACCAGAGATGTACTGAAACCAAACACGCCAACACCGTGTCGCATTTTGTCACACCCCATCTTTTTTTAAATTCATTTTGCCCCTTTCTTAATCTGAATGAAATGCCTGTAAAGACATTAGCTTTTATTTGATCATGTTTCTTTACATGTTGTTAAAGAATAAGAAAACAGATAAATGAGATAAATATTTTCTTTGACCACTAAGATGAAATATTTGTACATTTGGTTTTTGTTATTTTATCCATATTCATCTTTCCATTTATCTCTTATCTGTGGTCCTAACTTCTTTCCAATGTTTCACGTTGTCCACATCTGTGTTCTCCTTTTTAAGATATTGCTCCATCTTTGAGCCTTCACAGATTCCTGTTCAGAGCATGCCATTTCCTCTTCACGGAATGAGACTGCATGTGTTTCTACATTGCCACAAATAACTAATTCTGTCTTTATTTTGTCTTTTTCCCCCCATTTGTTCTATTCACATACTATGTTGTTTCCTGCCCGTTCTAAAACCTTCGAAAACCTTTCAAACCCCCTCACAAATATATATATATATATATAAACTGAACCTTTTTTAATTGAACTGACCCTGAACGAACTATAAAATTGTGGAACATTACCTCCTGATCATGACATAGGCCTATTACAAGCGTCAGGACTTAGCTGAAGAAAGAGACTGTTGGGATCTCCAGCGGGAAGTGGTGAAGCAGAGGTCGCTCCGCAGCAAGCGTCTCCACAGCATCCCTGAGGTGGCCGAGGAGGAGTCGGACAGCTTGGACAGCATGGGCCAGCATCTGAGCTTTGACGAGGGTGGGCGGCCAGGAACTCCACAAACTCAGCGGAGGATGTACCCCCAGGAGCACCACATGCGTGACCCCCTCCCCCCGGGCAAAAACACCCGCCTGCAGCGCCAGCGATCCTCCCCTCGCTTCACTGACAGCCGCTATGGCTACAGTACCGACGACCGCAGTTACGGACGACCCAATCGGCAGAACACCAAGAGCCCTGACAGCGGTTTAGACTGCGGCAGTGAGGAAGAGGGGTCCCTGGGACGGGGTCATTGGGGTTATTATGCCCATGGGAGCCCCATTCGGGGACCTGTGCGCATCATCCACTGCGAGGGCCCAGTAGAAAGGCGAGCACTGGCAATGGGCCGTAAAAGAACGCTGACCCGTCAGTGCAGCGTGGAGGAGGAGTTCTCCGACGCCCCAGTGACGGCCGCCAAATCGGTACACACTGGTGACTTTAGGAACAGGGAGCACATGGGGTCTGGTCGGGAGGTCGGTCCACGAGACTACTCCAGGGAAGGAGCCCTGAGCGAGGGCAGGCTGAACGAGCTGGACAGGGTCTATTACAGCCCCCACAGGGAGGCTAGGACCCAGTCTTTGTCCAGGCTCAACCGGGACCAGCCGCTGGTGTGTGAATCAGAATTTCTGCTGTATTTTCTATCGGCAAGCTGCTGCCTTTCTTTTTTCTTGGTCTGTTTTATTTTATCTAAGCTCCCCTTTTCTTTAGTTTGCCTTTTTTTTTTTTCGTTTTTTTTTTTTTTGAGGAGATGTCATGTTCATGGTTGGTCTTATTTGATTTCCTGTTTTGTGTGAATTACTTTCTTTGTATTCAGACTGTTAGCTGATTTTGGAGCAACGTTTTTTTTTGTTTTTTTTTATTATTACCTAAAGGCCATTTTAGGTTTGGATTCCTCATGTCTTTGAGGGAAAAGGCTCCATTTGACGGGAAGTCTCTGTGCAGTGCATGGGGACATGCTGCTCATGCCTTTTCTTGCTTGCCTGTGCCTTCTCTCTGCCAGCTGCCGCCTTCATATGTTGCTGTTTTTGTCCCTCTCACGAGAGCTGCAACCATAGTGCTCCATCATGTGTTGGAAGCTTTATGTCAGCATCTCTTGGCCTCCATTGCTACACATACAAAAAAAAGGACAAATCAAGATTTATGCTTCCTGAAGGAATTCAGTTTAGGTCCATAAAATCATCTCTTGCTAGAGATGCACCAATAAGAGTTTTGCGGCTAATGCTCCTTCCTGTTTTTTCGTAAAGCTTTGGCCTGACGATAGTGATTTTTGGCCAATTGTGTTCTCTTAAGAAAGTAATTAAAAATGTAATGTAAGGTTTCTATAATAAAAAAATGACACATTAATTAATCATGTCACAGCACCTTTCCACATAAAACAATAACATATATACTGTAAAATTCAAGTGAAAAACATTTATAAAATGGTCAAAATAAAAAGTTGCAATAGCCTGGTTAGATGAATGCATACATCTTTAAACTAAATACTTTGCTGAAGCACCTCTTAAGTGTGGTATAACATTCAGTCCTCTTGAGTCCACACTTGCCAATAGTTCTAGTGGATAAAGTTCAGTTATCCTAGTGGGATTCCTCGGTCATTGGCTTATTTGCATCCTTTAGCTAAAGCAGTGGCTTACAAAGGTTACTAAAAATCAAAATGATTACAAAGAAAAAAATCCACAGCCTTACAGTATATCCGCACTATGCCACTGTGATCAATTATTGAAGGAAATATGGGACTATGGGGTTAATACAAAAACTTTATATTTCTCCAAAATCGAATAAAAAAAAAAGAGACAAAAGAGAAAATAGCCAGGGAGGAGCTGATGGTAACAAGGAAAATAGAAACGTGAATTTCCGATGCTGGTTTTGCTGTATTCTCCATACGTCTAAAGGAGGGGTTAATGCTGAAAGACAGAAGCCTCTCTTCCAGATAATACCGTCTTAGCTGAATGGTCTGATGAAAGAAAACTTTTGCAATCCATAGCAGAACATGCAGACGTAAATTTGGCACAAAAACACAGTATGTCCACAAAAGAACACAATACCCACAGTGAAACAGGGCGGTGGGAACATCGTGCTCTTAAGTCAGTTTTCTTGAGACAGCTAGACTATTTTTTGCTGGTTGAAACCTGATGAAACGTTTTAAATGCTATTTAGGTTTCTGATGGAAAGCGACCAATTAAGTGGTTTTTAATCACTGTGAGTCCAAACATATGTCAAAATGAACAAAACGAGTTCACCAGAAGACAATCAAACTTCTGGAATGGCCTAGCCAAAGTAAAGGACTACATCTGAAACACATTCTGTGAGGCTACCTGTAGCAGGGCCAAGATATGTCGTCACAATGTGTCTGATTTGGAGAACCTTTTTTTAGGAAAAACTGAGTAATAATTGGCAACTTAACAGGTGGGAAGATGACAGAGCTCTGCCAAAGACAATAAAATAAAGAAATTCAATCAAAAGTTCCAATAACACACCTATGCAAGCAGGTCGCGTCACAAAGTAACAAATGATTTTGGAGTTCACATTTAAAACAGTCTTTGGTGCCCGTCATTAATGAGTAACACAGCCTGGCTAGCATCACTAAAACGGCAGTCTCAGCGTGTAATTTCTAAATAATGTAGAGCCTTACCTTGACTCGGAGAGAAAAACAGCTGCTATTTCCGAATTTAGCACTTTCCATTATAGAGGATGACAGATCAAAGGGATCAAACGGAGCCACTTTGCTGTGGTGCATTCAAGCTTCCTCTTCTGCAAGTTATCTGAAAGTCTTGCTCGCTCGCTCTCTTTCTTTCTCTGCCTGAAAAGAAGACACAAACGTATACTATTTTTAAAAAAATTGTGTCTTTATAAACCATTTCTTGCATTTCTGGTCATCCTCTGACACTCCACTGACTCTGAAAATGGCTAATGGCACTCTGTAACTACTAATGCACCACAGAACGGTGCTCGAACTAACAGCACTTGGATATGGTGTGTTTGTGAGGAAAGGTTTTAGGTTTTACTTTAGGAGCCTCCCATCACTAGTCAGGGCCGGTCAAGCTGTGAATTGTTCCCATCCAATCACCTGCCAGTTTGTCGGTGCATCTCTATCTCTTGCCTGTGCCTTTTACTTTGTTCAGTAAAAGAAAAATAAGCCTCATAACATTTTCAGTTGTTTCATGTCGTGATTCACGTGACTCGCAAGCAGCCACCGATGGAAGCCACAATAACTTTCCTCATCCAACAACTTCTTTGTCATTTATCAGTCACACCGTTTTATTTCCCCCTGTTTGTAATATTCCATTTTTAAACATCTGTTTTTTTTTGTGCGGCCATTTGCTTCCTTTTCTCATCAAAAAGCTGACATGCACAGAACAGAACAAACCAAATGAATGGTCTTTAGCTTCACATTGAACCCTTCCTGAATCTAAGTCCACATAGTTGTGTTTGGGGTTTGTTTGCTTTACCTGTTTTAATGTTGGGTTGATGGATTTCTTTGTCATTTCATTATTATTTTGCCTCCCTAAGGACAAATGGAAGACACATCATTTGCTCTTATGGTTTTTCAGTTGTTTTGAAAAGGACTGTGGAAATATTTTAAATATGTTTTTTATGTTCATGTGTGTCAGTATTGTTGACGATTTACAATTCTGATGCCTTATCTTTTTCTTTTCTCTACCCTAAGATTATTGGGAACTCAGCATCACACAGAAGCCCCGAACTCCTGGACCACTCGGGGAGGAGGCCGGTTCACATCGGCACCCCTCCTCAGCGACGACCCATCCCTTCCATTGGTTAGTGAGGTCACCAGATAAGGATCTCCATCTGCAGGGCAACTGATGTTTGTGCTATTTATACCATGCGTTTCCCCTGCCAGTATCAGCCGAGCATCTCTCCCATAGAGCTTTAAAAACACCACATATAGGCACCTTTTTTGTTGGGTGTTTTCGCACCCTGTAGAAGCCCATCTTCATGAGCTGGACCCACCAGATGTTCACATGCAATTTTGCTGAAAGGTTATTGCAGAAACACTCCTTATGCCTGTTTTTTTTTTTCATTTATTTATTTTACTGTGCATTAACGTGTTCACATGACCGCCCAATCTGCCCTCAGTGCAAACATTGCTGTTTTACACCCCAGAGACTCTGGAGGGAACCCTCATCATCCTCCTACTGTCTCAGCATGAGTGAATGGGCCGTGGTTCTGAGCAGCGTGTGTGAGTGGGGGGATCTCTGATCATAACGTTCTGATTGGTGTCTTCTGTAGAGATCACCATGGACAGTAACAGTGAGGGGAGTGAGGGGAACCTCTCACCCGTCAAGGAGGATGTTTACTATGGCAGTGTAGCTCGGCGGAGGATATGGCGATCTTTGTCCTCAGAGGATCAATATGGTATGTGGTGCAGCTTCTCCTCAAGACGGCAATTCACATTAACATTGCCAGAAAAGGCCGAGAAACCTTATTGGAAACATGGCGTGATATTTTGATGGGCTTTGTTCTGTGCTGGACAGTTAGCCGCTTTGATTGTAAAGCTTAGCTGAATAAAGCTGACTGGGGAAGACAAGATTGGTCACTTTTCCCCTTTGCTGGAGAATGAATATCCCTTTCCTGTATGTGCCCCTGCACCTATAATCCCCAAAAACCCTAACACACCAACTCCTCCGATTCACCTTCCATATCAAAGCAACTCTTCACCATACAACAATATCTCCCTCTTACCTTCACAGCAGCCATCCTCTTTTCCTTCTCCCCCATCTTTAAAGGACAGTGGATAGTTTATTATGTTCATTTTGCATGACCCCTTAGCAAAACAGTGAGAAGGAAAGACGGTATTGAATGAACTGATGCATTACTGAATGAATTGCTTCAACAAACTCCCAATTGTATATTCATTAACTCTGCTGCCATCTAAATCAATGATCATTTGGCATCTCCCACATGACATGCCTCAGTTGCAAAGTTATCAGCTAGTCAGATCTCCAATCTGCCATTGGAACATTTAACATGGTGATCCATGAAATGCTTGAAGAACTGATATCAGGTTCATCCCTTCCCCCTCACTGTCCCTGATATCTGCATTGCCAGGAACCAGCGGAGCATTTGATTTGTTACCTCCCACTGGAACACGCCCCATTCGCCTGTCTTCTGCCGCACGTTGCCTTCAGATGTGGCCTATGTGCATCACATTATGCCTGCATTTGATTATGCCGCAGTTGTGCAAGAATGCTGCCTTGATTAAATGTAGTCCCAAGAAAGCATGCATGCCCGATCGGCCTCTGTGAGATAAGGCAGTGAAACAGCAATGAATGGTAGTACAGTGTTACTTGTGTCTGGATGTGTCACTCCCTTGCACCCCAAAGACCGCTTGTGTCCTCTCTGTGTTTGTGCTGTAGTGTGCTTTGTGCTATTTGGTTATTGACACACCGGAAAACAGAGATGTGTGAACTAAGAACCTTGATGTTCTGCGACGTTTTTTTTTTTTTACTTTTTATTTTTAAAAAGGGTGATCTTCTGTAAGTGTCTGAACACAACAGGAGTTTAATCATTCCAAAATGAAAATGAATAAAAGTCTCACTACGGCATTCGACCTCTGGCTCTTTCTTCACACGTCTCTTTACACTCTCCCCTGTCAGCAACAAAGAGATATCTTCTGCTCTCATTGCCTCTACAGCCCACACGGCTGTATAAGGCTGGTAGTAGCAGCAGAGGCCTCCTCTATGTTTCAGACGGCTACGGCGGGCGCAGACACGGGCGGGGGCGCCAATCCCCAGATTATTTTGAGGAGTCCGAATCGGAGGACCTGACCAGAGTGTTTGTGGCTCTGTTCGACTATGACCCTTTGTCCATGTCCCCCAACCCGGATGCTGCTGATGAGGAGCTGCCGTTCAAGGAGGGCCAGATCATTAAGGTAGAGGTTTCATTCTTCACATCTGCATCTCAGTAATTTATTAATAATAGAAAATCTATCTTTATCTATTTTTGTGGTTCGGTTGCGCCAATGACCTGGCCTTTCCGTCATGTTGCACAGCTGGATTGCAGTAGTTAGGGTTTGTGCTACTTATGGTGTCCAGTTCTGTTTAACTCTAAAAAGAGTGTTGTGGTTGCTACAACTAAGGTAGTTCAGGAAGTAAATTTCCTAAATATTATTATCAAATAGAGCAAGTGTTATTTGTGGTGAGCAGCAAGTAAAGTAAGTAAAGTACTTAGGTCATATCACCAGAAATGATCTATGTAATGAAGACAAGGTGCAACTACAAGTTGCACCTGCAAGCTAATATGTTGGCACGGAAATCAGATGTAAAACAGATGATCAGAAAGTGGCCGTTATTAGGGCCTGTCGTCCTTCTTTTTATGTGGCTCGACTGTGCTGTGATAACAGTAAAGGCAAATCAACAAACTTCTGTTTTCAGGATGCATTCAGAATCTTTGTTAATCTTCAAAGATGGACAACACAAAACAAATATTTATCTCCAGTGTTTTGCCCATCTTCCTGATGAATTCATTGGCTGTTTGATAGATTGAAGTAATATAACAAAATGGGCTTTCGCTGTAATGCCGCATACTGACGCAAGGTATTTTTCCAGTTTCTAGAAAGACTGGAACAAGTGTCTGTATGTCTTATAATGGCTTCATATCTGTGAAATGCAATGTTTACATGTATTGCTTATCAGTCTTTCGTTTTCTTGCATTTTGTTGTTTCTTGTTTCAATGATTATGGCACAATCTGTGGGGGAAAAAAGCTGAGCAACATATCGATATGTGACACTCAGAGGGGTCTATTTATTTCTGGTAACGTGAATAATTATGGTTTAAAGGTAATGAAAAACAAAAAATCTATTTCTCAGAAAATTAGTATATGGGATAAGACCATTATAAAAACACATTTTACGTGGAAATGTTTTCATTATGGTGTGACCTACAAAATTATAGAGAAACCGGTAACTTGACAGGTTAAGACAAAAAAGATCATTGTTAAAGAAGCTGGCTGTTTGTACAGTGCCGTATCCAAACATATCAATGGAAAGTTGAGTGAAAGGAAAAACCGTGGTAGCAAATGGAACCAGAGAGGATGCTAGAACAGTCTTACCAGCTTTAAGGAATCACAGGAGCAGATAAAAGTGAATTAAGGCTCCTCTTAGAAATCAAGTCTGTAAAAAGAGCAGATACGTCAAGTTGCTTGGGTTCCACTGTAAAGTTTCCCCAAGTTAGTGATAATTTAATGAACCATGATGTGTCCAACTGTTGGTCCACTGTGTTTTATCAAATTCAACTCAGGGATGCACTCCCCCAGAGATTTCAGAACTCTTAAATATTTCCCTCTTCTGGACATGCAGATGCCGATTTCATTTTCCAACAGGAATTGGCATCTGCCCACATTACTTTAATGACCATATCTTTTGATATTCTAATTTAATGAGATGCTGACAGGTGCTTTATAAGCATTAAATTGACATTTGTCTTTTTTGTCACCTCCAATTAAATTTTTGTTATTTAGGTATTTGGCAATAAAGACACAGATGGATTCTACAGGGCAGAGATCAGAGGTCGAGTGGGGTTGATCCCCTGTAACATGGTCTCCGAGATCCAAACAGAAGATGATGAAATGATGGACCAGCTCCTCAAACAGGGCTTCCTTCCACTGAACACACCTGTGGAAAAGTTAGGTGAGACAGATCCAACCACCCCTCCCCCTACTTTCTGCTGCTATCTGGTCGACTTAATGCTGCTACAAGCTGCCTTTCACTGACCTGCCTTTCCTCTCGTCTGCTGTTCCAACCTAAATGTCCTTTTCTTCTTTCCTGTGAAGTGAACTGTGACCGTTTTAAAGATGGACGCTCAATAAATCGCAGGTCCAGAAAGTCCAAAAGAGGTTGGTGAGCACTGAGATGCAAATTCTTAATGTACTGGCTGTTTTTGAGCTATTGCTGACTACTACTTTGTCTCAGTAGACTCCAAGAGCCTCATCATATGATGCTGTGCCTCTTACTATGGTTTTCTTCCAAGAAGGCAGACTTGATTGAAATAGTTTTAAAAAGACATTTCTAAATGTTTATCACTAAATATGACTCGTATATTTTTTGGATGTTAAACCACAGAATCCAAGAAAAATTCAAGCCTTATAAAGACCTCTAATCTTATTGGATGCATAATAACGGCAAAGAACTAACTTCAGACTTCATGTTTTGTGCTGCAAACACAAACACACCTTCTCTTCCCATTTATTAAATGGATTTTACAAAACCTCCTGCAGATAACACAGAGGGTTTGTAAAAGCCTTTCTGCACCAAAAAGGATTTTATAGAGTCTAACATTTTATTTTGTTCGATTTCTCTCACTTTCATTCCTCTATTGTTTTATTGCCCATAATGTTCTGTGTTTTTACTTGACTTGATCATTTTGTTCATTTAATTGTGTCCCTAGTGGTGAACTGTCTGTCTGATTTCTGCTCTTAACTTTTGTAAAAACCTTTATGTCACACCCGACTGTATAAGACGGGCTCTATGATTAGAGTTTGAAACTTGTGAAACGTCTGCATGTTCTGCTATGGATTACAAAAAACAAAAAGGGAAGTCTTGGATGAAATGAGGGGGCACTGAAAAAAAACGATCCATAGCAGATACTGTCCTTTGAAATATAAAAAAAAATCCGATCAATCACAAGGCAAGAGTTAAAGCTCGTCCTTCTATTTATCTGTGTAACGTTGCGCAACTACTGGACAGAGAATAGTTAAATAGTTTCCAAGTATTTAAGACAACATAATTTGTTTATCATATTTTGCATAATATGCAAATTTTAAAGAACGAGGGTGGACCCAGGACATTTGTATCATGTCTTAAATGAATGACTTTGTGCAGTTGTATATCATTGCACTTTGTGTGCAGCGTCGAAAGTCTAACGACCAAATCTTCAAGTTTTGTTTTTCTTGTACTTGACAGAAAGAAACAGGCGGAGCGGGCGTCAGTATCCAATGTCAACACGGAGAATGGTGGCCCTGTACGACTATGACCCCCGAGAGAGCTCCCCCAACGTTGATGTTGAGGTATTGATTGCCAGAAAATCCAGCTTTTTAAGTTTTCTAACTCTAAATATGTAAAAGGCGTGTCAAAATGCTTGCGCAACCCAGGCACTGAGACGACTCATTTGTGTATTATAGTTTCAAAATTCGAAAACACAAAAAATACTGCAATGTTATATACAATTATTGTTGTTGGGTTTCTTGCGTAGCAAAGGATAAATACAAATGTATTCCTCCTTGGCTGATGGATAATATATAATATTGCTAGAATAGAAACCGCAGCACTTCCTTACCCCAGCTTTAAGTGTCTTTGCTAAATTCAACAGGACAACTGCTTCCTAGTCGTGTTTTATCTGCAGCCTCCTCGACATTCACAGTTGAGGCTGATAGAGAGGTTAATCTCTCTACTGCTTTTTAGCGTACCTAGGGTATTGAAAGTACTCTCCCATGCTGTTTCATTTGGCCCCTCCCTCTTGGTTTCACTTACTCTCACCTTTCTATTGGCACTGCCACCGACTCAGTATGAAGGCAACAGACTGAATGAGGAGGTGAGTGAGGGTTGATGAGGGTATGGTACCGTCCTCTGTGTGTGTGTGTGTGTGTTTGTGTCTCTTCCCCTGGTTGTTGGACTGCAAAGGAAGAGGTAGGCTTCATATGACAGGTTACGGCCCTTTGTCCTTGGTGATCATAATTAATGCCCCCTTCATGCATCTCCCTCTCTTCGGTTTGCTCTTTTGTGTCGCTCTCTTATTTACTTTACATGCGATGTGTTTGGTTTGTGTGATCCCGTTGGCGAGATCTGACAAGTGTGTTCCAATCCTGTCTTCAACTTCCACCATCTGATGCATTTACAGAAGTGCAGTGGTCTATTCACTGAAGCTGAATTGACAGTTTTCAAGATGCATCACGTTGATTTGGAGAAGGAAGCACAACATTTCAAACTCATCGAACCCCAGTAGATTTGATGTCTTCAGCTGTGTTAGAAAAACTGATTCTGCTGTTGACAACAATAAAAGTACAAAAGGTCAATTCTTTCTCAAAGTTTGTTCTTCTTTGACAGGCTGAGCTGACTTTCTGTGCCGGCGACGTAATCACCGTTTTTGGTGAAATAGATGAAGATGGTTTTTACTTTGTAAGTATTTAACATTTTGCCTGGCTGTCAAAAAAAACAAAATGACGCCTTTAAAATGCTCTTTTTAGCTGCTGGACTTTTGTCGCCTTCTTCATTGTTGCAGAGCTTTCGGACATTTCTTTTGAATTTCTGCAGACTTCATCTCTTAAGATTCAGTGTATTGTAAAGAAAATGCTGCACCTTACAGAAACGTGTGGTCATACCACATCAAACCCACAACAAGAAAAATGCTATACATTTTTTTGAACTCCCCAAGGAATCCATTGCTGTAAATAATCTACTCTAAAATAAAATACAATCTCCTGCCTGGAGCCACATTCACATTCAAGGTTGCAAACGTGTAATAATTTTATTGACTTCATGACAGGCTTACAGTACCTTACAGAGTTAAACAAATTAATCACTATTTAAAGTCAACTGTCACAGATTAATACTGATTGTCTTAAACGGCAACATGGGGATAATTATTCAAATAAGAGAAATTTTAACAACTTCTTTGGAGCAAAACACGGTCCAGTAAGTACATTTTCGAGGTACCCGAGAAAAGATGTTACAATGTGTGTAAAAGGTCAGATTTGAGGTGTTAAAGTTAACCACAGCTCAGATTTCTGTTAGATGTCCAGACATTTCTTTGATTAGCTATCCACATAATACATTAAGGCTGGACGATATAGAAAAAAAAGCTTATCAATAAAATAGAAATGATATTGATCGATAATTATCAACAAATTCAAAACATATATTTTAAGTGTAGACCTGGCCATTTTACGCTGTGGCTTAGCGACCGATTTTTAGATACAGTACTCTCAAACACTGAATACAAACTCAATCTTTTATTCAACCAACTTTTTACCAAAGCTGCAAGCTTTTAACAAAGAAAAAAGAACCCATGCTCTCTGAACTCTTTGAAGGGGGCGGAGCTTTGTTCCTGGGTTAGGATTTGTGATTGGTTGGGAGGATGTAATGACTGTAATATTAACCTACTTGACAGGGAGAATGCAAAAGGAAGAAAACCTATTATTCTATTGAACTTTTTATTGACCTTTTTCCATCATCGATATACGTCTATCGATCGCTATATATTCTTATTGAATTATTGTCCAGCCCTACAATACATCCAATCTGAGCAAATACCTTCTAGAAAGCTCAACCAAAGAAATGCTTTATGTACATGAGGTAGAGAGATTGTGTGTGTGTGTCTAGCATCATAGTTAATTAACAACTAACTAGCAGAGAGTAAGGTTCCCTGGACTGTAGATAATTGGCAGCACTAGCTAACAAGATGATGCTGCAATGATTGTTTGGTTTTATCCCAGAGAAACACAAAGAGAAAACACATTTCCAGTCATTGATGATATGGAGCTACTTGTCAGCTAAAGCGGCAGGACCTCCACAGGAATTACAAAAGTGGACACTGAAACTTCTGACCTTTTCTCATTCTGACGATCTAAAGTAGGTTTGGAGATGTTGAAGTCTGTTTTTTTGTTTTGTTTTTTTTTGTCCAGGGTTATAACGTGCCTTGCCACAGAGCAAAGCGTGTTAAAAGTCTATATGTCCAGCGAACAGCCTCTATTTCAATACAGTTCAAACTATATGGTGTAACCTGAAAGATAAATTGTGCACGACAAAGGAGCTTTTCATTCGTTGAACTCCCGGGCCCAAAGAAAGCTGATATGAAACACAGAACAGTTAGACAAAAGGGTTATTTTTCCCCCTTTAGATTCATGATACAAAAAAAAAACAACCATGCTCTATTATTTACAACACTGTTATTTAGGTTTTCTGAGCTGTCTGACATGCCTGAAAATGTCAGTAGTTAAAGGAAATAGTATTGTCAGCTGTTTTTAGGTTTTGCTTTTTCCTTTTGCTACAAAGCAAAATTGGCTAAATATACTCAACGAGCTGCGATTGCATATTTTTAGGGGTTCTAACTGATAAAACCCCTCAGAAACTCACATCAGCTTTCCGTCTCACCTTTTAGCTCCCTCATGTCTGAGTCACAGCATCAAAAAAATCACAAATGACAAGAGGCGACATTTGAACACCACAGCAGCCGCTGGGATCTAACTGTGCTTGTGTTCTCCACAGGGCGAGCTCAATGGACACAAGGGGCTTGTTCCTTCCAACTTTCTAGAAGAAGTGCCTGATGATGTAGATGTTTTTCT
Organism: Fundulus diaphanus; assembly: GCA_037039145.1. NCBI lineage: Eukaryota > Metazoa > Chordata > Actinopteri > Cyprinodontiformes > Fundulidae > Fundulus > Fundulus diaphanus. The sequence goes on along the minus strand of CM073127.1, from coordinate 39,443,733 downwards.
CACCGATTCCCCATCTCGGTATCCCCAGGACACTCCAGCGAGGATAAAGACCAAAAGGGTACATGCTCCTTCGCAGTACTAGCCCTCTGTCATCCATTTACTCTTTTCCGTTCCCTCTATCTCCTTTAGTTTTGTGTCTGTGAGTGTGCGTCTCTCATTGATTAAAAGGGATTTTTGACTTCAGAGCATTATACTGTAAATAAATAGATGTTTAAGATCTATGAAAAAAAAAGTCTAAACTTACAGAGGTACCTTTATTTTTCATGTTTACTACTGTGAAAGGGGAAGGGTTTGCATTGTATAATAAATGGAAATACTGTATTCATAAAGCATTCTCAGAGAGAGTGAACTGAACAGGCACACACTCCTGTGACTTTTTACCCGTCTTGGAAAACAACCGTGACCACCTTTTGCACATGCCCATGTAACATTCTAACAGATGCTTTATGAATATATTCTGTGTTTGATCAGATTTTTTTTCTGTTAGAGTAAATAGTTTTGTTGTACTGAAAGACGAACTATGTAGTCTGTAGCTCAGCATGGTATATAGTCCAGATGCATGGCCCCTTGAACATTTTCTAAAAAGATTCCAACTCTAGCATAGTACAACTTTTGTATCTATTCCTGAATGCCTTGTTTTTGTAAATTGCTTTCTTGTAAAGTAGCGAAGGTCTTTAGCTTATGTTACCATCAGAGAACCATTTCAGAAGTAATTATTTGCTAAATGAAAATTTGTGATGTTAATTTTGTGTTTAACAGATGATGCAACTGTTGAAATATTTATAGGTGTCATTAGATAATTCTTTCCATATGTTGTACTTTGCCATTTTTGTAGTGCTTACTATTAAAATGCCATCACCATATTTTTTTTATATCTTTTCCTCACCTGCTTGGCAAAACAGAAGAAGAGTGTTCATTTCACACCTTAAAGGCTCTGTTTCCGTCACGTAAGTGAGCAACTGAGGATACCAAGATTACGCTCTCCTCGTCTAATGTAGATGGCAGGGGTATGCTTAGTTTCTGGTATGGACTCTCTCTGTATGGCCTTTATTCTTTGGGACTACTGCTCCTTCTAGATGGTTCAGCAGACATCCTCTTCTCACCAAAACATTCAGCTTTGTTTCTTACATGGTAACCCTTACCCTAGCCAATGCATTAGACAAGAAGTGTGGTATCTTCAGTTGTTTCTCTGAGTGTTGTACATGACAATGTCCGTCTCCTGCAAAAAAGTCTCCTGCTGTAACTCATGATATGCTGAAAGGCCGTTCTTGCACAATTGCACTATAAATGAATTTTAAATATAAATAAATAAATCATTGCAATCAATAGTACTGCAAATAATCAGACTTCCAACAGTGCAGTAAGGTAGAAGGCATCAAGTGGAGACCTGTCCTGATTAAGTTGAACATTTTAAATTTTACACCAAGATTTATTTTTCTGAAAAAAATCTCTTCATTTTCACATTTTATTTAAATTACAGTAAACCAAATATTAAAACAAAGTAATTTGGTCAGTTCATAAAAATGATGTTGATATCACTGGTCCATAATATGAAAAAGCTAACAAGTCCCTCTGAGATATGACATGTTAACCGTTTGATGATTGGGTCCTCAGACCGTACTGCCATAGAAACAGACCATGCTGGGTAAGAAAAAAAGTCACTAGCTGAGTCCAAATACACTTCTGAAATGAGATCTCTCATTGAACTAAAAAAAAGTGTGGACGCACATTTTGTTCAATCCTATATTTAAAAGAAAAGATTTATATACCAAAGATCCAGAAACAAGATAGTTTTTCTCTGATTTACTTGAAATGCACATTCATGATGAAAGTGGATCACTGTCTTGTTTTAGCCCCAAATATGTCCACCAACAGGAAATTAGCACATTTGAACAAGCAGCTATTCACACTGATGCAAAAGGGAATAACACACCCAGGTGCTTACCCAGGTTGTTCACTGATAGCCGCTGCATGTCTCTGAGGGATTCCAGAACCAAAGCAGGACTACCTAAAGATCTACTAGTGTTTAGCTGCTCTTTAATGGTTCCTATAAGATATAGCTTTGATTCCAAACCCGTACCAACTGATTGACAAGAGCAGCGTTAGAAGGGAAAATGTATTTCCCCGATTTAACAGCTTATTTGGCACAAGTTTCTGACACATGTTGAAATTTAGGCCCTCATCTCAAATTAATTAATCAAAATATATATTTTTTTAAAACATGACGTTTCTGCATATTTTCCAAATCCATACTTTTATCCAGACGCTTCTTAGCTTTTTTCTCTCAAAACATTCATCTCAAATTCTTCAAATCTGGAAACCACTCTGCTGAAGTTGGCTTCTCCTTTAGTTTCTATCTAACTTGTCAAATCTGGACTAACTTGCCCTTAGCGTCCAAACTCGATCCAGTTTAAAACCCTAATTTATGAGGGTCTACAAGTCAAATCCATGAATGTGTCCAGTCTTTATTTAGATGTGCATTTATGTGTGGGTTCTCCGTGAGTAACTCCCAACTGTGTGACGTGACGCAACATCGTTTAAATACGCATCAGTCTGAGTCAAGGAGGTAATGAATAGTGCTGGTGAAGATTCTCAGTCATCCTTTCATGATGAATCCAAAAAAAGGTTAAAAAACTAAACAGATGGACTTCTAAACGTTTCGCTTCCTATCCAGGAAGCTTTCTCAGTTCAGGCGAAACGTCTTCAGCTTCAGAATAGAAGTCCGGTAATGGAATACGGAGAGAGAAAAAAACGCATCTGGAAATTGTTTTACTTCTACATTTTTCCCCCAGAAATCCTACAGTTTTGGAGAAAATTGTAAAACTGATGCAATTTCCGAAAAGCAAACAAAACTACTGTTGCTAAAGATTAAGGAGGTACGTTAATTAATGCGCCACGTTGAGGACAAAAGCTCTCTGATCATCAGGGCAACTTAAAACGCATTTCTTGAAAAAGACACTGCATAGCCTCCGACTTTTGTCCCAGAGTCTCACTTTACATATATTTACATTTACTGCACTACAAATTGGGTCATAAAGTCTTGACAGAGACTGCCTTGGGTAACCTTTTCTTTTCTGAAGTGCAATTGAAAAGAGCCTTTTAGCTCATGATTACAGAACAGTAATGGTGACTAGTAGTATCTTTGTAACTCAGTTGTACCAGTAAATATTTATATTTAAGAGATGCAAGAAAGTAAATGTGATTATCAATATGTCCCCAATTGTAAATCTGTCCTTTTTCATAGTCATATTTTTGGGAAATGTCACATTTATGTGAATGTTAGTTAAGTCCATCCTTACTTTTTTTTTTCTTTAGTAACTTCAAAAAAAAGAAAAAAATGGTACCTGACAGAGGGGGTGGGAGGGAGGGGTCTTTATCCAAGTGCACAGCGCAACATCCAGGGAGGTAGGCGTAGGAGCTCTATGGTGGCCCTGCAGAGACAGAAAGGACTTAAGAAAAGGTGGGAAGTAGTGACTGTAGTTTGAGAGACGATTGGCTTTTTAACACCCACAACTGTCCCTTACGGGTCTTCCATTAGGTTCCTTTGGACAAATCGGGTCCGCACAGAAGAGCGCCCTGTCCCACAGTGCGTCCACACATCCTCGACTATGGCCCCGCCACCGTGGGGCCCGGCAGTCCCTTCAGGCCCCCTATGGACATGTACTCCTCCAAAAAGAAAAGGGGACTGCTCTCCAAAGGGAAGACACTACTATTACAAAGACTTTGCGCTGTAAAATAAGTATTGAAAATAGTGGCATCCACTTATACTGTAAAAAGAAAAAAGAAAATAAATCCAAAATGCAGTGCACAGGTGGCATTCGCAAGCTTAGCAAATGCTTTATTCTTTTACATCTGTTGTATATTCGACTTTGTATTTTTGTTATGGGTTCATATGCTCCATATTTTCAATAACATTTCATATTATGGGCCCATGACCTCAAGGTGATGTGTCGTGCTGCGCACCTCCATGTCTGTGGCTGATGACGTGTCACAAAGACAGCCACGAGCGCTCTGCACATGCTCAAGCCTTGCATTTTTTAAACTACACAGGTCAGAATCGGGTCTCGGCGTTCAGAAAGCAGAATGTCACAACACGAGACGGCCAAATTACAGCTTGGAGTCCAGACTTAATCAAATGCTACACCTGGAGCATGTGGACTGGACCTGGAACAGAGCAGCCATGAACATGAGGTTTGCGTGCTTTTATTTTTCTTTTCTTTTTACTTCAGCACATTCCCTCCAAAACCCTTGAAAGCACACGCAAAGGTGTTGGGCTTATTATTGAAGTTGGGGCACGCATTTGGGCAAAAAAGAAAGAAAGAAAAAAAAACAAGGAGCTTCTTCTGCATCATTTCAACAGCTGTGCAGCCACACGGCTCCCCGCTCCCCTCCAAGTGTTGGCCACTTGGAAAACAAGCACATTCTGTATCTACCAGAGGGCCTCTGCAGTAAATACCGGTCGATCAAGCCTCCATGCATTTGCCTTACAATCGCACAATGGTTAGTCCTGACCAGCAGTTGCATACCCAACACTCGTTTTGGCGTTTGCAATTATTCCTGACTTGATGCGCAGGGTGACTCCAGTTTTCTAGTGCTGTCAGGCTGCTGTGTTGATGTTGCTCATAAAAAACCCAAAATACCTTGATGAAGCTATAGAGAAACGGTTAAAAGTCCCCTCCATACCCACCGATTAAGGACTCGTGTTGTGCCACCGTATGATGCATTCCAAAATAATTGGATTAGTTGACAAGAGAACCCTAAAAAGGTAGTTATTCTATCAGAATCAACATTATTGTGCTGTAGTTGACTTCAAGCATGCAACCCTTGGACTGTAGGTTTCGTTACTCAACAGCAGTAAACTATGAGACACAAGGCTACCTCTACGCTGCCCTTCCTATCTCTCCAACTGTGATTTTACAGACCAGTCTGTCACCGATGCCTGTTGTATGTCTCAAATTACGTTGCTGCAGGATACAAGTACTGTATGTCAATATATCCAGATATCTACACCTTAATTTAGTGAATGTACAAAGAATTGAAAAGCCAATGTATTACTATCCAAGCTGCCCAAAAAGGATTGTGCAGACGTCCGACTTGGTGCATGAGATGATCAGTCCGCCTCCTCCCCATCTCCTCCTGCCGTTTTCCATTTCATCCTCCAGCACATTTCAAATTGAGCCTATGTTTTCTATATACAAGAGTTAAACTGCCAAAAAAAAAAGAAAAAAAAAAAAAAAGAGGGAAGAATGTATGCAAAACATTCTGAAACTTTTACAATTTTTGGCCTAAGCAGCCAAGATAATCGACAGTAAACTGATGACCATCTGTTCCTCTTTATGGACCATGTCCGCAGACATTTGCTTTTATTTGAGTGACTGCAAATCTTTTTGTACTTTGTCCATTTGTAAAATTGTTTTTAAATGTTTATACTTGATTTTCAAACTGCCTTTTTTGTACATTTAACTTTCTAATCAGACAGTGCAAGCTTCCCCATGGTGTCTTTAAGAGCATATTATGTCTGCAATTGTATGCTAGCTTTCTGAGAAGAACTTATCAGCGTATACTGATGGTTACAAATTATTGTGTGGGTGTGCATGTGCAATCTTTTTTTTAAAGACAAATAAATTTAATATTTTTTAATGTTTGTGTCGTCTTGAAATGCCAGCTTACATACACCGAGGACACTGAAGAACATTTATTGAGAATTACAAATTAACATGTTGCTCAAGCAACTCCATAAATCTCTATTCATCCATTTTGATATTAACTAACATCTTGCTTGAAAAAAAAATATCCATCTGGTGAACAAGGAGACAGCAAAGAGCTGTCTTTGACTTAGTTAAAGATATCCAACTGTGCCCCTGAAGACAACTTAACATGTCTGGTACCATGTAAACTTTTCTAACAGAAAATCACACAGGAAACAAGAGTGAACAAGACAAACTGGTTCTTAAAGGTAGAAAAGATAGTCGTCGAGCTTCACGTTGGGCTGCTTGTGAAGGCTCTGCCCAACAAGGAACGCCAGCTTATGGCCGTACTGGCAGGGAGCAGGTACCCGGATGATTCCCTAAAGCGCAGATGGGGAGGAGAAAAGCACATCATCTAAGAGAAATAAATAATCGCTGCCATTAAACAAGATTAATCATATCCAAGATTTACGATGAGCTCCGTTACATTCTAGATATAATTTTCACTGAGCCCGTGTAGACCAGCAGAGTCCCGACTCAATACTTCAACAAGCAATAACGTTCAAATTTACAACCTCCTTTTAAACAAAGCAGATGCTGTTAATGTTCACTTTAACTGAGCAACTCTGTTCGGTTGAATAAGAAATTCTTTAAACTATTAAGCGGTTTCTAGCAAATTTTTCCAGAGAAGAAAAAGGTGACATTTATCTGCTCATTGATTTCACATACAGAAATCAAAAGAAACTTGAATCAACCCAGCCCACCTGCCAGTTGTAGTACATGTGGCAAAGCTTGTACGTCAGCCGCTGCATGTGATCAGGCTTGAGTCCGCTGGTGTCGTAGACGACGTTGTAGTGTGTTGGCGACACGCTTCCACACCTCACGGCCTGGCTCACGATGTAGAAGTCGTACCTGGTGGGGAAAAAAATTGAGATTTGTTTTTATTTCCAACTACAACATGAACACATGGTTACAGGAGTGGGTGTAAAGCCACAAGCAGAACGTACCACTCCGGACGGGTAATCTCTGTGTCGATGACGGTGCCTGGTGGAGGGTTGGTCAGCTTGCCCCCGATATTGGTGAAAAACCTGCTGCCGACGCGCTTCTTGACCACCACCACACTTAACTTGGGCCTACGATGACAACATGAAGAGGTTTATAAAAATAAATTACACTGGTCAAGTGTTTATATATTTAATAGATGTCATTCTCACTAAATATCTGGGTGAGATAAATTGCTTGGATCACCTGCGTATGAGCAACAGGTCTTTAAAGAGGACATATTATTCTGGTCAACTCTTCCTTTCCACATTTTATATCAATCAGTTATGGTCTATATAAAGTGGAACTGCAACGCTTTGGTCTGATGTCCTCATTAATTTGCACCATGTTCCCAGTTTTTACCCCAGGTGTGTCTGAGAGCAGGTCATTGTGGTGCTGTCCCTTTAAATCTAAGAGGCACTTTACACTAGGGGTGAGCGATATATCGAATACACTCGATGTATCTCGAGTTTTCCTCCGCACGATGGTTAAAATGACTTTATCGCAACCATCGAGTGTAAATTTTCATGGCAAGATTGAGCCGCTGTATTTAATTCACTGTGAGTTTAGTTTTTCCCACATGCTGTGAACGCATCACTCGCTCCTCCTCCAAGCCAGAAAGCGCTCTGGCGCAAACACCATGACACCACCACCACCAGCCTGAACCGTTGATACAAGGCAGGATGGATCCATGCTTTCATGTTGTAGACGCCAAATTCTGACCCTACCATCCGACTGTCGCAGCAGAAATCGAGACTCATCAGACCAGGCAACGTTTTTCCAATCTTCTATTGTCCAATTTCGATGAGCTTGTGCAAATTGTAGCCTCAATTTCCTGTTCTTAGCGTAAAGGAGTGGCACCCGATGTGGTCTTCTGCTGCTGTAGCCCATCTGCCTCAAAGTTCGACGTACTGTGCGTTCAGAGATGCTCTTCTGCCCACCTTGGTTATAACGGGTGGTTATTTGAGTCACTGTTGCCCTTCTATCAGCTCGAACCAGTCTGGCCATTCTCCTCTGACCTCTGGCATCAACAAGGCATTTCCGCCCACAGAACTGCCGCTCACTGGATGTTTTTTCTTTTTCGGACCATTCTCTGTAAACCCTAGAGATGGCTGTGCGTGAAAATCCCAGTAGATTAGCAGTTTCTGAAATACTCAGACCAGCCCTTCTGGCACCAACAATCATGCCACATTCAAAGTCACTCAAATCACCTTTCTTCCCCATACTGATGCTCGGTTTGAACTGCAGGAGATTCTCTTAACCATGTCTACATGCCTAAATGCACTGAGTTGCCGCCATGTGATTGGCTGCTTAGAAATTAAGTGTTAACGAGCAGTTGGACAGGTGTACCTAATAAAGTGGCCGGTGAGTGTATATGTCTTAAGCACAAAAGAGCACCTTTAATTCAGGTTTATTTTGTCAGATTTTTTCTTGGTGTTCCTTTTGGCTGCTGGGATGTTCTGTTTCTAAGGTCCAGCGCTGACCATGAAAGAGCTCTAATGTGACAATATTGTAATTTGTGAAAAGCTTCTATGTGCAGCTGTGGTTAAAAAATGGCTAAAATATAACATTTTAAATTCATTTTTATTTTGCAATGAATTTTTCAAACAAAAAAAATTGACACGTTAATATGAGATATACCAATGCAACTTTAGGCACTATGTGGCTAAAAAACATTTGTTATTCAAGGTTATTTGAACATATCGTGATATATATTGTGTATCGTGATATAGCCCAAAGATATCGTGATATTAGATTTTCTTCATATCGTCCACCCCTACTTCACACCCTGTGTGTATTTCTAACATCACTTCTTTGCTTCAGGATAGATTTCCTGCATGTTTTCCCCATGATTATCCAAACCTGGAAAAGGCTCACATCCAATTCGATACAGACTGGGTAGGAACCCTGATGTGAACAATACAGGTGTTCTCTACAGGAAACCAATTCATAGTACCTCCAAATGAAAAAATAAAGAAGCTTATGCATGTTTCATTTTGAGGAAATCTTATAACCATCTAACTCACTCATAGTCTTGGCCCATGGACCTGATGGAGTCGATAATCTGTGCCACCTCATAGTTGACAACGCTGTGCAACTGGCCGTCTCCTACGCCGTCCCGGTACACAATGATGCGGGATGGGAGGCAGTTATTGAACTTCAGGTAGTCTTTCAGGGCACCTGCATGAAAACGGCCAGTTATCTGTTAAATATATGACTGTTTTCTAACGTAAAAATGTGTGTTTACACTACTACTTACCAGTTAAGGCCATTTTCAGTCCATCCATGATTTCCTGAGCTTTGTGCTGCAGGACACACTTTGAGTACCACCTTGGGAGAAAGGTAACATGTTACTACATGCCTCAATACAAAGACTGAGAGGTCTTAAACAACCAATTCAATCCAATAATGTGCAAATGTTAAGCCAAAAATGAGCAGGACTGAAGAAGCATGCACACTGACAGTCTGTTACGGTTACCAACCTGCTCATGGTGGGGTTCAGACTCGCCACCAGAGCGCCGACAGACCGCTTCCCAGAAGACATGTCATGGTAGCAGTCGATGCCCACGATCATCAACTGTTTGAGCTGCACACATTAGTTTAGTCGTTTAGTGTGATGGTCAGCTGAAATGTGTTAGTGCTACACTTTATTTTTCTTAGAATTCCAAGGCTTAACTTTGCAATATCTCAATAAAACATTATGAAGACATCGACCAGAAAGGGCTAAGGATGGAAATGTGTAACCTTAAGAAATCAAGATATTAGGCAGGAATGAAACGGTCCATATCACGAAGAGAAAGTTGGATTCTCCTGCCCAGGTTTAGGTTTCTAAAAGCAAAACACCAACTCAAAGAACTTACAGGGATCTCCACACTCCACAGCTCTCCCCCCATCTTGCAGGCCATCTGCAGAGCAATCTTGGTTGCCACGGTCAGGAGAGCCTGAGGTCGGCTCAGGGTGCGGGCCAACACACACTGGCTTGGAGTTGGACAGTCCAGACAAAGGTACTTCTTAACACTGTCATACTTGTCCTTGTTGAGGTTGGGAAGGACAACCACCACCTACAAATATTCATTAAAAAAATATACTTGAAACAGATTTTAGTCAAAGATCTTCACATTTCACAAATGTAGCAAACCTTCACATTTTTAGAGGCATACCTGTAAGATTTTTGTGACACAGCAGTTCTGTGCCGTTTGCTTATTAAGGTAAAAGCTAAACTAGATTTTTAGTCTGCATAATGTTAATATAAAAAAATTTTTACTCTTCTAATCAGGGGTTAACTTCAAACATGGGGCTATGAGGGAACAAGAGCCAGTTTCCATCTAGTCACCTGTAATTTGTGTGACAGAACACTGTGTGGCGCTCTTGTGCCTTCAATCAAAAAGAAATCGAGGCTATTCCTTTAATCTCAAAGGACAATTCTCTAGTCTTTGATGCACCAAGTTTAAAGAGCATTTTCTTTCAAGTTTGACTGGTGTAAATATTATCTAATTGATGGCACTTTATGATTAAACATACTGCCAAACCATTTGCCATTATTCAATTTATAAGTGGTCCATATAGGTGGGATAAAGACTGACGGAACAATGGTGGACAAGATCCCCAGAAAGATCTGGATAAACCTGCTTTCATGAAACATTGGTAACCTTAGGAGAAAGGCTCCTTGGGGTCCTCCATCTTGCATATCTGGCCTTCCCTGTTTCACACATTGATTAACAGCCTTTTGAAGAGTCTTAGCAAGACAATCTGCTACGGTCATTATTAGTTTAGACTGGTTTATATTTAATACATTCATTTTTCTGTTTTGATATCACTGACAAGCAACGTTTTTATTCCCGTGTTGGACTATGTGAAATCAACTCCTAGTTCGCAGTGTGTTCCTCTGCCTGTTGAAGATCCAGAATATCCCGACACGTACCATTTGTGTGTCGGGTACAACGTTGTGCTGCAGAGCTTTGAGGAGAGCAAGCTGATGATCTTCAAACTCAATCCTGGGGGGAAAGGAAAATAAGGCGTGAAGAAAAAAAATAAACTAAATCAAACACAATTTCACCTACTTTGCAAGAAATAAAAAGTTAAAACTTGTTTTATTGCCAGTGAGGATTAACAACTAAACTGCAACTTCTTTGAAACAGCTAAACATGTTAAAGGAGACAAATGGCAACAAGTTTCAGAAATGTGAAACTGAAAGTTGCGTATTAAAATAAAGTGGAATATTTGCAAGGAGCTACCATATTTTTCAGCCTATAAAGCACACTTAAAATTTTCAAAGTTTCTCAAAAATTGATGGTGTGCCTTATGTGATTAAAGTTGTGCTTACTGACGGATTTTATGTGGTACAATGTGCTCAAAAATATGTTAAAATGTGTAAGTACGACTTTGCTTAGCAATGAAGCCACTCCACTCAATGGAGCATTACGGTATAGTGTCACTACCTGATCAGACTCCTGAGCTGTCTACAAGACTGCCTGACTGTAATGCCTAAACTAGAAGTGCATTTATGTAAAGGCCCCCCACATACTCGGGCGTACGTCACTCCGTGGAGGTCCGTGAATACTCCAGGCATACTCTGCGCATACAGGTACGTGTCACACTCTTGGAGGTAAGAAGTCTTTACATCGAACTGTTTTATATGCGACACTGAGCTGCTCCAAGCGGGCGGTCGCAAGGACGCGCAGCATCACAGTCCCTCTGTTCTCAGAGACAGGTGGGAGCCTGCTAGAAAAGAAACGTCTCTAGGTGCTCAGCTAGCTGATCACACTTTTTAACATCTGTGCCGCCGCTTCGTCCCACTGGCAGAAAATGTGGGAATTGTAGGAATTTGCCACAAGAAATGTAGACAACAGTACGCTCATCTGTGAAGGGTAAAACGTCTGGAGAGTCAGCGTGAAGTCCACAAAACTCTCAGTATGCGCACATTACGCCAGAGTATGTAGGAGCATTTAGGCAGCACGTGCCCACCGTACGCGCTAGCAATAGTAAACCTAGTAACTTAATTCAATATAAAAGTTACGTTTATTTTGGCCTCATGTTAGAAACAGGGCAGTGTAGTCCAACTACTCTGTCCTCCCAACAGAGACGGATAGAGAGCTGTGTACGGTCTGACAAATACGGTACTTACACAGTAGGCCTTTGCATGCGGATACCCAGGGGACCCGAGACTTTGTGGAGGGTTTGCATGAGGGACTGCGCCTCATTGCCGTTACGGCGGGAGTGAAACAAAAGCCAGTTCTCCAGTGGAGGAGCGCTCATCACAGGTAGGCCACGCATTTCTCTGGACCAGTCCGCTGATTGGGGGTTGTACTCGAACTGCAACACAAAACGTCATCATATAAATTGATGATGCATTAAATTGATTCCAAGAACAAAGGTTTGGATGGAAAGAAGCACCGATTGTGATCCTTGGAAAATCCTCTCTCCTCTGAGGACTCTGCCCGTCAGGTTGAGAAGCTGCTTATCGAAGCTGATTCCCCACTTCGCCAATTCTTCCTGGGCCTCAGTGTTCCTTGGAGGGAGAACAAACTGTTGACGGCTTCAATCTAAGCTCAGGAACACATTTGCTCAGAGGCAGACAAATAATTGGTGTTCGCCATTCAACACAATATCTCACAAAAATTAGTGAACCCCTCACATTTTTCTCCGATCTTGTCAGGAGACAACACAGACGATACGACTCTGGAATAATGTAACGTAGCCAGTATACCACTTGTAAAACTGTACATTTACTCTCAAGATAACTCAGCCATTAAAGTCTAAACTGCTGCCCTGATGAAAATGCCTAACTGGTTCGCCACGTTGGAATACTGCCGATTCCAACGTGATAACGACCCCAAACACACCTTCAAGATGACCGCTACCTTGCTAAAGAGGCTGAGGGTTAAAGTCCTGGACTAGCCAGACTTAAACTCCGTTGGGCATCCTCAAACAGAAGGCAGAGGAGTTCAAGGTCTCCAACTACGGCTGGACAATATAGAAAAATAGGCTATTGATAAAATAGAAATCACATTGGACCGATAATTACCAACAAATTCAGATCATAGATTTTAAGTGCAGCCCTGCCCATTTTATGCTGTTGCTTAGTGACCCATTTATAGATAAAGAACACACAAACACTCAATTCAAACTCAACTCTTTATTCAACCAACTTTTTACCAAAACTGCAAGTTTTTAAAAAAGAAATAAAGAACGTTCTCTGAACCCTTTGAAGGGGGCGGAGCTCGGTTCCTGGGTCTGCTTTGTGATTGGTTGGGAGGATGTAATGACTAATATTAACCTAGATGGCTAGAATGCAAAAGGAAGGAAAACTGTTATTCCATTGAATTTTCTATTGATCCTTTTTTTTCTGTCATCGATATACGTCTATCAATTGATATATATTGTTATTGAATTATCGTCCAGCCCTGTCTCCAACATCCAACACTTTAGTGATGTCATCATGGACGACTGAACAGGGTTCCCTTGGCAACCTGTAAAGCTCTAATAAACTCCATGCCCAAGAAACCCAAGGCAGTGCTGGAAAAATAATGGTGGCTACACAAAATATGGAACATTTGGGCATAATTTGGACATTTTCAGCTTGGAGTGTACTCACTTTTTTGTTGCCAGCAGTTTAGACAATGATGAGTTAATTTGAGGGGACAACTGGTTACACTGTTATACAAGCTGTACACTGACTACATTGCAACAATGCGTCGAAACTTCAGTGACTGATAATCAAATGATGCAGTAAAACATTTACAAAAATGTGAGGAGTTACTGTATATTGTGAGATACTGTATATTGACACAATGGGATGGGTTAAGACAATTTCATCTAACACCTTAAAAGAAAAAAAGATTTTTTTTTTCCAAGGCTTGGAAGTATTTCCTTGCTGATGTGGTCATAAAGCAGGGGTCATCAACTCTGGTCCACGAGGTCCGCTGTCCTGCAACTTTTATATGTGTTCCTGCTTCAACACGAATGAGTCAAGAAATCCGGTCATTAGCAGGACTCTGAAGAACTTGACTGCAGATTGAGGAGTAATTAAAAAATCTGATTCAAGGGGTGTTTGCTCAGGGACACATCTAAAAGCTGCAGGACACCGGACCTCAAGGACTGAGGTTAAAGAGAGCCGTCTTAAAGCATTTAAACTGATTCATATATTGGTTTCCACCTACTTGTGAATGTTGGTTATAAATCTGTTGAGCCGTGTCTCCCTCTGATCTGGGTTCAGTCTGGTGTGCGAGCTCAACTCCTTCATTATGGCAAAGTCACTTCGCATCTTATCGGTCAAGCCTAGAAAAGATGTTTCACTCTCAACTCCATTTCAAATTCTAGATGACATCAGTGCTTTTAAGTGCCGACAGCTAGAGCTCCATCCTGGCCAGCCAGATTGATAATATGTAGCACTCTACGTTCCGCACATTATTAATACGGGACTGCTGCCATCAAATCTGTTTGGGGAAAGGAGGGACATTCAGCAGAACTCTCTGAGCTGATTGGACGAAGTGACACCTAGTGCCCGCCTCGCAAAGCTCGGTTTTAGCCAATCCCGGTATCAAATTAAAACGTAAGCAGCAGGCATCATGAAAAACCACAAGAAGGTAAGCTAGTCAAGGCACTTCCTGATAGTAGAACCTATCAAAGAAGCGATTGAAGCCGGAGCGGTACAAGATGGATTCTCATGCGCTTGTGAACATACAAACGCCACGATAATTCATCTTGCAGGCTAGGTTACTAGAGCTCCAGAATATATCAAATCAGTGTGTACAATATGGCAATCACAAAGGACCGTCTGGACAATACTTAGTACAATAAACTACATGAGTCCCATGCAATACCGCTCAGCATATCAACAACATATCTGGCCAGTTGGATAGAGTCTCGCCTTTAGTATCTACGCCTGATGTACATATTTAGTGGCTGAGGTGCTGAGCATGGTGACGACATTGGAAAGGGTAAAGAAACAGGAAAATGTGGGTTCACTGTAATTGAAGTTGTCAGCACAGTAGATATTAAAGGAACTATACCTGAATCATTTTTTGTTTGGTTGGCAAAAATACTTTATGTATTACGACTAAAAAGACATAATTTGATAATCACAATTGACTAATTCATCACGCGAGTCCAGGCTTTTCTGTAGGAATAAGCAGCGAACACAAGACAACCTGGGACGAATTTTCACTGCCAATGACACAACGAGGTACGGAGCCGTTGCTGAGCAGAAGCTCCACCAGGGGCTGCACAACACGATATGTAAACAGAACCTGGTGTCCAAGTGTTGACCATTCACACAGGAAAATATGATTTACCCGAGACATAGTCAATTATGGCAAAGGAAATGAAGAAAAGTCCCTCGATGAAGCCATGTTTGCTCCAGAGGATTGTGCACGAGGCGTGCGTTTAGTCTCATGCATGTCGACGGTTTCTCATTGGAGAAAAACAGTTGGGGGGCGGGGCTTACAGTTCAAACTAAACTTTGCGCGGTTTTCGCGGACATTACGAGCCGGTGGAACTGGCTCTTTAATGAACCTTCAAATAGATGCAAATACATTTACACTCCTGTAACAAATGAAAGAATCAAACCTTGAAATGTTATAGCTTAAGGTTAGATATAGAAGGAAGACAACCTGTGAGGTAGCACAGTTCTGGCACAAGCATAGCTGGGCCAGGTGGGGGCGCTCCAGCAGGGCCCATCCTCTTCACATGGCTGACCAGCAGCACCTGGTTCCCATCCGTGATGTCCAAACCGTATTGCTACAGAGAAAAAAAAGGCGCAGCACGGGAAGGAAAAGAATCAGGCTGTCTTAAACTCTCACCGTTACCATGATGTCAGAAACGTTTTGCATGTAATCAAATCTGGAGCTCAAAAACTCTGTCTCATGTCTGCATCCGTCACCGTGCATGTGTACCAGGAGTGTCGCGTTTCAACGCTTACGTTCTTGTAGTAGTTCTTGAAGGAGATTTGTGTGTCTCCCCTGGTGAACGTGTTGCTGGGGTTGTGATCCCAAGCAATGTCATCAATCCTGTAAGTTTTGTTGTTGTACCTTAAAATAAAAAAGATTATGTAGGTTATGGCAGGTATAAAACGGGTAAATATTTAGCAGGATAAAAACTTATATTCTAATAGAAGCAACTTAAAGGAGCTGGCAGATCTTACTTTGTGAGGACGATCAGGCCAATAAGCTCCTTGGCGCAGATCTCAGTGTAGCGCTGACTTCCAACCTGCTGCCTCAGGTTGCTCATGAAGTCGAGCACCGTCTCACTGCGAAGCACCTTGTGGCTCACGTCGGTGCACATCATGACGGCGGACTCGTAATTCAGGATGGAGGAGGAGTACCCCGGCCACACTGTTAGTCTATAATTCATATAAAAAGCCCTGGTGAGTGCTAATCTTATTACATTAGTTTTATTTGGGAGCAACGTTAACACTCCAACTTCCCGTGAATAGTTTTTTTTTCTCCTCCTTATTAGTTCATCAGTTTTGAGGTCCTTTGTGATGACTCATTTCTACTAATATAAAACCAGTCTTGTAATTAAAAGATAGTAAGGGTTAGATTTCACTTAATGGGACAAAATAAAAAAAAATCAGCTTCCTAATATTCATGTCAGTTCGTCTCCTGTCGAATATGTTGATGAGCCTGACGAGCTGGGAACCGTTTCCATCAAAATACGTGCTGCACGACGGGTCCATTTAAGGTTATGGTTAAGATGGGTTCCACCTTTCTTGAACCAAACATTACGTGTGCACCAACAAAGTGACCGACTCTCTGAAATGAGGCTCATGAACGGGGTCATACCAACAACGTCCAGTCTGACATAAGCTGGCCGTGTTGGGCATTAAACTTTTTGTCACCGTAGGCTTTAAAGAGTTTAGACTCAAAACAGAACAGGTCCAAAAATAAAAAAGATAAGCTACAACTGTAAATCTTCTACTTAAATCTCATCAAAGTGGCCCAGTCACATTCTGTGACTCTACAAATTTCTACACCAGTAGCTGTCTCTGGTTGCATACAAAGGGTTTCCGATTTAATTGTCGCTTATATTTTATTTCTGTCTATTATACTTTTGCTGTTTGTTGGTCAACTAAGCAGGGTTCCCACACCTTGGTGAACATCAAATTCAAGGACCTTTCAAGGACTTTCCAGGACCAATTTCCTCAAATTCAAGGACCACACGTGGCAGCATTTACCTACTGTGACCGCTGAATCATATTTTAATACAATGCAAATTCAATAAAAGTCTAAACGGCATAGAAGTTGTTGGGTCAGAAGCAATGCAAGAAAGTGGACTTAATTTATAGCCTACATTGATATTGATCATATTCATAGCCTACATTTATATCCACAGTACATGGCTATGCCATACTACATTACATATAAGATGTAGATTAGCCTACCGTTTCATGGAATTTTATGGAAAAAAGTGCAGCATTGAGATGTTTAGAATTATATCAATTTGTTTCACTTACTTTCATCTTTGATTAAGCTAGTTTTTGACTTCTGTTTAAAGTGCCACGGTTGCCAGAAAGCTGCTCAGAGATATATTTAAATCATTCTCAGGCTTTTGTTACCTTTGTTAAAGATACAATTTCAGTGCATTTTACTAACCCTCCTCCTTTACCCGGGTTTGTGGGAGCATGTCCGGGGACATGCTCCCACAGAAGAAAGTTTTGTACCATTTAATTTAAAGGCACCAATCTAGAGCACTTTGATAGAATAATCAAGGAATTTGGTTGGTGATTGATTTTCATGTCTGATTACGGTGTGGTCTAACATCAGATTTACCCACTTGTTGAAACTAACAGTTTTAACCAAAACTTTGATCCATCATGAAAAGCTTTGTGAGGCATTTTTGTCCAAGACACTGATGCTGCAGTAAAGAGATGAGATCCTAAAGAACTACATACCGTCTTCAGTCTTCATATCGCAAAAGGAATCCTGTCACATTTGACTCATTAGGAGAACAAAGGCTTTGCATTTTTAAGTGTTTTTTAATTGACTAATCTTAAAAACATGTTGATTTTAAAATCATAGGCAAAAATAAAAGAAAAGGGGGCGATACCTGTGCTGTCGAATCTCGAATGGATCCTGGGGGTTGTAGTAGTTGCGTCCAATCTGCTGCATGTGGAGGAGTCTCAAGATCCTGTGAAATTAAATACCATGAATGCGACGACTACCAGTTCCCAAGGGTCGCAAACATTACACGGACTCGGTAGAATGGTCAGCAAATTAGTTTAAAGTGGGTTTCATAGACTGCTGAGGTTATTTTAACCCTCTGACCTACCTTCTGAATATGATGTTGTAAAACTGAATACACACTGGTGATGTGGGTGGCAGCTCGTTTGTCAAAGTGATGGTTATCTGAACCTTTTCCCCATTCCTGGTCTCACTGTGGAGTACTGTCTCCTAAAAATTAAAGCTCATTAAAAAAAACAAATCTGAAGAGAGAAACGTTATCAAATCAAGAGAAAGTTATTGTAAAGTTCCCAAAAGTGCAACAATGGGACAACTTGATTGGGTAATAGCAAGTTAGTTGGCTTTTACCCAACTAGTTTGATGGGTGATCAAATATCTGGGAGTGTGTGAGCATATATTTCCCCTTTACAGGTCCATCTCAAAATATTAGCATATTGTGATAAAGTTCATTATTTTCCATAATGTAATGATAAAACTTGAACATTCATATATTTTAGATTCATCGCACACTAACTGAAATATTTCAGGTCTTTTATTGTCTTAATACGGATGATTTTGGCATGCAGCTCATGAAAACCCAAAATTCCTATCTCACAAAATTAGCATATTTCATCCGACCAATAAAAGAAAAGTGTTCTTAATACGAAAAAAGTCAACCTTCAAATAATTATGTACAGTTATGCACTCAATACATGGTCGGGAATCCTTTTGCAGAAATGACTGCATCAATGCGGCGTGGCATGGAGGCAATCAGCCTGTGGCACTGCTGAGGTGTTATGTAGGCCCAGGATGCTTCCATAGCGGCCTTTAGCTCATCCACAGTGTTGGGTCTTGCGTCTCAACTTTCTCTTCACAATATCCCACAGATTCTCTATGGGGTTCAGGTCAGGACAGTTGGCAGGCCAATTGAGCACAGTGATACCATGGTCAGTAAACCATTTACCAGTGGTTTTGGCACTGTGAGCAGGTGCCAGGTCGTGCTGAAAAATTAAATCTTCATCTCCATAAAGCTTTTCAGCAGATGGAAGCATGAAGTGCTCCAAAACCTCCTGATAGCTAGCTGCATTGACCCTGCCCTTGATAAAACACAGTAGAGCAACACCAGCAGCTGACATGGCACCCCAGACCATCATTGACTGTGGGTACTTGACACTGGACTTCTGGCATTTTGGCATTTCCTTCTCCCTAGTCTTCCTCCAGACTCTTGCACTTTAATCTAAATGACATGCAAAATTTGCTTTCATCCGAAAAAAGTACTTTGGACCACTGAGCAACAGTCCAGTGCTGCTTCTCTGTAGCCCAGGTCAGGCGCCTCTGCCGCCGTTTCTGGTTCAAAAGTGGCTTGACCTGGGGAATGCGGCACCTGTAGCCCATTTCCTGCACACGCCTGTGCACCGTGGCTCTGGATGTTTCTACTCCAGACTCAGTCCACTGCTTCCGCAGGTCCAAGGTCTGGAATCGGCCCTTCTCCACAATCTTCCTCAGGGTCCGGTCACCTCTTCTCGCTGTGCAGCGTTTTCTTCCACACTTTTTCCTTCCCACTGAGGTGCCTTGATACAGCACTCTGGGAACAGCCTATTCGTTCAGAAATATCTTTGTGTCATACCCTCTTGCTTGAGGGTGTCAATGATGGCCTTCTGGACAGCAGTCAGGTCGGCAGTCTTACCCATGATTGGTGTTTTGAGTGATGAACCAGGCTGGGAGTTTTAAAGGCCTCAGGAATCTTTTGCAGGTGTTTAGAGTTAATTTGTTGATTCAGATGATTAGGTTCATAGCTCGTTTAGAGACCCTTTTCATGATATGCTAATTTTGTGAGATAGGAATTTGGGGTTTTCATGAGCTGCATGCCAAAATCATCCGTATTAAGACAATAAAAGACCTGAAATGTTTCAGTTAGTGTTCAATGAATCTAAAATATATGAATGTTCAAGTTTTATCATTACATTATGGAAAATAATGAACTTTATCACAATATGCTAATATTTTGAGATGGATATGGGCTCATGGTATAACTGTGTTACTGTTTACTGTGTGAATGTAATCATTTTTATTGAGCTTACCTAAGCTGTTAGCTTAGGTACAATAGTTCATTCACTAAAACAACCCTTAATAAATTCATGCAACACAATGAAAATAGAAAAGAGTAGAAATAATGATTGAGTATATCTTTGCAAAATTAAAATTGTTTTATACCTACATCATATCCTAAAATCTATTGAAACGTTTCAATCTGTGGGGGTTGAACCAGTTAAAAACAATTAAAGCGTCTTAAGGAGCCGCCACAGGTACAGCTGAACGGATTCATCAGCAGGTACCTTGCTGTGCAGTCGGTTAGGCAGGAAAAGCAGAGCTCCATCGAAGCTCAGTGCTGAACCAAGCACTTCTTTATGATGGAAGACTAGGGCAGATCTCAGGCGCCTCGACTCCATTGGGGGGTTAAAGTCCACGTGATACTGATACAGGACCCACTGAGGGCGAGACATGATCCGGAAGTAGTTGGCAGTCAACTTTATGCTCGAACCAGACGATCCTGCAGAAATGTGCGCACATGAGTTTCAGAACCATCCTCTCAAACAAAGAAATGTGAATATTCGGACATACGTCTGTGATAATGGACTGACCGGTCTTTGACTCCTTCACATGCTCCATTGCTTGTCTGGTGAATATTCCTATATCGTTGAAGTCCCGTCGGCGTCCGCCGCGTTCTCCCAGCTTCACTTGCTGAAATCCAGCTGAAATCTGTAGGACATCTGATAAAACCCATTTAAACAGTAAATAAGCACTGTGGTGCAAAACTTAAAGTTAACAATGCAGAGTTAGAAGTTAGAAGTTGTACTATAGCAATTGCTACGGTACGTTCACACCGAACACGGATGAAATGACCTGAGCAGGTGATTTACATATCCTTGTGCAAAAGGCGCAGTCACGATTGGAGCGATGCAATCGGTGCGGTGAGCAGAGCCAAGAACCTGACCTCTTGTCAATTGGTGTTATGTCAACGAATCAGGGACTGGGTGTGGTTGTGACATATGGTGAAGAAGCTTTTTTCAACCACAATGGAAGACAGAATAATGTATGTTGACATGGGATGAAGTAACGAATATTTTTTAGTGGTTTGTTGATCGCTTTGAAAAAAGTTTTTTAATGTTGCCTTGTTAAATCACTCATCGTTCGTTGTCCTCTTTTTTTCTTCATAGTAGGTACACCTGGTCTGGCGTTCTGTTAGCTGTGACATCATCAAGGGAAGACAGATCACCCACTATTACCATCTAATGTAGAACAGATTACTAGATCAATGTGTGCTTCTGTGCTTTTTGTCTCTCTTGTTGTGTCTCTGCTCTGTCTTCTGTAACCCCCAGTCAGTCGAGGCAGATGACCGTTCATACTGAGCCTGGTTCTGCTGGAGGTTTTCCTTCCCGTTAATGGGGAGTTTTTCTTTCCACTGTCGCTTCATGCTTGCTCAGCATGAGGGATTGCTGCAAAGCCATGGACAATGCAGACGACTCTTCCTGTAGCTCTACGCTTCTCCAGGAGTGAATGCTGCTTGTTGGGACTTTGATGCAATCAACTGGTTCCCTTATATAGGAAATTTTTGACCAATCTGTACAATCTGACCCAATCTGTATAATATGATTGAATTTGACTTTGTAAAGTGCCTTGAGATGACATGCTTCATGAATAGGGGGTTTTTACTGACGTCACTGGCCAACTTCCGGTCTGCCATATTGGGTGGTACACTTCCTTATCTCTAGTTGTCCTACACGTATTTTCGTATCGAGAATGGATAAGTACGCCAGCACGCTAGAGCGACCAGATAAGGACGTCTATCTGAGGAAATGTTCCGTGATCGACCATATGGACCCCTATGCCCTCCACGGTGCCTTGTTTAGCCGTAATCCTGATGATTGGCCAAATGTAGAGCACGGCGACATCGTGCATTACCTGGTGTTCAGTGAAAACCCTCTGCACACTCTCGAGGAAATGAGAGCTTACAAGGGTCTAGAGGCTCACGAAGTTAACTGTCGAAGTTATGCACATCAAGGAAATCGCCATCATACGTGGACGGGTGAGTTTTAATAAGATGGTAAAAATGTAAACAATCCGACGCAAATGCGGCGCATGCTTCTGCGGTGGCTGACGGCCGGCGGTGCGCGAAGGCGCTTGGCTGCAGGGCCGCTCGACGCCGTTCCGGGCTTTAATTATTTAAGCAGAACAATGACCAGTGCAAAATTAAGTTGTATTTACCGTATTTACGCCGGCAAAAGCCTACCGGCATAACCCGGAAGTAGCGCGGACGTCACTTTCCATATCGGACGTTTTCGGCTACCTTGTTTGTGGTGTGAGCGCCTATACTTCAGAACAGTTCTGAGGCTACAAGTCCTTTGAGTCTCATGTGCAGTTCACGAATGGATGGGTTCAGGAGCTGCCGATCATAAAGCCAGCAAACAGTGGGAACACAGTAACTCGTACAAAGGTAAGCTGCGCTCAGACGGGCTCTGGCACCTGCTAACCGTTAGTGCTAACAACCACTCACGCATGCAATGTACTTTTAACTAGCTGCTATGTGTTTCAAACGTTTAGAACACACTCTCGTTGACATCGGGATACTGTGGAAAGTTATGTTCGGTCGTCTTACAGCCGCGATCCAAGCGGGCCGACGACTCTTTGTTATCTATAACAGTTGTTCTCCGTGGTTGCGCCTCCAGGCAGGAAAGCGGTGGAAAATTAACCTGTTTCTATGTTTTTCCCATGGCGATCATGTGTTGCGCTGTTACAGCCCACAATACAGCAAAGGTTTACATGTTTTACATACTTAACAGTTAATTACCTGTGACAAAGTGAGCACCGCAGACTCTGGCGTATTCCAGCTTAACACCGTCCAAATCGGACCTGGATATCCGTGTCAGCCATAGGTGACGGCGTTGTTCAGAGAGCTGTTTTGTTTTTTCGCACTGATTCACTATCACGGCTGGTAGGCGAAAGAAAGAGCGTTGATCTCCACCTCCACGGGCCGTGCAACCAACCATTAAACACGTTTTCACCATTGTTCACTTCCAATACTGCCTAAGGCGTAATACAATGCGGGTCAACGGTGCGAAACGACCTCCACCCAATATGGCGGACGCGCAGAGTAGTCACGTGAGCGTGACGTCAGCTGAAAACCCCCTATTGGCGCTATATAAATAAAATTTAATTGTAGCTCCGGAGCTGTTCCTGTACAGCCGCCACCTCTCTTCCCGGCCCAGCCCTGCTCTCTCCTGTCAGAGCCATAGCGGGGCACAACCAGCCGCTGCCTCTGTCCCGCTCGTGCTCTCTCTGCCTGGCCTATTCCTCTGGTCTGCCGCTGTCCATAAAGGTGATCTGTGCCTAAAGCAGGATAACCGTTTCAGATCCTGGACAGACGGAAGCACGGCAGGCAGCGACCGTGATCCAGTCGTAGCTCCTGGACTCTCTGACCTGGGAGCGTCTCGTGGACCTGCGGGGACGCCGGCGCCATTCTTCGACTTTCCACATTAAATACAGCACCGTGACTCGCTCTGTAAAATCCAGGTCTGCCCTGTTGAGTCTTCCTATTTGATGTCACCGTTTATGTATGTACGGTCACAGCAAACAATGCCCCGCGATTCTGCCGCACATTTCACAGAAATCAATCGGTGTGGACGCATTTTTAGAGGGATTGTCTAACAAGTCACATAAACCTGTCTATTAGGAATGCACCGATCAAAATTTTTCACTTCTGATCTGATCCCGATACCAGAAGGGTATCTGCTGATACCGTCACTTTTCCGATACCAGAGCTCTTTTTGCTTATCATATTGTTGGTTTTCTTAACAGAGTGTAATAAACTCCTTTCAATGATATGTGTGAATGTAAGCAGGTATCCTAAAATGCAACTTGGGATAAGTTTAAGCTCACAAAAGAAGTCAGAAAATAGGTAAATCGTGTTTACAGGAAAAATGTTAGCCTGAAAACAAATGTGCAACTGCACAGGTTTCAGAACGACTGTATTTATGAAATCCCAGAAAGATTTAGATTTCCATAAAGGGTAAACTTCCCTGCTGTTCAAGACTTTTAACCTAACTTTATTAGAAATCGCTTCTAATTTTAGTTTATTTAATATACGTCCCCTGCTTTGTCAAACTAGCAGGAAGCGTGGGAAATGTATGAATTTGTTACAAGAAATGTAGGAAATTGCTTGACTATGAAGTCCGTGGACAGCCGCGTGGCTCGCGGTCTGTTTTGCTGACTGAAGCATCTCAGTGCTCTTCAATGAGGGCTTTTTCTGATGTTTAAGTCTGTTTTATTGTAGATTACGTTCAGAAAATCCTTTTACATTTTTAAATTGTAATCCCTAATCTCCAGTATCCACATCATCACCCAAGGCTCTTTTACTAAAACACCTAAAAACAACATTTACTGTACCTTCTCTGGCTATGGCTCCAGGAACACCCTTCTGCCGACCTCGACCAACCAGCTCCCCCTCTGATGGAGGGGCAGGGGCTGGTGCTGGCTCATGGGCCTGGCTCTGCAAAAGGCAAAAGTTTCAAAAGTGTCAGATTCTTTAGGGAACTTGAGTTGGAGATAGTTACCTATATAACAAAAATATACTACTTTATTATGTGGACATGCACTTAGCATGTCCATGCAAATACACTGCTCCAAAAATAAAGGGATCACTAAAATAGTAGATCCTAGATCTGAATGAATGAAATATTGTTATTAAATACATTGTTCTTAATATAGTTGAATGTGCTGCTAACAACAGTCACACAAATATTATCAATGGAAATCAAATGTATTAACCCATGGAGGTCTGGATTTGGAGCCACACTCATAATGAAAGTGGAAAAAACACTACAGACGGCTCCAACTTTGATGTAATGTCCTCTAAAACAAGTCAAAATGAGGCTCAGTAGCGTGTTTGGCCTCCATGTGCCTGTATGACAGGGGTTAAAGCAAAAATATTTGACTGAAAAGGTTTTCTAGATAGCCCATACATCGCTGGGGCCGTGGACGTCATGCCACATTACGTACCACCGTTGCTTATTTTGCATAGTCAACTTTAACCAAGTTTTAAAATATCCATTGAAAATTCTGGTATGTCTCCCACCTTTCAGCTTCAGAGCCTTGGCGTCACCTTCAGTATAAATCAATCCTATATACATACAAGGCCAACCACAGCCTTGGACAATGCAGGACACATAACCCTAACCCAAACACTATGATGAGGACATACATATTAATTTAACACAGATCACACATTACAATAAACAGTCTCTGCTTTGCCTGTTATTGCTCAACAATTAATTATTACAACCCCTGTACAAAAAGCCAGTATAGAAAAATCAATGGATGGGAAGTTTAATAACAGTGTCCAAACTTGATCAGAAAAAAGGTAACTATTTTTTTTTAAACCTTTGCATAAAGTTAAATATTGTTTTAGTTAATCTTGGCTGCTGTGCCTTGTCTGTATGGCAGGTGTTGCTTCACATCGCGCTCCACTCCGTGTAAAGATAAAAAATAACTTCATGAAAAGCTCTCTGAGAATCGCCCTTCTCTGGCCTCACAAAGTTAGAAACTGCTCTCCATCTATGTTGTAGCTGCAGTTTATTTTTATTTTTTGACGTAGTTTCCTTAATCTGAATGCATCAAAATCCTTGTCATTTTTATTTACCAAGTGTCTTGGTGCGCAGCTGCTCATCAGGTGGAGGTGGCGGCAATATTCACTGACGGCCGATGGGACTGCAGCTCTGCCTTCTTTGTTGCAGAAAAGCTCAAGTGGAAATATATATTTTCCGAATCTGACCCAGTCAAATTGTTTCACATTCCGACCCGTCTTCAAAAAAAAGCGTGTCATGCTAAATTAGCCTGAGCGCTTTACTCTTCTTCGTGTTTTCAATAAAACTGTAATAGCGAACCATGAGGCGATCCCTGGTTGGTCGCCCATGTTTATATCGGCTAAATTACTGGAAGCCAGGGAATAAACGCTGATAGATGACGTGGCCACAGGTGGAAATAACTCATTAATTTAACTGTAAGAGCAGCGACAGACACGCTTACCAAGGAAGTTGTCAGATGTTCAATCTGCTGAACTTTGAGTTGCTGGTTCACATAACTCCAAAGAAAACCTTTGACCACCACTACTTTCTTTTATGCCATCTGTGGTCAGTTTGAGACGTTCTTTCAAAAGTTAAAATGATTGAACACCCACAAATCTCAGACTGGCAGATGTCTGCATTGCAAAGACCCACCCTACTCTCTGATTGGGTAATATCCCGTCTCTGCCAGGTCTCATTGGTTGAGTGCAGCTTCAGTTTAAAACCTTGAATAAAAAGTCTAAACGGAAGCAAGTGGATCTGTTGTTTGCTCTCATTTTCCAATTGACAGAAATCCGTCGCAGCAACAGAGAACTTTAACCCATGCTGTATGACCTCCCTACAATGCCTGGGCATGCTCCTGATGAGGTGGCGGATGGTGTCCTGTGGGATCTCCTCCCAGACCTGGACTAACGCATCCACCAGCTCCTGGACAGTCTGTGGTGCAACCTGGCATTGGTGGATGGAGCGAGACATTGATGTCCCAGATGTGCTCAATTGGATTCAGGTCTGGGGAACGGGCGGGCCGGTCTATAGCATCAATGCCTTCGTCTTGCAGAAACTGCTGACACACTCCAGCCACATGAGGTCTACCGTTGTCTTGCATTAGGAGGAACCCAGGGCCAACCGCACCAGCACATGGTCTCACAATGGGTCTGAGGATCTCATCTCTGTACCTAATGGCAGTCAGACTACCTCTGGCGAGCACATGGAGGGCTGTGCAGCCCCCCCAAAGAAATGCCACCCCACACCATTCCTGACCCACTGCCAAACCAGTCATGCTGGAGGATGCTGCAGGTGGCAGAACGTTCTCCACGGCGTCTCCAGACTCTGTCACGTCTGTCATGTGCTCAGTGTGAATCTGCATTCATCTGTTTAGAGCACAGGATGTCAGTGGCCAATTTGCTAATCTTGGTGTTCTCTGGCAAATGCCAAACATCCTGCATGGTGTTGGGCTGGAAGCATAACCCCCACCTGTGGATGTCAGGCCCTCATACCACCCTCATGGAGTCTGTTTCTGATCGTTTGAGCAGACACATGCACATCTGTGGCCTGTTGGAGGTCGTTCTGCGGGGCTCTGGCAGTGCTCCTCCTATTCCTCCTTGCACAAAGGCGGAGGTAGTGGTCCTGCTGCAGGGTTGTTGTCCTCCCACAGCCTCCCCCACGTCTCCTGATGTACTGGCCTGTCTCCTAATAGCGCCTCCATGCTGACAGACACGGCAAACCTTCTTGCCACAGCTCGCATTGACGTGCCATCCTGGAGGAGCTGCACTACCCGAGCCACTTGTAGACTCCGTCTCATGCTACCACGAAAGTGAAAGCACCACCAGTAATCAATTGACCAAAACATCAGCCATCTCGACCAAAGATGGCACAGGTGCTTATCCCCGACTTTCCTGGCACAGTTTCCAGGCTGTGGGCGTGGCCAAAAAATGATGGGCAAAACATCTGGTTTGGAGCTGGGTACTATGTATTAGCCTTCATTAGCCTAACTTACGAGCTAAAATTAGCATGCAGCTAGGTGCATGATGGCGAGATGGGAGCACAACTAATCAGACAAGATGAAATATCACTGCCCTTCACTCCTCTATGACAGATTGGGAGGATGAGGTATAGAAGTGGCCAAGGATAACTTATGCTAGCATCTTTAGCTACGTAATAAAAGGCGTGGATTTTGATGGTGAGGCTATGCAAAACATGAAAAGCGCCGAAGCATACCAGTACCTCCACAGCAATAAAGTAGGGCCTGTAATGATTAAGTCTGTGGGAAAAGACCTGGTTTACATTAAAGCCAGCGTTGAGCCCAGTCAAGCCCCGACAGTGCCAGACCAAAAGGCTTGGGACCTGAACCGGTGCTGTCGTGACATTATTTTGTACCTAGCTACATTCTCCATGAATTATTTGGCGACATAATGGCAGCCAAATTCATAATATTCATACGTCGTCTCTAGGGGCTTTTTGAGGTTTAGGTTTTTAAGCCAATTCATTTCTGCTTCTTCATCCTTTGGGGGTCGATGGAGACTGTCGATTCGCAGACAAGGGCAGTCCGCTTTTCTCTTGCGTTCATGGTCTGGTTCAAGGCACTCGGAATTAAGCCGCTCGTTTAATTTTCTCTGGTTGGATTCGGATGGATTAAATCAAAATGCTGCAGTTTTTGGCAGACATTACTAAACATAATGGTGGGATTAAAGAAAAAAATAAAAAGAAACAGTTGAATATTTTAGCCCAAAATATTTAGTCTAAAATATTTAGACGAAAATATTTCCTTGAGCTATTAAGTGAGGAGTAAAAAATGCTGTTGTCTATTTTTTTATGATTTTTTTCCAGCTTCTGGGAGGTGATGTAAAATTTTCTTTAGTTTATATTAAAGAAATTCCTGAACTATATCCAGAATAAACATTTCATTACTTTACTGTAGGATTTTCAGTATAGACCAGATGAAAAGGCATACGGAAAGTCCTAAATTGAATGAGATAGAGCAGGGGTGTCAAGCTCCAGTCCTCGAGGGCCGGTGTCCTGAAACTTTTAGAGGTTTCCCTGGTCCCACACGCCTGAATCAAATGGCACAATTAGCTCCTCAGTATGCAGTCAGGTTCTTCAGAGTCCTGCTAATTACCCGATTATTTGACTCAGGCGTGTCAGACCAGGGACACATCTAAAAGTTGCAGGACACCGGCCCTTGAGGACTGGACTTTGACACCTGTGAGATAGAGAATCTGTAGAAAGAGATAAAGGCGATGACAAGGAGACAAATCCCTTTCTCTTTTCAAATCATGAATTGTCAAATATACCTGTTGAAACACACAAAGAACCGTTGATCCTGTTGATTTAGACCCCCTGACAATGAATGTTTAGCCCCAATTTATGAACCTCGATTTTAAAATGGACGGGGATTTAAGTTAAGTTATTTTTATCATGTAAGGAACAAAGCAAAAGGTAAAACCTATTCTTTCAAGGCAAAAATATAGAAACCCTACTCCAAGCCTTTATTTCATCATGGCTAGATTAGTGTAATTCTCTTTATCTAAGATTCGGTCAGTCCTTACTCAAATGTCTGCAGCTGGTTCAAACGCTGTTGCACATCTTTTAATGGAAAAACATAAAAGAGCACATTACCAGGGTTTCCCGCAGCGCTATCTTGGCGACATTCCCAAAAAAACATTCCCAAAAAAAAAAAGTGACGTTAACACGCGGTTTGTTGTTGTTGCCTTCGCGCGTGCGTGAATGGCAGGGAAAAAACACATGGATACCCCCCGCTCCGCGGACAACGTGTCGTCGCGCCCCCCCCCCCCCCCCCCCCCCCCCCGCCCCCGCTCCGCGAGTCGGTCCGCGGACAACGTGTCGTCCAACAACCCCCCCCCCCGCTCCGCCAGTCGGTCCGCGGACAACGTGTCGTCGTCTCACCCCCCCCCCCCCCCCCCCCCCGCGAGTCGGTCCAACAACACCCCGCCTCGCATAACCAAATTCCTGCGGGAAACACTGATTACCCCATCCTGGCATCCCTTCACTGGTTGCCTGTTTATCTTAAGAGTTCAGTTTAAAGAACTTCTGTTTGTTTTAAAGGTTTTAAACAGCTTTGCCCACCTTACTTAAATGAGCTGCTCCTTCACCTTTACACCCCTGCTTGCTCATTCACGTGAGTGCTGACCAACTCCTCATGCTGACCAACTCCTCATGGTCATTCACAGTTCTGAGCAGAAACCTAGAGGGAACAGGGCCTTCTCTATTGGGAACTTACCTTTGTACACTTGACAGGCCCCTCCGCTGTCTTAAAATCTATTTTTACTCATTGGCCTTCAACCTTACTGAGATTTTAATCTTACTCAACTTTTCTTGGTACTCTTATTTGTGATGTGTCGTCTGGTTCTATTATGTTTTATATCAAGTTATTATTTTATTTTAAATTGTTGAGTGTTTAGCCTAGTAATTTTATTAGATCTCATCTCTTATCTAATGTATTTCTGATGTTTAGCACTTTGTTTTACCTCGTGTTAAAGTGCTCTTTAAATAATGATGACAATGATGGTTATGATCACAAGAAACTTTTGCATCACCTCCCAGAAGCTGGAAAGAAAAGAGACAACATTTTTCACACCTCACTTAGTAGCTTTAGGAGACTAAATATTTTAGGCTAAAATATTCAAACTGTGTGTTTCTTTTTTTCTTTAATTCCACCATTATGTTTAGTAATTTCTGCCAAAAGCTGCAGAATTTTGATTTAATCCATCCGAATGCAGTATTTGCAAGCAATAATCTGATTGGATGAAAAATAAAAAACCTGTCTGTGATTGGCTGGTGGAGTGGACAGTTTTCGAAGTCGCGAGTGGAGAGACAAGAGCCCAGCGAGCGCACAGCTGGTGTTGAACGTGGAAGGAGCAGGTCGAGCGCTCGAGCAGACACGGAAGCGAGCGCATGGACAGTGGGTTGAGAAGAGTTCATCAGAGTTGAGCGCTCGCATGTGATGTTTAAACGCTGAATACCTGTCTCACTGCGCGCTCGGATTGGTTCCTGCGCACTCAAGTCAAAGGCACAAATATAACGGCATAGTTAACACACACACACACACACGAACTACTTGTACCCAGAATGGTAACATGCTTTGTTTTGATCCCTGTGCTCCCTAGCTGTATGTATGAATGTTTACTTCAGTCAATGTTCAGGCTAACATCAGTGAATATGTTTACACTTATTTACAATAGACTTTTGAGTTATTTGAATGGACACAGCACTACGCTATTGTTTTTGTTAGTTTTCTTTAGATTTGTTTGCTGAAAAAGTGTGCCCCCCTGAAAAAAATGGAATGCCCCTCCTTTAATTTCTTTCTGCAGCCAGGTCTGTTGAGAGTAACAATCTTTGACTTTATCAACCTGTTGAATCCATGTTTTTTTCCCCAATTCATTTCTCTACGTTGTTGGTAAGTTCCTTATTTGTTAAATTTTAAAGCCATCTATGGCTAACATGTACATAATTTAGCTTTATTACCATATTTCTGTTTTTTGTGTTCAAGTTATTTTGCATCAAAACTAATGTAACTGTTAATTGACACCAGCATCTGCTGTCCAATTACGTTCATATATTTATGAAATAAACTTTCTCGTCTGAAACAGAGTAGAAAATTTTGTATTTCGTACAAAGAACAATATGTTGAAGGCATGTATTATGCAATTTACTCATCTAACCTTTTCACTTAGAAGTTAGCTTCAGCTGTTATTTTGGATGGTTATGCTTTTTAAATTCTCCTATTTACTCATTGGCGGGATTTAATGTGATGTTCAGGTCATTTTCAAAACTAAAACTTTTTTTTCCCCCCACTGAATGTTTATTTTTTCATTGCACACAGCTCTTCTTAAAACTAAATAAACTGTGTAGATTAGAAATGTTCCAAGAAATGTACCAATACGGTTAAAATATATATGTATATTTTTAAAAAGGCATAGGATGAGATATTTTAAAATTCAATATTTTATAATAAAAATATTGTGCATCTACTGAATGATTTCTATTGCACAGGAAATGTATTGATATCATTGTTTCTTCTGTTAAATAGTACAAAAGCTTACTACATAACCCTCTATTCTGAAAATGTTCCTATTTGCAAAATCTGTTCTGTTTTCTTACTTTTTTTTTTTTTTTTTTACTTTTTTTTCGCCTTTTAAAATGTCGACCGTGAAACGGAGTGAACCTTACCGCTCCAGGCGCTGCCGTGTCCTGACCACGTGCTCTGCCTCTTGATCTTGCTCGTGCCCGACCCGTCATTTTGGGATCCTCTTGAACTTCACAGCGGCTAGAAAAAGCTTCTGTCTTACTGGGGGTCGAGTCATTTTAAAACACACAAAAAGAAAATCACTACATTTTCGTCACCAACCACATTGCACTGGAATGTATAGCAAAAGGACAGCTATGGGGAGTGTGAGCGGCCAAGGCCTCAAGGTTAACTTGCATCTGTTGCTTTACCAGCAGTGAGCTAATATACACTAGAAACATTAAAAATGCAAAGGAATAGATAGCATTTTCTATGCGTTCCAGTATTTTAAACCCCACCTTTAAATTACATTTTTGGTTCAATACAGACCATTAATAAAGTACATTTTTTTTCGATTTTTTAAAACTACTTTGTAGAGGAGTTTAACTATAAAGCTAACCGTTATTCGTTATTGTGTACATGTCGTTTTTTTTAACCTACTAAAGGTTACTCACTTTTTGAAGAACTCCTCGCAAATAGAAACGCTCAAGACACGAGACTGAATCCAAAATCTTCTTCTTCTTCTTCTTGTTGAGCTTATTGGCGGTGGGCAAAAAACGTTTCAGTGTGCATTACCGCCACCAACTGGTGAGGAGTGTGGGTCAGAATGGCACTGTGTATTTCTGAAGATGTTTATACTTATATATATAATTATATATATATATATATATATATATATATATATATATATATATATATATATATATATATATATATATAATTTAGAAATACTAAATCCTCCTAATTATTCCTGTTATTAATAGATATTTAAATAAATATTGATAACATTCATTGTTTGAATTCTTCTGCAGAATATTCACCAGGGCAAATTTAACTTTCTCCTCATTAAAGTTTCAAACCAAATTCCTTCTTTCTTCTTCATACTTCTTACAATACATCACTACATGTACTACTGTTTCTTCTTGTCCACAATATTCACATCTACCGGAAATATGTTTCCCTATTATGAATAGTGTGTCATTTAATCCAGTATGTCCAAATCTAAGCCTTGAAATAACTGTTTCCTGTCTTCTTTTTCTTTTTTTTCTTGCAAACATTACAGTACAAAACAATGACAGGGCGAATTGTACATGCATTTCAATTCAGCACCATTTCTTAACAGATAAAGCCAGACAGTGACCTGTCATACCATAAAATGGAGCATCATTGAGCGAGCACATAAATAATAAAGACTCTTCTTTCTCTTTCTGCTCAGGATCGAAAGGCTCTGTGCACAACATGGCGTCTGTCAGCTTCCGTTTGATCCGTGTTATATTGAGCACTTCCGGTATTATTGTCCTACAGCGAGCATTTAGCAAGCGAGCATTGGTGCTGTTGGTGAGGAGAAATGAGCGTGTTTAAGGTTCAACGAAGGCGTTTAACTTATCAAAAGTTGGGAGCTTCAGGGCTCCACTGCTGTGTATAGTGATGGTGAGATGAAGCCTCATGAGGCATTGAACCACTTGAGCCAACTGGTTCGAGAAAGGGTTAATTTCTTGACGCTTCATGTGCACACGACACCACCTACTGGCGAGGTGTATAATCACAGCCAGCTGTATCTTAACACGTGCAATGCATTGAATTTTTGTCTATTATGGCTCTTGGGAATTAGCCTCGTGAGACCATCCTGATCTCGCGAGCTTTCAAGGTTTCACTCGCAGATCAGTCTGGCTACTCTCCGTTAAAGAAAATTTGGAGCCGTTCACCAAACGAACGTCCAATCAGCGTTGGCTTTGAGGCGGGTTGAGGTGTGACGCAACGAGAAGCGCGACGGTTCAGTCTAAAGAACATGGCGGCTTCAGCCGATGAAACTAGCGTTAGCGTGGCTATCGAGCAAGTTTTATCGGAATTACAGAGTATTTCTTGGCTGAGCTAACGAGCCTTTACCTGCAGCAGCAAGAGTAGCTTGGCTTGTGGTTGTGTTTTCGTCGTGGCTCGTAACAGAGCGACGACGAAGCATGTTGACGAGTACGTCATATGCTTCGTTGATCTGATTGGTTTATTTGGCCCGTCTATCACCAACATAGGCCAATCAGCTAACCAGTATTTTCGCCCCTTCCCAAAATTACTTCAACGGAAGGTTCCCAGATGGATATGCGGAGCAAATCCATCTGGCGGAGTCAGGTAACTTGGGAATGACTTCACAAAAGGTGTAGGACGAAATCATTTGTCTACATAAATTTTGTATACAACTATGTGTATAATAAAATATTGTTTGAATGTATTCTCTGTGTGTAATTATTCCCAAAATAGTAGTGTCATGTGATATGGCATGTTGTGTAATAATGTTTTTCCGTGACTCTAGAAAAATGGCATGGGCTTAATCAGGCAGAGGACAGTGAAAGTGCTTATGGAACTAGGGAGGGGGTAGTGAATAGGCTAATGCTTGTGTAACTTGGATGATTTCATGCATTTTTATTAAGAAACAACAATTTCTCCACAGTTTTTGGTTTCAAACGATTTCTCTTTTTTGACACTACTTCTCCAGCCTTTGAAAAGACACGCTCACATGGCACAGATGATGCCGGGGTGCATAAATAAATAAGTGCAAGTTTGTACAGATTGGGGTACAGTGACCGATGATTAGCCCAGTACTCCAGGGGGTTCTCCAGCCTGCTTATGTTTGCCTCTGTCCTGAATCCAACGTCATCCACAATAGTGAAAGGCTGGGTATCCTTCACTATCATGGAGACCAGAGCTTCATCCAGCTCTTGTTTTATGGTGGCTGGTTAAAAGGGAATAAATACAGTGTCTTCAGCCGATGAAACTAGCGTTAGCGTGGCTATCGAGCAAGTTTTATCGGAATTACAGAGTATTTCTTTGCTGAGCTAACAAGCCTTTACCTGCAGCAGCAAGAGTAGCTTGGCTTGTGGTTGTGTTTTCGTCGTTGCTCGTAACAGAGCGACGACGAAGCATGTTGACGAGTACGTCATATGCTTCGTTGATCTGATTGGTTTATTTGGTCCGTCTATCACCAACATACGCCAATCAGCTAACCAGTATTTTCGCCCCTTCCCAAAATTACTTCAACGGAAGGTTTCCAGATGGATATGCGGAGCAAATCCATCTGGCGGAGTCAGGTAAGCGCGGTAGTGCTGCGGGAAACACTGCTGTGGGGTTTCTAAAGCTGTCAAACCCCGCACCGAAATCTGAACCACTTCCCGAAGCAGTCACATGGTACAGCCGGGCAGCGAGGCTTCGGACGTCATCGTTTTCGGCTCCTCCCCTAAATGAAGCAACCCTCGATACGCGCTTTACGGAAACGCCCCCTCCATTACTCGACACACGCCTCGAAGCCTCGGCACATAACGTAAAATCACTAGCTGTGTACCTCGCTGCACCAATTCGTCGCTCTACAATCGGAATATAAGTTTCCACTTGTTCCCGGTTGACAATGCTGTGCGTCTGCAGTGGCTAACTAAAATACGACGCGACATCTTCACTCCCGCAAAAGGTACCCGAGTATGTAGCCGGCATTTCTTACCGGGAGATGTGGTGGAGACTCCTGGAGGATTGAGGAGACTGAAGAAAGGGGCTATGCCGGTTCTTTTTGAGTGGAACAACTACTCATTGCCCCCTCCAAGGCTCAGTGTGGTGCAACGCCGCCCGCCGGTGGATGGCCCCCCCGGACACCCAGCAGAGGACCCAGACACTGAGATGGACGTGACCGTGGCTCCAGATCGTGACTCTGTGACGACGGGACACATTGCCAACGAGTTGGTAAATGAAACCGAGGAGCTGCACAGAATCATCGAGCAGCTTCGAGTCCAGGTTGAGGAGCTGCAGTTACGGAGCCGCTTTGGTTTGCAACGCATTGCGGGCTCAGATGATGACATCCGCTTTTACACCAGGTGCGTTTGTACAATTTTTATGAGTAGTTATCAAAAGTTTAGTTTTGCAAGATAAAAGGCGGGGAAAACGACGCACTTCCTAGTAATAGCTTCGTCCTTCAGTCACAGCATGGACAGGAGTAAAGGTTTCACTGATCACTGTCAGTCAAACATAAAACTATAAAGTGCGTTGTTGAAATGTTAGGAGGTGTGTTGTTGAGGCTTAATGCACAGAAAACTGGGACAGAAGTAGGGCACAGTCCATTGTTTACATTAGCTTTACCTTCAGGGTACATACTTCATTTACTTCATATTGGCAATGCATTAATGTTGTAACTGTCCGCTTCAGATATTATATCTTTAACATTGTAAATATGACATTATCTTTACCAAAATAACTGGTTTTAAAGGAACTATGATTTTGTTGAACATTTTTTGCAATGATAATAAAATATTGTCTTTATTCTTTATTCTACTTTTTTTCCCCAAGATGGCGCTGCGCAGGCAGCAGTCGGTCACATCGGCTGTATCTCTTCTTTTCCTACTTTTTCCTCTTTATAGCATTTTTTGGAGTGTTTGTATATTAGTGAATACCGGATCGGGTATCCTGAACGTATGTGCACTGAAGAAGCCAACTTTTGGGACTTTAGTGCTTAGTTTTCTGCTATTTTCGGCAATTTTCGAGGGGAGATCCCTTTGTCCGCGATTCCGAGTGTCCCATTGTTTATATGCGGACCCAGCTCCTTGGACTACGGGAATCTACGCGCTGTGGCCCAGATCGCCACCACACTGAGAAACCAGCCATCCCCGCAAACATACGGAGGAGACGGCGAGGCTGCAGGGGTGGAAGGACGAAGCGGAGGAAGAGTTATTTACCTTCGGTTGTCATGGGAAACATAAGATCTCTCCGCAACAAGACCGAGGAGCTCGCAGCACTAACTCGTTTCCAAAGGAAGTACAGGGACGTTAGTATTATGTGCTTCAAGGAGACGTGGTTAGATGGATCTGTCTCGGACTCAGTGGTCTCTCTAAACAGAACTTTGGCGGAGAGCGGAAAAAAGAGAGGTGGGGGGCTGGCGGTGTTTGTGAATGAGAGATGGTGTAACGCGGCTCATGTTCATGTGAAGCAGCAGATATGCTGCTCGGATGTCGAAATTCTCGCAGTGAGTTTGAGACCTTATTACTTCCCGCGAGAGTTTGGCCACGTGATTGTGCTGTGTGTTTATATCCCTCCCTCCACAGACGCCGTCACTGCGTGTGAGCGGATTCACGGCACGGTAAACAAACTGCAAACACAGCACCCCCGCTCTCTCCTGCTGATCACAGGGGATTTCAACTATGCCTCCCTCCGTTCCACCCTCCCCACGCTCACCCAGTACGTCACATGTACAACAAGGGACAATAAGACGCTGGACCTCTTCTATGCAAATGTTAAAGACGCCTACACCTCCGCCCCCCTCCCCCCATTACATTCCACTGGTGAGGAGGACAATAGCACAGAAGAAGTCAGTGAAAGTTTGGTCAGACGAGGCCAGTGAGAGACTGAGGGACTGTTTCAGAACCACAGACTGGAGCATGTTCCAAAACTCTCACGGTGATGACAACAGCCTGACTGAATGCATCACTGGCTACATGAACTTCTGTGTGGAGAGCATTGTGCTTACACGACGACTACAATACTTTCCAAACAACCCCCCCTGGGTGACCCCTGAGCTGAAAGTCCTCCTGAACCAGAAGAAGAGGGCTTTCTACTCAGGGGACAGGGAGGAGCAGCGTAGAGTTCAGCGGGAGCTCCAGTGGACGATCAGGGCGCCAAAGAAGGATTATGGGAAGAAGATGGAGGAGCAGCTGGCGCAGAACAACGTCAGAGATGTGCGGAGAGGTCTGAAGAACATCTCCGGCTTTGGGCAGAGGACCAGCAGGGCTGCAGACGGTGACACCAAGTTTGCAGATGAGTTAAACAGGTTCTTCACCCGGTTTGACTCCCCCCACACTGGCCCCCTCCCTGCCGTCAACCCTCCACACGTCTCCAACCACCAGCACTCCAGAGACCTACCATCCCCCCTGCTGACACTCCCACCAACCACCGACCCATCCACACCTTCGGTCCTACCTCCCTCCCCCCTCACAGTCACACCAATGCAGGTGAGAGGCCAGCTGATGAGGCTGAAACAGAGGAAAGCCTCAGGAACGGACGGCATCCCCCCAAGGCTGCTGAGAACCTGTGCAGATGAGCTCTGTGAGGTCCTCAGCTACATCTACAACCTGAGCCTCAGCCTGGGGGTGGTGCCCACCCTGTGGAAGACCTCCTGTGTGGTACCGGTTCCCAAAACACCGCACGCCAAGGAACCGGCCCACTTCAGACCAGTCACCCTGACCTCCCACCTGATGAAGACCATGGAGCGCCTCATCCTAACACACCTGCGCACCGTGGTGAGCCCCACTCTGGACCCTCTCACCCACCTGGAGAACACCGGGAGCGCTGTGAGAGTCATGTTCTTTGACTTCTCCAGCGCTTTTAACACCATCAGACCGGTGCTGCTGAGGGGGAAGCTGGAGGACGCTGGAGTGGACAAACATCTAGCTGTCTGGACCATCGACTACCTCACTGACCGCCCTCAGCACGTGCAGCTGCACGGCTGTCAGTCAGAGGTGGCCCTCTGCAGCACCGGGGCTCCCCAGGGCACCGTCCTGTCTCCGTTTCTTATCACCCTCTACACCTTGGACTTCACCTACAACACGGACAGCTGCCACCTTCAGAAGTTCTCTGATGACTCGGCCATTGTGGGCTGTGTGTCTGAAGGGAACGAGCTGGAGTACCGGTCGGTCATCATGAACTTTGTGGACTGGTGTGAGAAAAACCATCTGTGTCTAAACACCAGTAAGACCAAAGAGATGGTGATCGACTTCAGGAAAAGACCCCCACCTCACTCACCTGTGAACATCCAGGGGCAGGACATACAGGACTGTCTCAGAAAATTAGAATATTGTGATAAAGTTCTTTATTTTCTGTAATGCAATTAAAAAACATGAAATGTCATACATTCTGGATTCATTACAAATCAA
Organism: Fundulus diaphanus; assembly: GCA_037039145.1. Taxonomy (NCBI): domain Eukaryota; kingdom Metazoa; phylum Chordata; class Actinopteri; order Cyprinodontiformes; family Fundulidae; genus Fundulus; species Fundulus diaphanus. Next base: position 39,405,090 of record CM073127.1, on the reverse strand, counting down.
CTGAAATATCGCAAGCCTTTTATTGTTTTAATATCGCTGATTATGACGTACAGCTGAAGAAAACTCAAAAATCCTATCTCAAAATATTAGAATATTTCCTCAGACCAAGTAAAAAAAAAAATTATAACAGCAAAACAAAATCAAACATTTGAAAATGTCCATTAATGCACTCAGTACTTGGTTGGGAATCCTTTTGCACAGATTACTGCATCAATGTGGCGTGGCATGGATGCAATCAGCCTGTGGCATTGCTGAGGTGTTATGGATGCCCAGGAGGCTTCAATAGCGGCCTTTAGCTCATTTGCATTGTTGGGTCTGGTGTCTTTCAGCTTCTTCTTCACAATACCCCACAAATTCTCGATGGGGTTCAGGTCAGGGGAATTGGCAGGCCAATCAAGGACAGTAATGCCATGGTCAGTACACCAGTTACTGGTGGTTTTGGCACTGTGGGCAGGTGCCAGATCTTGGTTGTGCAGCGTTTCCTGCCACATTTCCCCCTTCCAACACACTTTTTGTGAATGTGCTTTGAAACTGCACTCTGTGAACAGCCTGTTCTTTGAGAAATTTCTTTTTGTGTCTTACCCTCCTAATGGAGGGTGTCAATGATGGTCTTCTGGACAGCAGTCAGATCAGCAGTCTTCCCCATACTTGTGATTTAGTTTACTGAACCAAGGTGAGTGTTTTTCAAGGCTCAGGAAACCCTTGCAGGTGTTTCGAGTTAATTAGACGATTCAAGTGATTAGTTGAATAGCCTACTAGTATACTTTTTCACGATATTCTAATTTTCTGAGACAGTCCTGTAGAAACTGTGGAGAGTTTCAAATACCTGGGTGTTCACGTCAACAATAAACTGGACTGGACTCATAACACAGACGCTCTGTATAAGAAGGGCCAGAGCCGCCTCCACCTCCTCAGGAGGCTGAGGTCCTTTGGTGTGAGCAGACCCCTGCTTAAGACCTTCTATGACTCTGTGGTGGCCTCAGCCCTCCTCTACGCTGTCGTCTGCTGGGCCCCTGGCTGCGCAGAGAGGGACAGAAAGAGGCTGAATAAGCTGGTGAGGAAGGCCACTTCTGTCCTGGGCTGCACTCTGGACTCTGTGGAGGAAGTGGCTGAGAGGAGGGTGTTGTCCAAGCTCACGTCCATCATGGACAACACCTTTCACCCCCTGCACCAGACTGTAGAGGAGCTGAGCAGCTCCTTTAGTGACAGACTTAGACATCCTGTCTGTAAAAAGGAGCGTTACTGCAGGTCATTCATCCCTGCTGCTACCAGATTATACAATGCTGCACTATAAATGTAACCATAACTGTAATAACCAACGTGCAATAACTAATGTGCAATTCTATTTAATACACTGTGCAATAATCCTGAAAGAAGTGACTTCTGCTGCTATTGCCACCTGAATATATGTCAATACATATGTATATAAGTCACCGTGAATTTACATAAGACATCCTCTGCCTTATTTCTATTTTGTATTTTTATTCTTATTTTCTTATCTACTTCTTTTTGATCCACTGTATAAACGAGGACACACTGTATATACCTGATGCACCTTGCCCTACATTTGGCACCTTCTTCTGATTATTGACTACTGAGCCGATGTGACAAGTGAATTTCTCCAATGTGAGATCGATAAAGCCTATCTTATCTTATTATCTCATATACAATCACACTATAGGCCTATTTAAACTTTTTATTAAGCTTTATTGGACTTTGCTTTTAACATGTTAACAGGTGCAAATATAAAGTTCCAGCTGCACCTGTAACACTTTAGAGAATATGGCTGTAGAATAGACTTTATTGTTTTGTTTTTGTGTGGATGAACAAGTGTTTACTTTCTTATGTTCACAGATTTGCCTCATACCAACATTTCCAGTACTTTTGGAAATTAATTGAGCCTGCAGTCAAGACCAAGATGATCCGAGTCACCAACACCACAGCCTCTGAAACCAGCTCAGACAGCTCTCACACATCCACAGTATGGAGCTTACTTTACATAAAGAGCATATCTACTGTACTGGAAAACGGTTGAATAACATAGTATATAACAGTTGGATAATATACAGTAAACACTGTGTAATACTAGCATTCACTAGTCATATCTGTCCATTTTATAGTAGCTTTTAGTTTTCTGTCTCACTGAGCTCTGAAAGTATGCATTGTGCGTCTGCTCTGTAATCACAAAAGTTAGAAAAACTTGTCATGTTTATATATTGAAATGTGTTCAGTGACTGTGACATACCATAACTTTTTTTTCTATTTTATTTTATTTTTTGCAGAAACTTCCACCTATTGACGAACTGCTGCTGTTTTTGATGTACCTTTCCGTGGGATTGCATCCTCAAGATCTTGCTCAGTGGTTCGGTATTCGTCGTTCGACAGTTAGCAGGATTATTACCACCTGGACAAACTTCCTGTACCACCTGCTAGGAAGCCAACGGGAATTTGTGAGGGCCCATCTTCCCCAAGAGTTTGCTGCATTCCCTGACACACAAGTGGTCCTTGATTGCGTTGAAGTCTTTTGCCAAACACCGTCTGATCTTTTGCTGCAATGTGAGGTGTGTTCTACTTACAAATCCCACTCTACATTCAAGGCAATGATTGGCATGGCCCCACATGGTGCTATTACATTTGTTTCTGAATTGTACGCTGGATCAATGAGTGACCGGGAGATCTTCAAACTGTCTGGCATCACAACCCTTCTCAAGCCGGACATGGCAGTAATGGTTCATAAGGGATTCCTTGTTGACAATTTAGCTCCTTGCAAAGTTTATCGGCCTGCATTTCTGGCAGGGAAAACCCAGACAAATCGAAAGGATGCACGGTTGGGAGTTCGCGTGGAATGGTGCATCAGGAGGATAAAAGAGAACAAACTTCTTGATAGCGTGATACCAGTTTCTGTGTGTGGAAGCATTGATGAACTCCTCAGTGTGGCCTGTTACCTGGTCAACTACCAGAATGGACCACTTATCAAGGCAGGGGCAACTCAATAATGGAAGCACCATTAATGTTTTCAAGCACTGCCAGTTTTCAATTTTTTTTGTCAATTTTGTACATAAATTAAATGTATTCTGAATGTTACTTATCTAAACAGACTAATTTTATTTTTTCATCAAGTAAATATGCAGTATTTGAATTAATTACTGCTGTTATCGGGGTTTCTACAGGTGCTTGAAAATGCTTGACTTTTAACAGTGTTTAAGGTTTGAAAAGTGCTAGAGTTTATAATGAAGTGCTTAAAAATGCTTTTTTTAACAACTCTTATCACATCGAGGGAATGTTGCGTTTGCATGTAAAAGTCTCCAACAAGTATAACACATTGGTTATTCCATAGAAAGAATAACTGAACTTGTACTTTGAAAAGCTCATTTATTAACTTCAGTTCTGCAATCATTAACACATATCACATTATAGATTTTTAAACAATTCAGTGACACATCTCAAATGACAGGAAAGATAATGCCACGCCCCAAACTTCACCAGTCATATGGTTCTTGAAAACATCTGGAAATACAGTATTTTGAAAGTGCTTGAAATTCCATCTTTAAAAAGTTGTATGAACCTGTATAGTCAGTATTCAGTACTGGATTAGTCATGTTTTATCTTTTACTCTAGTTTGGATATGATTTAGATCTGGTTTAGTCCTAGAATACACCTGATTAATATCTAATGTAGTCTTAGTTTAGATGGGTTAGTTCTAGGTGGTACTTGGGATGCCAAATATTTTCTCGGGTGGTACTTTGTGTGAAAAGTTTGAGGACCGCTGCGTTATACAGTAGAATGTTACTAATTTAACACATTTAAAACTTTGAGCACAACTTCAAGTAAAACATACATTTGAACATTAGGGGAACAAAGCGCTTCTCTACTGAGAAGCAGTTATTCACTCACTGGACAGATAAAAGTAAAAGTGGTGAACCTTTTCACGGGTGGCTTGTGTCACCCCATGGTCTTGGTAAATACGCTGAATGAGAATATCATTCTCCACAAAGACCACAAACTCACACCACTCCATACCTGTAATCAGGAGCTGCCAGTAGTAACCGTGAATCTGTTTTAGCTTCATTGTCCCATTCTGCATTTTTAAATATTTACAGTCAACGTAGCTTTTCGCACTGGGATACTTAATTTCCAAAAGACCAAAGGGTGATCTTTCTGATGGGTCAAACACCATACCATCAGGAGAGGAACCTAACCATGGCACATCTGGGTGCCATGACAAAAGCACAGGACCAGTAGTTGGTGTTTTTAATCCGGCGGTATTCTTGGACAGCAACTGGTTCTTGTGCTAGACCTCTCTTCATCGCACTGTCCCCCTTCTTATTCTTTGTGCCAGGTTAAGCGCAGAACTGTACTCTCTTACATGGGCTATCTCTCTGATCCTTGATGAGGTTATCCGTGGTCTCCTGAAACGGTGCCTTCTGCAGTGGTGCTCTGCTCCTGGGTTGCAAGTCAGTTGTGGTGGCTAGAAACTGCAAATGGAGTTCCTGTTGGTGACTGCACACGGACTGACAAGTGGTGGGCTCCAGTTTATAGCCATCTAAGGGCAGAGGTGGTAGTGAAGGAGCATTTGGGTGGTGAAGAACAATTCTGCTCTCTGGCAGGGGATGCTGGTAGGAAATGGGGCTGCTTTCCTGAACTTGACCATAAGCTGACTCCACTAAAGGAACATCTGCGCTTATGGCTGTGGTAGTAATGAGGGCAGCAAGATCTGGGGGAAAGTCCTGGTAGACCTCATTCACTTTCAGGACATCAGGATCCGGCGTCTCTCCTCGCAACGTTTGCTCCTTTAAAAAAAATATTTGAAATACGCATTTCATACATATAATAAATAAAAATTGGTGCAATATTTTTTTGAGTAATGTTGTAGTCCAGTAAATAAACAGATGCCATTCATACATAAATCCTGGATCCAGACTATGTTTTGCATATCACACCTAAAATCAATTGTTCCTTGTGTCATAAATAATTTTGTCTAACAAATGGTTTACAACTAGGCTTCTTATTACTTCTCTGATTTTTTTTTACTTTCATATAACCCCAGTAACAAAAACAGAACACACTGATCAAAAAAAGAACTTGAAGACTTGAAGGACCGACTTCCGGGGTTTCTTTATGTGAAAACCAACTTGCCATTTGGGTAAATAATGTCCCAATAATGTTTCTGAATAAACTAGAAGCTGGTGTTGTATATTCATCTATTTACAGGTAAGAAATAGGCACCCCAGCATATGGTCATAGAGGCACTGAACATATATTTTTTTGTTTATCTTCCTACTGTGAGATCGTATGGATTTTCCTGCTTTTACACAGACCTTTAACAGACTGCGCTGACACTCACTCTCCCCCACGAGTCTTAGTGGGGAATTAAGGCAACATATTTAACATCAAAGCGTTAATAGTTGGATGAGAAATATTATGACTGCTAGCCTCCGTGCCACTTACCTTCAAAGTCGTCAATATAATTTGATACATAAAATTTGAATCCCTTCTCCCTCTTGCTTCTATGGGCTGTGACTGAAGCTTGTACAATCCAGTGTATGGCGCTCATAGTGACTTTAGGCAAGTCTTGGAGGCAGTCAGTGTAAAAAAAGTGCCATTGTTTATATACCGGGTAGACAGAGACCAGAAGGACTGGTAGTTACGCTCACAGACATATATACATAGACGCCTCATTGGGCGCAGGTTTGCACGTCGACGTCACCGCCATATGTATGTGGCAGAGAGTAGTGAACGTCTATGTTACCTATATATATGTTTTAGGTATTTAGATAGAAAGATATAGATGGAGTTTATATATACTTGTAAAGAAATATATATAGATTAATTGATGGAGATTGGCACAACAGAGAACAATTGATTGATGTTTTTAGATATAGATGTGCATATATAGATTTTGAAGTATTATAATAGGTGTGTTTGTATATAACTATTTGTCCAGATTATAGATGTGTGTGTGTGTGTGTGTGTGTGTGTATAGCTATATACACTCACCGGCCACTTTATTAGGTACACCTGTCCAACTGCTCGTTAACACTTAATTTCTAAGCAGCCAATCACATGGCGGCAACTCAGTGCATTTAGGCATGTAGACATGGTCAAGAGAATCTCCTGCAGTTCAAACCGAGCATCAGTATGGGGAAGAAAGGTGATTTGAGTGACTTTGAACGTGGCTTGATTGTTGGTGCCAGAAGGGCTGGTCTGAGTATTTCAGAAACTGCTAATCTACTGGGATTTTCACGCACAACCATCTCTAGGGTTTACAGAGAATGGTCCGAAAAAGAAAAAACATCCAGTGAGCGGCAGTTCTGTGGGCGGAAATGCCTTGTTGATGCCAGAGGTCAGAGGAGAATGGCCAGACTGGTTCGAGCTGATAGAAGGGCAACAGTGACTCAAATAACCACCCGTTACAACCAAGGTGGGCAGAAGAGCATCTCTGAACGCACAGTACGTCGAACTTTGAGGCAGATGGGCTACAGCAGCAGAAGACCACATCGGGTGCCACTCCTTTCAGCTAAGAACAGGAAACTGAGGCTACAATTTGCACAAGCTCATCGAAATTGGACAATAGAAGATTGGAAAAACGTTGCCTGGTCTGATGAGTCTCGATTTCTGCTGCGACAGTCGGATGGTAGGGTCAGAATTTGGCGTCTACAACATGAAAGCATGGATCCATCCTTCCTTGTATCAACGGTTCAGGCTGGTGGTGGTGGTGTCATGGTGTGGGGAATATTTTCTTGGCACTCTTTGGGCCCCTTGGTACCAATTGAGCATCGTTGCAACGCCACAGGCTACCTGAGTATTGTTGCTGACCATGTCCATCCCTTTGTGACCACAATGTACCCGACCCGTGATGGCTACTTTCAGCAGGATAATGCACCATGTCATAAAGCTGGAATCCTCTCAGACTGCTTTCTTGAACATGACAATGAGTTCGCTGTACTCAAATGGCCTCCACAGTCACCAGATCTCAATCCAATAGAGCATCTTTGGGATGTGGTGGAACGGGAGATTCGCATCATGGATGTGCAGCCGACAAATCTGCGGCAACTGTGTGATGCCATCATGTCAATATGGACCAAACTCCCTGAGGAATGCTTCCAGCACCTTGTTGAATCTATGCCACGAAGAATTGAGGCAGTTCGGAAGGCAAAAGGGGAGTCCAACCCGTTACTGGCATGGGGTACCTAATAAAGTGGCCGGTGAGTGTATATATATATATATATATATATATATATATATATATATATATATATATATATATATATATATATATATAATGAATATAAAAATCAATTGCTTAAATCTAAACATCGTTGTCTTCATTACTTGTCACACGTGAACCTTTTAACATCTGGTATAGACAGATTAGGAACAAACTTTTTGGGGGGAGTATTAAAGAGATAAAATTACTAATATGAGAAAAAAGTCATAGGAGAATAACGTAAAGAAAAAGACAAAAGTGGTAATATTATGAGAAAGGCAACATATGAGAATTAAGGGGGAATATTTCCAGAATAGTCAGTTTGCAGAACTATTTCAGTCCTTGAGTAATAGGGCCAGGTTAGATTCTTTTCATTATTTTTATTCTTTACATGAATAAAGTCAGGAGAATGAAGAGAAAGGGATACGAAAATAAACTCGTAATATTACAAAAATAAAAATATTACGACTATAAAGTATATTCTGAGATTAAAGTCCCTCTGATAGTGTCTGAGTCTAACAGCAGATTCGCCACATTCAACTCGGCGGACGCTCTGACTCATCCACAGCATAGGCAGACCCCGCCCAACGAGGCGTCTACGTATATAATGTCTATGGTTACGCTTCTTAAAGCGGAAGTAGCGTTACGCCATTGGATGCAACCATATACATAATATAAATATATATTATATATTGTCTAATGTCTAATATATATGTCTTTGGATGCAACGAGTCAATTTGCTTCTTCTTCTCAGTGTAAAATGGCGGTTGGCAGACTGACTATTGAATGCAGATTACCGCCACCAACATGACTGGAGTGAGAACAGGAAAGTTACAGAACTAGCTTCCTAGATTCTTTAAGCTCCATAAAACATTTTCAGTTGTATAGTTAAAATTTTGTTTATTCAGTGCTTTTTTGAACTGTCTACTTTAGGGTTCATGTGTGTTGTATTCCATGAAAACATGCGGTGGGCTAATTTACTTCAGGATTCTAAGACTAAAAAATGCACCGTTCTGATTTTATTATCTTTTTTCTAGTATAAAACCTTTAACTAAATGTTTTGTAATTAATTGTTGGGTGTCTCTTTTTTCCCCAAACCAACCCAAACATTATATAAGGACTTATAGAGATCTGAACACATATTTAAAGCTTGGAAATAACATATTCAATATATGGAACATATATCAACCTGTTTTTTTATTGGTCGCAGTTTCAATAACTGCCAGTAGATGGAGTAATTGCCCACAGTTGCTTGTGGCTTGGTACATCAGCACAACCTAACTGAGGCTCTGGTGACTCCTGGGACGCAAACATTGTCAGTTTAAAATCACCAACAAACAGCGGACTCAAGACCTGTGTAGCTTACCATCCCCAGCTCAGTGATATTAAAAATAAATGAATAAATTCCACAAAGTCGGTCTATGGAAATTCTTGAGTCAAGACCGGGACTAGTATTAAAACATCTTATTCGAAATTATATTTGAAAGACATTTCCTTATGCCTTTTCAAAATGAAAACATCACCAAATATCATCTATTTTTCTTTTAGCAAATGCAAAAATTAGATTGCAAATAATGTTCAACACTTATATCAACTTCTCTTTTTTTAAACTGATACTTCCTAAGGCAAGTAATACAAATGTAATACACTTTTAAAAAGTCAGAAATTCATCTAATGCTCTTCTTTTAAGAAATGCCTAATCATGAGATATCATTTCCTGACAAAGTTCTTGACTCTACATCCTGCTATCTGAAAGAGAACTTGGCATCTCAGAGGGCATTTTGGGAGGATGTACGCAAGCGTTTCATGTCTGAGATCTAAGAGTGATTATATATTCAAACCTGAGGGACGATTCTGGGAGGACCTGCTTTAGTTACTGTTTACCTGCTGGAAGAGGAGATGAAGGGAACTGAAGAAAAAAAAAGCACTGACTTGAATGTCATCAAGCTTGATTGTTGTGCAACAAAAGGAAATATGGAGCAGAAGATATGCAAAACATTTGCCTTAGCACATTTGTGGATGCAGCAGTTCGAGATATGCACAAAAGATGCAGTACTGTAAAAACTGACATAAAAGGGGGAGAGTTTTCTTCAAAAACAGCATTTGTAAAAAAAAAAAAAAGAAAGAAAAAAAAGAACACAACAACAAAGGCTTGTGAAAAAGGAGTAAAATGAAAGAAAAAGAAGAAAACGGGGCCAGAGAGAGGACTGCAAGCTGAGTGGTGTGAGGTTGAGAGAGGTGCACCCTGCCAGGGACGTTGATGAATGCGCTTCAGGCTTCAAGCTCACCCTGCAGCCTCCAGCCGTGTGGATTCCACGCTTACGCTAATCATGCTCTGTGAGATACTACGGCCCAAAGCTGATGAAAGGGAACACAGAGCCCAGTTAGATTCTCAAACTGGCAGCACTTTCACAAAATACACAGTTTTCACAAAGATAATGCGGTGTCGATTTGGCGCATTCGTTTTCAACCTAATTTCCTGGTTTAATCACTAGAAACAAAACAAGATCAAAGCTTCCGTTTTACGTAATTCACAGCGTTTCTATTAAGCTTGAACTCTTGATTGCAAAACCAGAGCAATAGGGAATTCCAGATAATAAGGCTCTACCATACCATGATATATGTAAGCGGGTAATGGAAATTAGATTATTCTCTCTTCAACCATGGAGCCTAATTTGCTCCACATCAATGTGTTACTCTTTAAGAAGAAGAGGCGTTACATAACACAAACAACATCATGGGTTTCTAAAGCTATTTGAGTTATTTGAGTAAGCATGAGGTTTTAACAGCTAAAAAAATCTTCATGTACTTCAGCTTCACTATACAGACGGCACTGTATAGTGAAGCTGAAGTACATGAAGATTTTTTTTAAGTTGTTCATAAATCTGCACATAACACACATATGTGTGTATGTAAGCCGGTGTCTGTCTCGAAAAAAGTTCACCACGATAACATGCGGTGACAGTAAAAAGATTCTTGATTCTTGATGTATGTATGGGATTTAGCTCTAAACCCCCAGTTTGTGAGTGTGAGATGATTTCCTTTGAAAAATACCAAAGAACACAACAAACATTTATTGTCACTCATAGTAAAGATGTAGGAAAATCATCAAGCTAAATGTCTATTTTTTTTCAATCTAATGTAGAAAAATGTAGGAAAATACCAAGCTTTTCATTTGAGTGCATTTATTGGATTTGGCAAAGCCTAGTTATTTTGTAACAAAAATCATCCGTCACACACTTAATTGCAGCTTTGCTTTCAGTACTTTGAACAACCTGAAATCTGCAAAGCGCACTTGGTCCTTATAAGATTTCACCAGGTTGGAGGGCACAGAGAGGGGCATCTTTGCCCACTCTTTTTGCACGATCTCTCCGTATCATTCAGAATCCTGTGTCCTCTTCTACTGCATGCTCTCTTCTGTCCAGCTCACCCTTGGATATAAGGACTGAGATGCTTATCAAAGAAGGTTATGTTGTGGACCGTTATCTTCTGGAGACATCTGATGATGACCCATTCTTTTAATTTACTGGCATCGGATATTTATTTGAACTGCCGTAGCATAATAAAGACACCTTTCAAACAGGCCCACAGCATCATTGATCCTCCACCCTAGTTATCAATGGGAGAGGAGCTTTTCCACATATCCAACATTTTGTTATGCCAAAACCTCCTGGAGTGTTGGTTGCTGAAGCACTCAACTTCTGGCTCATCTGACCAAACCACACAGATCTATTGAAAGTCCAATTAGCCTTTGGGAACACGTTTTCATTTGTGATGTCAGGAAAGAATAGGCTTTTACATGGCAAAAAAATCTGGTCAACCTGGTCAATGCTGTGTGTTCACTAATGTTCTCTAACAAACCTCTGAGGCATTTCCAAAAAAGCTGTATCAAAATTAATACCTTTTAGGTATCTTCTGATGGTTACACCAGATTTTATTTAGTGGTTTTAGGTCGGAGGGGGCTAAACACAAAGCAGGTAACATTCAAATCTAATCTTAAGGAGGATATGGCTGAAATGGTGACCTGGTTAAAATCAGCTCTTCACACCACTCTAAAAAATAACCGACCTTTCCAAAAAATGAATTACTCTCTTCCAAGTTTTCCTTCAAACGTGAGACCCAAGGACAAAAGGCATAGAGCGTTGTTTTGTTCCCACAGTGCTTGATGAATACATCGCTTCCTGCTCATCTCAAAGCAAAAATCTACTGACCGGTGGCCTTGACTTGTTGATTATGTGTGCACAGACACAGGAAATCTGCGCAGAAACAGATTTCTTTCATAAAACACAGATTTGCCCCTTGAGAATAATCTACAGGCATAAAGAGCAAATGTAACAGCGGAAAAAGAGAACCTTCTTTCAGTGTTTCAACTTTATTTGTATGCTGTTGTTTTTTACGCTGCCCCGCTTATTTGTGGAGATGCATGGGGTCGAGGTGGCTGGAGAAGGAGGAGGCTGACCACAGAGGCAGAAACCCCTCAGAGCTGGCCTCAGCAAGGAACACCTCACTGTGATCTCTGGAAAAAGTCAACAAGGTTCGGTCCACAGCTGGGCCGCAGGAGAACAGAGAGGAGGCACGTAGCAACACCCTCCTGCTGGGACGCTCAGCCTGAGCGAGAGTGTATGCTGTTCCTCCGATACAAAGCAAGTGGCAGGACTGGAAAGCACCAGCGCATAAGCAGCCTGTTAATTTAGCACTCATGCTGGTTTACATCTATGTTGGACAATAATGCGGAATATTTATTCCCCATCAAAGAACGGCACACCGTTTCCACCTCGCCGTCTCCTTTGCAGAGATGCAATCCAAAGAGGATTAAGTTGCCTTTCTGCATCACTGAAACTTCCCAGAGGTTTGAAGTTAAATTCCCGTGCCGCCTTTTTGCTTAAATCATTGTGTATGAACAAAGGTGCAGCGAAGCATCCGCAGCAAAGAATCTAATAAGCGCAATGTGGGAATAAAGCAGAGGGGAGTGAGCATCAAAGGCAGCCAGGCACAGCATGACTGGCATCAGGCTGAACTTCCAACCTAGGACACTCAGCATGCTCTTCAGCAATCGCCCCCTGTGGACTAGTCCTGGGCAGTAATTAAAACCATCATTCCTACTGCCTCAGTATCTCATTAGCCACAGGACCTTAAGCTTTCATCCTGCTTGTCCGAAAATATCACAACTCCCCACTAGCAAGGATGAGTCTCACAAACCAAAAACAAACAAAAACAAAACAAAAATAAAAAAAAGTGCATTCTTCAGTTGTAAGTATTGCTTTACACCAGAGTTAAACTGTCTTTTTGATTAAATGCACGCAAAAAACAAAAGACTAAAGGTGTAACTTTGACATTGCTCTGCAGGAGAATCTTTTTTTTTTTGCTTTTGTGTAATTCTGTTTTCAACGCCTTTGTTTGCGAGAAAAAAAAAATGAAAATAAGCATGAACTGATACATTTGAAGCTCCCACGCTTTCACTATCAAAGGGAGGATTTGAAGTGGGTGAGGATCGGTTGCAGTGGTCAGATTTAGCACTTTGGCTGCGGATGAAAAGAAACTCTTTTCCCATGTTTAATTCAGTATGAGCCATGACTAACTCATGTAATATACTGGGCCTCTGAAGCCAATCGCCTACTTTGTGTAGTCTGGAAGAGACAGAAATGAACATGTCACTGGATTCTGAAGAGGTTCTACCTAAGCGCTGCTTTGCTACCCAGGCAGACGTATTTTGATAGCTTTATGTTGTCCTCAGTTCAAATCAGTTCTTCTGTATAGCAGCGCTGCAGATATTCAAACCTTAATCCACTGTATGTTATTAACCTACTTGGTATACTGCTTGGTTGAATTCATATCTTTCAAACGGCGGGAAGGGGGCAGGATGTCAGCACCAGCGTTTGGTTTGTTACCGGTATTGGGCTTTTTGCAAAGTTCCAGTTTCAAAGTACAATTCATACCACCTAATGTTATTTAAATGAGAGGAGAGAGACTGTTGAGTGTGTGATGTATAGAGTAACAGTACTGCCCCTCCCCCACCCATTGCTGTACACCGCCTGTCACCTGGGTAGTAGAAGGCTGCGACTCTTTTTACTCCATGTGAAAATCAGACAATCATAATTTGGAAATTTAAGTACCACTCATGCTAACATAACGCTATTTTAAAACCCTAGTTAAGTTATGAACAGCATGTCTGACTGCAGACTGGCTACCCAAGCAGTAGCCCAACTAACTAACCAGCTCATACTAGCTTGTCTTACACCCCTGCAGCCACTTTATTAGACACACATTCCCTGTAGCAGCTTGGATTCCTGATACCTTAATTCTTCAGGACATAGATTCACCAAGGTGACATAAATATTTACCCAGAGATTTTGGTCCATATATAAATGAGAGCATCGCACAGTTGCCATTGATGTGATGGCTAATGTAATGTCACATTCCACCACAGGTATTCTCTTGGATTGGGATCTGGTGACTGCAGACGCCAGTCGAACACAAAGGACTGCCACTACCCAGAAACCAGTTTCAGATGATTTGAGCACGCGGGGATGGAAAATACTCAGGTAGGCTGTGCTGATCCAAAGTGTGCCAAGACACAGTCAGGCTGTTGACACAAGTCACGCTTCGAGTTTAGAATGAATGTCATCGCTCAAATGCAATCTGCTGGGTTTCCTTAGACAGAAAACTTTTTTCACCAGTTTGTCTGTATGATTTGATTGAATCGGCTTTGTGTGCCTTGAAAAGAATCTGGCCTGCTGTGGTTTCGCTTTTAGTTAAATTTTGTTTTATTTATATAGCACCAGCAGTCTTCTTCTGCTGTTGTCCAATTTTGGTGAGCCTGTGTGAATTGTAGCCTCAATTTCCAGGATCTTAGCGGAAGTAGCTGGCATTCTGCTGCTGTAGCCCATCTGCTCCAAGGTGTAACATGCTTTTACTATAGAGGTGCAATACTGCATACCTTGGTTATGACAAGTGGGTTTTGGATCTACTGTTGCCTTTCTATCAAATTTAACCAGTCTACCTAACCCAGCTGCTGTTCACTGGCTATTTTCTCTTTTCAGATCATTCTCTATAAACCAGAGTCGTGCATGGACATCCCTGTAGATCAGTAACTCCCGAAGCATTAAAATTCCTTTCTTTCTCACTCACTTTGAACTTTGAACAAGTTGTCTTTACCTCATCTAGAGGCCTAAATGAATACAGGGGTACATGAAGTGTAGACCGGCAAACAGTTGGCGTCCAGCCTGTGTTACTCATTAAAGAACAAAACACCAAAACGGTGTAATGTTCTGCACAATAAAAAGTTTGAAATCTACTTATTAATATCAAAACACAAAATAAATGTTAAATGCCACACAATTTTATTGGTTTTCTCTTTTAAATATCCTATTTGTTTCTTTTATGACAAGCTGTGGTATTTTTACTTAGAGCAGGGATCTCCAAACTTTCTGTCCCACTCAAGTGCCATAAAAATGATGAAAAATAAAACCAAAATCATTTTGCATATATGCCTTATTGGAAGATGGTCATTTAGGTTGCAAATTCTTTTTTCTTTTTTGCATATTCTGTGCAATAAGAGCAGAATATGGGTCAATTTTTTTTGAAAATGCTGGCTCCATTTAGCCAAGCTCGATAAATTAATTGAAATAATAATTTTGGTGCAGCAACAGCTGCGTTTGAGGAAAGAAATCGCTGGATAGACGTGTACTTAACCTTTTTAATCGTAAAAAGATTTTAACTAGTATCTAAGAATTCTTCCATAGTCAAAAATAAACACATTTTGGACACCCCTAACCTATAGAGCATCGCTGGCCAGCCATAGAGTGCGGCCTATTTGCTCGAGCCACACTCACAGATGCTGAGTGTGTCTCGAGCCAATACATCTGCCATCACGGTGGACGTGTTTATGCTTTAATAAAGTATTTTTCAAAATGATTCTCTGATCTTGCATTAAAGAGTTGCCTAAATAGTTCCAAGATGCCCCACCCAAACACACAAAGCAGGATCAGTCAGTTCCTGAAGAGCGCTGTTACATAGCCCTCGCAAATATGCCAACCACTCCTCCTCCGCCTCCTCTTGCCTCACAACAGTGCGTGCATGTGTGGCTTTCTGAAACGCACTCCCCCCCCCCACCCCCAATTCTGCTTCTATCGAAGAGAAGTCTCTGATCTCTTGGCGACACAAAGCCCTGTGCCTGTTGAAGATGAGCTCTCTACCTTTGTCAACATCCAGCCTTTATTGACAGCTTGTTTAACGACAACAGGGCATTGTTTATGGGAGCAGATTTTGTGCAAAAAGGCCTCAGTGCCACAAAAACCATTAAGTACTGGTTCTGCATTTCCTTTTTGCTGCCATTATGAGTCAGTCCCACATTAAAACCCAAGCAGAGGCTGGTTCTCAGCCAAACTCAGCTAACTGACTCTCTCCCGCTCTGTTTCTTTGAGAAGCCTTTGATGTTAGCAGGGGGCTTCTGCACTTGCAGTGATGATAGCGAATGATACTTTAAGCGATTCTTTTTTATCCGGCGAGCTTAATGAAAGATTAATGGGTTTGATATTTTCCCTTGTTTATATTTTATTCAAAAAGTAAGCCGGGGTCCTTGGAACCTGTTAAAAGCTACTTGTTAATGACTTTATGGCTCAGTGAGTCCCATTTTGGTCTTTGACTTTAAAAACAATAACAAGTGATGATTGTCTTCCTAGCAGCACTGCCTTTTGGGAAAAAAAAGTGCTGACCTTGACCGCTGTTCTTCCATGATTGTCTGATTTGAAGGGGCCGTACTGGAGCTTTAACAGACATTGTGATCATTTCCATAATCCCTAGTTCAGCATACGGCAAAGTGCATTTTTCTGATGAAGTTATGCTGATTATCCAGCAAAGATCATAGCTTGATGTTAGGCAGGAGTGGGCAGAGGAAAGGTAACAACCAGGAATTATTTTCAAGACTCTTAAAAGCAGCCGACAACTTATTCATTATGTTGTTTCTAGTTGACTATAACAACTGCGGTTTGGCTTAGTTTTAGTGCTTTTTACAAATTTAATCAACAGTCTCTGACTTCAAAGTGGCATGATGTCTTTCTTTGTACAATGGGAAGGGATCATTATGCCAGTTATCTCTGCTATATCATATCTATGTAGTTTATTATTTAAATGAATGCAAAACATGGTTACTGTACATGATTATGTAGAATAAGTTCTTCATTTCATCAAATCATTCATTTTGGAAATATAATTAAAGATAAAAATATATAAAAAAATCAAACAAAAATGGCTTCAATCAAAGTGTTTAATCATGTTTTTTTTAAACTTATTTTCCCTCATTAAGACTTCTTCTCATCATCTAGCTATGATGACAGCTTAAGAAAACTGTGCCATTCAAAAACAATGAGTGGCCACCCCTTTGAAAACGTTGGAGACATGTTTCACAATCTTTATTTTACTTAAGTGATTATAGTCTATTGTATTCAAAAGGAGTCTCCACTTAATTTAATAAACTGCTTTGCATTATTCATCATTTGAGAGACTGTGGTGTCAGCATCACTTAGGATTTTAATAAATTCCTCGAACAACATAGAGCTACGCCAAAATGACAACCCCTCTATCAGTGATAGGAGACTGTATTTGTTTTTCTGAAAAACCAAAGGAAAGTACAATGCTGCTGTTTGTTACCAATTTACAACTCAGAATGTGTGTCTTTTCTTTTCAGTCATTAATGTCATCAGCAGTCACGTTTAACCAAACCCCACAATGTGGTTCTACAAGCTAGTTTGAAAGGAAAAAAAATGTTACCAGCAGGAAAACCACAAACATAAATTTTTGTCCAGATACGATTCTTTCTTGCCAAGGGACACAAAAGTTAATAGTAAAGTAATTGGCTATGGTCAGATTTTTAACCTACATTGTTTAATGTGATAAATGATCACATAATGGTCAAAGTTAGAGAACACAATGGTTTGCTTTAAAACATCTTAAGTCATAACTGCATGAATGTATTCTCCTTATTAATTACTATGTGATGCAGCCAACTTCCAAAAATTAAAAACAGAAAGTACTTTGTTAAGACAGACATCCAGGACCAAGCTAAACTGTAACCATGGCATTCTTTTGCTTATAATGTGTTTATTTATTTTAAGGTCACTTTATCTGGAAAATATAAATTGTGGTCTTCCAGATCCACAATTTATGTTTTTTGAAAGATATGTGCCAACAACAATTTTTCTTGGTAAAACAAGATATTGAAAATGAATCCAGTGTTTGTATTCAAAGGCATTCTTAAGACTTATTTATTATTTCATTTATATTGTATTTGTCACGTTTAGGTATAAGGACTCTGATGCAGAGCAGGAAAAAGCCTGTGCGAATGTAGTTTAATGATAAAAGAGAGCATTGTGATCATGTCCCTGTTGGAACACCTGATTTGGTCAGATTTTTAACCATCTAGCTGTTGATCTAAGTTGGAGCTGAATAACCCTCCTTAAGTTTCCCACTTTGTGCCAAGCTCCACTGCCAGTGACAGACATTCAAGATGATGCTACTGCCACCTCACTTGACAGTTGGTACCATCTTCTCGAGTTTGACAGGCTCATATTGAGTCCTCCGAACACCCTTCTTTGCCCGCATGATTAATTGTTTGACTTTTTTTCCCCAGAAAACTTTTCTCCAGAAGACATTTGGCTTGTGTATGTGGGCAGCTGCCAAGTTCGGTTGAGCTTGAATGTCTTGATTTTGGAAAAGGTACTTCTTTCCTGGTAGACATCCATGGAATCCATCTTGATGTTAGGCTCTCTTTACTCCGGACCAAGGACGTCTTATGCTACCCAGTATTGCCCTAGTATCAGTAATGCTACTTGCTGTCTAGAGATGTTGAGAAAGAAATGCAGTCTTTTTGGGCCCCCCCTCTACACCTGCCGCCACCACACACACACACACACACACACACACGCACACACGCACACACGCGCACACACACACACACACACACACACACACACACACACACACACACACACACACACACACACACACCAAAAAAAGTCAACTTAACTGTATACTTCATGCCCTGGAAATCTCTGTATTTTATACTGGATATTTTCAACCCATCTATTGAATTTAGTGCACTAGTTGATCTTTTCTTCATAAGAGAACAGCAAGCACAGCAGCCAAAATATGGCTTTTTTTTTTACCTGCTGTATATTAGCCAGTCCCTAACAAATTTTCCCTTCTATTGCAGGAAGTAGAATATGTTAGATACTTTGGGAATTCTTTGCCCTCTGAATCTTCTGGTGGTTCATTTGCCAACTCTGAGAAAGGCTTCCATTTTGCCGTTAAACGCACAACATTCACTCGATCAGAATCAATCATTTTTGTTGGCCATAACGCGGGATCATTGAAATTAACGGTGTGATCCGTCTCTGAGCGACTATGCTCAGACTATCCGATCGGGCAGTAAGCTCCTCCACCTACACTGTCTCTGTTATCGGTAGAGATGGCTCTCTCTGTCTCTTCAAACACACGCTGCCTCCCCGCCTCAGCTGGCTCTTTCAGACTGTACCTCTGTCATCTCTCTGCTTTCTGCTCTTTTGGCGCTAAGCTCAAGTATTTCTGTAAAAGAAAAGGTGTCCCCCCCCCCCCCTTACACTAGCCAGCGGATGCTATACTTTAAAACCACTTTGATAAACGCATTGCTTCTTACCTGCGGCTCTGGATGGGCATCGTTCCTCTGCAATTCCGTTCCTAGACCTGTTCCTGACTCATCCTCAGTTTAAAAAAAATATTTACTCATAAAATCCCTCAAGCCTTTGGTGTCATCTTCTCTTTTTCTCTTTTCTGTGCACCTGTGATTCTTGGTTTGCAGCAGAACGAACTTTCAAAGTTGCAGCCAGCCGTTGTCCTAATGGTCAAACCATTTTATGTTGGGGTGGGGGGAGTTCTAATGGCCCCCTATTTAAAGAAAACATATTACATATACCTTATGCAGAAATAAATATATATATATATATATATATATACAGTATATATATATATATATATATATATATATATATATATATATATATATATATACATATATATATATATATATATACATATATATATATACACTCACCGGCCAATTAAGTGTTAACGAGCGGTTGGACAGGTGTACCTAATAAAGTGGCCGGTGAGTGTATATATATTTAGTTACTCTAATATTACATATTTTTCACAAATATTTTCTGAAAAACTACTTCTTCCTGTATTTTAATGGTCAGATTGTCAGTCCCCCCCCCCCCCCCCCCTCCTCCGTCCTGGGCCTGGGACAATTGACCCGTTTGCCCCCCTCCCCGTCAGCGGGCGTGCTCCTCCTGTCTGTATGAAGACTCATCGGTGTCCTGGAGCAGACCACTGACAGTCTTCTCAGGAGTTTTATAGACGGGTCCGCGGAGGTGCAGTCATTCTTGAGGGAGAAGAGGAGTGGGGGGGTGGGAGAACTCACCCCTGGTGCTGATGATTCTTGTGCAGGACATGATGATCCCCAGTCTAACCTGCTCGTGCCTGTTACTCAGGAAGCTGGAGATCCACTGGACGATGGTGGAACGTTCAAAGCAGAACCTCAAACAGCTCCAGAGAGTTGTTGAAGGTCTGAGTGAAGACGGGGGGCCAGCTGGTCAATGCAAGTTCTCATGAGGGGCGGGGGTGTGTGGGGTGGGGTGGGGGACATTGTCAGATGATGGAGCTTTCCTGTTTTTTTTTTTACAATAAAAGAGCCAATTAACATCTTACTCAGAGTTCTTAAATCCAAGTAGGGGGTCTGAGGGGGGTAGGGTGGTTGGTGTAAGGGGAACCTTTGTGTCAGAGCGCAATGTGGATGATTTGGAGAGGTGTGATCGGCTACTTGTCAAACCGGCAGTAGGAACTGATGTTGAGGTCATCTGCCAGAGAAGGATTCTTCTCAGGGTAAGGGGATGGGCTCCTGTAGGCTAGGTAATTAACATGACAAACTAATATATGCAGTATAGGCTAAAAGTATTGCTCCATGATAATAGAGGAGTCTACAAAAAATGATGAATAAATAGGAAAATGTCCCTTGGCTGATTTTATCACCATAATAGCCCATTGTTAACGTTAACCACCGAAAGTTTGTTTCAGATTTGAAAAGAGAGGTACGTCTTAAGTTGAGCTACATGACTAATGAGGTATATTGATATATTTGAAATAGTATATTATCGGTGCCATGGTCCAACTCTGTCAGAAAACAAGAAAATTATGTAGAATGTGCTCTCAGATTTACAGAACAATCAGTAAGTCATTCTTAATTATTATGCACAACACAACATTGATTTATTTCATTTCCAAATTTTGCAGTGTAATGCCAAGACAAGAGAGGCTACAAAAGTAATAATCTGTTTATATATAAAGATATCCCACTGTTTTTTTTATTTCATGAACAAATTTAATGATGGGTGCCCTTTTTTTGGCTAAAATGTCTGAGCACATGCCTGCTGTGGACAGTGACGCTGGTGTTTGAGGATCATCCAGTATGTGGGTGGCTTGAATCCTGGTGATTCCTGAACATCCTAACCAGTTTCCTTTCATTTGGGCATTTGAAAACAACAATGATCCCAAACATACATAAAAATGTTTTTGGCATTGATAAAACAGGCAAACATTAAGCTTGTGAAATGACCCTGGAGACAACCCTATTGAAAATTTGTGGACTGCGTTTAAAAGCTAAATCTGAATCTGAAAGCTGACCAATGCAGATGAGCTGCAGCATATCTTCTAAAGAGATTGCTCAAACATTCATGTAGAATTATGCAAGAACCTTGTTGATGGAGAAAAGAACAAAGGACTTTGAATCAAATATTAGTGAGATCTGTGCTCATTTTGAACCTGTGCTGATTAGACGAAATCCACCGTAAATTCAGAGATGTAAACCCAATGGTTGTTTTCAAATGTACTAAATCAGCATAACATACATGCTGATGATGAGCGTACATAAACTTCCAACATGCATTGTCTTCATTGTACAGACAGAAAACTTTGCTGTGTTTCAGCAAAGGCCTCAGAGCCTCAGGCCTTTACTTTGTGATCACTGAGCACAGAGTGTGGCTAATCTGCCATGTAGATTAACCTGAGCACCGCTCAAGTGTTTGTGTTTGACTGTGGCAGAGCTGGGATAGAGGGACATTGTGGAAAAAAGAAGACACCAGGGGGAGCATTTGGAAGGGAACAGTTTGCTCCTGAATGTCAGGGGCCTCCATTAGCCCCGAGGCTCGCTGTCTCCCCTTCTCTCAACTTTCCCTGCCCTCTCAGCTCGGCCTCAGTCTGTTACTCTCCCACCTCCTTTCCCTGTGATTTATGCCTAACCTCTGTAATTACAGTGCCAACAGCAGCAGCCTTCAGGTTCAGATGGGGTGAGGCACAGACATGCCCCGTCACCTCAGAGCACATACTCGCCAGCTAGGCCGTTTAATGCTACTGCAATTTTCCTTTCAGCCTGATCTCCTTGACACTGGCTCTAGGGACATACTTGTGTGACAACGGGAGATTGCGAAAACCCACGGCTAAACACATGTCAATTATGTTCCAACAGAAGAAACAGTAAAGTTACTGAGGGAGCAGGTTTGGCAAATCAGATGAACTTCTGTTGACTGATTTTTGCTCCCACCAGGGGTTTGTGGTTCGATTCTGATAAATAAATGTAATGATACGACAGCTGCACGTGTCTTCAGCTCGCTTTTCATGTGTCATACTTGCAACAATCCGTCCCTTCAGCCGGATGAAATATAAACGAACGTTTTTTTTTTTGGACCTTCAACTTGGAGTCTTTACCTGACCTGACACATTCGTAGACATAAAATTCTCCCAGTTCCCACAGCGGTGAGAAAACCTCTCTGTTGCCAGGCGGTTTTGGAAAATAAGCCCTTGAATCTACAGTGCTTGCTCCTCTCTGCACTGTATGTGTACCATGCGGATGTCTGTGACATACCGGGCATTGTCAGCGTTCAGAGAGCTTTCTCCGGTGACCACCGCCCCCCCCCCCCCCCCCCCCCCCTACTCCTCTGTGAAACAGCATGACAGAAAGTCAGAGAGAGAAAAGAAAAGAAAAGAAAGAGGAAAAGAAAAGGAGAATGTGCCCACATGAATGTGACATAGTACGGACGGACTCATGTGCTTGCCATGACAACCGTGCAGAGGGAGAGGGAGGGCCGGGGGACCCCTGGCTTTTTGGCGCGGTACAATGTGCTGTCTTAACCTCAGTGACATCCCCGTTGTCAGCAGGTCAAATGCTTGAATATCAATGAACTAACTGAGTGCCCCTCAAAGTGCTCCTCAAAACTGTTCGGCTCACATGAGAAGAGCTCGGTGTCCTCCCTGACCCACTGACCTGCTTTGAGCCTCTTGCTTGCATTCAGACCAGAGTCACTGATTCAACAGGGGTTAAACAACACTCACTCAGACCACATGCGTTCCTGCCTCCTGCTTCCACTCGACCCAGTTCATTTCTTGTTTGCCAGAGCGGCGACTCCCAGTCAGGGTTTGTGCAGAGGTTAGAATTCAGAACGCCTGTGAGCAAAACAGCAAATATAAAGATATTCATGCCCCCCTGACGTTTTCTCAATTTGTTATAAAATAGAACATAAAATTTAATGTATTTTATTCAGGTTTTGGGTGGCAGTGCAACAAAAGGTAGTCCATGGTCCATGGTTCAAATAGGAAATCTTGTTAAACCATTATGTGCATTTTAGGGTATGTCTCTAACCCTTTGCACATTTAGAGACTGAAATATTTGTCAAATTTTCTTTGCAAAATAACTCAAATGGAGTCACATTCTAGGGAGACCTCCTATTAACCTTAATAATAGAGCCTTACCACAGGTTCTCAAGTATATCTATGGCAGGCCCTTGACTGCACTATTCTACCACATGAGCAGGCTTTGACATAAACTAAGGCATTTTAGGATCTCTACAGTAGCTCCTGATAACTCTGGCTAGCAATGTTATGCAGACCCTAGCCATGTTCTGTTTTATTAAAAACGTATTTCATGTAAAATCTTTTAAATGTTTCATTTTTTTGCATCAAGCAGTAAAAAATAAGAAACTGCACCTGCTATATAATGGATCTTGAATTTTGAGTCTTAAATATCCAGCTTTATATAGCATCTGGTGCTGCACAACACCTCCCAGTTCATCTTTATCACAGTATCACCATACTAAATTTAGAGATAGCAAAAAAGAGCTTTTGGCAGCAATAAATATTAGCTAATGAAATTATTACCATCCCAGTAATATATTGGGTGAAACTTGTTGTTGTATTGAAGTCATTAAGAAACTACACCGACGGTGTTTCATCGCCAAACCAGAGGGTGTGGACATATGAAACATTTTGATGAGATGGAAATAGTGAATAAAATGTTTTATCCAATAATCGGTTAGACTATTGTGCTCGATGTTTGCAAGAACCAAAAGCAAAAATAGATTAACACTGTTTAGTTAAGTATCACTTTACTTATCACAAGTCATTTTGTTATAATGACATTCACAAATGCATATCATATGTTCTTCCGATACTGTGCTGCCCTAATAGTAAGTATTTTAAAGATGTGATGAGCTCTTGTGGACTACATTTAAAAGATGGATCTTTATTTGAAGGGTCATGTCGATTTTCCAGCTCAAACAATAATTTATTTGGTAGGCCAGAGGCATAAATGTTTTTTTTTTTTTTTGTATTGTAAAAGGTTGCAGACCGACCCCTGACCTGTACCATTCCATTGTAGCTCTGGCCATATATTATTGTCCTACTGAAATTTAAACCTCTGCCCCATTCTAACAACTTTTCCTCTAGGATTGCCCTGTGTTTAGTTATCATCCCATCAACTTTGACCAGCTTCCTTGTCTATGTTGAACAGCACTCTCACAGCACAATGCTGCCAGCATCTTTTACCATAAGGATGGTGTGTTCAAGGTTAGTTTTCTTCCATTGAAAGCATTTTGGATGTAGGCCGAAATGTTCCATGTTGGTCTCATTTTATCAGAACACTTTCTTTCACATGTTTTCGGAATCTTTATGGTTTGTGGCAAAGTTTAAAAATGACATGGTTTTCTTCCAACGGTTGCTTTCTTCTTGCCACTGTCATACAAAGAACCGGATTTGCGGAGAGAACTAATAGTTTTCATGTCAGCAAATGTTTCAACCTGAGCTGAGAATCTCTGGAGATTCTCCAGAGTTACGTTGGCATGGGCTGTGGTTGGTTCTCTTACTAATGTGCTTCTTGCCTGGCCTGTTAGTTTGGGCGGTCGGCAGTGTCTTGGCGGGCACTGGCAGCTGTACTGAGATGCAACTACACACAGACTCTATTTACTAAATAGGTGACTTTTACTACTGCATGTAGCCCATTTAAGACCTTTTTATTGTAAATGAATTTACAAATTCAGAATGTTCCTTTTACTTTGCCTACAATCGATCTTTGCTTTTTATTGGTCCGTCACGTGAAATTGAAATGAAATACTTGGTGGGCAAAACTTGACTAAATGTAAAAAGGTTCAATGTGTATGAAAAGCTTTTGTAAGACACTCTTTTAGATACGAACGTTTAAAATAGTTCCCTGCTATTGGACATAACACAATCTTAATCAAACATACAAATATAATTAATAACTAGAAAAAGCTGTTCCTACGCAACAGCGAGTGAGAATGCTAATCTGCAGAATGATTTGAAGAGAAGGTGCAGAAGATCCATGCAGAAGAGAAAAAATAGCTGAAAAACATTGAAGAATTTGAAAAATTTGAAGAATTTGAACAATTTGAAGTCATTTGTAGTAGTAGTAGTAGTAGTAGTAGTAGTAGTAGTATCAGTAGTAGTAGTATCAGTAGTATCAGTAGTAGCAGTAGTAGTAGTAGTAGTATCAGTAGTAGTAGTATTAGTTTTTAAAGAATTTGAAGGAATTTGAAGGATTTGAAGGAATTTGTAGTAGTAGTAGTAGTATCAGTAGTACTAGTAGTAGTAGTAGTTGTATTAGTAGTAGTAATAGTAGTAGTATCAGTAGTAGTAGTAGTAGTAGTATCAGTAGTAGTAGTAGTATCAGTTTTTAAAGAATTTGAAGGAATTTGTAGTAGTAGTAGTATTAGTAGTAGTATCAGTAGTACTAGTAGTAGTAGTAGTAGTAGTTGTATTAGTAGTAATAATAGTAGTAGTAGCAGTAGTAGTTGTAGTAGCAGTAGTGGTAGCAGTAGCAGCAATAGTATCATTAGTAGTAGTAGTAGTAGTAGTAGTAGTAGTAGTAGTAGTAGTAGTAGTATCAGTAGTAGTAGTAGTAGTAGTAGTTGTAGTAGTAGTAGTAGTAGTAGTAGTATCAGTAGGAGTAGTAGAAGTGTCAGTAGGAGTAGTAGAAGTATCAGTAGTAGTAGTAGTATCAGTTTTTAAAGAATTTGAAGGAATTTGAAGGAATTTGTAGTAGTAGTAGTAGTAGTAGTAGTATCAGTAGTACTAGTAGTAGTAGTAGTAGTAATAGTAGTAGTATCAGTAGTAGTTGTTGTAGTATCAGCAGTAGCATCAGTAGTAGTAGCAGTAGCAGCAGTAGTATCATTAGTAGTAGTAGTAGTGGTAGTAGTATCAGTAGTAGTAGTATCAGAAGTAGTAGTATCAGTTGTAGTAGTAGTAGTAGGAGTAGTAGTAGTAGGAGTAGTATCTGTTGTAGTTGTATTAATATCAGTTGTATCAGAAGAATTAGAAGGAATTTGAAAAATGTTAAGAATTTGAAAAATTTTAAGAATTTGAAGTACTTGAAGTATTTGAAAAATTTGAAAAAAATTGGAAAAGTCGAAAAAATGTGAAAAATTTGAAAGATTTGAACCATTTGAACCTCTTGAACAATTTGAACAATAAGAATGATTAAAAGAATTTGAAGGAATTTGAAGGAATATGAAAAATTTGAAGAATTTGAAGGAATTTGCATTCATTTCAATGGGAAAAAAGTACGCACAAAAAGTACAAATATTTTAAAAAGTATTAAAGTTAGAATAATGATGAGATATAGCAGGAATGTCGGGAAGGAGCTGAACGTTTTGACACCAAAATTGTTGAAATCGGTTGAAGTATGTGGGAGTAGTTACACGCCGACGGAATAATAATAATAATAATAACTAGAAAAAGCTGTTCCTACGCAACAGCGAGTGAGAATGCTAATCTGCAGAATGATTTGAGAAGATGCAGAAGATCCATGCAGAAGAGAAAAAATAGCTGAAAAATATTAAAGAATTTGAAAAATTTGAAGAATTTGAACAATTTGAAGTAATTTGTAGTAGTAGTAGTAGTAGTATCAGTAGTAGTAGTAGTAGTAGTATCAGTAGTATCAGTAGTAGCAGTAGTAGTAGTAGTAGTATCAGTAGTAGTAGTAGTAGTAGCAGTAGTAGCAGTAGTAGTAGTAGTATCAGTAGTAGTAGTAGTAGTTTTTAAAGAATTTGAAGGAATTTGAAGGTATTTGAAGAATTTGAAGGAATTTGTAGTAGTAGTAGTAGTAGTATCAGTAGTACTACTAGTAGTAGTAGTTGTATTATTAGTAGTAATAGTAGTAGTATCAGTAGTATTAGTAGTAATATCAGTAGTAGTAGCAGTATCAGTTTTTAAAGAATTTGAAGGAATTTGTAGTAGTAGTAGTAGTAGTAGTATCAGTAGTACTAGTAGTAGTAGTAGTAATAGTAGTAGTATCAGTAGTACTAGTAGTAGTAGTAGTAATAGTAGTAGTATCAGTAGTAGTTGTAGTACCAGCAGTAGCATCAGTAGTAGTAGCAGTAGCAGCAGTAGTATCATTAGTAGTAGTAGTAGTGGTAGTACTATCAGTAGTAGTAGTAGTAGTATCAGTTGTAGTAGTATCAGTTGTAGTAGCAGTAGTAGTAGGAGTAGTATCTGTTGTAGTTGTAGTTATTAATATCAGTTGTATCAGGAGAATTAGAAGGAATTTGAAAATTTGAAGAATTTGACAAATTTGAAGAATTTGAAGTATTTGAAAAATTTGAAAAAATTTGAAAATATGAAAAAATTTGAAAAATCTGAAAGATTTGAACCATTTGAACCATTTGAACAATTTGAACAATAAGAATGATTAAAAGAATTTGAAGGAATTTGAAGGAATAATCAAAAATTTGAAGAATTTGAAGGAATTTTGCATTTCATTTCAATGGGAAAAAAGTACGCACAAAAGTACAAATATTTTAAAAAGTATTAAAGTTTAGAATAATGATGAGATATAGCAGGAATGTCGGGAAGGAGCTGAACGTTTTGACACCAAAATTGTTGAAATCGGTTGAAGTATGTGGGAGTAGTTACACGCCGACGGAATAATAAATAATAATAATAATAATAACTAGAAAAAGCTGTTCCTACGCAACAGCGAGTGAGAATGCTAATCTGCAGAATGATTTGAGGAGAAGATGCAGAAGATCAATGCAGAAGAGAAAAAATTGCCTAAAAAACATTGAAGAATTAGAAAAATTTGAACAATTTGAAGTAATTTGTAGTAGTAGTAGTAGTAGTAGAAGTACTATCAGTAGTAGTAGTAGTAGTAGAAGTACTATCAGTAGTAGTAGTAGTAGTAGTAGTATCAGTAGTATCAGTAGTAGCAGTAGTAGTAGTAGTATCAGTAGTAGTAGTATCAGTTTTTAAGGAATTTGAAGGAATTTGAGGAATTTGAAGGAATTTGTAGTAGTAGTAGTAGTAGTAGTTGTATCAGTAGTACTAGTAGTAGTAGTTGTTGTTGTATTATTAGTAGTAATAGTAGTAGTATCAGTAGTAGTAGTAGTATCAGTTTTTAAAGACTTTGAAGGAATTTGTAGTAATAGTA
The DNA here is from genome assembly GCA_037039145.1 of Fundulus diaphanus. Taxonomy (NCBI): domain Eukaryota; kingdom Metazoa; phylum Chordata; class Actinopteri; order Cyprinodontiformes; family Fundulidae; genus Fundulus; species Fundulus diaphanus. Next base: position 39,377,083 of record CM073127.1, on the reverse strand, counting down.
GTAGTAGTATTATCAGTAGTACTAGTAGTAGTAGTAGTTGTATTAGTAGTAGTTGTTGTAGTAGCAGCAGTAGTATCATTAGTAATAGTAGTAGTAGTATCAGTAGTAGTAGTAGTAGTAGTAGTAGTAGTAGTAGTATCAGTAGTAGTAGTAGTATCAGTTTTTAAAGAATTTGAAGGAATTTGTAGTAGTAGTAGTAGTATTAGTAGTACTAGTAGTAGTAGAAGTTGTATTAGTAGTAGTAATAGTAGTAGTAGTAGTAGTAGTATCAGTAGTAGTATCAGTAGTACTAGTAGTATCAGTTTTTAAAGAATTTGAATGAATTTGTAGTAATAGTAGTAGTAGTAGTAGTAGTATCAGTAGTAATAGTAGTAGTAGTAGTTGTATTAGTAGTAGTTGTAGTAGCAGCAGTAGTATCATTAGTAATAGTAGTAGTAGTATCAGTAGTAGTAGTAGTATCAGTAGTAGTAGGAGTAGTATCAGTATTAGTAGTATCAGTTTTTAAAGAATTTGAAGGAATTTGAAGAATTTGAAGGAATTTGTAGTAGTAGTAGTAGTAGTAGTATCAGTAGTACTAGTAGTAGTAGTAGTAGTAGTAGTAGTAATAGTAGTAGTATCAGTAGTAGTTGTTGTAGTATCAGCAGTAGCATGAGTAGTAGTAGCAGTAGCAGCAGTAGTATCATTAGTAGTAGTAGTAGTAGTAGTAGTAGTAGTAGTATCAGTAGTAGTAGTAGAAGTATCAGTAGTAGTAGTAGAAGTATCAGTAGTAGTAGGAGTAGTATCAGTAGTAGTAGTTGTATCAGTTTTTAAAGAATTTCAAGGAATTTGAAGAATTTGAAGGAATTTGTAGTAGTAGTAGTAGTAGTAGTACTAGTAGTAGTATCAGTAGTACTAGTAGGAGTAGTAGTAGTAATAGTAGTAGTATCAGTAGTAGTTGTTGTAGTATCAGTTTTTAAAGACTTTGAAGGAATTTGTAGTAATAGTAGTAGTAGTATTATCAGTAGTACTAGTAGTAGTAGTAGTTGTATTAGTAGTAGTTGTTGTAGTAGCAGCAGTAGTATCATTAGTAATAGTAGAAGTAGTATCAGTAGTAGTAGTAGTAGTAGTAGTAGTAGTATCAGTAGTAGTAGTAGTATCAGTTTTTAAAGAATTTGAAGGAATTTGTAGTAGTAGTAGTAGTATTAGTAGTACTAGTAGTAGTAGAAGTTGTATTAGTAGTAGTAATAGTAGTAGTAGTAGTAGTAGTATCAGTAGTAGTATCAGTAGTACTAGTAGTATCAGTTTTTAAAGAATTTGAATGAATTTGTAGTAATAGTAGTAGTAGTAGTAGTAGTATCAGTAGTAATAGTAGTAGTAGTAGTTGTATTAGTAGTAGTTGTAGTAGCAGCAGTAGTATCATTAGTAATAGTAGTAGTAGTATCAGTAGTAGTAGTAGTATCAGTAGTAGTAGGAGTAGTATCAGTATTAGTAGTATCAGTTTTTAAAGAATTTGAAGGAATTTGAAGAATTTGAAGGAATTTGTAGTAGTAGTAGTAGTAGTAGTATCAGTAGTACTAGTAGTAGTAGTAGTAGTAATAGTAGTAGTATCAGTAGTAGTTGTTGTAGTATCAGCAGTAGCATGAGTAGTAGTAGCAGTAGCAGCAGTAGTATCATTAGTAGTAGTAGTAGTAGTAGTAGTATCAGTAGTAGTAGTAGAAGTATCAGTAGTAGTAGTAGAAGTATCAGTAGTAGTAGGAGTAGTATCAGTAGTAGTAGTTGTATCAGTTTTTAAAGAATTTCAAGGAATTTGAAGAATTTGAAGGAATTTGTAGTAGTAGTAGTAGTAGTAGTACTAGTAGTAGTATCAGTAGTACTAGTAGGAGTAGTAGTAGTAATAGTAGTAGTATCAGTAGTAGTTGTTGTAGTATCAGCAGTAGCATCAGTAGTAGTAGCAGTAGCAGCAGTAGTATCATTAGTAGTACTAGTAGTGGTAGTAGTATCAGTAGTAGTAGTAGTAGTATCAGTAGTAGTAGTATCAGTTGTAGTAGTAGTAGTAGTAGTAGGAGTAGTAGTAGTATCAGTTGTAGTAGTAGTAGTAGGAGGAGGAGTAGTATCTGTTGTAGTTGTAGTATTAATATCAGTTGTATCAGAAGAATTAGAAGGAATTTGAAAAATATGAAGAATTTGAAGTATTTGAAAAATTTGAAAAAATTTGAAAAATTTGAAAAAAATTGAAAAATCTGAAAGATTTGAACCATTTGAACCATTTGAACCATTTGAACAATAAGAATGATTACAAGAATTTGAAGGAATTTGAAGGAATATGAAAAATTTGAAGAATTTGAAGGAATTTGCATTCATTTCAATGGGAAAAAAGTACGCACAAAAAGTACAAATATTTTAAAAAGTATTAAAGTTAGAATAATGATGAGATATAGCAGGAATGTCGGGAAGGAGCTGAACGTTTTGACACCAAAATTGTTGAAATCGGTTGAAGTATGTGGGAGTAGTTACACGCCGACGGAATAATAATAATAATAATAACTAGAAAAAGCTGTTCCTACGCAACAGCGAGTGAGAATGCTAATCTGCAGAATGATTTGAGAAGATGCAGAAGATCCATGCAGAAGAGAAAAAATAGCTGAAAAATATTAAAGAATTTGAAAAATTTGAAGAATTTGAACAATTTGAAGTAATTTGTAGTAGTAGTAGCAGTAGTAGTAGTAGTAGTATCAGTAGTAGTAGTAGTAGTATCAGTAGTATCAGTAGTATCAGTAGTTGTATTATTAGTAGTAATAGTAGTAGTATCAGTAGTAGTAGTAGTAGTTTTTAAAGAATTTGAAGGAATTTGAAGGTATTTGAAGAATTTGAAGGAATTTGTAGTAGTAGTAGTAGTAGTATCAGTAGTACTAGTAGTTGTATTATTAGTAGTAATAGTAGTAGTATCAGTAGTATTAGTAGTAATATCAGTAGTAGTATCAGTATCAGTTTTTAAAGAATTTGAAGGAATTTGAAGGAATTTGTAGTAGTAGTAGTAGTAGTATTATCAGTAGTACTAGTAGTAGTAGTAGTTCTATTAGTAGTAGTAATAGTAGTAGTAGTAGTATCAGTAGTAGTAGTAGCAGCAGTAGTATCATTAGTAGTAGTAGTATCAGTAGTAGTAGTAGTATCAGTAGTAGTAGTAGTAGTAGTAGTAGTATCAGTAGTAGTAGTAGAAGTATCAGTAGTAGTAGGAGTAGTATCAGTAGTAGTAGTAGTATCAGTTTTTAAAGAATTTGAAGGAATTTGTAGTAGTAGTAGTAGTAGTAGTAGTAGTATCAGTAGTACTAGTAGTAGTAGTAGTAGTAGTAATAGTAGTAGTATCAGTAGTAGTTGTAGTACCAGCAGTAGCATCAGTAGTAGTAGCAGTAGCAGCAGTAGTATCATTAGTAGTAGTAGTAGTGGTAGTAGGATCAGTAGTAGTAGTAGTATCAGTAGTAGTAGTATCAGTTGTAGTAGTATCAGTTGTAGTAGTAGTAGTAGTAGTAGTAGGAGTAGTATCTGTTGTAGTATTAATATCAGTTGTATCAGAAGAATTAGAAGGAATTTGAAAAATTTGAAGAATTTGAAAAATTTGAAGAATTTGAAGTATTTGAAGTATTTGAAAAATGTGAAAAAATTTGAAAAATATGAAAAAATTTGAAAAATCTGAAAGATTTGAACCATTTGAACCATTTGAACAATTTGAACAATAAGAATGATTAAAAGAATTTGAAGGAATTTGAAGGAATATCAAAAATTTGAAGAATTTGAAGGAATTTGCATTCATTTCAATGGGAAAAAAGTACGCACAAAAAGTACAAATATTTTAAAAAGTATTAAAGTTAGAATAATGATGAGATATAGCAGGAATGTCGGGAAGGAGCTGAACGTTTTGACACCAAAATTGTTGAAATCGGTTGAAGTATGTGAGAGTAGTTACACGCCGACGGAATAATAATAATAATAATAATAATAACTAGAAAAAGCTGTTCCTACGCAACAGCGAGTGAGAATGCTAATCTGCAGAATGATTTGAGGAAAAGATGCAGAAGATCCATGCAGAAGAGAAAAAATAGCTGAAAAATATTAAAGAATTTGAAAAATTTGAAGAATTTGAACAATTTGAAGTAATTTGTAGTAGTAGTAGTAGTAGTAGTATCAGTAGTAGTAGTAGTAGTATCAGTAGTATCAATAGTAGCAGTAGTAGTAGTATCAGTAGTAGTAGTAGTAGTTTTTAAAGAATTTGAAGGAATTTGAAGGTATTTGAAGAATTTGAAGGAATTTGTAGTAGTAGTAGTAGTAGTATCAGTAGTACTAGTAGTAGTAGTAGTTGTATTATTAGTAGTAATAGTAGTAGTATCAGTAGTATTAGTAGTAATATCAGTAGTAGTAGCAGTATCAGTTTTTAAAGAATTTGAAGGAATTTGAAGGAATTTGTAGTAGTAGTAGTAGTAGTAGTATCAGTAGTACTAGTAGTAGTAGTAGTTGTATTAGTAGTAGTAATAGTAGTAGTATCAGTAGTAGTAATAGTAGTATCAGTAGTAGTAGCAGTAGCAGCAGTAGTATCATTAGTAGTAGTAGTATCAGTAGTAGTAGTAGTATCAGTAGTAGTAGTAGTAGTAGTAGTAGTAGTAGTATCAGTAGTAGTAGTAGAAGTATCAGTAGTAGTAGGAGTAGTATCAGTAGTAGTAGTAGTAGTATCAGTTTTTAAAGAATTTGAAGGAATTTGCAGAATTTAAAGGAATTTGTAGTAGTAGTAGTAGTAGTAGTAGTAGTGGTAGTAGTAGTAGTATCAGTAGTACTAGTAGTAGTAGTAGTAGTAATAGTAGTAGTATCAGTAGTAGTTGTAGCATCAGCAGTAGCATCAGTAGTAGTAGCAGTAGCAGCAGTAGTATCATTAGTAGTAGTAGTAGTGGTAGTAGTATCAGTAGTAGTAGTAGTAGTATCAGTAGTAGTAGTATCAGTTGTAGTAGTAGTAGTAGTAGTAAGAGTAGTATCTGTTGTAGTTGTAGTATTAATATCAGTTGTATCAGAAGAATTAGAAGGAATTTGAAAAATTTGAAGAATTTGAAAAATTTGAAGAATTTGAAGTATTTGAAGTATTTGAAAAATTTGAAAAAATTTGAAAAATATGAAAAAATTTGAAAAATCTGAAAGATTTGAACCATTTGAACAATTTGAACAATAAGAATGATTAAAAGAATTTGAAGGAATTTGAAGGAATATGAAAAATTTGAAGAATTTGAAGGGATTTGCATTCATTTCAATGGGAAAAAAGTACGCACAAAAAGTACAAATATTTTAAAAAGTATTAAAGTTAGAATAATGATGAGATATAGCAGGAATGTCGGGAAGGAGCTGAACGTTTTGACACCAAAATTGTTGAAATCGGTTGAAGTATGTGGGAGTAGTTACACGCCGACGGAATAATAATAATAATAATAATAATAATAATAATAATAATAATAAAGAAAAACAGGAAAACAATAAGTGAGAATGCTGTATAGCATTCTCACTGATAATAATAACTAGAAAAAGCTGTTCCTACGCAACAGCGAGTGAGAATGCTAATCTGCAGAATGATTTGAGAAGATGCAGAAGATCCATGCAGAAGAGAAAAAATAGCTGAAAAATATTAAAGAATTTGAAAAATTTGAAGAATTTGAACAATTTGAAGTAATTTGTAGTAGTAGTAGTAGTAGTATCAGTAGTAGTAGTAGTAGTAGTATCAGTAGTATCAGTAGTAGCAGTAGTAGTAGTAGTAGTATCAGTAGTAGTAGTAGTAGTAGCAGTAGTAGCAGTAGTAGTAGTAGTATCAGTAGTAGTAGTAGTAGTTTTTAAAGAATTTGAAGGAATTTGAAGGTATTTGAAGAATTTGAAGGAATTTGTAGTAGTAGTAGTAGTAGTATCAGTAGTACTACTAGTAGTAGTAGTTGTATTATTAGTAGTAATAGTAGTAGTATCAGTAGTATTAGTAGTAATATCAGTAGTAGTAGCAGTATCAGTTTTTAAAGAATTTGAAGGAATTTGTAGTAGTAGTAGTAGTAGTAGTATCAGTAGTACTAGTAGTAGTAGTAGTTGTATTAGTAGTAGTAATAGTAGTAGTAGTAGTATCAGTAGTAGTAGTAGCAGCAGTAGTATCAGTAGTAGTAGTAGTATCAGTAGTAGTAGTAGTATCAGTAGTAGTAGTAGTAGTAGTAGTATCAGTAGTAGTAGTAGAAGTATCAGTAGTAGTAGGAGTAGTATCAGTAGTAGTAGTAGTATCAGTTTTTAAAGAATTTGAAGGAATTTGCAGAATTTAAAGGAATTTGTAGTAGTAGTAGTAGTAGTAGTATCAGTAGTACTAGTAGTAGTAGTAGTAATAGTAGTAGTATCAGTAGTACTAGTAGTAGTAGTAGTAATAGTAGTAGTATCAGTAGTAGTTGTAGTACCAGCAGTAGCATCAGTAGTAGTAGCAGTAGCAGCAGTAGTATCATTAGTAGTAGTAGTAGTGGTAGTACTATCAGTAGTAGTAGTAGTAGTATCAGTTGTAGTAGTATCAGTTGTAGTAGCAGTAGTAGTAGGAGTAGTATCTGTTGTAGTTGTAGTATTAATATCAGTTGTATCAGGAGAATTAGAAGGAATTTGAAAAATTTGAAGAATTTGACAAATTTGAAGAATTTGAAGTATTTGAAAAATTTGAAAAAATTTGAAAAATATGAAAAAATTTGAAAAATCTGAAAGATTTGAACCATTTGAACCATTTGAACAATTTGAACAATAAGAATGATTAAAAGAATTTGAAGGAATTTGAAGGAATATCAAAAATTTGAAGAATTTGAAGGAATTTGCATTCATTTCAATGGGAAAAAAGTACGCACAAAAGTACAAATATTTTAAAAAGTATTAAAGTTAGAATAATGATGAGATATAGCAGGAATGTCGGGAAGGAGCTGAACGTTTTGACACCAAAATTGTTGAAATCGGTTGAAGTATGTGGGAGTAGTTACATGCCGACGGAATAATAATAATAATAATAATAATAATAATAATAATAATAATAAAGAAAAACAGGAAAACAATAAGTGAGAATGCTGTATAGCATTCTCACTGATAATAATAACTAGAAAAAGCTGTTCCTACGCAACAGCGAGTGAGAATGCTAATCTGCAGAATGCTTTGAGGAGAAGATGCAGAAGATCCATGCAGAAGAGAAAAAAAAGCTGAAAAAATTTGAACAATTTGAACAATTTGAAGTAATTTGTAGTAGTAGTAGTAGTAGTAGTAGTACTAGTATCAGTAGTAGTAGTAGTAGTAGTAGTAGTAGTATCAGTAGTATCAGTAGTAGCAGTAGTAGTAGTATTAGTTTTTAAAGAATTTGAAGGAATTTGAAGAATTTGAAGGAATTTGTAGTAGTAGTAGTAGTAGTAGTAGTACTAGTAGTTGTAGTAGTTGTATTAGTAGTAGTAATGGTAGTAGTATCAGTAGTAGTAGTATCAGTAGTAGTAGTAGTAGTAGTATCAGTTTTTAAAGAATTTGAAGGAATTTGTAGTAGTAGTAGTAGTATTAGTAGTAGTAGTATCAGTATTACTAGTAGTAGTAATAGTTGTATTAGTAGTAGTAATAGTAGTAGTAGCAGTAGTAGTTGTTGTAGTAGCAGTAGTAGTAGCAGTAGCAGCAGTAGTATCATTAGTAGTAATAGTAGTAGTAGTAGTATCAGTAGTAGTAGTAGTATCAGTAGTAGTATAGTAGTATCAGTAGTAGTAGTAGAAGTATCAGTAGTAGTAGGAGTAGTATCAGTAGTAGTAGTAGTAGTATCAGTTTTTAAAGAATTTGAAGGAATTTGAAGAATTTGAAGGAATTTGTAGTAGTAGTAGTAGTATCAGTAGTACTAGTACTAATAGTAGTAGTAATAGTAGTAGTATCAGTAGTAATTCTTGTAGTATCAGCAGTAGCATCAGTAGTAGTAGCAGAAGCAGCAGTAGTATCATTAGTAGTAGTAGAAGTGGTAGTAGTATCAGTAGTAGTAGTATCAGTTGTAGTAGTAGTAGTAGTAGTAGTACTAGGAGTAGTATCTGTTGTAGTAGTAGTATTAATATCAGTTGTATCAGAAGAATTAGAAGGAATTTGAAAGATTTGAAGAATTTGAAAAATTTGAAGAATTTGAAGTATTTGAACCATTTGAACCATTTGAACAATTTGAACAATAAGAATGATTAAAAGAATTTGAAGGAATTTGAAGGAATATCAAAAATTTGAAGAATTTGAAGGAATTTTCATTCATTTCAATGGGAGCAACCAAAAACGCACAAAAAGTGAAATATTTTAAAAAGTATAAAAGTTAGCATAACCATGAGATATAGCAGGCATGCCGGGAACGAGCCGAACGTTTTGACACCAAAATTGTTGAAATTGGTTGAAGTTTGCAGGAGTAGTTAGACGCCGACGGAATAATAATAATAAAGAAAAACAGGAAAACAATAAGTGAGAATGCTGTATAGCATTCTCACTGATAACTAGAAAAAGCTGTTCCTACGCAACAGCGAGTGAGAATGCTAATCTGCAGAATGATTTGAGAAGATGCAGAAGATCCATGCAGAAGAGAAAAAATAGCTGAAAAATATTAAAGAATTTGAAAAATTTGAAGAATTTGAACAATTTGAAGTAATTTGTAGTAGTAGTAGTAGTAGTATCAGTAGTAGTAGTAGTAGTAGTATCAGTAGTATCAGTAGTAGCAGTAGTAGTAGTAGTAGTATCAGTAGTAGTAGTAGTAGTAGCAGTAGTAGCAGTAGTAGTAGTAGTATCAGTAGTAGTAGTAGTAGTTTTTAAAGAATTTGAAGGAATTTGAAGGTATTTGAAGAATTTGAAGGAATTTGTAGTAGTAGTAGTAGTAGTATCAGTAGTACTACTAGTAGTAGTAGTTGTATTATTAGTAGTAATAGTAGTAGTATCAGTAGTATTAGTAGTAATATCAGTAGTAGTAGCAGTATCAGTTTTTAAAGAATTTGAAGGAATTTGTAGTAGTAGTAGTAGTAGTAGTATCAGTAGTACTAGTAGTAGTAGTAGTTGTATTAGTAGTAGTAATAGTAGTAGTAGTAGTATCAGTAGTAGTAGTAGCAGCAGTAGTATCAGTAGTAGTAGTAGTATCAGTAGTAGTAGTAGTATCAGTAGTAGTAGTAGTAGTAGTAGTATCAGTAGTAGTAGTAGAAGTATCAGTAGTAGTAGGAGTAGTATCAGTAGTAGTAGTAGTATCAGTTTTTAAAGAATTTGAAGGAATTTGCAGAATTTAAAGGAATTTGTAGTAGTAGTAGTAGTAGTAGTATCAGTAGTACTAGTAGTAGTAGTAGTAATAGTAGTAGTATCAGTAGTACTAGTAGTAGTAGTAGTAATAGTAGTAGTATCAGTAGTAGTTGTAGTACCAGCAGTAGCATCAGTAGTAGTAGCAGTAGCAGCAGTAGTATCATTAGTAGTAGTAGTAGTGGTAGTACTATCAGTAGTAGTAGTAGTAGTATCAGTTGTAGTAGTATCAGTTGTAGTAGCAGTAGTAGTAGGAGTAGTATCTGTTGTAGTTGTAGTATTAATATCAGTTGTATCAGGAGAATTAGAAGGAATTTGAAAAATTTGAAGAATTTGACAAATTTGAAGAATTTGAAGTATTTGAAAAATTTGAAAAAATTTGAAAAATATGAAAAAATTTGAAAAATCTGAAAGATTTGAACCATTTGAACCATTTGAACAATTTGAACAATAAGAATGATTAAAAGAATTTGAAGGAATTTGAAGGAATATCAAAAATTTGAAGAATTTGAAGGAATTTGCATTCATTTCAATGGGAAAAAAGTACGCACAAAAGTACAAATATTTTAAAAAGTATTAAAGTTAGAATAATGATGAGATATAGCAGGAATGTCGGGAAGGAGCTGAACGTTTTGACACCAAAATTGTTGAAATCGGTTGAAGTATGTGGGAGTAGTTACACGCCGACGGAATAATAATAATAATAATAATAATAATAATAATAACTAGAAAAAGCTGTTCCTACGCAACAGCGAGTGAGAATGCTAATCTGCAGAATGATTTGAGGAAAAGATGCAGAAGATCCATGCAGAAGAGAAAAAATAGCTGAAAAATATTAAAGAATTTGAAAAATTTGAAGAATTTGAACAATTTGAAGTAATTTGTAGTAGTAGTAGTAGTAGTAGTATCAGTAGTAGTAGTAGTAGTATCAGTAGTATCAATAGTAGCAGTAGTAGTAGTATCAGTAGTAGTAGTAGTAGTTTTTAAAGAATTTGAAGGAATTTGAAGGTATTTGAAGAATTTGAAGGAATTTGTAGTAGTAGTAGTAGTAGTATCAGTAGTACTAGTAGTAGTAGTTGTTGTATTATTAGTAGTAATAGTAGTAGTATCAGTAGTATTAGTAGTAATATCAGTAGTAGTAGCAGTATCAGTTTTTAAAGAATTTGAAGGAATTTGAAGGAATTTGTAGTAGTAGTAGTAGTAGTAGTAGTATCAGTAGTACTAGTAGTAGTAGTAGTAGTTGTATTAGTAGTAGTAATAGTAGTAGTATCAGTAGTAGTAATAGTAGTATCAGTAGTAGTAGCAGTAGCGGCAGTAGTATCATTAGTAGTAGTAGTATCAGTAGTAGTAGTAGTATCAGTAGTAGTAGTAGTAGTAGTAGTAGTAGTATCAGTAGTAGTAGTAGAAGTATCAGTAGTAGTAGGAGTAGTATCAGTAGTAGTAGTATCAGTTTTTAAAGAATTTGAAGGAATTTGCAGAATTTAAAGGAATTTGTAGTAGTAGTAGTAGTAGTAGTAGTAGTGGTAGTAGTAGTAGTATCAGTAGTACTAGTAGTAGTAGTAGTAATAGTAGTAGTATCAGTAGTAGTTGTAGCATCAGCAGTAGCATCAGTAGTAGTAGCAGTAGCAGCAGTAGTATCATTAGTAGTAGTAGTAGTGGTAGTAGTATCAGTAGTAGTAGTAGTAGTATCAGTAGTAGTAGTATCAGTTGTAGTAGTAGTAGTAGTAGTAAGAGTAGTATCTGTTGTAGTTGTAGTATTAATATCAGTTGTATCAGAAGAATTAGAAGGAATTTGAAAAATTTGAAGAATTTGAAAAATTTGAAGAATTTGAAGTATTTGAAGTATTTGAAAAATTTGAAAAAATTTGAAAAATATGAAAAAATTGGAAAAATCTGAAAGATTTGAACCATTTGAACAATTTGAACAATAAGAATGATTAAAAGAATTTGAAGGAATTTGAAGGAATATGAAAAATTTGAAGAATTTGAAGGAATTTGCATTCATTTCAATGGGAAAAAAGTACGCACAAAAAGTACAAATATTTTAAAAAGTATTAAAGTTAGAATAATGATGAGATATAGCAGGAATGTCGGGAAGGAGCTGAACGTTTTGACACCAAAATTGTTGAAATCGGTTGAAGTATGTGGGAGTAGTTACACGCCGACGGAATAATAATAATAATAATAATAATAATAATAATAACTAGAAAAAGCTGTTCCTACGCAACAGCGAGTGAGAATGCTAATCTGCAGAATGATTTGAGAAGATGCAGAAGATCCATGCAGAAGAGAAAAAATAGCTGAAAAATATTAAAGAATTTGAAAAATTTGAAGAATTTGAACAATTTGAAGTAATTTGTAGTAGTAGTAGCAGTAGTAGTAGTAGTAGTATCAGTAGTAGTAGTAGTAGTATCAGTAGTATCAGTAGTATCAGTAGTTGTATTATTAGTAGTAATAGTAGTAGTATCAGTAGTAGTAGTAGTAGTTTTTAAAGAATTTGAAGGAATTTGAAGGTATTTGAAGAATTTGAAGGAATTTGTAGTAGTAGTAGTAGTAGTATCAGTAGTACTAGTAGTTGTATTATTAGTAGTAATAGTAGTAGTATCAGTAGTATTAGTAGTAATATCAGTAGTAGTATCAGTATCAGTTTTTAAAGAATTTGAAGGAATTTGAAGGAATTTGTAGTAGTAGTAGTAGTAGTATTATCAGTAGTACTAGTAGTAGTAGTAGTTCTATTAGTAGTAGTAATAGTAGTAGTAGTAGTATCAGTAGTAGTAGTAGCAGCAGTAGTATCATTAGTAGTAGTAGTATCAGTAGTAGTAGTAGTATCAGTAGTAGTAGTAGTAGTAGTAGTAGTATCAGTAGTAGTAGTAGAAGTATCAGTAGTAGTAGGAGTAGTATCAGTAGTAGTAGTAGTATCAGTTTTTAAAGAATTTGAAGGAATTTGTAGTAGTAGTAGTAGTAGTAGTAGTAGTATCAGTAGTACTAGTAGTAGTAGTAGTAGTAGTAATAGTAGTAGTATCAGTAGTAGTTGTAGTACCAGCAGTAGCATCAGTAGTAGTAGCAGTAGCAGCAGTAGTATCATTAGTAGTAGTAGTAGTGGTAGTAGGATCAGTAGTAGTAGTAGTATCAGTAGTAGTAGTATCAGTTGTAGTAGTATCAGTTGTAGTAGTAGTAGTAGTAGTAGTAGGAGTAGTATCTGTTGTAGTATTAATATCAGTTGTATCAGAAGAATTAGAAGGAATTTGAAAAATTTGAAGAATTTGAAAAATTTGAAGAATTTGAAGTATTTGAAGTATTTGAAAAATTTGAAAAAATTTGAAAAATATGAAAAAATTTGAAAAATCTGAAAGATTTGAACCATTTGAACCATTTGAACAATTTGAACAATAAGAATGATTAAAAGAATTTGAAGGAATTTGAAGGAATATCAAAAATTTGAAGAATTTGAAGGAATTTGCATTCATTTCAATGGGAAAAAAGTACGCACAAAAAGTACAAATATTTTAAAAAGTATTAAAGTTAGAATAATGATGAGATATAGCAGGAATGTCGGGAAGGAGCTGAACGTTTTGACACCAAAATTGTTGAAATCGGTTGAAGTATGTGAGAGTAGTTACACGCCGACGGAATAATAATAATAATAATAATAATAATAATAATAATAATAACTAGAAAAAGCTGTTCCTACGCAACAGCGAGTGAGAATGCTAATCTGCAGAATGATTTGAGAAGATGCAGAAGATCCATGCAGAAGAGAAAAAATAGCTGAAAAATATTAAAGAATTTGAAAAATTTGAAGAATTTGAACAATTTGAAGTAATTTGTAGTAGTAGTAGTAGTAGTATCAGTAGTAGTAGTAGTAGTATCAGTAGTATCAGTAGTAGCAGTAGTAGTAGTAGTATCAGTAGTAGTAGTAGTAGTATCAGTAGTATCAGTAGTATCAGTAGTAGTAGTAGTATCAGTAGTAGCAGTAGTAGTTTTTAAAGAATTTGAAGGAATTTGAAGGTATTTGAAGAATTTGAAGGAATTTGTAGTAGTAGTAGTAGTAGTAGTATCAGTAGTACTAGTAGTAGTAGTAGTTGTATTATTAGTAGTAATAGTAGTAGTATCAGTAGTATTAGTAGTAATATCAGTAGTAGTAGCAGTATCAGTTTTTAAAGAATTTGAAGGAATTTGTAGTAGTAGTAGTAGTAGTATCAGTAGTACTAGTAGTAGTAGTAGTTGTATTAGTAGTAGTAATAGTAGTAGTAGTAGTATCAGTAGTAGTAGTAGCAGCAGTAGTATCATTAGTAGTAGTAGTATCAGTAGTAGTAGTAATATCAGTAGTAGTAGTAGTAGTAGTAGTATCAGTAGTAGTAGTAGAAGTATCAGTAGTAGTAGGAGTAGTATCAGTAGTAGTAGTAGTATCAGTTTTTAAAGAATTTGAAGGAATTTGCAGAATTTAAAGGAATTTGTAGTAGTAGTAGTAGTAGTAGTAGTATCAGTAGTACTAGTAGTAGTAGTAGTAGTAGTAATAGTAGTAGTATCAGTAGTAGTTGTAGTACCAGCAGTAGCATCAGTAGTAGTAGCAGTAGCAGCAGTAGTATCATTAGTAGTAGTAGTAGTGGTAGTAGTATCAGTAGTAGTAGTAGTAGTATCAGTAGTAGTAGTATCAGTTGTAGTAGTAGTAGTAGTAGGAGTAGTATCTGTTGTAGTTGTAGTATTAATATCAGTTGTATCAGGAGAATTAGAAGGAATTTGAAAAATTTGAAGAATTTGACAAATTTGAAGAATTTGAAGTATTTGAAGTATTTGAAAAATTTGAAAAAATTTGAAAAATATGAAAAAATTTGAAAAATCTGAAAGATTTGAACCATTTGAACCATTTGAACAATTTGAACAATAAGAATGATTAAAAGAATTTGAAGGAATTTGAAGGAATATCAAAAATTTGAAGAATTTGAAGGAATTTGCATTCATTTCAATGGGAAAAAAGTACGCACAAAAAGTACAAATATTTTAAAAAGTATTAAAGTTAGAATAATGATGAGATATAGCAGGAATGTCGGGAAGGAGCTGAACGTTTTGACACCAAGATTGTTGAAATCGGTTGAAGTATGTGGGAGTAGTTACACGCCGACGGAATAATAATAATAATAATAATAATAATAATAATAATAATAATAAAGAAAAACAGGAAAACAATAAGTGAGAATGCTGTATAGCATTCTCACTGATAAAGAAAAACAGGAAAACAATAAGTGAGAATGCTGTATAGCATTCTCACTGATAATAACTAGAAAAAGCTGTTCCTACGCAACAGCGAGTGAGAATGCTAATCTGCAGAATGATTTGAGGAGAAGATGCAGAAGATCCATGCAGAAGAGAAAAAATAGCTGAAAAATATTAAAGAATTTGAAAAATTTGAAGAATTTGAACAATTTGAAGTAATTTGTAGTAGTAGTAGTAGTAGTAGTATCAGTAGTAGTAGTAGTAGTAGTAGTTGTATTAGTAGTAGTAATAGTAGTAGTATCAGTAGTAGTAGTAGTAGTAGTAGTAGTAGTATCAGTAGTAGTAGTAGTATCAGTTTTTAAATAATTTGAAGGAAATTGTAGTAGTAGTAGTATTAGTAGTAGTATCAGTAGTACTACTAGTAGTAGTAGTTGTATTAGTAGTAGTAATAGTAGTAGTAGCAGTAGTAGTTGTAGTAGCAGTAGTGGTAGCAGTAGCAGCAATAGTATCATTAGTAGTAGTAGTAGTAGTAGTAGTAGTATCTGTAGTAGTAGTAGTAGTAGTAGTATCATCAGTAGTAGTAGTAGAAGTATCAGTAGCAGTAGGAGTAGTATCAGTAGTAGTAGTAGTATCAGTTTTTAAAGAATTTGGAGGAATTTGAAGAATTTGAAGGAATTTGTAGTAGTAGTAGTAGTAGTAGTATCAGTAGTACTAGTAGTAGTAGTAGTAGTAGTAATAGTAGTAGTATCAGTAGTAGTTGTTGTAGTATCAGCAGTAGCATCAGTAGTAGTAGCAGTAGCAGCAGTAGTATCATTAGTAGTAGTAGTAGTAGTATTATCAGTAGTAGTAGTAGTATCAGTAGTAGTAGTAGTAGTAGTATCAGTAGTAGTAGTAGAAGTATCAGTAGTAGTAGGAGTAGTATCAGTAGTAGTAGTAGTATCAGTTTTTAAAGAATTTGAAGTAATTTGAAGAATTTGAAGGAATTTGTAGTAGTAGTAGTAGTAGTAGTAGTAGTAGTAGTATCAGTAGTACTAGTAGTAGTAGTAGTAGTAATAGTAGTAGTATCAGTAGTAGTTGTTGTAGTATCAGCAGTAGCATCAGTAGTAGTAGCAGTAGTAGCAGTAGTATCATTAGTAGTAGTAGTAGTGGTAGTAGTATCAGTAGTAGTAGTAGTAGTAGTATCAGTTGTAGTAGTAGTAGTAGTAGGAGTAGTATCTGTTGTAGTAGTAGTATTAATATCAGTTGTATCAGAAGAATTAGAAAGAATTTGAAAAATTTGAAGAATTTGAAAAATTTTAAGAATTTGAAGTATTTGAAGTATTTGAAAAATTTGAAACAATTTGAAAAATTTGAAAAAATTTGAAAAATCTGAAAGATTTGAACCATTTGAACCATTTGAACAATTTCAACAATAAGAATGATTACAAGAATTTGAAGGAATATAAAAAATTTGAAGAATTTGAAGGAATTTGCATTCATTTCAATGGGAGAAAAATACGCACAAAAAGTACAAATATTTTAAAAAGTATTAAAGTTAGAATAATGATGAGATATAGCAGGAATGTCGGGAAGGAGCTGAACGTTTTGACACCAAAATTGTTGAAATCGGTTGAAGTATGTGGGAGTAGTTACACGCCGACGGAATAATAATAATAATAATAATAATAATAATAATAATAATAATAAAGAAAAACAGGAAAACAATAAGTGAGAATGCTGTATAGCATTCTCACTGATAAAGAAAAACAGGAAAACAATAAGTGAGAATGCTGTATAGCATTCTCACTGATAATAAAGAAAAACAGGAAAACAATAAGTGAGAATGCTGTATAGCATTCTCACTGATAACTAGAAAAAGCTGTTCCTACGCAACAGCGAGTGAGAATGCTAATCTGCAGAATGATTTGAGGAGAAGATGCAGAAGATCCATGCAGAAGAGAAAAAATAGCTGAAAAATATTAAAGAATTTGAAAAATTTGAAAAATTTGAACAATTTGAAGTAATTTGTAGTAGTAGTAGTAGTAGTAGTACTAGTATCAGTAGTAGTAGTATCAGTAGTAGCAGTAGTAGTAGTAGTATCAGTAGTAGTAGTTGTGGTAGTAGCAGTAGTAGTAGTATCAGTTTTTAAAGAATTTGAAGGAATTTGAAGAATTTGAAGGAATTTGTAGTAGTAGTAGTAGTATCAGTAGTACTAGTAGTAGTAGTAGTTGTATTATTAGTAGTAATAGTAGTAGTATCAGTAGTATTAGTAGTAATATCAGTAGTAGTAGCAGTATCAGTTTTTAAAGAATTTGAAGGAATTTGAAGGAATTTGTAGTAGTAGTAGTAGTAGTAGTATCAGTAGTAATAGTAGTAGTAGTAGTTGTATTAGTAGTAGTAATAGTAGTATCAGTCGTAGTAGTAGTAGTAGTAGCAGTAGTAGTAGCAGTAGCAGCAGTAGTATCATTAGTAGTAGTAGTATCAGTAGTAGTAGTAGTATCAGTAGTAGTAGTAGTAGTATCAGTAGTAGTAGTAGAAGTATCAGTAGTAGTAGGAGTAGTATCAGTAGTAGTAGTAGTAGTATCAGTTTTTAAAGAATTTTAAGGAATTTGCAGAATTTAAAGGAATTTGTAGTAGTAGTAGTAGTAGTAGTATTAGTAGTAGTATCAGTAGTACTAGTAGTAGTAGTAGTAGTAATAGTAGTAGTATCAGTAGTAGTTGTAGTATCAGCAGTAGCATCAGTAGTAGTAGCAGTAGCAGCAGTAGTATCATTAGTAGTAGTGGTAGTAGTATCAGTAGTAGTGGTAGTAGTATCAGTAGTAGTGGTAGTAGTAGTATCAGTACTAGTAGTATCAGTTGTGGTAGTAGTAGTAGGAGTAGTATCTGTTGTAGTTGTAGTATTAATATCAGTTGTATCAGAAGAATTAGAAGGAATTTGAAAAATTTGAAGAATTTGAAAAATTTGAAGAATTTGAAGTATTTGAAAAATTTGAAAAAATTTGAAAAATATGAAAAAAATTGAAAAATCTGAAAAATTTGAACCATTTGAACAATTTGAACAATAAGAATGATTACAAGAATTTGAAGGAATTTGAAGGAATATGAAAAATTTGAAGAATTTGAAGGAATTTGTATTCATTTCAATGGGAAAAAAGTACGCACAAAAAGTACAAATATTTTAAAAAGTATTAAAGTTAGAATAATGATGAGATATAGCAGGAATGTCGGGAAGGAGCTGAACGTTTTGACACCAAAATTGTTGAAATCGGTTGAAGTATGTGGGAGTAGTTACACGCCGACGGAATAATAATAATAATAATAATAATAATAATAATAATAATAATAAAGAAAAACAGGAAAACAATAAGTGAGAATGCTGTATAGCATTCTCACTGATAATAATAATAATAATAATAAAGAAAAACAGGAAAACAATAAGTGAGAATGCTGTATAGCATTCTCACTGATAATATAATAACTGCAATCACAGCAGCATTCCTGTAGCGGCGCCACCCATCATTTCAGACATTTATTCACAAGATTGAATTGCGGCGCTGCCTCCTTTTCTCCTTCGGAGGACAGAACAGAAGCTTGTCCCGATGTTGTTTAGTGAATCTGTCCGTCATGGTTCAAAGCCTTGATCCTAAGCAAAAATCAAATGTACAGCTAAATTTAGCTCTTCATATTTATGCAGGCCACATTTGCTTAAGGGATTACTGTAAAGCAGCCATTCATAAACAAGTTATGCAGGTGTTCTGCCACAGATATGTAGCCACATTGTTTGCATGCCTCTGTGGAGCCATCTTTACCACAGCTTGTGATGGCTTTGGCACAGGCCTGTCATACAGCAGCTGTTTTATGAGCTACAATGTAATTTTTTTCTTTGTGTTTTTCCTATGGCTATTCCCACATCTGTTCTAAAACAAAACAAAACAAAACAAAAAAAACCTGACATGAAAAATGAGGCAAACCCTTTATGGAACCTCCCTAAGCCGTTATACCAAAAAAAAATACGTCTGTATGTTATTCAAGCTTTGACAAGCTTATGAATACAAACAAACCCTCTACAGCCTCCAGTCTCACATCAGAAGCGAAGAAAACAAATTTTGGTGTGAAATAAGGTCCCAGAGCCAGTAGGGCACGGCAAACCAAAACGGCGGTCGGGCGAAAGAGTTTTTACTAAGTTGTCAGACTGCAACTCATAGATTGGCCCTTGTAGTCGGCTGTTATTTTCCACTCAGGCCAGATAAATGGGTCCTGACCCCTTCCTTGGGTAGATTAGCCACTTCTGCCATCACTCCCATTATTTTTATCAGGACCAGACAAGCTTGTCTGCCACCAATGTCCAGGAAACCCAGATTCTTCAAGCAGCCTGTAGCCTGATTACTCTGAGGAACACATGTACTATCAGATACAGTTGCAATACCCAACAATGGAGTTGTTTATAATCTCCCCAACTGTTTCTCGGCGCTTACCGCAAATTACTTCCAGCCCTGTCACTCCATAAAGCAAGCTGGGAGCAAAACGAGACGGAGCCCTGGACAGCTGTAGTCCAGCACATGTTATGTGTTGTGTGTGTGCCCATTCCTATTAGGCTGATGTCTCAGAGGGGGAGGAAAAAGAAAGATACACTGTATTACTTTTGGCCGCAAAAATGCGGCTAAACACAAACATCAAGCAGATAAATGGCGGAGTTAAGCTTGTGCTTTAATTTGAACTGTTTATTTGATATCTAACTCCTTCTAATCTCTTAATCAAAACCCAGATTAATGATCAGAAATGCCAAAATAGTTTAACACACTCAGTATGTTGCTACTGTTATTACTAGTGGATTATAAGTAAATTAGTCTACATTAAATTAGTTAAGCTCATATGAATTCTGTTTTACTGTCATCAAGTGTTTTCTGTGCCCTTTGTTATACAAGACCTTTAAAAAACTGTTTAAACCACTTGCTATGTTACAGCCACGTTTTCCATATGTTTCATTGAGAATATATGTACTAGATCAACATAAATGTGGTGCAGTATTGTGAAATAAATAAAAAAAGATTGTTAGAAGCAGAAATCTGAAAGGTGTGACATACATTTGCCTTCAGCTCCCATGTGTCAACACTTAGACACCACCCTTTGCTGTAGGTACAGGTGCAGGTCTTTGGGAGTATATCTCCAGACACACACCTTTGCACACCCAGAGACCGACATTTTTGCCAATTCCTTTTTGAAAAACAGCTCAAACTTACTTAGAGTCAACGGAGAGTCTGTGAACAGCAGTCTTGCCACACATTTTCATTGGAACCAAACATTTCCATTAAAGCTCTGACTGGATTGTTGATGTCTTGCTGGAAGGTGAACCTCTGGCCTGATCTCAAGTCTTTTGCAGCCTCTAACCGGTTTTATAATAGGATTCCCATGTAATTAGCTCCTCTCCTTTTTCTACGAACTTCAGTATCTCTCTCAATGATGAAAAAAAGCTTCCACAAAGCACAGTGCTCTCACCACCATGCTTCCTAGGGATGGTTTGCCATGTGAGTTTTCTGCTACTTTTTACAGCTTTTTGCATATTGACCAGTTCAGTTTTCTTCTCATTTGACCAGAGCACTTTTTTCTATGTGCTGACTGTGTCTATATTGGTACTTTACTATAGATTGAACTTCCTATGACTTTTTTCAACAGGTGGATTGCACAACTAATTGTTGGTGTCAGTAAATCTTTCCGCCTGAGCTGGAGATCTCTGCAGCTCTTCCAGAGTGTGCTGTTTCCAGGTTTAAACGCTGTGTTGGGGTGTCGCGCAGGTCTGTGCGGACAGTGCGCTATAGAATTATGTAGACGATTATACTTGACGCGGATTTTGGTGCTGTATTCTCTAAAACCACAGGGGGGCAGTACTCACCATAACCAGTGGAAAAGCAGTAAACAAGAGAAGAAACAATTGACAATTACAAATGATGTTGTAGAATAGTAGCTGTGTTTATGGCATCTAAACAGAAATAAACAAAGGGTTAGAGACATAGAAGAAGATATTGTGTTGGTCTGTTGCATACAGAAAGTGGAGAGGATGTGAAGATGGGAGATACAGCCTGTCTGCAAAACCCGTAGGGATCTTTTTTCATGAAGGGATTAAAAAAAAACACACACTTTGCTTTTCTAAATATAAGCTGCTGGCTTTAAATACCGTGGGTTGTTGTTTTAGACTGGATTCATGCTGCAAGTGATAGAAACAGAAGTCAAAATCCTTGGCCAATAAACTCACCCCTGAAAGTCTGCCAATAATATTGTTTTCAGTCACAGAACAAACAGTAACAACATAGCCTTTAACGTAGTTGTGCTGCTTGAAACATCTGTGCCATTTGATGTCAGAACAGGCGAACTTGCTTAGCGAGGACTCCTTTGAATTCCACCAAATTGAATGAAAACTGGGGGAGGGGACAGCGCAATTGTGTCACATTGGGGAAGCGCATCCTTGCACCATGTTTATTGCTTTGCGCATAAACCTAGCTTAATGCTGTGTTTGCTGGGCTGGTCAGTTTAGGTGGAAGGCTACTTGTGGAACAATGTTGTCTAAACCTAAGCTTGCTTTAAACTTCTTCACAGCTTTCTCCTTGACCAGCCTGCTGTGTTCCTTAGTCTTCCCTATGCCACATGTTCGCTTATGTTTTTTAAACCTCTAAGGCCTTCTGTTTTCGATTAAATTACACATAGATGGGCTCTCTTTGCTAAGCAGGTGGATTCTGATGGCAATTACTTGCCCTATATTTTACTAAGGGGCATCACAGCAAAGGGGCCTCAGTACAAATACACAATTTTTACTTGTGGAGATAATTTGAAAAGCATGAATTTCATCAATTTCCTTCCCATTCATGATAACATTCTTCTTTCTGTTGGTCTATTGCATAAATCCTAATAAAATGCATTGATGTTTGGCTTTTTACCGAATCATGGGCAAATGGTTTTTGTCATTATGCCATATTAAATGAACACAGGGCACTGTACAGACATAATAATGCCTTCTAGTACTCCTATCCAGCTGAATAATAATATTTCATTCTATTAATGTATACCAACCCAAAATTTCTTGGCAAGTTCACAGCAATTCTTTTATATTTAATGCATTCTGATACATCTTCCTGTTTTATCTCTAAATGTGTCATCTCATATCTTGCTTTGCCCCCCGTTCGTTTAATAGAGTTAACATTAAAATAGTCAAATGCCAGCATGCAATACAGTCAGCTAGAAAAGCTGGGAGGTTTTCTCCCAGTTTATGTGACAGCTGATTGTGTAGCTCCCATTGATGTTCTCCCCCTCTGTGCCATCTTTCTTTGTTAAGTTTGCTGAGAAGAGTCTTTGAACCACAGGCATTTTTCTCTCTGCGGCGTTCATGGGCTCTGCCACATCCTTCATCATCCGTTTTCCTTTATAGCTCCTATACTGCCGATAAACCCCACACACAGAAACATAAACATATACAAATGTAGACAATCTCATGCTGTGATTGCTTTCCCAGCTCCTTCCATCAGCCTTGCTCCTGCCTTTGTAACATTACTGAGAAACATGATTTTTTTTCTTTTTACACAGAAAACCATAAACCATAAAAACCTTAATTCCATGTTGTAAATTTTTGGGTTCTTTTACTTTCCATTTAGATCTGACATCTTTTGTTAATGCGTATGATCTGGAGCTGACTTACTAGAATGCAATAATATCTGTTAGCCAAACTGAAGGGAAATGAGCACGTAAAAATGTTTAGGTTTATACCTTAGATTATAAGTTTGAATTTCTTTTAGAACGGACCTCACAGTGATCGCACCCCTAAACTTTTAACATTTTGTTATGTAATGAACAAAAACCTAATTGTATTTTATCCAGAGTTGTGACAAACCAACACAATGTACTGCATAATTACGAATGAGGAAAACAGTTTTTTCCCCGAATTTTTTCATTCCACATAAAATTTTGAGTTGCACAGATCCACAGTGTGGAAATCTGTTGAAAGGACAGAACTAACAAGAATAAAATAAATTGATAGAAAAACATATGACCTGTTGGTAGATTGCCACCAACCAGGCGGGAGACAGTGTAGACATCAAAGAGAACGTGCTCTAATTAGATACAAGTCTAAATGTAATATTTTCGCCTACCGAATGTGTAGGAATGTATGTGTGGAAGAAAACCACCAATACATATCGCAAAGACATGGCTGGCGCTAAGTATGGGACAATCCTGGTAAAAAATTTAAACTTGAAACTGGGGCAGTGGTTCATCTTCCTGCAGGACAGCTGTGATCCATTCCTATACGGTTGAGAATCTGGGCTGTGACTTCAAAGCTGATGTTCTCAGACATCCAATCAAACTGTGCCTGAGCATTAAAAATAAATAAATAATAATAATAATAATTGGAACAAAGTTTCAGTCTGAGCAAAGTGGCTAGAGACACATCCCAAAACACCTAATAATTGCAGTAAAAGTAGAGATGCACCGATTCGATACCCGGATCGGATATCTGCTCCGATATTGACTAATTAGCTGGATTGGCTAGCGGATGATTGATGCCGATCCAATCATTTCTTTTTTTATTAATGTAATACACAGCAATAGTTACAGCGATCTGGTCACTTCTATGTTTGCAACAATGGTTACACTAAGCACGCACAGCAGCTAGCAATGAGCAAACACATAGCAACATGGAGCCAGTGCCAAAACAAGCCAAGTCTGATATTTGGAAACATTTCAAACTTGATACACCAACAAATCCAACGTAAGTCGGGTGATAAGGTTGGTAAATTCAACACCATAAACTTAAAAAGGCACCTCCAAAAGCACCATGCTAAAGAACATGCAGAAGTTTTTTTTAACAATGTGTCTTTCAAGCCTGATAACATTCATCACAACAGTAGTATTGGATCGGTATCGGGTATCGGCCGATATGCTTTGCCCAGGTATCGGATTGGATTGGAAAAAACTGGATCGGTACACCTCTAAGCAAAGATAAGATAAGATAAAATAAGATAAGATAAGATAAGATAAGATAAGATAAGATAAGCTTTATTGATCTGACATTGGATAAATTCACTTGTCACACATCGGCTTAGTGATCAGAAGAAGGTGCCAAAAGGAGGAAAAGGTGCATAAGGTATAGCCAGTGGGTCCACACATATATACAGTGTATCAAAGAAGAAAAAAAAAAGAAAAAGTAAAAAAGAAAAAAAAGATACAAAGGAAATAAAGCAGAGATTTGGAAGAGAAAAGGTGCATCTATAAAGTCTTAATTCAGTAAGAAAGTAACTTTTTCTTACTTACTTCAGTAAGTAAGAAAAAGTTTAGAACCACACATTGTTTTGGTTTCATTTTAAGTTAAACAATGCTTTATTTTGTGAAAAGTGCAAAGATGTAATGGTTGTAAATACTTTTGCAAGACATCATATATGATTTGTTTTCAAATTTAGGTCAAATTGAGTGGCATCATACGACAGGATATCTTTTTTTTGTTGAAATTTCAAGACATTTTTTTTATTTAGATTTTTTTTCTAATTATTGTAAAACAACATACCTGACAGTTTATAGGAGTTCCCCCTGTAACACTGTTCTCCACTTATCAACGCACACCCTTTATCCTGCAACATGCCAAAAAAGCCAAAACTGGAGGAGAACATCAAGCCTAGAGAAGGAGGCTGCATACAAAGAGCCATGTTGCAGTGCTGCGGTCCTCAGAGGAAGTGCCACTGCAGGGCCTGTATTCAGGGGGAGGGTCTTTTTGCACAGGTCTGTCAGTTAACACTAATCTGCCTGATCTCCACCTCAAAGTCACTCGCTCCTCCACATGCAAATAAACATATTCAGGCTTCTTTCAAACCAAAGCCACTATCAAACACTTATTTGATCAGCAGAGTGCCTGTGAGCCAGTTCATTATGCATTTAAAAAAGAAAGGAGACAGCTTATTGTTGCCAGGGTTTTATGTAATTACTCTCACCTTTATCAGTGACTGGGAACAATTACCTCCACATCAGACTGATGTGTTGGAGTATGTGAGCTATTATTAGTGCTTCTTGTTGCAGACTGTGCACATACATTGCACGCTTTGCCCTAGATTCAACACTTTGTGTGTCTGCTCACAACATGAAGCACACCTCATCCACATAACTCAAGATTTACAGACCTGCACGTCTCTTGGTGGCGTGTTTCGTTATGATACGCAGACAAACGGGGCACGGAACGGCTTTTGGAATCAATCAGGGTCCAGCACGTTTGAGTAAAGCCGCCCACCCTGAAAGGCCGGCCACATTCCTTTGTGTGTGCGTTGTTGAGCGTATGTACGCGCGTCACGTTTGAGTCAGTGACATTGAGAAGCGGAGCATTGCTTTCAAACCAGACAAGCCTCAACTGGCAAACAGGTGCTGCAGGAGCAGCTGAGGATGAGGACATGAGGCGTCTGCGCAGAGTCAGATCAAAGCGAGGTTGTCTCAGTCACCCCAGCAGCTTGATTTATGCCAGTGTTTTGAAGACCTTTATGAAGGCTCGTAAAAGAACATAAAGCTACACAAGTGCCCCCAGATCCTTGCATACAGCTACTGAAACAACAAAGGGTCAAAGCCATGGCTCTCATGACTGTGGAACAAGTACTGCCAGTGGTACTTGTGCTACCTTTGGTGGAGGAGCCAATACATACCTACAGCCAAAAAGGATTAATTCTTTGAGCTGACTGATCACATATCAATGGGAACACATAATGACAATCAAGAGTCTTGATTCTTGTTTCAAACGGAAATGTTGGTTTTGGTGGGGTGGGGTGAGGGGTGTATGTGTGAGTGGATGGGAGATCCGTTCAAAACTTGGATCTGGGAATGACTTCTTTCCCAATACTCCACTGAAA
Organism: Fundulus diaphanus; assembly: GCA_037039145.1. Classification (NCBI taxonomy): domain Eukaryota; kingdom Metazoa; phylum Chordata; class Actinopteri; order Cyprinodontiformes; family Fundulidae; genus Fundulus; species Fundulus diaphanus. The sequence continues at coordinate 39,351,749 of CM073127.1, read as the reverse complement.
AGTTTGAAGGCCAGTCGGGTCTGTTAAATGACGTGTTCACTGACCAGGCTAAAGACTACAAACAATGTAACGATGCATATTTATTGCCTAACGTGCTTTCAAACACTGAAGCAACATTTTTACAAAGTGAAAGTAAGATTGAAATCATGTGAAATCATGACAGGATGATTTTTTCGACCACTGGTTATATATAAGGCAGCCATATTGGATTTTGAAGTCATTTTTAAGGATCCCTCTGTACATTTTTCCAACACATGGAAAATGTCAATTCTGGTAAATTAAGGAATGCATATCAAACGGCATCCCTTAACCAATAAAGCAGTGCAAATGTTTTTTCTTCTTTTTTTAATCACGACATAGCAGGACAAACGTAGAAAGTCAGAGTCCTGTTACGATACTGCTCAATCAAGTTACCCTTTCAAACTGGTGAAATAAAAAAAACGAACAAAAAACGTTTGGACAAGAGCTGGTCCGAGGTTGGTCCAGTCCGAATAAGCATTTTACTACAAAGCCATTTGATCATAAAGTGCTAATAGGTTAAATGTTGCCCATCTACCTATTTGGAACTGTCAAAGACATTTTTTGCGAGGTCATCTGTTAATGGTATTTTGATTATTCCTTGTACTTATGTGTGAGCCGGTTTCAAATGTTCATCCTGTTTCAAAGCAGATCAGCATTTTATTTTTTTTACTGTGGTTGCTCATGAACAAAAGAACTAAATCACCCCCTCCTCTCCGACTCTACCGAGGCCTTATCTGGGAGCGTGCCCTCAAATATAAATTGTGCTCAGGGCCTTTTAAAATCTTGGGCTGGCTACGACATGCACCGATGTGGTACAAGTCATTAAAAGTTTTAAAGTTGTTTATCGTAACAGAACCTGAATTTGCCTTTTATACCGGCTCGGTTCTGCAAAGGCATGTTAAATCAGTTTAGTCATTACATTGAAAGGTTGAAAATGTCTTCTTCAGCCAGGTAAATTAATCTGCATCAAATAATTATCAGTAACAACAATTATAAGCCAAGCCCTTTTTCTTCAGCACATATAATTTTGCATGTAATTTAGCTGCTACTTTCTGCTTAGCGTGGTAGAAAATAGTTGAGGATGGTAGGTTGACATGCTGCAGTTGACTGGTATAATAGGATCCATGGGTATGTAATTTATATACGGGTTCAAATGGGATTCCCCACTCCTTCTAAGGTAACTTCTTATTTCATATGTCCTTGGAAGAAAACAAATGTGAGGCTTGTTTTATTTGTTCCCTCCTGCTAAAAGAAAAACTCCCATCTTGATAACACCGGGTTAATGAAACCACATTTATACTTCTGAAATCCTAAACACAGCTGAGGGTGAATTAACCTGAAAGAAAAAAAGTCTTTCTGGCTATACTATTATGTCCGCGCTCTGAGCAGACTTTCTTCCCTTTGAAGAGAGGACAAGAAGAGGAGTCCTGGAGAGGGGTGGTAACTGTCATTTATATTTACAGCCTCGCAGACACCTCGGGGGCTCTTATCCAGGTGGCCTCTGTTGAGGCTCTCAGAAACGCTCACACCTTTTCTGCAACTCCGAGTATCAATAGACAGTGGCTGACTTTGATTCAGCCACATAGAGGTTGTGAGCCATGCGCTTTTGACTGTTGAAACTGGTCGGGTTGACGCTGGAACTTGAATGGCCTCGGGGATGGAGGAATACTACTCCCCAGAAAGGTTAATAAACCAGACGGAACCCTCTAACGCAAGCTTTTTTTTCCACCCCTCAAGAAAAGAACATTCAAATATCAGAATCAAAAGTTTTACCTGCTGATTAATCTTCAATATTCTTACATATTTTTAAGCCTGGTCTTAAAAGGCTCACATATGAATGAAATCTCGGTGCTTTTCGACTACTCTGACAAGACTACAAAGATAAAAGTGAATTGCCACTTTGTGTGTTCTCTGCCACACTTATGGCCCTCAATCCTTCCATCAGCGTCACAATATCAACACTAATGTATTTAGCTCTTTTTAATCCCAATAGATCATTAAAAGAGCTGCGTCATAGTAATGCAGAAGCTTCTTGAAAACGCCTGCTAATAAGACCAGACAGCTATTCAGCTTTAAAGTATTCCTCACACGTCAGACACTCTGATCCTGTCCTTAATGACATCAGAAAAGTTGTTTAATTGCTTCACAGATGCAGCTCAATTGAGCCGAAGAAAAGAAAGGTGGAAAAAGGAGAAATACGATCTAAATTCTGTTCTGACCCGGTGAAGAAGTGGAAAACCTTGAAGGGACTCCTATAAAAGTCAGCGGTGACGGATGAATATGTGTGATGCAAACAACGTGGAACACAGTTGCAGCAGTCATCCTTATTGGCAAAAATGAATAAATAATTTGCGACATTTAAAGCAACGACACTTAACCGGCAGTGAGATGAGCCAGATTTCCTGGGAATAAATGCTTTTTGTAACTCGTTTTTTTACTTAGTTCACGGCCTTAAAATAGACAAACAAAAGCGTATTTCCTTGTGCAGATGAGAAAATAAAGCCTCGCTCAACTTTAATGTAAAATCTTTTTTTTTAAGCCTTTTTCTTTGGCTATTGCCAAAATTGAATGAGCATAAAAGTACAACAGTTTCCTTTTCACTCAATATCAAGAGAAGATGCCAACCTCTGCCTGCACCTCGGTTCAAAACAATGTCTTGTTTTCTACAAACTGAGGTATGATATTGAGTGCAAAACTGCTATTTTTGTTCCAGAGATGCTGTGAGCATGTGGAACATTTACCAAATTCAGTAAATTGCAAAAATAAATATATTTTTGGAGGCTTTAATTAGCAACGCCTGAGGCTGTTCTTTCAAAAAAAAAAAAAAAAAAAAAAAGCACAAAAGGTTATGTCTTCTAAACAGACATTCAGTGTCTCGAGTGTTAAAAGCATAATTCCTATAAATGCATAAAAATATGAGCTTTAAAAAGCTGCGTGATCAACAGACACTCACTCAAGGATTTCAGCTCTGCAAACATTTTAAACTAGATGTTTTTTTTATTAATTTTTCTATAAAATATCATGTTTTTTTTAGAAATATATACAAACACTCCTTTGTGCTATGAAACAGCAAAGCAATGAAAAAAAAACAAATAACAAAAACAAAAAAACATATCCCATCGTGGACAAATCTCTTTTCAATGTCGAGTGCTTGATTAATTTATGGCGAGGGTCCGCCTCACAATGGCTGTTTCATAAGGATCTTGAGCGCCTTTCAAAAGCTGCTTTCAGTCCAGTTCAAACATATATGACACAGGCTGAATTTCCATGAAAAAAGCCTGGAAACAGCACTCATCTCTCTGACCATTCGCCTCCATTGTCTACTGGGGCCCTAACATTGTCTGTAATCTGTCACCAACAGTACAAGTGTCTTTTAGCCAGAAAGGAAAATATCTATTGCACATTATTCGAATAACGCCGTGGCACATCCAAACGGTTTACTCCACTCTTTTTGTCTAGGCAACAATAGGATTTCTTTTTTCTTATTCCAAGTTCCTCAAAAGGACAAGCGAGTGAAGGAGTAGCAGATTTTTCTCAAACAAAGGCTGCTCTTGTTGGGTGACATTGCAGAAAATACAAAAAAAGAGAGAAAAGAATCATGTATGTTCTCAATGCATGAGGCATAAATAAAACATGAACCTCTGTGCTTTTAATGGCTCTTTGATAAGTCTTGCTTAGGGTTTTAAGAGTCCGCTTCGGCTTTTTTCACACACATGTTGGGGGCGGCCGCGTCGGCTCATACTTGGTGTTGTGGCCTTTGAGGGATGGGTGAGGCTTGATGTAAGGCCTGCTACTGGTGAAGACGCTGGCCGTCTTCCTCGTTGTCCTCTTCTTCAGCTTCCTGCTGAACACGTTCTGCCACGACTGCAGTGTCTTCGAGGTCCAGATCCACATGCCGCTCGTGATGCCCACCACCAGGAGCATGAAGATCTTGACCATGAAGATCTCCACGGCGGGGATCGAGGCCTTCATCACGCACTCGTCCGACTCTGGCCCGCTGCCGTCCACACACTTCTGCTCCTCGGCGAGGATACGCCAATAGTCCATGTTGAGTCTCTCGTAGAAATAGCAGGCGATGACGCAGGTGGCCGGGACGGTGTAGAGGACGGAGAAAACGCCGATGCGCACCATCAGCTTCTCAAGCTTATCCGTGTTCTCCCCCTCGGTTTTCATAATCTTCCTAATGTGGAAGAGGGCCACGAATCCAGACAGCAGGAACGAGGTGCCAATGATGAGGTAGCAGGAAAGAGGAATAAGCACAAAGCCCGTGAGAGCTTTGACATCCATGCTGCCCACGTAGCAGACGCCCGTCAGCTCATCGCCGGCCACCTTCCTCATCACCAGTATCATGATGGTCTTTACGGCCGGGATGGCCCAGGCCGCCAGATGGAAGTAGCTGCTGTTGGCCTCGATTGCCTCATGGCCCCACTTCTTGCCTGCCGCCAGGAACCAGGTTAGGGTTAGGATAACCCACCAGAGGGAGCTGGCCATGCCAAAATAATACAGGATGAGGAACACAATGGTGCACCCGGTGCTCTCCAGACCCTCCTGAATAATATACTGCACCCCATTGTCTCTGTCACAGGCTATTCGGTCAGCCCCCACAAAAAGCCGAATTAGGTAGCCCACAGAATAAACACAGTAGGACATGGAGAGGAAGATGATTGGCCTTTCTGGGTACTTGAATCTCTGTGGGTCAATGAGGAACGTGAGTACAGTAAAGGCACTGGAGACAAAGCAGAGGATGGACCAGATGGCCATCCACACCAGGGAGAACTGCTTGTCTCCCTGGCTCCAGTATACATCCACTTTGGGGTAGCACTTTGGGGCACAGGACTGACTTTTTTCCACAAAGTGGAACTTTCCTGGATTGCACGTCTGTTTGCTACCGCTGTCCTTAAGGTGCAGGTCCTGCCCACTCAGAGGTGGCTGTGGCCGGAAGTCTGGAGGCTGAGTGTGGGACACTTTGGGGGGCTCGTCGGATCCGTTGTTGGGCGCTTCCATGCACAGGTTGTTTGGGTCATTTTTGGTCGGAAGACGCGAACAGTCCAAAGAGTCGGGCCAGGGGAAATTAAATCTCTGCAGGATCGGGGAGCACTTCAGCTTGACCTGCTCGCACATGACCCTGCACGCCGGGATGGGGTTAGACACCTGCTCCGTGCACATGGGAGCATGCAGCGAGCAAAGGAAGAACTTGAGGTGACTGTGGCATCCAAACTGGATGAGCGTTGCAAACTCCTGCAGCTTCAGGGCAGCCTCTTTCTGATCGTCATGGCCCATGAGGTTTGGCATTCGAGTCATGTTGTAGCCAATGTCTTTGCACATTGGGATGTTGATGTGCTGACATCTCCCCTCTCCCGACCAGTCAGGATCTATAGAGCTGATGGAGGAGCTGCCCTTGCCCCACAGCAGCAGCAGCAGCAGCGAGACCACTGGGAGCAGGCTCAGTTTCCCGGCTGAACACATCCTCTCTTCTGTGCTTTAAGAAAAATACAGCCAACTGTTAAATGCAACCAGGGAAACACAAGTTTCTCTCATTAAAAAAAAGTCAGATCTGAAACAGCGCAGGCGTTACACGCACAAACTTACTTAGCAATCCACTGCAATATCATCCTCTTCTCAGTTTAGAGTTGCAGAGCTGAATAAAAACAGAAATCCCGCGATGGAGAGACTGTTTCCTGGCTGTAAGCGCGCTGTCAGGTCCATGCTCTCCCAAACATTTACTTTGGAGGACGAAGTACCCGTTGCTACTTCTCACTGACGCCGTGCATGAAATTACCCCATGCGCTTATTAGTTTCCTTTCTGTTTGGTCCGCCTCCACGTTTCCGCACTCTTTATTGGCATTGGGTGCTCTCCGTGCGCGCTGCAGTGCGACTCCAGTCCGTGAGAAACAACTTAAGAAAAAAAATTAAAAGAAAAATAAAAGAAACCAAACGTTCCTCCTTCACCCCTTTGCGTAAAACACTTGATCTACATAAAACAAGTGAGATACAACAAAAGAGACAATCCTCGGCGATAGTGTGTCCCAGAACGCAGGGTTTACGCTCCTCCCCAGGGCAGACGTTCGATGCGTTTGGTGGCTTTGCTCGTCTGAGCTGGTCGGAGCCTCCGTCCCGGTCTAACCTGCCAAAAGATCCGCCTTCAAAGACAGCTGCTTTGCATAAGAAAGGCGACACTGACACGCAGATTATTTTCAAATCGCGCAGAACAGCTTGTTCGGTGCAGCACTTTCAAAGCCTCGCTGCAAACTTCCTACTCGCTGTCTGTTTGTTCACTGCAGCAAACTTAAACAAGAAAAGGACAACGAAATGTTATTATATATAAAAAAAAAAAAAAAACTTGGTTCGCTTTTCCTAAATACCGCGCAACATGCATATGTGCACAGACTCGAAGACGCACCGAGACCAGAGTTTAGGTGGAAACTAGAAGTTGTAAAGATTTACACTCAGTGCCGGATTTAAGAGGATCTGGGTCCCTGGGCCAGAGCCAGGTTTGGTGCCCTCACCAACAAGTTTTTATTTTAGTTTTTAGATTCATGTAAATTATAGCAGATTAATAGTTGGGTACCTAGAATGTTTACTGTTTATTTTCTCCCACGTTAATCCTTTAAGTGTATTCATTTTTCATACACATTCAGTGGCTGTCAACAGTGTACACAACCTTGGTAAAATGGCAGGTTTAGTGACTGTTATAAGTTATTTCAAAAGGTTTCACATCTTTAATGGAACATATATATATATATATATATATATATATATATATATATATATATATATATATATATATATATATATATACTGGACAATTGAAATAAAAAATAACTATATTTATTATATAAAAAGCAGGCTATATTTTAAAAATAGAAAAAATCTACGGTAACATGGTTGCATAAGTGTGCTCACCATTAAATATGTCGCAAGAGCATCTCAATCACTCTACCTTGCAAAAGTTCTAAAAATGTATCAGATTGAGAGGACATCTCTTGTCCAGAAGATTCTTCCAGTGACCCCATAGACTTTCTAACAGATTGTGTTCTTAACTCTATAAAGGCCATCCTAAAATAACTTGAATTAATGCATCATGAAGTAATTTTAATGTTGACTTGGATGGATGCTTCCAATCACAATAAATAAAATCTCCATTCATCTTCAGTTTTCTTGCAGACTGGAAGCTTTTTTGGGGTCAGATCTGGCTGGTAATCAGAACAATTCATAACTTCAGCCACCTTGACAAAACAAGCAAAACAAAAGCAAGTTTCATCTGAAGAAAAGCTCCAGAGTTTGAGACTGCCACCACCATGTTTCACTGTGGGCATGGTGTCTTTTCACAGTGTATTCTTTATACCTAACATAACTTTTTTAATTGTTGCCCTGAAGTTTAGGTTTGGTTTCATAAGGTCAGACTATATGATACTCCAAGTTTTGGGGAGATCCCCCCCCCCAGGCCTTACTGTTTTCTTTATAGAAAATGCTTCAGTCTTTAATCATTCTTAGTTCAGACTTAAAAAATAATAAACATGATTCTTGTTGCATGTTGTGCCAGCAGGGCTTATTTCTGGAGCTCATAGAACACTATGAGCTCCAGAAATAAGCCCTGCTGGCACAACATGCCCGTCAAAGCCTCACTGACTAGTTTCCTTCTTGTGTTTTGATCAGTTTTAGGATAATTTCCAGTTTTTGCAATACCCACATTGTCCTATATTTTTTCCAGGTATATGCTGCAGAATTTTTCCTTACTGGTCATTTTAAACAGATCTTTTTGATTTTTTCCTCAAAAAACTTTGGATTTTAATAAATGTAATAGGACATTTAATAGGACAGAAGAACTTATTTATATGGGTATCAGATTCTTTGTTTTTGATGTTGAACATGTCTCCAAGAAGGCTAAACATGAACTTAGATAAAAACATATTTGGTTATGGGTGTCCAGTGTTATGCCTATGTTTTATTTCAATATTTCCCTGTAAGTGATTTTTGTTTGTTTGTTTTGCAGTAAGATTGGTTGATCATGATCACATTTTTCACAACACAAAAACTTGCCATTTTGACAAGGGTGTGTAGTCCTTTGGTATGTGTGGTTGAATGAAAACAATTATAAGGATTTAAATTGTATATAAATAGAATGGAAACTAAATAATAAAACACAATTCAAAAGTTACTAAGTTCTTAATTTAGGCACAAACTGGCCTAAATTAAGAACTTAGAAGCTCTGAATTCTGAAAGGCCTGTAAAATAAAAGCAAATCTGATAACTAGGGTGGACTGTAATAATACTAATTATAACTTTTGGGTTAAAAAAAAACGAATAAAAGCACATTGACATCACTTGAATCACTGAGACAAGCACTTTTATTTTGAAGGTCTGGTCTGTTCGTGAGACTCTTGTCCCAGATCTCCAGTCTTTAGAGCACGGGTCAATAAGTCAAGTCTGAAGTCTTAGTGATTTAAATGTGACTTCTGTATGCGTCGCAAATTTGAGTCCTTATCTCTGTCAGGTCTACATAAATTTCCACGTTTTTAAGGTCACATGAGTTGCTTTCAAATAGTTGCTACCTGCACAAAAATCCCAATAATTAAAACATGTCATGATAATGGGTTTATTCGCTTTCTTTCCAAACTTGTAGAATACCATGTTTTTAAAGCTTCCATTTATAAATATGCTTTGCCTCACCCCCCCCTAACCCAAGTCTAAGGGCTTTGGACTAAATTCCAGCCTAGTCTGGAAAGTAAGGGATTGAATTCGTATGACTGGGCTAGATGAGGCTAGATTAATTAATAGCTCTGTTGGTCTAACTTTCAAATTCTGAAGGTTTTTCTTATTTTGTATACAGCTGCTGCATTTATAAAACTGTCCAGGTTCAATTAATATTATGTTGGGGCTACTAAGCAGAGGTGGGGAATCCGGCTTCAGGAAAGTATAAACGCTGCCTTTTTTTCCTTCATCCTGTTGACGTAACCAGGTGATTTTTGTCCGTGTCCATGTTGTGGAGCTGGGAATGCAAATAGTTGGAACTAATCTCTGGACCAGCTTTTTACTTTCTGAGCCTGGATTCCCCACCTCTGCTCCTAAGCAGCTGTGAAGTCTGATTTTACCTCGGGTTTGCTTTGTGTCTCAGCATAGTGTCAGACTCATCTGGAAAACCGAGAGTCATCAAAGCAAAGCATTCCTGCAGGACAACAAACAAGGATGTTGATAAAACCACATCCACTTTTAGATGGCTGGGATTGGTGTGCTGTTGCCAATATTGTCACTGCAAAATTTCCTGCCTTTTTTCAATGAAGGAAGTGCACACAAAAGCAAATAAAAAGCAGGCTACATTCCTTCTGAACATGTCAGCCTCAAAGCGCTGATATTGTTCTCCCAAAGAGGCCAGCTTGCAACAATAATTCAGAAATTGCTTAACTTTTTTTTTTTAAAACTATGACATTTTTTTAAAAACTATGACATCTTTCTTCTTTCTTTCTTCTTTCTGTAGTTTTGCTTGGAGGTCCACTTCTTCAGTTTTGCTTTGTAGACAGTTATTTTGAGTGCAGTAGGCACTCCTAAAGACGTTTTTGACTGTGCATCCACCATCTTCTGTGGTGTAGTTTGTTGGAGCCACAGCTTTTCCACAGCTGGGAGGAAGACATAGATTAGCTCATCAGGAAGACCAGCTCTGTTCGAGGATGCCCCTCCACATCACTGTTGGACAGTATCTCCCACCCCATGCATAAAGCTGTTGCAGAGCTGGGTAGCTCCCTCCGTGACAGACCACTGCTACCAAGGTGCACAAAGGAGTGCTATTGCAGATCCTTCCTCCCAGCAACTGGTAAACTGTTATAACCTTTACTGCTCCCAACCCCCTCAACAGCCGTTCTACATCCCTGACTATTCTTGTAAATAGTCTATTATTGTTTTTATGCACAAATATACATGCACCTTGTTATAGTTTTGGTTTTGTTTAGTTTAGTTTTGGACTTTTCTTCATTTAATCTGTCACCCCTCTGTCACCAGCCACTAACCAATCAGTTCAGCCCACCTCTAGCCACCACCCTTCCTTAGATCAGGTCCACCTGCTACCTGTAATTAGTGTTCAACTCCGGTCCGCCTGTCTGGCCATCTACTTATACCTGTCTCAGTCTTCTCAACCTTGCTAGATCATTACAAACCTCTGGTGAGTCTTATCTAGCGGGTCTTGTCTGCCTGCCTGTGATCCCATCTGTTGTCTGTCTCCTGTTTTTCTGAGCTTGCCTTGCCCCTGTCGGATCTGATTGCCTGCCGGTTACCGACTTGTTTTGATGCGCTGACTCTGTTCCAGGATTCTGCTCTGGACACTTCCGCACTTCTGATCGCCTGGCTTGACCCTGGACTGGTTTTTGGATTACGGACTCTGGTTATCCCTTCTGTCATCCCGGGTTTTTTACCCACTGCCTGCCTTTTAATAAACTGTCTTTAAACTTCACCTACTGTGTCTGGCTGAATATTGGGTCCTCTGTCTCTGATCGTGACAGACATTTAGTAAATTTTTATAAATTACTCAGTAGCACATTTCTTTAATCATAGTCTGCAGTTTTTAATAACTGTACATTACTTTTTCTTGTTAATTCGTCCTTGCTGTACAGTCTCTTATTCTCACTTTTTTTAAAATGATTTTTTTTACCGTTGTGTGTATCTGCATGCCTCCATTTGACTTTCACTTTGCTACTAGTAAATCTAAAGTTCTTAACTGTAGAGAGGATAATTCTATTTATAGGCTGTTTAAAAAGTCTGCAGTTTTTATTATTTTTGACTAATCGGATAACAAATTCTCAGTTATTAAGAATAAAAATACTAACGTGATAAGATGTTGATGATGGACACCGTGAAGAAGAAACAGAAGATGTTTAGTAAGAACAATATACTCTTAAGAACTTTATCCTATTTAAGCTGTTCTCATCCAGACAACCAAACATGTGACCACAAAAGAGTCAGCCTTTCTTATTTCTTCTTATTCCTCAAAGGAATTTCTTTCCAAAATAATTGTCAGCTCATATTTTTCTTTCAGTCAGTGGGGTCCTTTTAGTGAGTTTGCTGGCTTCCCTTGTGTCTGAAGTTTTCCTGCACTTTTCAGTGACAGTGAAGGGCCTTTTTTTTATCATAGAAATGTGCCTGTCCTTGTATGCATTTTGGTTCATGCAACTATATCTCTTAAAATGAGTAAGGATAAAAAATAGACAAAAAGTGGTCAGTAATTCTAAAGTCATCTAGGCCATGATACATCAAGAATAGGATAAAAGGTTAAACTTGATGATGCATGCCATGAATGTCGGTTTTATTTTAAGGACACTGTCCAGTGGTGAATCTATTATTAACAAATGCACACAGCTTGGTTTTAAAGAATGGATATTCCCCTGCAGGGTTTCATAAAGTTTTTGAAAAGCATATAAAGGATAAAAACTTCTTATGACATCACAAGAATTAAACTGATTAGCCAGCATTAGTCATTAAGTTACTTTTGACAGATATACATCTAACTTCAGAACCATTGAAGTTGTATTTGAGTTGTAATGTGTCGCAATCAGTTTAACCTTGCGGCATACTGCTATGGTTGGTAAAGCTGAAGTAAGCTGTGAAAATGGCACTAATTGACTTTATAGCTTTAAACTGATAGAGATCTGTTAATATTCCTGTTTGAGTGTCTCCATCTTTTTGGTTTCTGTTCATATTTGCTTCTTGTAAAATAAATTAATTGTTGTTCTATCACCTCAAATACTAGAAATATACTTGGAATTTAAATGATCACAATGACATACACCATCCAGCGTTTTCTAACAGCTTGGCCCAGAGTGACTGTTGAAGATCTTTGATAATGAAATGTGACCACTGTAGGATGGTCCTCTTCATTTCAAATTAGTTTGAAATCCAGGCTTTGTTCTCACATAAGGCTCAAATATTTCCTTGCTCCTGTGCGGAATAAAAGTAAACACCTTCAGAGTAGGTAAGTGATTAAAATGTACATAAAAATCAAAGAAGAAAAGAAGAATACAAGTACACATGCTAAAAGAACTGTAATTAGTGACCTTATGCCTTGTGTGACATCACCAGAGGCTTGTTTTGGTTAAACCAAATTTGGTTTGCAATAATATAACAAAATGAACTGAAATCTGGACATGACAAGCTATATCTGAAGCGAGTTTAAGATATGTTATGCGTGTAGCTTTAAACCTGTATCTTGATCATGTAAGAGCAGATTGGTGATGACTGGGAGAAAAACTGTTTACGAGGCTGGCTGTCTGTTTAATATCCGCATGTCTGAGGTCCTCCAGACCTCTCTCACGATACCTTGTAAAACGGTTGTGACTGTAAGATTCATACCCTGGCCTGGTTATGGTCTTCATCAGGAACCAAACACTGATCGCCTGTAAACAGGAGGGCTTTTACTGCTTTTTTTTTTTTTTTTTTTTTACAAGAGTCACCAAAGAGCTCTAAGAAGTATTTCAGAAATGTGTTCGGGAGAGATGAGAAACCTGGCACCAGCGTGCCTAAATGGTTTAAGCGCAGTATATCTTAGTGGTGGCACTTCAGCTGTCGGTGCACAGCGTGTGCAGGGGGAGAATAAATATAGGGGGATGAATACAGTCATGAACACAATACCCTCCGCCTATGTGCCATATGTGCTCCTCACATTTCACATATCCAGCTGTTAAACAGGAGGAGGTTTGATCTGGACTTTAAGATTCTATTCGTTGGGATTGTCCCAGTGGGTAGTTGGTAATGAAATGCAAACTTGATGAACAGTCCAGATGAACTCCAGCCAGTGTATATTCAGTCCCATCACAAAGATAACAGCTGAGATGCCTGCTCTGTCCCTCCCACTGCACTAGAGTTTCATTATATGGCTGACATGTAGACACAGAATGAAAAGACATGGCAGCTTTGATTTGAAAAAAAAAAGAAAAAGACAAACGTAACACCAATCTATTTCCCAAAGCTGAGGTCAGTTCTGTTCCAATATTCAGAAAAGCCTGTCTGGCAAATTATAAAGCAAATATCTGTCCTCATTATCGCTGCCTTTGGTTTGATAAAGCGGACGAGATACAATTGTCACAGAGTCTAATAAGAACACGCAGTCTTCTTGCTTGCTGTAATTCATCGCCTTTGTTCTGGTCTCATTCCTGTCTTTCCTCCAGCCTGCCTTCCTTTCATGACTGTTTTGCCGGTCATGATGATATTGCTTTGATAATGAGGGGGAAAAAAAGAAGAGGAAGAATCAGGCATGTCCAGCCTTTTGCATCCACAGCCTCAGTGCCCACCGTTGTTTCTTTTATGATCCCCCCCCCCCCCCCGTCACATTTCCCAACACGCTCTTTTTTTTTCGCCCACCCCCTTCTATAGCTCATTCTCGCATTTTACATGTATGAAGCACGCACGCTCTCTTTGCACACACTGCAACTTTATCTCATCTTTGCAAGCACAACAGTGCGATGAAGGAAAGCAGTGTGGCTCCATCTCTGAGAAATCAGCAACTGTGAGATAATTCTGTAACTAATAAAGTGAAAGGGAGGGTCCTTTGATGACTGAAGCTGAAAAGATATTTTATTATTTTTCTATGTGTGTGAGTCTGAGTGTGTATGGGATTTAAGATGTGTGATTCTATGGAGCTTGCTCGCTCCCCTGCTGCTAGGCTCTGGCTGGAAGCTGGCCCCCCTCTGGCTAATGTCATGGAGAATCGGAGGAATTTTATGGCTGTCTTTTCCCTCAGCCCTCTTTTTTCTTTTGTTCCCCTTTGAAGAATGACTTTAGACATTTTATTTACATATTTAACCATGGATGAAAGAAATGAAGGGTGAGGAAGCAAAGCTCCTTCGATTCTGCAGGGAATTTTGATCAGTGAAATAAAATGAGTTGAAGGTATTGGCCCGGCCTGAAATTAAGATCAAAACGTGCCACTGTGATGGTGACATTTTTGAAATTTCGAAAACTGAAGCCATCGAGTTCTTTCATGTGGAAACGCGATAAGCTCACACCAGTCCAGCATCATAGGGCTGTTCGTAGTCTTTCTGCTAATTGCTGTGCGGCGTAGATGACTCGCTCACTGCTCCGACATGTGAGGTATGCTACAGGCAGCGATGGGGGACGTTTCAGACATGTTTGGCATTGTTGCCGGTGTTGAAAGGGCATGTTGATTAAACGTACGGGTGGGGTAGGGCTATAATCTTCTTAACCATGGCCCTCCTCTGCTCTTTCAGAGGGCACAATGAGAAGAAACAACACACTCAGCTGGAGGTGAGACTATTTGTCCACATGCCCTGCACATTGTTCGGGGCTCCTGTTCTTCCTCCTGCTCGCATGCATTCTGCGTTTAGGATGATCCTATTTATCAACATAATTTGTTATTCTCCAGCTCTCTTTACCACTCAACAGCCTGAAGAGGCTGGGGCCATAAAAATGCAATGCCTTGCCACAGCATTCATGTTTATTTTTTCACATTGCAAGTAGAAACTTTAGTATATTTTAATGGATAATTTGAACAAAACAGCACAAAGTGGTCTTCAATATGCATTAATATTATCTTACAAATAAAACGATAAAAAGGGGTTTGTAATTGGCCCCATTTAATCTGACACCAGTTTATTTTAGAAGTAACCTAATTTGTAAATACAATCGATCAGTGTGCAATTTAAAGTTAGTATAATGATGTGTTTGATTTATCTTGGAAGTCAGAGCTCAGTTTTGGGAAAGACGTCACACCGAGTTAAGTGTATTCCTGATGCACAAAAAAAAAATAACTGTAGAGATTGCCGTTTATTTTGATGCTAATGTCTAAAAACAACACAATGTAAAAACTTTATACAATATTATATATTCTATGTGTTGTAAACACCAATATAACACATTCACAAACAAACTCAAAATAGTCATAACCCTTGGCTGTTTCAGAATATTTTCATTATTTTGAAACCGAGGAGTTTCTAATGCAAAATAAGACATGCTTTTCTCATGAGATTATAATTCATGTCAGCCCGGAATTAAAAAAATATATCTTTTTAAAATTATATTCTATAACAAAACACTAGGGTGAAGGTTTTTCATAGCCTTCTCAGTATACGGTTGAAAAATCTTTATTGCCATCACAACAACCAAGCCCTTCGTATAACTGTTGACCATCTTATTGCAGGTTTCTGCTGGTGTTTTCATGATTGATCTTTGGTGATGAAATCCACGTCTTTGAGTTTGGAGGGCCTCCTCACCATGACCCTAATCTTTTGCTTATCTCACAAATTATTGTTTTTGTTCTTGGTTCACGTCTTGTTGTAGCATTTCAGACATTTCATATAGAGAAGTTGGTTGCCTACATGTGCCAGGGCAGATTTGCTCTACAAAAAGGATATCTAAGAGAGAATACTAATTTTGGGATGGACTTTATTGAATCAAGACTGGATCCAGCAGGCCACAGTACTGTAATAGCAACCTGTGTTTGTCCAAACCTAATAAACGTTTAGGGTTTTGTATTTTTTTTAAATAGGTTTAGATGTCCATTATGTGATATAATCTAAGCTTTTAAACCAGGTCTGGAATCATAGAGAGGATATAAGTTTTTTTTAGGGAGGACAATCATTTATATGGCAGACACTATTCCCATAAATAAGAAAGGGAGAGGTCTCCGTCGTGTGAGGCCGTCTTGTTTTAATTTGAGTAAGGGGATATACTCTCATTTTGTCACCTCATTCAGTTTGTCAGAAACATTGATGTTCAGGAACCTGATGTTTCAAGTCTGTGAAGGAATGGTTGGAAGAAGCTGAAAACTAGATGAATTGTTTTAATTGACAGAGTAGCCTGAAATGGTTGAAAACATAGTAGGGTTATCATTTCTTTAGGACTGGGCGTTGCATTTTCCAGAAAGATCAACACGTTATCAGCATATAAATACATTCTGTGTATTCAGCCAGTGGGTCAGTGAATATAGTAACAGTGAGGGGGAGAGTGGACAACCCTGGTTGGTGCCTCTTTCAAGATTGAATCTCTGAGAAATCCAGTCATTTGTTTCCATGCGACCATTGGGTGAGCTATGTAGTAATCTGATCCATGACAAAAAAGTACAATCCAAATCTTTATAAGGTAGAAAATATATATTTCCAATTAACCTTGTCTAGTGAACCAGTTAAGCTGTTTTTATTTTGGATGTTGTAATAGTATATTAGATTGACGAGTCTTCTTGCATTAATCATGTCATGCCAATTTTTAATAAGTCCAGTCTTGTCAGGATGTATGATATATGGAGTAATCTTTCCAAGCCTTGCGGCCAATGTCTTGTGAATGATTTTCAGAACTGCATTCTTAGGATCTACGAATTCTTTATTAGACCACAGCTGCGACTCCAGATGGGTCTCTCTGAAATGTTAATATTTATTCCAGTCAGAAGAAACATTTTGGTCAAATTAAAAGATTACATGCTACTGATTTAATAAGATGCCAACCTGCAGACGTGCTGATCAACAGTTTATGCTTGCAAGTTTAACTATGGTTTCTGCTGCAGACCTGAGAATATGGAGCCTTACCACACTGAATTACGCCCCGTACAAGTAAGTCTGGCTCGCCACACTAGGGAGAATGTGCCATTAATCCAGCTGTGTGAAAGCCTCACAAGTCTTTAAAAGATCAATAGTGAACAACAACATTGTAAAAACCAAGGAACAGACTAGCCATGTCGCAATAAATTAAAAGAATATTGACGTCTGTTGTGGTAATGTGACAAAATGTGAAAAAAATTCAAGAGGTTTTACAAAGCTTTGTATATTTGAAACTCATTGCAGGAAGTAGTAAACAGTAATAAAGACCATAAACTGAGGCTTGATTACTAAAGAAAGATATAATTTGCACTGTCTATAAAGCTTGGTCAGTTTCAAGACCTTTATAGTCTTTGTTCATTATGTTTCAAAATGTGGCAACAACATTAAAGGCAACAGCTTGTGTACAAGGTCGGATGTTTGGGGAAAAGCATATAAATCAAGTAATTCATTATTAAAGAGGCCTACTGACATCAAAGCTCAGTATATCCTTTTCTCATATGGTTTGAATAGTTCAATTAAATAAGTTATTAATGAACAATCATTTGTTTTACTTCTCTTTTCGCTTTGCTCCAAAACAAAGTGTTTTGCCTCACATGTGGGAAGAGTGCTGTCAGTTGCTTGTTCACCCACTGACCTCATCCATTGTGCGTTCTGCTCGATAAGAGCATGTCAATTCATTATTGTAAACTTTCGAGTGTTTATGCACTAGATCAGTGTAATGACTAGCTTGGGATACTTTTATATGACTGCTGGCCCATCTGCAATAAACAGACTTGTAATGAATTAATTTTTTTATGAGGCTCAATAACATCTGCGCAAAGGCATGCTTTGAAACAGCAATATTAGTTTAGTGTGGCGTTCTTACATCATACTCTTTTATGTGCTGCTTGGTGAAGAGCACAGACGAAAGGAAGGGAGGAGGAAGTAATGGAAAAGGAGAGGGGGGAGGGTTGTTGAGGGTCTATGAGCTTAGATGAAGCAATGGACCAAAACTGTTTCTGTCAGCTGCTTGCAAAATCTAATTTTGCTGAAGAAACTCAGACCATGTCTGTGCAAGAGCCGTCTGCTGTTTCTGCAAACTTCTTAGAAACATGGCAGTGTTTAGGAGGGGGAAAAAAATCTAAATGAGGGTAACCATTTTATATCATGTATCACTGAAGGACACTGATATTATTACCCAAGGTCCTTGTGGGGGCACTTGAGTGTGAATTGCTAATCAGGAAGGCCTTCTCTGGTCTAATCCCTCTTTGAGTGGCCGGCCTGGAATCAGCGCGTCTGGGGAGACTCCCCACTGCTTCTGGCTCTGGAGGCTCCATTCAACAGCACAGCCCTCCTGTCCCATTCCCACAGTCCTGTCACACTGTGCAGCACACACACACACACTCACACACACACACACACACACACACACACTAACACAACGCCTGTCCTCCTCTAACCAAATTAGATTAGACCCTTCCCTTTCTCCCCGGCGAGGCGCTGGTCTTTTCGCTGCCTGGTCATTTATCTTACCCCTGGCTTTTGTCTCTGCTTTAGAGAAGAGAAACAAATTCTCAAACAACTCCCCTCAAGCAAAAGCACCATATTTTCGGGTAAAAGTACATGGAAGACGGCAGACATCTTTAGCGGACCTAAGCTGATGCGGTAATGCTGCCGTCCTCTTTCGTGCTGCAGCTCTAATGATGTGTGAGGCGGAGGGAGGTGGTTTGGCGCGGTGAGAACCACGCCAGCTGTGCATCACATCAACCTGTTGCTCCGGAACAGAGCAGAGAAGTTTCTGACAGCAGCTATGGAATCTCTTCGTGTAGCCCTTTGCTAACATCATCTAGAATTGGATCTGCACGCCTTTAAATCCTCCTGGAAATAACAAAACACAGATTTGTCCGGCGAACTGTCTGCGTGAGATGTGCGCCAGGGTGTGTCAGAGCCCTCTAGCACTAGTTGCTTTCATTTCTTATATCTTTATTCCTTGTAGACCAGTAATGGACAGTGACACAGATAGGAAAAATAAAGGCCCCACAGTTAAAAGTTTTTTTTTTTTTTTTTTTTTTTTTTTATAAGAAAGCCCGGTGGAAGCTTATTTCTCCTGGTTGAATGTGCAGCCAAAGCTATCCCAAAAGCTGCAAATTGAGATCAAAGCAAAATTAAAGCTGACTCGTTCAAAGCAAGATAAAAATGTGTGAGCCTGCAGCGATATTTTCTCTATTGATTTCCTTCTTTGCTCGCACTCCATGGGACTGCGCTGGCTGTGCTGTGCTCAGCGGCAGCATTGGAGACGTGAAGGCTGCTGCAGGGAGAAAGGAAACGACTATCAATACAGACAGAAAAACATTGTCATAATTGTCGGGAATAAACAGATCTCTCAAAGCGTTCCAAGATCTAAAAGATTGTTCAGCGTTTTGTCACTGTCCAAATCTGTTTTCACGTTTCGCACATGCACAGAAGAATAACGAGAGCTTCTAATGGTCAGTGTGTGAGAGTGGCAGTGACGATTGAACAGGGATCACCATCATCCTTTGCCGAGGTCAGCCTTGATCTTTTTGGATGTAGAAAAGCATGCAGAGCAGATCGTTTTTTTTCTTTGTCTATACCCTAACCCTAACCAATTTTTACAATTTATATGGATGTGTAATGACTAGACAGAGAACCCGATATTCGAGCCAGACACAGTGTTGCGCTTAAAAAGGTTTATCAATGAGAACCTGGACAGACAGAAGAATCTCTGCTGTAGAATGCTGAGGAGCTAGACGGTGAAGAGCTGGCTGCTCACAGCGGGTGGTGACAGGCAGGTTGGCAGAGGCTGGAATCTGATCCGTAAGACAGGCGTGGATCGAAACAACGCAAGCGATGAAAGGCAGAAAGGGCCGTAGAAGTTGGCAGGGTTCGTAATTTAGTGCAGATCGTGTCCAGACTACAGAAGCTCAGAGTAAGTGTCCACCAGATGGTAAACAGTAAATGGCTTGTACTTGTATAGTGCTTTGTCAAGTCCGATGACCCCAAAGCGCTTTATGATACAATCAGTCATTCACACACACATTCACACCCTGACGGTGGTGAGCTATGTCAGTAGCCACAGCTGCCCCAGAAGACTAACAGAAGCAAGGCTGCCATACATCGGCACCACTGGGCCCTCTGACCACCAGCAGGCAATGTGCCCAAGGACACAACGACTGAGACAGTCAGAGCGGCAACCCGCCAATTGCAGGACTAACTCCCTAACTCCTGAGCCACTGTTGCAGAGCTATGCAAGGTAGGGAAATCTGTGAAAATGGGGTTGAGGTCAAAACTTCAGTCAGGCAGCAAAAAGTGCTGGGCATCTACTTGCTGGAGTATTTCAATAATCTGGCGCCAACTGTCTGCTGAGAACCAATGTATATAAGTGTATATATGTTGAAATATATGCTGCCGAATTGAAAACGTTATGATTCTGTCTGCCTGTTTGTATGCATCCTGTCCATCCTCCTCTTCTCACAGTCAGTAACTCTCATCTGATGCACATGTGAGCCGCCTCCTGTGGCGGTGCAATCAGGTTCATCCCCCCCACCTGTTCCTATGCCTTTATATACTGGACTCCCACAGACAGATGCCACCAGATTATTGAGAGCATTGTGCCAGCCGATGTCCAGTGTTTTTCCCCGCCTGATTCCATATTCATGACCACAACCAAGTCCTACGTATTTTCCTGCCTTGCTAAGCTCATGTAGGACATCTATGCAGAGTTTCTGTTTTCTGGACAACCACCTTTGTTCACTATAGAAAACGACCTGTTTAAGCACCTAAACACCTAAAGTAGAGAAATAGGATCAGATGTTGCTGAGCATCAAGTCCTGTGAATTCTTTGAAGTATATGTTTGGTTTTTCATTCACTCTTGGTTTGAATAAGGTGTTTGTATTGGGCTCAATATTGGGGAATTCATAGTGTTCTGCTGTGCTGTGTCAGGGTTGGCCATCTTACTTTTGAGGGCCACATAGACAGCAGCTGCAACAATAAAATAAAATTAACAATTTGCAGCCCTTCAATGAATTATTCTGTGTTTAAATTATTTTACAAAGTCTGAGGGGGGCTGCTAACCTTTCTGACATGCTCTTTAAGTTACAGTTGAGCTAAATAATGTTAGCAAAGAGGTTCTGGTGTTACACAATAAAGTTAGCACATGAGCTGTGATTTTTGATAGTGTTGTTTCACTGTTTTCCACCTGAAACTGCTGTGGACGGATGTTAGAGCAAGTTTATTTAAGTTTAACTGTATATGGTTGTTGGACAGTATTTCTGCTGTGAAAACAATGCACATTGTAATTTCATAATGTATATTTTCTTATTAATACAGTCTTGCTAAATATTTGACCTTTTCCTAGAAAAAAAATACTGTATTTATTGTAGAAAACTAAAAATCCTGCAATCTTTTATTACTATGCAAAAGGTGGTGCAATAAAATATATTTGACAATAAATATTGTTTACACAGGAAACCCAGACGGCAATCATCAATATGTATTCAAGTTTTCTACAAAACATGGTAAATGTCAAAGTGCTTAACAAGCAAAGAAGCAATTTTTTGCTTCAACATTGCATAATCCCTTTCCATTGGTCACCAAACCAAAATGTCGCATAGGGCATTAAATTGCCTGCTCTAGTTATCCATCTTGTTTTATTTATTGTTTATAAATAAGGAGTGATTGAGACTAAAATGTCTATGAGTACCCCAGTTGATAACTGTTAGCTGAATTAATACAAAAGTAAGTTATGTTGTCAATTTTAGTTTCATGCATTTCCACATTCTTAGGTGAGTAAATGTTTATCAGTGCAGACAGGGTGTCTGCATAGCATGGTGCTGGAATAAATAATATTATTGGGTCACTACCACAATATTTAAATCATGGCAGTGAAGCACATGTGCCATATATGCAGTGGTGGGCACAGTCGCAACAATCCGAAAATAAATAATTGCAGGGCTAACTTTTTGCTCATCGCATTATCATTCAAGCAGTTTAGAAACTGTTTGCGGACTGGATTTACATCACTGTTCTGGCTCGCAATATACATCCACACAGACTTTCCTACAGCAGTAAGAGTCACAGCTCCACACAATAACATTGTAAAAAGCGGTGCTTTTTTTCGTCTTATCTTCTTGTTACGATGTGGTCAGCTCCCATTGTAGGGTCCCGTTGCTCAAAAACAGAGTCGTCAGTATCCACATTTGTTTCAGCAAACATTGTGCTGCCCTTTAAACAGTATAAATTGTTCATGTATACTGTTCACAAGGTAGTAGTAATAGATCTGGTTGCTTGTTTCTCCCGCAATAACCGTCAACACCGGAGTGGCTTCCCGACTCACATGCAACATTTTTTCTAAATGCCGCGCTCTGGGCACAGAGGGATACAATACTCTTCTCACAAGCTTCCACTGCGAAAAAAGTTAAAGTTTAAGTAATTTATCTTGAACCAAAACTGGTATGCCCTCAAACATGCGGCACCACGCATCAAATCGTCATGGTCTGAAGACGTGTGACACAGACTAAATGACAGCTGTTGGTCATTGGTTAGCGGCTAGCGTTTGCTTCCTCAAATTACCTCATTTATCTTTGGTATAAGAGCTGTGAATCTAACAATCACACTAACATTGTAGCGTGCAGAATATTAGTTTGTGAAGCTCACTTTTTGGTCAGCTGTGCCCACCACTGCATACAGTATATGCATGGTGTCTAAGAGCTGTGACATTCATGCTTCAGATTGTTTTATATTTAAAAACAAATGTGGCAGTCCGGGTTTTTCAGGTGATAAAATCATGTGTTATATAATGTCAAATGCACACGAGCGTTTAGCTCTAAGGCTTTATATCTTCCTAAGACACTGAAACAAAAGGCAGATACACATTAGTGGAGCTCTGGCCATTTTCCTTTGCTTTTGCAGATCAAGCACAAAAGAAATCTGGAAAAAATAAAGTTATTTTATAGTTTCAATAGGGAAAGATGTAATACTTAATAAGGGAGAGCACACCCCAATATGATGTTCAAATAATAATACAACAACTTACAACATGTCATTGTCACTTGAGCTCAATTGACGGTAATTATGGGTAATTTAGCATTCCCCCATCTGTGCTGCAGGTTGCCAGTGAGGTGTAGAAGGACGAGCTGAGGTGTGTGTGTTTGAAGTCTTGGGAGTTCCTGACAAGCTTTGCAATGAAACCATAATAGGTCTGAATACAAGGCAAAAGTATTGCACACGGATCCACTCTGTTATCTGTCATCCTGGTGAAATGCTCCTGACATAGGATCTTCACATAGTCTTGCATATTTGCAGTTTTTTTTTTGTTAAACAGGAGATTAATGTAGCTTAGAGAGAAAATATAACATGGGCGTTTCAACAGCTCTCACGAATCTGTGCTGCTATCTTCTCCTCTTTTTGTTTTGAGGTGTAACACCTGGGCAAACTGCAAGAGACATGAATCACACTGAGGAAAAGGTCTTTTAATCTGCTTCAGATTTTGTTTCATAGCTGTAAGCAGTCTTACCTCATCTGTGAAGCTTCCTTCTCAGACAGAGCCGTCACTGTATCTGTAGGCATTCCTCAGGCTCAAATATCAAAACAGCACTAAATCACCTGTCATTCTCCTTTCTCTGAACATAGATGCTGCTGCGGCTTGATCAAGCATGTGGTCCATTTTTTTTCACTGAGAAAAATGAACATTTTAAGGTGCAAAGGTAATTGCATGTATAAAGTTAAACACGTTGTTTTATGTGTGCACGGTGCTTTGTGGAAGTATTCAAACTCTTTGAACTTTTTCATGTTACGACCAAAAGTTCCATTGGGTTTTATTGAGATTATGATAGACCAATAGAAAGTAGTACATATTTTAAAGTGGAAGGAAAGGTATCCATGGTTTTCAAAAGTCCTGTGTACATTTGTGTTCAGACCACCCAGGAGTTGATACTTTTTGCAATCACCTGTACACATCAAATCAAATTGTGATCAAGTGCTTTAATGTATCCAAAATGCTGTACAGGTGAATAAAAATACAAGACAGAAGCATAATAATAAGACAATAAAATTTACAATTTAAGACAAAAGACAATGTAAAAGGATAGCCTACTGGTCCTGCTGTCTGGAGTAAAAATATTCTTAAAATAGATATTTAAATTATGTTAAGTTATGGCAGATCTCATAGTAATACATAGACCGTCCCAGAGTTTACTAGCTGCTGCTGATAAGGCTCTCTCCCCTAGTCACAAATCAAGTCCTAGGAACCACCAAGAGCATTTGATCTTCAGATCTCAGAGCTCTACTTGGACGATGACCATGTAGGAGGTCAGAAAGATCAGGAGGTAGACTGAAAAAAAAGAGAACAAAATAATATTGTGTAGATACTATGACTGAAGACAAAAAAACGTGCATTTGTTAGATCTATCTAAGCATATTGTGTTTATTCAAAATTATTGTTTCATGTACTTAGAGAACATTATTATATTGTCAACAGAATATTTCAGGCAGAGGTGGGTAGAGTATCCAAAGATTGTACTCAAGTAATAGTAGCACTACTTCAACATAATTTTACTCAAGTGAAAAGTAGTCAGCCAAGAAATTAGTCAAGTTAGAGTAAAAAAGTATTCTGTAAGAAGGCTACTCAAGTACTGAGTAACTAATCATAACAGCTAATGATTTAATATTTAAAAATTCTCCAATCAGACAGACAACAATATTAGGTTATGTGCAAATTTTGGTATATTAAAGACAAAAAGAAAAAAATACACAGAATAACATAATTGCAAAATACCAAATTCAGGCAGAAGAAATGTTATTCTCTCTCTCTCTCTCTCTCTCTTTATATATATATATATATATATATATATATATATATATACAGTATGTCGCAACAGTCCAAAGTACTTCCAGTGACAATGTCCACTGTTTACTGTACGTTCATTTGACCTCTAAATGATTCAATGAGCTTAGCAGATAGAAAAAAAACATTTAAGTAACAAAGCAGGTGTACAAATAAGAAGTCTCACTGTAATATAAACTTTATGTTTTTGTCTCTGGTGCATTTTTTGGTTAAAACAAGAATGTTCTTTATTCATGAAGTTACTCACAGTCGGATCAATATACTGATCTGGTATCTCACAGGTTAAGGAGACACCTTTAGCAGTGTACAGGTTGCAGGATTGAAACCAGTGAGGGTTCCTATTACTTAAAACCCCACCCCTCAGTTTTAATTGATTAAATAGTTTGGGAGGAAAGCAATTGAGTTGTGTTGAAGTGAAGAGATCATCTTCAATTAACACAAGATTATAAGCTGCTGTGAAAGCAAAAGGTTTGTGTGCAACCAATTACCCCGTTGACACTACCCCTTTTTAACCGTGCCGAGACCAGTCCGAGCTCGGTAACCGAGATAACTATCGAGTGTAAATGGAACGTAAACTGAACTGAACCGTGCCAGACACAACCGGGCCGCGCTAAATGCAGACCAGTTCCATGTGTGCACTCGGCCCGGTTTTTCCCTGGCCCGGTTCTCAGATAACAAAGAGCGCATGAGCAGACTGCGTCATCTCCTTACAGCCAGCTGACTTTTCAGACATTCATAAAAATACTAGCTTCCCTACTGTGACACACGATTTCCAGTGATGATTCTGCTTAGCAGTGTGATGAAGCTCAGCGTCTGTCGTTGTTTCCTGCGTCTGAAAATCCTTATTAGATGTTCGTTTGTCTTATCCACTTCCCAAAAGCCGACTCCGTCAAGTAAATTCACCAAAAGTTGCCGTCTTCGCCTGACTCTCCACAAACAACGAAATATAACCAAACATAACTTCCTGAATGTTACGCGCGTCGCCATTTTTATTTGCTTGATTTCCTCCTTCAATCCTAGAGAGCAGTAGTACCACAGATCGTCACTAGGAGGCGAGGAAACCAAGGAACCGAGATAGCGTGATGTGTAAACGGTCGTCAGAACCAAGCTCGGACCGAGCTCGGCATGGATCGGTTTAACAAGGGTAGTGTAAATGGGGCTATTGTGCACTATTGAATTAAGTAGCTCCAAAGCACTTTTTTAAGTGTACCAAACCGTTTATACATTTAAAAACTAAGAGTAAAAATTTAAAAACAGTTCTAAATGAAACAGGAAGCCAGTGAACAGAAAGTATTGTTGGGGTAATGTATAAGGCAGCTGGAGACAACGGAGGACAGACTGGTCAATCCCAATATAAAGGGAGTTGCAGCAGTATAGTCTCGAAAAGAAAAAGGCTTTAATGACCCTTTTCTGCATTAATGGCTACAAATTCTTTAGGGTGTGTCTCTATCAGCTTTGTATATAAAGGCTGGATTCTTTTGCCCATTGTTTGCAAAATAGCTCAATTCCAGTCAGACTAAACCAGGAGTGTCCAGATCCAGTCCTCAAGGGCCAGTGTGGTGTATATTTCAGGTGTGTCTCTACTCCAACACAGCTGATTTAGCTGCTTAAATCACTTCCTCATTACATCAACAAGTTCTGCAGAATCTATGTTTACTAATTAGCTGACTAGCTGACTTCTAAAGGCAATTGCTTGGACTGAATTTTATTTAAGGGACTGAACAGAAATTCAGACTGTACTTTTAGGTTTCTTTCTTTGTAATTTTTTTTTTAGAATGCCCTGCATCTGTAATGATTAAAGCTGGTGAACCAGATATTCAGCCAAACCCAGAGTTACGTTTTCTAAAATGTTTATTGTGAGGGAATGAGTAATGACAGAATGTGCAGGTAAGCAGCAGGGATGAGCAAGAGACCAGAAGTAGTGACAGAGCAGAACAGGCGATGTGGACCGGGTAATCACCAGAACGGGCAGAGCAAGTGGCTGGAACTCAAAGGGAAACAGGCAGAACTGCAGCATGCAGACACAGGCAACATTTAACAGAAGAGTCCAGCTGGCTGAGCACACAGGAACTGGTAGAGACAGGGCACATCACACTGGACGAGAAGAGAAGAGCCGTTCTGGCAGGGATGAGTAGGCTGAGGCAGGTATATGTAGACAGGTGACTAGAGTTGACAGTAATTACTGGCAGCAGGTGGAGTTGATGTGGGCTAATTGATGGTGACTGAGCAGATTGGATAGTGGCTGGTGGCTGAGAGATGACAGGATGATGGGAAAAGCCCAAAGCAAAACAAACAAAAACCTAAATCATCACAGTATAATTTTCCTTTCCCTTCACAATAATGAATTACTTTGCTTTAGTCGGTCACATAAAATAAAATAAAAAATAAATAAATAAAAAAAATACATGAATGTTTGTAGTTGTAGTGGGACAAAATGTCAAAAAGGTCAAGGGGTGTAAATATCCTTTCAGTATACCATCTTATTGTTACTTTTGAAAAGCAGTGATATGATTCAGAATTAAGCTAAACTTTTGGGGAAGTAAAAATGTCTTGTTTTCATCAAACAGACACCTCTTGGTAACCTAGTTATGGAATGTACCCCCCTGATACTGGAAGCACGTGAAATGGCTGTTTAACTTCTGCATCCATCTTGCTGAAGATGCATCCCAGACAGTGATATCAAACTAAATACCCATGATTTCCATTTCACATGATGCCTCAGCTGCTCCTGAGTGATCGCACAGGGAACATGCAACATGGGCAGGTCTGTCAAAAGAAGCCACTATGACAGCCGGTTGAAAGCCATCTCGTTCGCATCAGTTTGACACAAGTTTCCAACATCCTATTTGACATGCTTTAGTTTTTAAAGCTTGCTAGATCCCATCTTCGGGGAATGGTGGTTCTCCTAAGATTAAACAAAACATTAAACAATATGTTTTCATCTGAAGCTCTCAAACATGCATGCAAACACACATGTTCCTCCTTTTGTGTTGGAGTTCCTGCAGAGATGAACAACGCTGCTTTTATGTTAAGGAAAAAGAGGTCAGTGTGGAGGGTTTGGAAGTGAATTTGAAAGCAGTTTTATTGGTCCAGGCCCTCAGAAACAGACAATACCAGAGAGGATTCTGAATGCTCAATCGTGTTTTATGTGACAAATATGAAGTTGCCAGCTGGGTATGACAGACACAAGACAGATAACAGAGATTTTTTTTTTTTTCATTTAAAGACATTTATCTGGATCTGTTAAAAATACTGTGTTTTCTCTGGAAGATTAGGAATGCAGCAAATGTAATAAAATAGCAAATACTCTAGCATATTTTACTCACCTGGTTGCTGCCAGTTGCCTTTAGGTTATTCGTGGTGCTGGAAGTAGCCATCAATGAGGAGACCCCTTTGTGAAAAAGGGTCGGACATTGTCATACGCAGGTGGGCTGCGACATTTAAACACAATGTGCCAAGAAAATTTCCCCTACACCATTACACACCACCATCCTATAGTGGGCACCAACAAGGGCAACACTTTCAAAGTATTAATCTAAATCAGTTTTACCATATCTAGATGCCTAAATGCGTTGAGCAGTTTCCACATGATTAGGTGCAGCTGGTCATTGCACAAGGCAATGAGTTGCCTTTGTCTATGGAGCTAAATTAGGGTAATAAAGTTTGTAAAAAAAAAAGGAAAAATTAAAAACTGGAAAAAAATGACACTTGAAACTGAAAAATATATGAAACTGGAAAAATGACTAAAAAAGTTCTAAACTATTTTCAGATTTTTTTGCAGTTTCAAACTTTTGGTCCTTTTTGCATGGGGGCGGGGCTTCAGGTAACAGGGGAGTGGAATCATGACTGAAGGGCTGGACTAAATATTCCCAGCTGTTGCATTCAAGAACCAAGGGAACTGGGAATGTCTTTAAAACATCAAAAATATTCTATGTTTATATGATTGATTCACTTATCTAAGCTGTTTATGTCAACACACCACACAAATCTCAGTGGAAACATTACAATACTGATGAATTTGCACAGCTTTTCGAACATTTGTTTCAGTTTCAATTTTTTATTCAGTTAAAAAAATTTAGAAGAAAGTTCATGGCCCCAATTTAATTCTGTATTTGCCTATTTTCAAATAACTAGAAACTGAATCTGGGACAAATAGAATCCTGTTTGGGACATTCTTACTTTCTAGATTTGTTTATTATATTATGACAGTGCTGAATCTTTTGTGTGATTTTTGTATAATTGAGGATATGTAATGATATGTAATATGTAATGATAGGAAATGATAAATAAATATTGAAATACCTTGGGATTAAAAACCTTTAAAACCTGATAAACATCACATTTTTAGATGTGCTGGACATGTAAATCCATTGGAAATTAAATAATGTCAAAACCAAGACTGAACTGATTTACAACAAGAATCGAGCAAGGATATAATTTTCATCTTGGCTGCCAAGATAACCCAGCAACTGTGACATATACAATGAAAAACAGCTCAAGCTAAGTGGAAGAAAAACCTATGAAAATGAAGAGCAGCCGCATGAAGGAATTTGGTCTTGAAAAGCAGACCTGATATGTTATGTTTAAGGAGGTGATAGTGCAAGGTCAGATAGTGTAAACCACTGTGTCTTCTTCAGAGATGTGAAACATCCAGAGAGCTGACTGAGAAATGAAAGTATTAAAACAAAGAGAGCACAGATGAAGCTGTTCTGCTCTCTTTCTTTTTTTGTCAGCTACTTTGTATATTTGACCGCTAAAACACAAACCACAAGAGCTAATTATGAAGCCTGAACCAGCTTTATTATTCAAGTGGCACTATACACAGAAAATGGGTATCAGTCTATACTTAATTTCATAATGGTTGTGTGTTGGACTCAGGCATGGAAGTAAACAAGGACTGAACTACACACAGAGAACTACAGAGACAGGTAAAAACTCTGAATCCCAGACTGCACAGTATCAATCCATTTTCATGAAAAACTGTAATTCAAGTTTGATATATTACACTTTCTGTAACATTAACCTTTAAGATGCTTTAAAATGAGAATGTAGCTGTGTAAAACACAAACATCTGCCTGGTTTATGAAGATATTGTCATGACTTCTGAAGATAGGGTTGGACCAACATGCAGACAGGCACTCGGGAGCAGAATGGTGAAACTGAAGTGATTTATTGAAGAACGTAAAATACAAGACTGGCTGGCACAAGGAGAATAAAGCGTGGAACATGGACATGGAACTGAACAGCAATGTGAGGAGACAACAAGCATAGTAAGAGGAGGATCCAGTGCAGAGGAACAAAACTCGTAATGTGATCCCTACAACATTTACAATAAATTATGCAAAATGTCATTGATTTCTGAATTAACAAAAGACTTACTGAACTTCAATTTATTAAAAATAATGCTTTATTTTCGTTTCTGCATTAGAACCATGAGCACCACTGAGGAGTGTGTTCTCTTCCCACTCCCCTCCAAGAATCAAGAAGATTTATATGTCATTATGTGTTAACATAATGACATTTTGATGAGGCAGACACCGGCTTAGAATGAACATAAATACACATAACACGCAGACACAACAAGACATCATCTTTCCATTTTATATATAAAAAGTGTTGATTGTACTGGCCAACAACAATATTCTCTGAGGGGCATAAGCGTGCATATAGTCCTTAACAGCTAATGACCTAATTTTCAAGTCAAAAGATTGCAGTCTATAATACTGTGCAATAAATTTAGTTACAGAATTGTGCAATTTCCATGGATAGCTGAACACAGTCCCTGAGAAATTTAGGTGTGTGGATATTCATTAGCTTGTGAGAGACAATATAAAGGATTTTCATCAGATCAGAAACCTGTGTAGCCAGTGGCGTGTTTGTAACATGTAACAGATTATGAACTGGGTTGATGGTTTGTTGATTTTCAGCAGGGAGTGTTAGTCCTCACAGCTTTGGGAAAGAAGCTGTTTTTAAGTCTGTTAGTTATTGTTTAATGTTCCTGAATTCTTTCCCTGGTGGGAGTGAGACAAACAATGCATTGCCTGGGTGGGTGGGATCTGTGGCAATACGTCTGACTTTTTTCTGGACTCTTACAGCATAAACCGTCTCTAGATCCTGTAGACGGCATCCCACGATCCCCTCTGCTGTCTTCAACACCCTTGCTAAATCTTTCCTCTCTTGAATTGTGTAGGTCCCATATCATACTGTTATGTTGAGGCACAAAATAGTTTATATTGTAGCTCTTTAAAGTTTTTTAATAACTTAGTAGAAAGTCTGTTTCAACAAAGAAGAGCCGTTGTTGGGCCTTCTTCACCAGGTGGGAGGTGTTCACAGTCCAGGAGAGGTCAGAGGAGATGTGGATGCCCAGAAACCTTATGTTGTCCAAATGTTGTCTCTGTATGCAGAGAGGAGCGTGATCAGTCTTCCTGGACCTCCTGTAGTCATATATGACCTCCTTGGTCTTGCTGGTGTTCAGGATGAGGTTGTTCTTGGAGCACCACTGTGTCAGATTGTGGGCTGAAGAGGGTGAAGAGAGCAGGTCTGGTGACACAGCCCTGTGGCGTTCCTGTGTTGAGGATCAGTGGAGCAGACGTGCGTATCCCGATCCTCACCACCTGGGGCCTGTTGGTGAGGAAGTCACTGATTCAGGAGCAGAGTGGTGTAGATAATCCCAAGCAGTGGAGCTTCAGAGTCAGCATGTCGTTAAAGGCTGAGCTGAAGTCCACAAATAGCATCCCAACATATGTGCCAATGAGACAGCATCCTCTGTAAAGCTATTCTCCCTGTAGGCAAACTGCAGGCTGTCCAGGCCAGCAGGAGGATCCTCTCGAAACACTTCATGATGACAGTGGTCAGAGCAACAGGGTGGTAGTCATAGAGGCAGGTGACTGTGAGTTTTTTGGGAACAGACACTATGATGGAGGATTTCAGGCAGGCAGGGACAATGGAGAGCTGCAGGGAGAGGTTGAAGATGTCCAGAAAACCCCCTGCAAGTTGGTCAGCACATGATTTTAGCGTTTGACCCGGCACCACGTCTGGACCTGCAGCCTTATTGATGAGTATGGGAATGTTTACATCTAGCCAGGTTCCCATGAAGATCGCTACACAGCTGTCCATCTTACGTGCAACAATCCTCCCCCGGCCTCATCCAATTTGTTGGTGAGTGCGCTAACGGTTTCTGGGAACCACCCTTTCTCAGGAACTGACACAGTCCTCACACTTGAGCTCCTTTTACACCGTCTTCATTTGGCCTGGCACTGCTCGGCTCCGCCTGCTTGTGAGCATAACAGCTACAGTTTTTTTTCAGTGCCAGCCTGGCTTTTTCTGACCGAACTCAGGAGTAGGGCTGATCACAGTTGAAAAGGGCTGGGTTGCAATGTGAGCAGACTGCTGTTCACTTTGGCCAAGGATGAGAAGAAGCAAAAAGGTTTTCCTTTAGGAAGTCCAGGGAGCATTTACACTAAAAAGCGTCAACATTAATATTAACGACCGTCAGTGAGTCAAACTGAAATACAACTCTGCGAGGCAAACTAACATCCTGATCCATAGTGTTTAATTTGGTGTGGGCTGACATTGCACTTGGTGATATAAGGCTTTGATACAGCTGCTTGGCCAAGTAATTACTGTATTTTCCTGGAAGCTTTCCATTAACTCTTCATGGCCACATGAAATGCAGAGGTCTGTTACTATTGACTTTACAGAAGTTCTACCTGATCTGGCCAAACAGACTGAGATGCTCCATATGAACCCCAGTAAACATCCTTTTTCTTGTTTATGTTGAGTCATTATGTAACAGAGGCCACCCCATGTACTAACAGATCTGCTTAAGGTCATGTTCTAGCACTGAAAAGTCAAGTGTATATATTTACATCTGTGTCCACGGCAGTCTGTTCAAACAAACAGTTTGAACAGACAAACACCTTCAGTGTAAACTCCTAGTTTGTAGGGATAACTAGAAAAAGAGGATGGTAAGCCGTAAAAAGATGCTGCAGTTTGAAAATGTCAATGCACTACCATACTGTTAGGAGCCAATAGCAGCTAACGTCAGGCAAAAATATCTTTAGCTGAATGTTTTTAACATCTAGTCTGCATATTTGTTCAATTAGAGTGAAGATACTGAGAGAGCTATCTACTTGAAGTAAGATAATTTTTGTAATAAGCTCTCAGCACCTTAAAAAAATTCTCCCTTTAAGTAAGTATAAATAAAGCTGCTTTGAACTCATGTCTCATGACTCAACATCATCCAATTTACCAGCTCATGTGTGGAATTTGTGAGATGTTCTTGAAGATATGATCCAGGCAGATCACATGGAACAGAAGATAAAAGTCAACTTGAATATTTGTCCAGTGAATCTCTGACTTTGATGTAAATAGATAAGATTGGGCTGTTTCTCATCTGCATTTCCCAACAAAAGAGCAGAGATTACCTAGAGCAAAAGATCACAGTTTTGATCTGACAAGACTCATTCACATCTGTTAAAACAAAAACCAAGCTTGATTTGCTTAATCAAACAGTTTCATACTTTACTATAGGAGCTGCTGATGATTTATTATTTCTTTAAAGATCAAAGTGGTTTATTACACAAGATAAATATGGTCTTGTTTGAGGATTTTGAGGTCATTGTTCAATTAAATAATAACAACAACAATAATAATAATAATAATACTGTTTGGTTAATGATATGATCCATGTGCAGGCAAAAATCTAGAAAAAGCTAAAATATAAAATATTTTTTTAGTTATTTCACAATTTTGTGTTTGATACATAATTCTAAACACCTTTCAGTCATAGTTTAGATGCCTTCGTAATGCATCTGCAGTGCAGGAAGTCAGAGAAATAAGAAAAGCCATTGAATGACAAAGGTGAGTCCAAACTTTTGACTGGTAGTGTACGCTTACTGTATAAGGCCCTGCTTGCACCAGTGAAAATGGGAGTGTTGTTCCGTTTTAATTACAATCTCCATGCACACCACAATAGCAGAAACACCACAAATGGTGTAACTTCCATGCCCCACCACTAGAAGGCAGATTTTCTTTGAAACTCAATAACTCCCAGGTGGTGGGAGTCAAGGACTGTAAGAAAAATGACATAATCGATGGACAATAGACCCATTTACACTACCTTTGTTAAACCGATCCATGCCGAGCTCGGTCCGAGCTTGGATCAGTTAACCAAGCCGAGCTTGGTTCTGACGACCGTTTACACATCACACTATCTCGGTTCCTTGGTTTCCTCGCCACCTAGTGACGATCTGCTGTACTACTGCTCTCTGGGATTGAAGGAGGGAATCAAGCAAATCCTAACGGCGGCGCCCGTAACATTCAGGAAGTTATGCTTCATTATTATTGTGATGTTTGCGGAGAGTCAGGCGAAGACGGCAACTTTTGGTGAATTTACTTGACAGAGTCGGCTTTTGGGAAGTGGATAAGACAAACGAACGTCTAATAAGGATTTACAGACGCAAGAAACAACGACAGACGCTGAGCTTCATCATGCTGCTAAGCACTGGAAATAGTGTGTCACGGTAGGGAAGCTAGTATTTTTATGAATGTCTGAAATGTCAGCTACTGAAAAACCGAGCCGAACCCACACATGGAGCTGGGCTGCATTTAGCGTGGTCCGGTTGTCTCTGGCTCGGTCGGGCCAGTGGAACTGTGACTATACTGAGCATGTGCCAGGTGTGCCATTGCTTCCCAAGACAGAAAGACTCTGTTTTTCCTGTCTACATGACAACAAAGAACCGGATATTTTCAAAAGGTTCTGGAGCCCATTCTCAAATTGTGTCATTTTCAGAGAAAACACATGCCGCTGTGATGTAGGCAGTCAATGGAAATGTAGCAAAGCTTTTCCGTCTTTACCAAAAACACTTGCAAACAGGGGCCAAGAGAGAAACAATGGCTGGAGGGAAACCAAACAAAGTGCCATGTTAGGTGTCACGTTTTGAAGACAGAGTAAATCACTTCTTACCCGGCTGGTAACTTACTACACGGGTTCAAACAGGTAAGGAGGAGTAAAGGGAAACAGGCTCAGCTGTCCCTCTGCTCCGTGGGCGCTAACACAGACTTGTTGGTGTCTCAGCCTCCTACCCTCCCACCTTTTTGCTCAGCTCTCTAGCAATCAAGCTGTAAAGAACAGCAGCTCTTACAGCCAGGACAAACAAACGCAGCCTCTCTTTTCTGCCTTCAACACCTTTTCTAACAAAGAGACTGGCATTTTGGGTTTAAGATGTTTCCATTCACACCTTTTGGTGAAGCCCTTTCATCTAGGCCTTGCAGACCATGTGATCTGGCCTTAGCTAAGGTGTTAAATTGCCTTAAGCAGACATTCCTAACAACACAAGGAGGTAGTCCTAGACTTTTAAATGACTGTTTGCACTCCTGTCTAAAGGTTCTGTTTGTTGACGTTCATCGCAGTTTTGTAATCTGAAGCAACATATAGCATAGATCTTAGGCTCTGTAGTGCAATTCATCATAAACTGTAACTAATGATGAGACTCTTAAATGTCTTTAATCAGATTAATTGGAATAAGTTGAAATTGACATTGTGCGTTGTGTCCAGATTTACACTTATTTTATTCACTATTTATTTTATTTTAACTGTTCATAATATCCTCCTTGTTGAGTAAACCCAAGTTTATTCTGGAGAAAATTAACCTTGAGCATGAAGCCACCCCTACCATCTTTCTTGGTGGATGTTCTTTTGGTAATGCTAAGCAGCTTATAGAGCAAGTCTTTTCGACACAACTGTAGGTCTGATTTCTAAAAATAATGAGTTGGCCTACCGAGAGGAGGTCTACCTTTTGACACTACGGTGCCAGAAAAACCTGCAGTCAATGTCTGACAGTGTCAGATATTTAGAATAAAAATCTTACAGTGTGACAACCGTTATTATATGAATGACTCCACAGGTTAGGAACAATGCTGCCTCACAAATAAGGAAAAAAAGGAATACGTTTTGGAATTTCTGAATCAATTCCTTTCAGGGATAGCCTGTCCAGTTTGCTCTGATCAGAGCAAACACCCCGCCAAACATCGGGCATTGACCAATTCTGTGAAGAGGGACATCTTCATCAGCTGTGTGCATGCTGGATTGCACGCCAAACACAAACCAGTGAGAGCTTTCATTATTGTTCAGTTATTGTGGCAGCCTACACAGAGACTGATAAATAATTTTACACCAACGCATTTTTTCTTCCTGTTGTTTTTTTTTATTTTTTTCCTTACGCCTGCAGCAGACTTTGACGCACTGAACTGGGACATTTTGCCGAATATATATTTTTTAAATGAATTATGAAAGTACATTGACATTTGATTAAACAGGGCTTAATTTGATTAAATTAAAGACAGCTCTTTAATTTAGTACTGAGCTATTTTTTTTTAATTAAACTTGATTGATTTATTTTGATTGTTTTTGGAAGGATATGGGATTGAAGAGTAGTGCATGCGCTGAAACAGTTGATTTTGTTTGTTTACATTATATACAGCCGGTGCCGTAGATGGCTGGCATACGCTGATGAAGTTGCTTATTGTCGTACGTCGTAAGCGATTTAGTAGTAAACGTGATCGCACATTATGCAGACATCAAACTTGGCGTCATCCCATTAAATTCACATGGCACAGTATGTCATGGAATGGTCTTATAAGATTGCTAAAATTGCACAGTGTGAGAACGGCATATTACAATTAGGGAGGGGAATCGAAAACCGGTTCCTGTTCAGAACCGGTTCAGTGTGTTCCAATTCCATAGCACCGTTTGGCAGCTCGCTTAACGATTCTCTTATCGATTCCAGGCAGCACCAGAGCCGGGCAGCACGACTTACGTCACGTTTTTTACGCAAGTTATGCACACGGCATTCAGTAAGCAAGTACGACGTGACCAGGCGTAAGTCTAGAAAAGCAAAACAAAAAAAATGGCGCCCCATTGGGTAAAGCGATCGAAAGTCCGGTCAACAAGGAAAAATCAGTGGATCATTAGCTATACCTAAAACTAATACGTTGGTGGTGAATTAATGAATTTAGCGTTAATCAATAAGAAAATAAAAGTATAAATTGTTGTCTCAATCACTGTGTATGGGGGCGGCCATTATTGCCTGACATCACATCCTGTGGTGTAATGTCGCGGTAAGGCACTGCGCTCTACAACAACAATTGTTTCGGATTTTGAGAGGTAAAAGTGAAAAAAAACAACATTTTTTTCACCTTTCCGATTCATGATCCACCACGGGTTCTTTTGCTGGATTACCAACTTGCCATCGAACTTCTGACCAGAGAGAAAACACGTCATCTGTAGCCAACATTTTGAAGAAGAATGTCTTCAAGATGACATGAGAGCGAGACTTTTCGGTAGGTTTTTCTTTTTTATAATGTAGAATTTGCCGGAACAATTGTTTACCGACCAGAGGGGCGAAGTGATACGACACACTTCGATAGAATGCTCACTGTTGTGAAGCCCACTTATTTTATGCGACGTTGGTCTTATTTTTTCTAAAGTCGCTTGTAAATTTCATGAGTTGTGGGGTTGCAGTTTTTTGGACTTGTTTCTGAAAGTGAAGTCGATTGTTCGGGCTCTAAACTAAGTGACGCTGAAATATCCCTCCGCCTCATAACGCACTGCAGCTCATCCTGACAGGAGCAGAGTAAACTCAGAAGGAGCCGCTCTGCCCGTATTTTCTGCAGTTTACAGTTGCAATAACTGATGATAACTGCAGAAAGTAGATTAGGCGGTGCAGATCACCATTTTGAGCAGAGATTGGTTCTAAAGATGAGTTTTATACTCATCTTATTACATTGCAGAACCCAACCTATAAACCGTACTTTAATGTTTATTTGTTGTCTTTCTATGTCTCTAAAATGTTAAATTAGTATTACTTTAAATTTAAATGCTTAATACCATGTCTATTTTTGTTTAAGAGGTTAAAGAAATTTCCCCAAATTGGAATCGATAAGAGAATCGATAAGGAATCGAATCGTTTCACAGAATCGATAAGGGAATCGGAATCGTGAAAATCTTATCAATTCCCAACCCTAATTACAATGACAATAAATTCTGTTCTATTCTATTCTACTCTGAGCATATGTTTCAGATATGTTGTCCAAAACTTTGGACAAAACAAGTTTGGTTTTTATCAGAGCACATTGCATTCTTTCATACGGTTTTTGGAAGATTTTATCCAGGCTGGGATGTTTTCTATGAGAGAAAAGCCTTGACTCTCATAACCCAACACCTTAGCATACACATAGAGAATGTAGGAGCTTGTTTTCACTAATAGAACGCAACCAGTACAAACCAGAAATTGCTGCAGCTCATTCAGTGTTACTGTCAGCCTTTCGTAAGCCTCCTCTACCACACTGAGTCTCATCAGGAATTTCAGAGATTGTATTTTGTAATGACCCCTTTGTCCCACATTTTCTCTAGTAATATCTGTCTTCATTGTGCCATAGTGCATAATTAACACCACTGAACTTTTTGTGCCATTCCCTTGACTGATACCTTTCTATAAAGAGATCCGTCTGTCCTTTTTCAGCATCTCTGAAATCTATGGCTAGGACAGTTGAGCTTTATTTCTGGTTATTCAGATTAATTGGTGGATAAACTGAAGAAGGCTGAACGCTGGAAATGAATCATAAACTCAAAGATTTACTTTACTCCTGGCCAATTGCCTATTCAGATTAGCTTCCAGCCATTAGTTTGCTTCTTAACTCAACTTAATGGCGTCTGATATGTCAAACCACCAAAAAAAAGCTTAATCAAATTCTCTTTAAAAATTAAGGGACGTGCTTCAGATGATGGGGCAAAGAAAAAGAAGATATAGCATGCTGTTTATTTGAAGTGATTACATTAGGTCTGTTCCCACATGCCTCGTGGGAGGAAGTGGTGTCCCTGGTGCAGATGCTGCTTATCAGAAATCAGAAATGTGAAGCAGCGAGCCAGGATGCAACACAGGAGATTCAAGCAAACCGAAATAGAACAATGGCTTTTTCTAAGCCTGTATCCTATTTCATAGGGAACAATGCTTAGTTTGTGGCACTTTTCCATACACATGAAAGCCAAGCCATGCTTTTTTAGTTATACTCTGTACGCAATTTTGTGAT
Source organism: Fundulus diaphanus (assembly GCA_037039145.1). Lineage (NCBI taxonomy): Eukaryota > Metazoa > Chordata > Actinopteri > Cyprinodontiformes > Fundulidae > Fundulus > Fundulus diaphanus. The sequence continues at coordinate 39,313,267 of CM073127.1, read as the reverse complement.
ATTTTAGTTCCGTTTGCTTTGAAGTGTGTCAGGGTAAAGACACGCCTCTGCATAACATCAAACGCTTCACTTATTTGAAAGGATTTGTGCAGCGGATATAATCAGTTAGTTCCAGACAATGCTCCCATGGATGATATGTACAGTATATGTGAGATTAGCGGCTGCCTCTCTTGCCTCTGCGTTAGGAAAGTTTGAGCAGCAGCAGCAGCAAATGTTAGTTGTCCTCATTGTTTTGCACTTCACGCCCATTGCCCAGTTTTATTTTAATCATAATTTGAATGATCTTGAAGACGAATACCAGAGTCAGCACTGGAGAGGCCTGATAGCTGCCAGACTGCTCTTATCTTTTATGCGGGGACCCCCACTCCCAGCCACAGTGTGATTTACAGCAACCCCTCCCACACACATTGTCCTATGGAGTGATTGTTTGTTGTCACTGTGGTATTTTTTTTGTATTCATTGTCGGTTTTTGATCTTAGTTTATGGCCCCAGATGTTGGCAGAGGGGTGCAATCCCACAGAAATAACAGCACAGGACTGCGTGTGATGTTCTCTGCAGCAAAGTTCTGCTAAAAAGAACAAACACTGATTATTTATCCCGAAGCCAGACCTGAAGCCATTTTTTTTTTTTTTTTTACCAGAAACAAATGTGATGGCGTTGTGTACTCTGTGCTGACCAAATTAGTTAATTGTGTTAATTTAATTTTTTATTTGTTTTGATCATATTGCACCAATTCACAACACGTTATCTCATCTACAGCTTTATCTGCATAATGTTAAATATACCAGCCAGATTAATCTTAAAAAGCAATAAAACGTGCAACAACATTTTCACCCTTTATGAAACAATAGGCCACAGTTAGATTTTCTAATTGTTTGCTGTTTCATTGTAAATTGTTATTTAACTGGATGAATTACACCATTACAACAAGCCACATTACAGATTTGGTGCACATCACTCAGGCACGTCATAGAAGGTGTTAGGCTGAATGTGTAGCTTTGTATTAATTCACGTTTGGCCTTAAGTGGCGTTTACTGGTCTTCTGTATGGCTACATCACAACCCCTGAGGTGTTTGTGAGGACACCTCTATAACAGCTCATTAAATATGGCCCAAGGTATCTTATTCAGTGAAGGAACGGACACTAAAGCCTGGTTCACACGGCAGGATGTTTAGCCAGATTTTTGCATCAATCTACCCCTTCCGACAGGCCCCGATTATCGATGTGACTCTTAAAATAATCTTGAACGATATTCCTGCCATGTGTGGTCCGCTCAGGAAAATGCCAGGACTGCTCCGACCTCAGATTTGGGATATTCGACAAGTTGAATTGTCTAGGTTTGATGTCCTAGCCTGTGGGTGTTCCTCGAGGACAAACGAGCCTGCAGTCTGTCGAATGCAACGTGTAGCCAATCAGAAAACCCAGAGAAAAACAACAACACACAACTCACCTTTATATCATAGCCAATTAAAGCAAACTTAAAGCCCCTGTTCGCTCTGTCTCCACTTCTTTAACAAACATCTTTTTAATGTTTTCTTCTCTGTTAAGATTAGCCCACAAACTATCACCATGATTCTTCCCTGTAGTCCATGTTTATTTACTCTAAACTCGCGTTTAATCTCGAGAGGTTTTACAAGATTTCCCGTCTGACACCTGAATGTTCCTGAGTGAAATCTGTTTGCGTGACGTGTGTTGTGCTCGCCGTTTGACCAGACACCACACACCGTACGGGCAAACCTGTTATGGCCACGATTTGTTATTGTTACATGTGGTGTCTTTCAGGTTTTAAAAATCAGCCGACAGTTTTAAAATCCTGCCGTGTGAACCACCCTTAATGGTTCTCTCACACCAGAGCGTTTTGCTTCGTTTTAAATAGACCAAAGTTTGTTTCCACAGATATGTCTGTTCTATCGGTGTTGGGGTTTTAGGTTTTTTATTTGTTTTCAGTTTATTCATGTTCATGTTTTCTGTGTGCATTATAAGTCCATTCCTTTGTGTTCAGTTCTCTCAGTTTATTCTTGTCTTCTTTTCTTTATACATTTAGAACTGTTTCTCTTATGACCTTCTTACACTGTGCAAACTCCTGAGACTATTCCACGACACAGTGTGCGACGTGGATTTAATAATCTTTGGTACAACGTCAAGTCTGATGTGTGCAAATTGTACGATCACAGTTTGCTACTACATCGCTTATGACGTACGACAATAAGCAACTTCATCAGCGTCTGACTTCCATCTACAGCACCGGCAGGATTTAATTTAACCAACCAGCTGTTCAGCCACACAAGCTTCTCTTCAGTCCCAACTCCATACGAGACAAAACCACAATCAAATGTGAATCTTGGTAGGAACCAAACAAATGAGTTCTGGTCAAACTGAAAAGGTTGTGCTCGCTTTGGTAGTGAACGCTGGTGCAGAGAGGAAGTTCTTCCTTTATTTGCATGACTTACAGGTTTGCAGTTGCAACCGCATATTTAAATCGACTGCATAACAGCACAGGAGGGAAACATACACAACTTTTTTGCTCACTTTATGACAGTCAATAAAACTAAACACTTTCTCTTTTAACTAAACTAGGATTACACAATATAAAATCTTTGTTTGCTAAATATTGATATATTTGTTTTTTTGTTTTTGTTTTGTTTTTAGTTCCTACAAGGTAAGAGGTTTACAAACACTAAGATTATGGTCCCTATAAACAAGTGATGAAAGCCCAGAAGATAATGCTACGAATTTTTATGCCTCTGATTAAAAGAGTTAGATGAAGGAATATCTGTGGATGTATTTTGAGGCATCACCACAAACACGCCGCTGACTTGTGTGACAGGATAGAAAAATCAAAAGAAATCAGGCTTTGGTATAGACTTAAAAGAAAGTTGTGCCAAATAATCAGGAAATGTATGTGAACTTTGGAATTTGATGAATCTAAAGGAAAAAAAACCTCTTCTTTCTCTCATTATTCTGGCATTTAGCGAATGAAAGTAATTTTGGTAATCTTGACTGACCTAAGAGACAGGAAAAGCTCAGCCTGATTCAATGGCTCAGCTTCTTTTCACACAGTTTCTGTAGATTCTGGTTTTAAGTAGCCTATAAAGTGAAGTTGTTGCAACCTTATGGCTTTGTTCAGGTGGTTTGATCTGGATTTAAAAGTGAGGTGTTAAAGTGAAGCAAACCAAAAAAAAAGATGCAAAACGGTTCCTATCTAATGCTCAAGACGCAGCACCAGATTTAGTAATTCACATGTCACAAAATGAAGTCCTCGACTGAGTTTATGCACTTCAGAATGTTAGATGTATGTCGCTGTGGATTTGTTTGTTTGATCATTATATTAAGATATCCTGTATATTGATCACTGTTTGCTTCAGTCGTGGCTTCCATGTTAGCTGACCTATAAATCGTCAGCAGTCATATCCAGGCCCACACATACAAGGACCACTTACATCTGAAGGTCTTCCTCTGTGCAAGATGTCATCTTCACGGAAAAAGAATCCAAGTCAGAATCTGTTTACAGCTGCTGACACGGATGTTCACGATGCAAAAACAACAGATTATTTTGTTGTTGCTGTAATTTTTAAAAGCAATTTTTTTCAGCATCTCTGGGATGGAATTTTATATTTTTAAACCTGGTGTTGTACTTGTGTAACTATGAAGTTAAAAAGGACTGGCATCACCGCCCATTTACTTTAAGGTACAGTTATAGTTTTTCATGAATTAGCATTGCTCGCTCTTTTTATTAAAGGTACATAGCAATGTAATATGCTTATAAAAAAAGACCAATGATGATAGAATAAGGTTATATACACCAAGCCTCCATCTTGATAGTGTTTTGATGGTCCTATTTGAACCGGAAGACAATTCGCTCTCAGGCTTGATTAACAAATATAAACAGATGTGACGACATCTAGCGGCAGTATCGCAGAACTATCATAATGCTGGTTTGATTCATTTATAAATCACTTGTAAATGACCCTCTGCAATGTCTCGCAATAAAGCGGCAGCTCAACGTGAATGAAGACCAACCGTCATTAATTAAATCCACTGATCTACAGCAACTTTAAGAACCTCATATCAGAACATTTATTCACATCAGTCAGCTCTGCGGTCACATCTGAACCTTGGGCAGGTTTAGTGTCCTCTTCAGTGAACACCAATGGTCATGTTGTATTCCCAGCGATATTCTAGTCTTTTCGCTCTCGGAATCATATTTTCTGCCCTTTTTTCCTACTTCATTGTTTCATTGGGAGATGCTAATAGCCGTTAGCCGCTACCTTGTTTTATCCCCTGCTGCGCATGCACAGTACGTACTTCCGTTGATATTGTAAATAAACACAAAAGGCATTATTTACTAACAAACTGAGCAAAAACCAAACATAAAATAACAACTAATATGCCAGCAGGACCGGATAATCTTTCATAAAAACTTTGTGTGCAACCAGAGTGAGCTACTGACGTATAAATAAAAGTAAAGTCTAATTCTCATGTTAAAGAGACAACAAGCTTTTTCTACTTGTGTAAAGGTTAGTAGGTGTGAATGGGTCAATCCTCGGTTAGAGCAGCACAAAAGCTAGCTGTGGATCTTTAGATAGCTCCAATATAGCTTCTTAGCACCAATGAGCAATGGCAAAAAAAGAGAAAACCATCAGGAGAGAGCCAAAGGCGGCAAGGGGAGTAGAGCTCTTCTGTAATTACAACATGGCCCTAAAAAGCAAATACCAAGCCCTAGCAACCTCATCTGGGAGACAGAGCAAAGAGGAGTGGGTGGGGGGTGGCAACACCGGACAGGAGGGGCAGAAAAAATAGGCAAAGGGAGTTAAGAAACACCACAGAAAGCGACCCTGCAATGACCTCGGCTCTCCAACAATCATCTCCTGCCAGCTGGAGCCAGTGTTAGGGGCGAGAGCGAGGGGCCGGGCAGGTTCCCCTCCGATTTATGACTGACTATAAGGCCCCTGAAAGAAATCCAATCACCCAGGATTCCTGCGCAGCATGACTCTGGCTGCAGAGAATAGCTGGCCATGGAGAGTGTGGGACAGCGACAGAGCCAACGGCTAACACAGAGGCACTGACACAGAGGGCCACTTCACCAGGGGGAGGGCCACTAGGCGCTGGCCCTATTATGCGCAGCTCTCCTCATTGAGCATGATATCATTACACTGTGCCGACACCATCCTCAGCTGCGCTCAGCCGCCTCCCAAACTCATCCTCTGAACTCTTTTTGTCCGACATATTTCGCAACGTGGATTAACATGCACTGGGCTAATTGCTCTATCTGTCTAATTAGTAGAAATGCAATGGTTATTAAATTTCAAACTGGTATCAATGTAGAGTGGGAGAGAGAGAGAGAGGCAGGCTCAGAGCGGGGCAGGAAGAGAAAGGGAGAAGGCAGCTGTCTTTTAAAACGGGGTAAGCCTCGCTCGGCGATACCCCGCTGCTCCATTAGCATATCTGAATGATTCTGTTCCTGCACAGCCACCACCACGCTGCAAGGTGGCACATCTGAAGAACGCAGCCTTTGAGCACGCTCGCGAGCTTGGGAAACTCTTATTTTCCAAGCCGTTTGAAAATCTAGAGACAACTTGATGTTTGAGGAGTCGACAAAAATAAAAGGAGGAAAGAAAAAAGGCTGGAGAAGAGAGGCGAAAAGTTTCAGATTTTTCAAGAGGACAGAGTTTTACAAGGTTTTTGAAGCTGGGATGCTTAATAATTCACTTGATGCTACAAGCAACAGAAAGGCATCATGGAAATGCACTCACGCATGACAACAGCTCCCGTTGCCTACGTGGTGCCAAAAGAAAAGTGTGTCACAACCTCTGGTTCAGGACAGAACTGTGGCACTTTGTTGAGAGAGTTAATTTCAGGAATCTTCCAAAGCAAATTAGCTTTCAAAGATACATCATACAAAAAACAACAACAAAAAATGACAAAATCAAAACAGCTAAAGTCCCCATTTAGTTTTACCTTCATATTTCAGGGATAACAGGGGATCTTATATATTTTGCTCAATGCCCCAGGCCTGATTTCAAGATAACCCTAACTTCTGCGACCCTAACATTAATTAATGTGTCACATCTGTAATGTGGCTTGTTGTAATGGTGTAATTCATCCAGTTAAATAACAATTTACAATGAAACAGCAAACAATTAGAAAATCTAACTGTGGCCTATTGTTTCATAAAGGGTGAAAATGTTGTTGCACGTTTTATTGCTATTACAGTAAAGTGTAATTAATACTCTAATTTTCTAAAATCTGAACTCAAACCATCATCCATTATTTATAGCAACATTATCATTCCAGGCTGGTAAGGGGCTGGTGCATATGGTCCAGAGGTAAAGGTGCAAGAGACCAGGTACAACTCAGACAGGTAAAACTACAGATGGTGTTGTTCTTCTGTTTCATCGAATAAGTGTTTTTCTTTAAACACTGTAATTAGTGTAAAAGAAAATTGAACATAAATAATAAAGAAATAATAATGCAGATGATCGCAAAATTCTTTTTCAAGAACAAGCTCTGTTAGCTCCATGGACAAGTACCTTTTTAACTTGATTTCAGGTTTTTAAGTGGAATCCTTGTTAGGAGCTGAAGTCTATTTCAAACGTTTTTGCTTTTTATTTAGGTTGGGGCCCGAAAAACGTAATCAAACAGAAACTTGGTTGGTTATGCATGCACGGGGAGTGCTCCCACATTGTTGGTTTACTGCAAACCAAAATCGTGCAGTGATGTCTTATCTGAAATGAAATGTCATACCTGAAATAGGATTAAAAGAAAACACATGACATTGAAAGAGGTGTCATTTAATGAAAGGATGCCATTTTGCTCCCTCTAAAAGAATATAGGGATTATTTTTCTTATTTAACAACATATAACACACAAAGCAGTTATCCCCATCTTTTTTTTGCAAATGCGTCAGAGATTAGGGAATTTTATTCCTCTCATTTTTTTCCCCTTGAAGTTGGTCTCCGCTCAGCCACAAAGCGGGTTTCCATTGACTGTTTCCAGGGAGCGTATTGATGGTTCCATAATTTGGGCACAGGAACACAAAAAGGCTGACCCCCACTGGGCTCAGCATGACAGCCCAGTCAGCGGGGAGGCTTGCATTTATTAGCCTGGGAGAGGAGCTCCTGCAGAATTAAAGCACATTCACCCACCCATTGATCTCTGTCATGAAAACAATGCGCGCCTCCCTCTCTGGCAGTGAGCTCGGCACTGTGCATGCTCTGAGGTAATTCGGCAGCTATAGAAAATGGGAAAACCCTCGGGCTCAGAGCAAACCATTTTTTGAAAAAAAAAAAAAACTTAGAGTATTTGGATGAAAAAAAAAGATATGTTAGATTATCAATCCACCTGTCTAACTGTATTATGGTGAGAATTGAGACGAATGATGCCTGAATGGGAATTTTCATTGATCCAAGGTGCTGAAACTCTTTTTGGGTTGATTGTTGTGGTACTTCCAACAGTGACTTCCTCTATTTTCTTTTCTTTAAGTAGCCTGTACATTTGACACCATTTTCTTCTTGCAGCATTAGATCCCGATGATATATTTAATTTCCACCACCACCACCATATCAATGGGAGCATTGTAGCAATCGCAAAAGACAGCTTGGATATCTTGGATTTTCAATTTCTGATTTTTGGTAATATATGTTTGAGACCAGATATTTAGATTCACTACATGAAGCGAGAAATGACCCTTTTCTCTGTCTCTCTGTCTGACATTACATAAGACTAAACCTTTCCCGTTTGCTGAATAGCTGAACAGTGCGAAAGAGCATCATTCACAATTTTCTTTTTAAACAGTTGTTATGTTCAATACTTTATTAATATTTTTCTTAAAATTTGTTGGAATTGCCTCTTAAACTGGGTCTCATTCAACAAGCTTCTCACAATAGTTTACAAAAATCTTTGTCCATTCCTCCTGACAGAGCTAGTAAATGTAAATGAATCAAGTTTGTAGCCGGCCTTCAACATTTTCGATGATCCTGAGATCAAGGCTTTGATGGCCACTCCAAAACATTGACCTTGTTGTCCTTAAGCCACTTTTTAACATTTTTAATTTTTTGGTTAGTTTAGGGTCATTGTAGGGTTTGCACATGGAAGACCCATTTATGTCCAAGCCGTTAGCTCCATTGAGATTTATTGAGACGTTTCTAAATTTCCCACATAATATTATCTATATTATTATCCTGCCTATTTTGTGAAGCGCTCCAGTCCCTCCTGTAGGCATACATCCCACCACCCTGATGCAGACACCCTCCATACTTCAAAGTTGGGATGGATGTTCTTAGGCTTGGAAGCCTTTTCCTTATTCCTCCACATTTGAAAATGTGCATTACAGCCAAACATTTCAATTTCAGTTTCAACAGACCACAAAACATTTATCAGAAAATAAGGGTCTTTGTCTCTGTGTTTATTTGCAAACTAAAAGTTTTGTTACTTAACGAGTAATGGATTCTTCGTCTCTGAAAGGCATTTCAGCCCTGATAGTACAGGGTTTATTTCAGTGTTGGGTAATGACACCCTCTTGTCAACTTTAACCAGCATCTTCACAAGGGTTTTGCTTTTGTTCTGTGGATGACACCAAAACACGTTCATGTCTGGGACAAGGAGCCCATCTCCTTCCTGAATCTGTATGATGGCCAGACGTCCAGCGGTGCATATCCTTGCATATCATTATTTGAACAGACGAACGTGTCACCTTAAGGCGTCTGGAAATTCTACTCAAAAATGAACCAGACTTATTGAGGTCCATAATTCTCCTTCCGATATTTTGCTGGATTTCAACTGATTTTTCAATGATGTCATACAAGGCAGCAGTGTGTTTGAAGTGTACATTTAAATAATTTTAATCAGAAGCTTAAAAAGTCATAGTAAAGGTACCCCCCCAAACAAAATAGGTATACGTTTAACTTAGCAGATATAAATAATTGAGTAGTCCAAACTGACCTGTACTTTAACTCAATGTCAGACGGAGAGATAAAAAGGTTGCATCTTTTTATATTGTGCAAATATCTGCTGTCAGCTGTGTTTGACCAGTTGGAGGGACTTTCACTGCCCTTGATGCGCAATGCTTGGTTTTATAGAGCAAGCAAAAGCTCAGGGAGAGTGAAAGAGATAAAAATAATGAGAAGAGGATTGGTAGTAGTAAGAAAAAATGTGTGTTAATCACAAAAAATATTTAGATTTTAATGTTTGATCATAACATCCCAGTTTCATGTTTTCCTTATGTTTATGTGCTATGCAGCTTTCTGAACCTGAGTATCACATTTGGTTTGAGTCTTATAAGCTGCATAGCATGCGTTTTTCTAAGTGGTATCTTCTGCTGGAAAGACCACACTGGTTATGCATCAGATACGGCTGAAGGGGAATGTGGCCAGAGGGTTACAATACTTATTCTGCCCCCACCAAATGATGAAGGCCACTGATAATGACCTTCATCATCTCGAAAAAGGCCAGAGAGTCAGTCAGAAGACAGAAACACCCCTTCAAGTACCTGAAGTGTAGGACACTCCACATGAAATATAGACTTAGCTCAGCTTAATACTTCAGCATTACCCTCTGAAGAAAACGCCTTCAAGGGTGGTGCAGACCCTTTTCGGGAAACACGTGAAACAATCGTGTCTTGAGGAAGCTGCAATTGGGAGGGAACCGCTAAAGTCTCCCTTTGTGTCGGTGTTGTGTGTACACAACCCTGACTGTTGACCTGAGGAACTGTCAGGGCTTTGATGCTGTTTTCAGTGATCAGCGTCCAGTGGGAGGAAGGCTTTGCGAACGGCCCGGTCAACTCTTTACACACAGGCCGCAGTGTCAACACACAAGGCTAGAAGACAGAAAATGTCACACTTCACATATAGTTGAAAGGAGCCGTGCATCTCATTATGCCACCTACAGCTGCTTTTGTCAGCTGGGGCTTGATGTGTGGAGGGGAAGTGCTAGGGGAGACGCCATGGCCTGGTATGGGGCCTGCTGCTGCCCCGTTTGAAGTCAGTGTCGGGACAAGGCCTTTCATATTTACAGAAAAAAAAGAAAAACAGTGAAAGGCTGTGATTGGCAAACTGTTTTGTTTGGGCAATAAGAGGCCGGAGCTAAACACTATTCCACCTGCCCTGCTTATCAACCCTTCTCACAGCCCCCGGAGTCTTAAAAACAGTGCTTTGCATGCGTTTTTTCTTCTTTTGGCTCCTCAAACATCAAACTTCCTTTAATCTATTCTTACTCAAAAAGCCATTCAAACATCTTACATAAATTATGCTCTCAGCATTAGAATCAAAGGCAAGCACCAGCCCTCCTCGTGCTGTCAGTGAGCGTTTTGATGGACAGATATTTTGAGGCTGGCTTTATGAGCAGCATATGTATTAGGATTCTAAAAGAGACTTTGACACCGAGCCACATCCCTCGGTTACAGTTGGAATAATCTTCTACACCATAATATCACACTTTTGGCTCATTCAGCATCTATCGGAAGTCCATTATAAGAAAAAAAATAGCTGTATGTGCTGCGGCAAAATTAGAAACAAGTCTGTTGCTTGATGTTTTAAACTGGGGTATAAAGAAATTGGTATTGTTTGCTGCAGGCAGACAGAAAAAAATGCTACAGTTTCTTTGCTTTTTGATGGGATGTTTTTGCGCTCGCTGACTGAGATTTGTAAAAAGTTTAAAAAACACAAGTGTAAAATGCTAACTGGTGTCATTTCTGTATGGGCGCATGGTCCAAAGAATCATACATACATGTTTGTTTGGCTTTATAAGATTAGTGCTTTAAAAGGTTAACCCTAACCCTACCCCTAACCCTACCCCTTTAAAGAAAGGGTCTGCAGTGGTCAAGTATCCCACTCTCCAAGCAGCCCAAATGACAAAAACTTCTTGAAATGATTTTATTCTGGTGTTTAAACTTTGTTATTAGTTCTCCAAACAATTAAATTTCAACGCAATCAATGCATCAACCATACAGTCCAGCACCAGCCTCTTATGCTCTTTTCTCTTTAGTGACATCCAAGTCAACATTAAAACGCCCAGCTATAAAAAGCAAAAGTTGTTGGATGGTATGAAAACTTAGTATGACATACAATTTCAAATACACTGGATGTCTTACATAATCTATAACATAACTAGATAGTTTTTTGGCTCCCTGTTTGCTTGTTGGGGCGCTAGTGGTCTTTATTGACAGTAGGCTGACAGGAAATGGGATAGAGAGAGTGGGGGTAGACCTGCGGCAAAGGTCCATGGGCCAGCACTCGTACCCAGGACTGTTGAGGACTGAGGCTTTCTTACATGGGTGGCACGCTCTAGCCCTGTGCCACCACCTCACCTGCCCTGTTAAGTCCAGAATTTATATCAAATTTTGTTTATATTGCCTAAAAATTCTAAATAGCCAAATCAAGTTGCATCTTGAATTAGTGCTCTTTTGATTGTGTATGTACCCATCAGATAATCTGCTCTCAGACTGCAGGTATACTTGTGGTTCTTAAACAGTAGAATAAGAGTTTTGTCTGTGAGGCAGAAAGGACTCTGTGATGCTTTATCTCCTGAGTTGAGATGGACTCTCAAACTGAGCCTGGTTCTGCAGGAGGTTTCATCCTGTTCAGAAAAAAAAATCCTTCTACTCTGCTGTCATTCTACTTGCTCAGGATGGCGATTGCTGCAAAGTCAAGAGTGCTTTGTAACTGACTGGGCTTTCTTAGCTAACTGTTTTTGTTATACTGCATCAAGTTGGGCAATACCTAAACTAGATCTAATGTGACCATGTAAGTGGATTATTATGTAAATAGAATGGTTTCCAGTGGATTTGAACTGATTTGATTTCTATATAGAAGTGCCTGTCTGTCTTGTAAAGTTTGTTGAGATGTCCTGTATAAGGAATCAGAACAGTATTCAGTCTTAGCTGGCCTCTGGCCCAGAATTTGTTGAGTTGATCAGTACAGCTTCTATTTTTGCTCCTGGATTTGGAACTGGAGTAAGCAGTGAGTTATTTTGATTGTTATAAGTTTCATAAAATTAATTTGTTCAACAGCACGGGAAATAAAATGCTACATAACATGTTTTTAAATCTGCAGAAATTTTTCTTTTTACACAAGGACACAATCCTCCTTGGTACTGTATATCTTGTCTGATAAGCTAAGCCACTGTATATACCAGCAGGGATCTGCTATATCATATAATTTACTGTATGCATTTTTTTAAAATTATACAACAGTTAGTCTTTATGCATTAATATTAGACTCCCAGCCATTTGAACTATTTGTCCTCTGTCGGTTCAGTGAGAAGAATAAACATAAATACTGCATTTGTGTTTCAGTATTTGACTGACAGCATATTTTTGTGGACTGATTAGCAGTACAGATGTGCTGTGTTGTAGTGAAGAAACCAATTTGATAATTGATCAGCTTTGGTTTTGGAGTAATATGAAAGTTGCCAATTCTCATTCCTCTTGATTGAGACTCGAGCTTTTTCTCTGGTTCTGATGAGTGAGTGCCTGCCCTTCAAGCAAGACACCTTTTTGCTTTTAAAGTTGGTTTGTTGATCAAACCAAGGGTGACAATGAAGCACAATCAAAAGAAAGCAAAGTAGAAGTTGTCTAACACAGGATACCTCTGCAAAACACCCTCTTTGGATGACACACAACACTGTTTCAAAATCTATGTACATGATGATATGTGGTGATATAACTCAAAAAGTAGACAGCACAAAGACAATAAAGACCCTGGTCTTTTCTTAACCTCCGTGTCACCTTATGAGCAGCTTCTTTATCTGTGCACATGTTGACTTGAGACTTGTGAATACTCCAGACGCCTTGAATGTGATGAATCTGATGCAGTTTGTTGTTTTCTCTTTTGTCTAGCACAGAGCCATTGTAGCTTAAATCTATTTATTTCCCTCTTTTTTTAAATGCCGATGACACCTTCATCTCTGTCTAACTCCAAGTTCCACTCAGAAGTTTACACCCCAGCTAATATTTGTGTTTTTTTAAGCTCTATACTGTAAACCACGGTGAACTGTTCATCCAAATAGACAGTGATCGATTTTGCAATGCCTTCGACAAAAAACTTATTTCAAAGACATCAAACCTTCAAGTCTATATCCTCGTTCTTAGTTAGCAGCATCTATTTGATCCATGTATGACGGTAGCATCGCCCTTTTTGTCAAACTGTCAGCATGGGAGCAAAAAAGCACATTTCACAAAGTGTCAGCCTATTCCTTTCATGAAGGTATTAGACGGTCAGGGTTAACGCTGACCGCAATCAAACAATGTTATTATGCTCTAAATGGAAAATCTGTGTCTGCTAGCATGCACGTCTAATAATTTTCCTCCCTTTGTTTGGGCTTTTTGATGCACATAATGGTTGGGATTAATGGCCTACCTGTTCTTCCTCTTCCACTCTTTCTTTATTGTTGAATCTATTTCATTGCACCAAAACTGTATGAAATGTTTGACAGGAAGAGATGACACAAAAAGTACGCCTTGCACTTCAAATGAAAACTTGGATCCTGTGTCCTTCCTCTCTGTTGTAAATGAGAGAAAGAAGATGTGGCGGCGCTGAATAGCACACCTTAAACCACCACGGAAGGTCATAGTCCCGGCCCTGTCTTTGTGGGAAGGGAAAAAGGGGGAAAAAAACAACACAGGGCTTCATTCACAAACAAAAAGGAGAGGAACAGAGAAGAGAGCACATTTACTGTGAGCGTGTGTATGTAGGGTGGGGTGGCGTGGGGGTAAATAGGCCCTCTTCTTATCTGCGTTCAAATAGCGTGGAAAGGGAAAGTCAGGAGGCACACAAAAGGGAGAAAGCAGAGTGGAAACAAAGCCAGGTACAAGATAATGACAAGGTCAAGTGTGCGCTCAATGGCTCAGTTCAGTCAGAGAGAGATAAGGCTCAACCAGCTGACAAGGTGTGCTCAGCACAGGGGGAATGGCAGGTCAGCTAAAGCTCTGGGGATGCAACCACAACCTTTCATTACAGCTGACCCGCTGTGTGGGGGAGAAAAAAAAAACAGTTCTGCTGCACCATCTGCTGGAGAAAAGTGCATATTTACTTCTTCTAGCACCTACAGAGCAACTATAGCGCCTGTAAAATGAGCCTCTGAACACAAATATGTTTCATCATGGACAGGCTTTTAGAAAAATAAACCAAAAGCAGCAAAACGGGTTTAAATCGCACCGCCTTTTGCCTTCATCAAGGTCCAAAAACAACCAACGGTTTGTCTGGCAAAATCCTCGTCTTCCTTTTAAGATGTGAACGTTTTCTCTGTTTCTGAGCAGTTCTTTACTAACTGGGGGGGACTCTGAAGAGAGCGCAGCGCTTCCTCCCTCTGACACAGAGCATGACATTAAGTTTGATTTCAAACGACAACAAATAAGGAGCGAGAGGCACTACGGGCTCACAACTTAGTCTCACAGACCATAAACGATAGGATTAGTTGAAGGCCATCTCTGAAGTGTCAGTCATCTCCAGGAGTGAGGAGAAGGAGAACACGAGATAAAACATCTTTTGGTTGGACCAGTGCAGTGACAGAGCAGAGAAAAAGATAGAGAGATATGCTTCAGTAGATATCTGATAACTACTGATCTTGATACTGACCCTAATTCTGATGTGGAATTCTGATCTCATGCCTGGATAAAGGGATGGAAAGCCTTTAAGGGGTGGCGTTCACACAGAAAGAGAAGCCTTGGGCAGATACTCAGAGGTGGGCTGGGTCAGTGGGACGTCAGGCAGCACTTTGACTGCTCTGAGCCTTGAAGTTGGGAGGGGCAGAGCATCTGTTAAGTCTCAGCCAACACAACCAGGCTGAGGGGGTACTCAGGGAGAAGGCTCCAGGAGAGGGCGATTGAAGTCAAAAACAGGGAACAGGCTGGATATGTTGCTGTGACTGATAAAGGAGCGAGTCAGCAGCACTTCGCTCTCCTTCGTTGGCCTATTTCAGCTGCTACAGAGCAGTATCAGGGAAGCAGTGGAAGGGTTTTGTCTTATTGGTCGCTTATATGAAAATTCCAAAGGAGCCACAATTTTCAAATGGTTAAGAGGGCTCTTGCTTCTTTTGTGGAGAGAAGCTCCAATAAATGAGAAACAGAATTTGAAGATTGGAAAAGAAATTCAAACATCCTTCAGCTCACATATATTTCCTGAACTCTGCTTATTGAGAAAGAAATAAACAAAAGTATTATAAAAGTACTAGATAGGTCCATAAGTAAAAGCTGAGAGAAACCAGAAATAATTCAGTGGGCACATAATGTCAGACTTATACAAAAATAAACTGGTATTGGACAACTGACATGTTAAGGAGATGTTCTGCAAAACACATGATTACAGTGCCTTGCAAAAGTATTCACACCCCTTGAACTAATAATCTGAACATGTGGCACATACTGTATATGCATTCAGCCCACTTTACTCTGATACCTCTAAATAAAATCAAGTGCTGTCTTCAGAAGGCCCAATACTAGGAAATAGGGTCCACCTATGTGTCACTGAATTTCAGTATATAACCAACTGTTGGTGAAACCTTTGGATGTTTATTAGATAACATGAGTAAAGCGTCTGCATCATGAAGACAAAAGTTACTTAGAATTTTTAGTTAAGGTCAGATTATGAATTGATATTACATGCTTTAAACATCTCACAGAACACTGTTTAATCCATCATCCAAGAGTGGGGATGGGTGTAAAAATAAACTGGAAGGCCAGGCGAGTGACGTTTTTAATCAGAGAAAGAGACAAGAGGCTTATGGAGGAGAACTCTGGAGGAGCTGCAGAGGTGCACAGCTCAGGTGGGAGAGTCTGTCAACATGATAACTATTATTACTTATTATGATTACTATTGTGGACCTCTCCATTCTGTTTTTTAAAGGAGCAATAAGTGAAATTTCATCACTAGGTGGACTGTTGAGCACTGTCTGTAGACCAAAACAAGATGTGTATGAAGCCACGCCGTTTTTTACCTCCGCTCCAGCTGCAATCCAGCCCCCCTTTCCCCTCCCTTTCTCACCCGTCGCCTCCTATGCGCATATTTGCAAAGAATAAATAAACAGCAAAACAGCCTCACCTTTCGGAGGAACATGTCTAGCTTTATAACGCTGTTAGCAAGAGAACGGTTTGATCCGTTGGACATGCTCTCCGTCATTTTGCTCCCACTATGCTGCTCTGATGGTGGCATTTAATGGGCAGGGAGGGACTAAGCCCTGAGTGGCAGCTGTTCACATGAACGCACGGCCGGCCTGGCTTTGTAAACAAGAGATTGGAGAACAACACAGAGAGATGGTGTGTGACGTCACACCCTATTCCATCTAAAAGGATACCTTTAGTTCTTCACATCACAATTTTTTTAGTTCTTTCTAAAATAATGAATTATTGCTTATTGCTCCTTTAAGGGAAAGATTAAAAGATTAAATTAGTTGCATAAATAAAGCCAAAAAGAGGTCAATTTGAAGTTTGGCACTAGCACTGTAGGGGATACAACAGATATTTGGAAGAAGATGCTCATGTCAGATAAGGTGTAAAATGCATTTTTGAGATACATGCAAAACGCTATGTTTGATGACGAACTTAAAACTGAACATTACCCCTGCAAACATAATTTCCAAAGTGAAATGTGTTAGTAGCAGCATCATGCTGTGGAGATACTACCTTTCAATAGGAATAGGGAAGCTGTTCAGAGTTGAGGATGTAGCTAAAGAGCGGAAAAAAACAGGAATTTGGAAAGCCTGTTTGAGGCTGTAAAAGACTTGAAACTGATGGTTCACCTTCCAGCACGACAACAAATATATAAATACAAATTCAGTACTACAATGGATTATCTTAGAATAAACAATTTATTAAAAATCCAGCTGAAAATATGTGGCAAGATTTCAAAATGGCTCTTTATCCAATCTGATTGAATTTGAGCTGTTTTACAAAAAAGTTTAAGCCAAAATATCAGCCTCAAAAAGCGTAAATCTGACACAGGTATAACCAAAAACATTGCATATATAATTGTAGTGAAATGTGGTTCAACAGATAATTTCCTAGGCAGGGTGAACACTAATTCACATCACATGTTTCAGATTTGTTTTTATATCATAAATACACATTTTTATTCCACTTAACTATTATTAAGCACATGTTAGTGTATCACATAAAATATGCTGTTAAGAGTTTGTAATATAAAAAAAGATGAAAAGAATTTAGTGGGTATAAATGCTTTTGCAAGACACATTTCATATTTCCAGGAACCCCAAAAGTCGACTTGATATACCTGAGCAATATAAGAAAAAAGAAAAACCACTTGTTTCAGCGACACAAAGCTGGAGGAATTTAGGACTGAGCGAATGAAACCAGGCTCCTTTGCATGGAAAATATTCAGGAAAGACAAAAGTCAAGGAAAAGTGAACAGAAACGAACTTGCAACTCGGACTGACTTGATCTGGCCTATCCAAAATGACTGAAATATAAGACAAATTACTTAAAGGGGACCTATTGTGCGAAATTCACTTTTTGAACATTATTGTACTTCCATGTGGGTCTTCACTGCTTCTAGAAACAGTCCAAGCACTTTTTATTCAAGCTTACTCTGCTACTTCAACCTTGGGCTGCAACTCAGTAGATGAGCTAGTAGATAACTTTCATTCTAAAGTCTCAGACATCATTGACTGCATTGCTCCAGTGAAAGTGAAAGTTCTTTCCGGGAAGAATAAATCTCCTTGGAGAAATGCTCCAGCAGTTAGAGGTGAAAAAAGGGAGTGTCGGAAAGCTGAACGCAGGTGGAGAAAGAACAGACTCCAGGTTCACTACGACATCTATAAAGAGAGACTTTACAGACATAACTTACAATTGAAAAATGCAAGGGAATCTTTCTTCTCAGAGATCATCAAGAAAAACATTAATAATGCTCGTGTCTTATTTTCCACAGTTGACAGGCTAACAAATCCTCCTGTGTCCGTGACTTCCGAACTCCACTCCATCAGGGCCTGCAATGAATTTGCTAACTTCTTTACTGAAAAAATCCTAAAAATTAGAGGATCACTTTGTACTACCATATCAACACCAGAACCAATGCTTTATTCAGCTGGAACTATTTCTGACAGCTAACAGTATGACACGGATCCTGAAGAGCAACATAAAATGGTTAGTAAGGCTCCTGTATCTGTGACAATGAAACAGTAAATCTCCTGAATAACATAAGCTAACAGTAGCTGTTTTTAGCTCGAGGGACGGGCCCATGACAGGGTTCTGCTGGTCTGAGCTCACCCTCCAGCAGGACAACAACCACAAACAATAGACTACAGCTTTAATGGAAAGCAAAGTAAAATTACAATTAGGCTCTGGTCTGTCAGAGTCCCGACTTGGACTCTGACAGACCAGAGGTGAAAAGCAAGTAGGCCTTTTAACCTCCAAAACAAATGTGTCAAAATAACACTACAGACATGCACAACAAGATATAAAACTTCTAATTCCTGTAATGCCAATAAAGTTTTTTTCCATTAATTATTGAAAGAGATTCTAATATTTTTTGACATTCCATGTTTTTTTAAGAGTAAATACTTTTTTTTGAACGGTACTGTTTGTATATTGTCAGGCTATCTTTTGGGAGAATCCTGTGCCATTTATAATTAAAGACATTCTTTCTTGACTGAAAATAACCGTAAGTCTAAATTTGACAGGCTATTAAATATTTTTGAATCTCTTAGTGTCAAAATGGTAGTTGGGCGGTTCTACAAGAGATTGAGTCAGAAGGCCTGAATGCAAATTTACCTAACGTTGTTCTGATTTTTATTTGCAAAACATTTTGCAAACTCTTTTCTTTCAGATTACCAACTCAATTTGATGGGATCCTGTTGATAACTTTGGTGATAATGTGACAAAATGTGAACGAGTTAATGGGGTATGGATTGCTTTGCAAGGCACTGCACGCCTTTAATTTCCTTGGGTTTATCTAAATGTTCAGCTGAGCCACACATCCCCCTGCTTCCTGGAGGAGGCAGTCTTGGGTCAGATATGAAGCATCACTAAACCTGCAGTAGCCATGGCCTCTATTTATGCAGGATTAATCGGCAAAAGAAGGGCCCCTAATGAAGAGGGAGCCAAACAGAGAACACTACAAACCTAATTTCTATCAATCAGATAGTCCCTCTTCTAGCCAAACCCAGTTGACCTGTTTAATGCACTGTCCATGTCCAAACTTGATGCAGGAATAAATCATGCTGAATTAGTGATGGGTATCCTGTCAGCTCCAGTGAACGTGCCTCATCCCTCCTTCTGCTCTCTCTGGATGGACCATTGTGGGTCTGTAAGTGGCCACCTGGCTCACCAAAGAAGACAGACTGGACAGCTTCCTGACTTGCATGTGCAGACAAGTGAACACAGCCTTTTTGTTTCCTTCAGTTTACAGTTACACCATGAAAATGTGAGATGACACACCGAATCCCACTGGAGGGTCATTAAAGCAGTTTGGAATACAGGTGGTTGAGGATAAAGGTGAAATTTATCATCAAACTGTAACTTGTTTTCATTTAGACTGAATGCTGTGACATCTGTCAAGCCATGACAAGTCCTTTCATTTGTGCTGACGAGGCAAATTCCCTGACAATTACCAGGTTTGATGAACCCAGAGAGTGTGTGGCTAATTTAAACCAGAATGCAAGCGCAACAGCACGCCCCTGATAGTGTTATATGTCTCCCCTCATTCTTTATCTTTACCTTCATTCCCTGGATGTTAGGCCTTTTTTAGTGGTTTCAACTGTAGCTACAGTTTCACAACATGAGCGATGGCGTGAGGGGAGATAATGTTAGGAGGGCTGACTCTAAATCACACTCGTGCTCATCTCCTCTCCTCTACTGCCTCACCTACGTGGCCGGGTGACTGATGAAGCAGCGTGCGGTCCGGGCTGCGTCTCGTCTCCTGGGTCATCCATTGCCCCCGGAGTGATAAGTGGCCCTGTCCTGGTGCCTGCTGCAAGCACAGTCAATCACATGGCAGAGCCAGAGCACAATAGCAGCATGTGGGGGACAGCAGAGCAATAACAGAAGTCAAGGCGACATCTGTATCACCTGAGGTGACTACAGAATTTCCCCCACTGTGGTTTCAAAAAGGACTTCTCCTTCTGCCGGAGTGGTAATGACTCTCACATAGTGTTTAAACTGGAAGCTTTGGAGACGGTGGAAAAGAAGCGCTGAAGAACACGCACTGCTGTGCAGTCAGCTGCTGACCTCTTAGACAGGCATTCGTGTTAGTAAAGATTTTAATGCTCGCTGTGAGACTTGTTTATTTACTTCAGGGGCAAAGAATATTTAAAGGCACAAACATACCACTGCATTTAAATATTTTCAACATGACTTCTATAAGACATTGTTATATGCCAATCAGGCATAAGAACATGACCACTGACAGTTATGGCCAGATGGATGGATGGAGGCCAGCATATAGTCAGTATTACAACTGCACAATACATTGTCAACTGGATGGATTTTCCCTTGATGCTCACTTTTCCTTAAAAAGATCTCATTTTTAAGGATTGGTATTCTGTCACTGAGAGCGGCAGGATCATTGTGATGAAGGAAAAGATAAAAACGAAAACAACAACAACAACACACGGCCATTGAAGTATTTTACAATATTGCAGGTGGGAGTTTGTATCATATCATCTAGCCCTTGTTAGTATCTATGAAAAGTGGCGGTGCTGGACCAGTGGTTTGGTCCTGTACAGCCAAGACTCAACAATACACATGCTTATTAAAGAGGCAGGGCTTTGTGTGATCTGAATCCACAGACAAACTAGTTCAAACTCCTGCAGGAGTTAATGCTGGTTCTTACTGAAAGCAGTCAGAACCTCACAAAGTGCTTACTTCTATAATAATACGCCAACAAAATAATGCAGTAATGAAGATCAAACTGCATTTGATCAGTGTGCAGTATAGAGAAAGCATATGAATGCACTATAAACATGCAGACAATAATGCAATGGCGCACTGAGCACCAAAGTGTGCAAAGGATTAAGAAATAAATATTATTTCCATTGTTGTTACTATGCAGATACACATACAAACATGTATGCAGTGAGATGAGTGCAGAGAATGAGAATGCTGGAATAAATGAGTATATGGGAACCATTGTCAAAACAAAGTGCGTCACAATTTGTTATGTATGTGACTGCGTAGTTATAGACCAGTCAGGATCCCCACACTAAACCCCGTCCACCACCAGAAGATCTGACAACAGTCCCAAAAACCTTTTGCTAAAATAAAATGGGGAAAGGGATTTGTAAAACATGAACAGCATTTTGTAAGCTTGCCTTACAAAAAGAAACACATACAGCTAACAAAGCTTTCAGGGTGTTGGCTATATTTAAGGCAAGTTTCATAAACCAATTCAGCACAGTGACAATTGTTGAATATTTGTGATCCAATTTACTATGAAATTAAAATAAAAGCAACAAGCAGGATTTTAAAAAGATGAATAGTTTGTTGTGTTCCTAACATTTACCATTTTAAGATTTCAATGGAGAAATGTCCCCTGTGTATCAACCAGCTGTGATGTCAGCCCAAATATGTACCATTCTTGCAATAAATTCTGGGCCGCACAAAATCACAACACTTCAGTCAAGCCGCACTTTAGACACCCCGTATTGAACGGTGCTGTAGCACTCTGAAAAGTGTCTTTCTATGGGAAAAAAAAGTTCTTCCAATGTTGAGTTTTCTAAAATGTTATTTCTAATATATTGTGGAAGTGGCAAACATCTCAAAGACTAACCCAGATGCGTTCTGTGCAGCTAAATAGATAGACCGTGGCAATTCTGGCAGAGCTGCTGCTTTGATTCCCTTTGGGATTACCCTCACAAGAGACATGTTTACTCCTTGGCACCGTAAGATGCTCTTAATAAAAGCATGAACTCAAGCATAATTTCTTTGCAGCACAAACACAGAGAGAGAGAGAGAGAGAGAGAGAGAGAGAGAGAGAGAGAGAGAGAGAGAGAGAGAGAGAGAGAGAGAGAGAGAGAGAGACAGATCACACACAGATTTCCTAAGGTCAGGAGAATTATTAAAGGAAAACGATTGCGACCC
The DNA here is from genome assembly GCA_037039145.1 of Fundulus diaphanus. Lineage (NCBI taxonomy): Eukaryota > Metazoa > Chordata > Actinopteri > Cyprinodontiformes > Fundulidae > Fundulus > Fundulus diaphanus. Next base: position 39,291,246 of record CM073127.1, on the reverse strand, counting down.
AGAAATCAAGGAGATTTTTGTCCAGGCTTTCTCCGGGATCACTAGATGGCAGCATAGCTTTGCTGCCACATGGCTAGCAGAATATTTATCACCTCACCTAAACATTTATATGACACAACCTGATTACACACAGAGTCATATCCACCTGTTCACCTGCTGCCGCAGTGACATGTTGGCTGTCAAAAAAACCTCTGATGTACACATCGTCATCCCCGGTAAGAATAAAAATAAAATAAAATCTAATAACATGGCTGACTACCTGCTCAGCCTGCATGTCTTGCTGTTGTGAGTTTGCATGAAAAGAAGTCTGCATAAATTAAAGCTGAGTTCCCTTCATTGGCCTTTTCCTAAAAAGAGCCTGTGGAAATGAAAAAAAAGCCTGATTTTTGGAACAGAATAAGTTTGTTAATCCTTCAGACCTGATCACAGTTTGCCGGGTAATTCCTGGAACTTGGCACTCTATTTCTGAAAGGAAACTGGGCTTCAGATACATGACCCTCTGGTCTTAAGAGTGACTTAAAGACTATAGGGGAGGACTTGAAAGTTTGAATTTCAGTGCCTTTGAAAAGAATTACCTTCATATTTAAAAAAAAATATGTCAGATTTTGCTTAGTTTATTGCTCTTAAATGTTTCAGATCATCAATCGAATTTCAATATCAAAGATAACCACAACAAATAAAAAAAGAGCTTTCCAAATGATGATTTGTTGATGCTATATACACCAACCTTGTCCAATGTAAAAAAGAAACAAAAATGAGCACCAACAGTTAACAGTATGTATATATATATATATATATATATATATATATATATATATATATATATATATATATATATATATATATATGTATATCCATACATACGCGTGTGTGTGTGGGTGATATACACTGCTTTGAAGTTCAAAGAACATATTTTAGAGCCGATTTAAACACCTTACAGTATCTTTGTTCGAGAAAATAAAGCAGTCTGCAGGCTGGGTACATTGGGTGTTTGGCCTGCACATATTTCTCTTTGACATGATTTAATAATGGACATTTGCCAAATTTGTTAATATATTACTGCAATGATGCTACTGATTAGAATAGAAACAGCAGTTTGATACATATATTTTTGCTGCCAGCTTTAGTCTTTAATTAATTGCATTTCCACACAGTCTCTTTCTTTTAGTTGAACCATGAATAAAGGAAAGTGAGCCCTGCAATGCTTTAATTGTTCTTATAGGTTCTTCTGTGGGTTATCTTGGAGTATATTTGGTTGGCCAGCCACTTTTGGTATGGTTGCTAAGCCTTTGTTAAAAGTAGCAAATGTTACTTGTGTTTTCTCCATTTGTGTATTAAGACCCTCAGTATTTCTCTGGAGTCCAAAAGCCTAAGAAATTGATTTGTAGACAAAATGACTTTTTCTCACCTGTTCTTAAATCACCTTAGATTGGGGCATGATTTGTTGCTTTTTGAGTTCTTTTAGCCTACTTCATGTTGTCAGACAGGTGCTGTAGAAATTATTTCTTAATTTCACAGGTCTGCCAGTAATCAGACCTGGAGGAGGTTAGCTAAATTGAAGCTATAAAAAATCTGGTTAATTTCAGATCATTCGTGATTCAACAGTGGCATAAGTACTGTCTCAAAAAGGACCACATTTATTTGGAAAGCTTTTTCCCTTAAGAAATGAAATCATATATTTTTTAATTTACTCGGTTTACCTTTGTCTCCACCCAAATTAGTTTAATAATCTGAAAGCAAAGCAGAATAAATCTGTAAAGTGGCAAAAATGTATCTACAGTACTAATATTTCCTCTGAAATATGGACAAATACCATGGACTGCCTTTATTGAATATCTGCATGTATACTTGCTGTAAACACGCTTTTTGACTCTGAGAGGTCATCATGATTCATTCCATCATGACTGACTGAATCCCTGCAGCAAGTGGGGGGAGGGGGGGGGGGGGGCTTATTATCTGTCTTCTCATTTCATGCCCTGTAGCGGACAGTCTTCAAACAGTGATGCGGCCAACACTGACACACCCTAATTGCTCCACGGGAAAGGTATAGGAAGAAGCAGCAAGCACACATCTAATCATCATATTAAGAGGGAGCTTCAGGTGAAATTCTCTCAAAAATGTAACCTTTCTGCTACAGCGTTTGCAGGATAAGGTAAGCTGGCTACTGCCTTAAAAGCTACGGTAACCTATCCAATATCAGAAACTAATGAGGCAGAAATAGGAGCCAGAGCAGACAGACACTATCATTTCAGCTCCATGCTTTTCCATAAGATAAGCTTTGTCAGAGGTCAGATGGTGTGTGATAGTTTCACCAATTTCTAAAACCATCTCTGGCAGCAGCTTTCGATTGGATGGCAGCTTGGATTGCCGACTGTGGCGAATGAGCAGCAGCCATCGTGCTTTCTCCTCACAGGGGAAATCTCTTTGAGCTGCTCCGAGTTGAACCGCTGAGCACTTTTACTCCTGGTGAGAAGATTGCTCTCATGTTTTATTGAACGTAGCCCCCGGCGCCTCTCATCCTTGACAATCTGATTCTATGAAGGCCCACCTCCTGACCTTAATGTGCGGCCAATAGGGTGTTGCATTTCACTCATGCTGACCCCTCAATCATTGTCATCAGCCTCAGTGAACCATTGGATAGCATTTATGGGCTGCCATCAGACTGGATTAATATATTTGCTGCCCTCCTACTTTGTATCTAACTGTCCTTGCTCATAAATAACCTGGGTCATCATTGCATTTCTTGTATTCATTAGATCACAGACAAGGCTAGATGGCATCCTATCCGTTTCCTCTTAGCCCTAAAGCTTCCCATACTAAGTACACAGATTGCACATGAAAATGAACATGTTGGACTGAATGGATTACAATTTGAATTTCAGTTGAACTGGATAATAGCTGGCCTGGAAACTTGAACTGAACTGGCCCACCTTTAGAGATGATTTGATCATATTTTGAATGTACTTTGGGCAAATATATTTGCGTAAAGGCTTTTCATCCTGCAAGCTTCTGCCTGTTGGACCTCTGTAGCTGTCACTCAGACTGCATTTTAGGTGAGATTTAATCCACTAACCCATGGAGCCAGTAATGCTGTCACATAAAACAAGCTCAGTCCTCTATTATCTGTTTTATCCCTTAACCTAACCTCTACACAGTTTCAAAAGGAGCAGGGAAGCCATTTTCTGAGGTGTTCCTTAACTACAAAGAAAACCTGCTTTCCCTTATTTTTATGTAGAGTTCACACTTATGTGGGGTCTTTCATGTATTCATCTTCCCCAAACCCTAAAAATTGCTACCATCAAACCTTTTTTAAAGCCGGGTAGTCTGGAGGCCTGGATAACAGATAACAACGGGCCCATTTTTAACCTTTCATTTAGGGCAAAGGTAATTTAAAAGGCAGTTTATCAACAACTTTAATTCTTTTATAGATTATTCTTTCAAACCATGCGGCACCAGGTTTGCACTTGTAAAGGTCTTAAATTACATAAAACATCTGATTTGAGAATATTGGATCTATGTGCTGTGCTTGACACAACAAATTAAAACATCCTGATAAATAGATGAAAAATGTGGGCACAATTGTCTGGTTCTGAGCTAATTGTGATTGCGAGTGATTGCCATTCATGTTGCCGCACCAGCATTGCTGCTGTAACCCTAATTTCTTACTTTTGATATAAGGTGTGATGAAAAAACAAGTCAGAATCTTCCATCCAAATTCCCTCCGCCCTTTAGATCTAGAGCTAGTGGAGGACTTTTGTGCTTTACACATAGAATACCAACCACCCTCAGACAACTGGATATTAATTTTCTGTTCCCATTTGAATTTTACATATAAAGAGTTTATACCATTTTGCTTATGTAGACTCTTATACAGCTTGGACACAATTTTTCTAAGAGTATATTTATATTCAAGAATCCATTTTGTACCGCTCCGGCTTCAACCGTATGTGTCCAAACCAAAATGGTTCGGGCCAATCACATTGCAGTACTGAGGTTTATGGCGGGACATACTGGTGCGACGAAAGCAAGAGTTAACCCTTTGGTAGGCGGGCACTAGGTATCGCTTCACCCAATCAGCTCAGAGAGTTTTGCAGAAATTCCCTCCTTTCGCCAAATGGATTCAAATGGAGCGGTCCCTGATTGATAATGTGAAGGACTAGAGTGCCACACATTATCAATCTGGCTGGCCAGGTTAAATGACCTTGTATATGAATGGTGCTGGACAAATGAACCCTGCCTTACTACAAAATGGTAAAGTGTAGCAGGATGTGTGCAATGGTGTAGTCCCAATTAGTATGAACACACAGATTTCTTATTTGTAAATTATGATGAAAGTTAAAACAGTGTAATTTGGTGCGTTGGAGTACTGAATCTTAATGACATTGTAGCAATAAATATTACAATAACAAAAGTCAAGAAGTCTTTTTTTATATTTCCTTAATAATAACTGAAGGAAATGATTTATCTGTTTAATAAAACATAGAGCTGTTTGCGTTGTAAAAATGATTCCCTGTAAAATCTAGCTATATATATATATATATATATATATATATATATATATATATATATATATATATATATATATATATATATATATATTCACATCTAAATATGAAATTCCCTTCAAATATTGTTCCTCAGGCTATGAAAAGAAATTACTTTTTAGATGTCATATTTCATTCTTTTCAATGATTATTGTTCAGACACTTCCAGGAGAATTGTTAATGATTTGTCTCTTTGAAATGTCTAAGCTGCTTCATTGGACAAATAATGAAACTAAAGAAGGGAGAAATGTTTGGGAACTTTGAGAAAAGAAGTGACTTTGACTGAGCAACCAAACTTCTGCTTTATAGTTTTTTTTGTGTTTTAATTTGCTTTGCAGGTTTGGAGGAGCAACTCCTCCTCACAGGGGAGGTGGCATCAAATTCTTCCCCTTTGCTGAATGATCATTATGCTGCTTTCATTTAACCACTGTTTGAAGGATGAAAAGAACATAGAAAGTTTGATGATTTCCACAAGCAGTTGGGCATTTATGCAAAACAGATGTTTCTCAGCACAATTAATGTGATTTCTTCACTTGAATTTTTGTGACGAGGCCAAATTGCCGGACAAATCCACGTTGCTTCCACCCAGATGCAGATATGTCCTGGCAAGACGCAGGTCTAACAGACTGAAAATGTATTCATCCCTGAATTAATTTTAAAAGCTTTATTGGGACTTCTGAGTATTTTGGCTTACATGTGGGTTTCTATGTTTTTACTGCTGGCTTTGAAATTAATTGTCCCCTTGGGAATGTTTATAGAGATTGTTGAGCCTAAACAACTAGCAACATACAGTGCCGTCCAAAAGTAACAAATTAAAAACAAACATCTGAAAAGTGGAACATTTATTACTATTCGACCTGCTTTACTTTGATTTCATTTCAGTGGCTATGACTGCCACTGAAATCAAATTACCATATACTTGAATCAACTGCTGGTGGAAAAAGAGAGGATGTTAAGCATTGTTTGTTTGCCGCATTTCTATCTTCCGCCTGCTTTTCTGCTAATTCTGCTTGAGTGTCACCAGTACTTTCATTTGACTAAGATGAAGTCGGCACTATTATCTTTTTTTCTTCCTTCGGATGATGCTAACGGGATTAGCCGCTGCCATCACACTCGTAACACAGAAACCGATCAGCTTGTATGGATCCTGCATTGCATCACATTGCCCGGCAACCGGCACCGCCTCTGAGCACAGACCTGTGCAAACAACCACCTGTGGTTGTTTGTATGTGGAGTCCCATGCATGGTGAAGAAGTTGTGGACCATCCTGGCCTGTGTAGCTGTTTTTCATCGCTGCATGTTTGCATCTCGGTTGGCTGTTAGCTTCGGTACAACATCCTGCACCATGTTGTCAACCGCCTCCTTGTCGCAGCAACTCTGGGCTAACATCATCAACAAAAGAGCTCTTCTAAAGTAAGGAGATCTTCCACACCAACCCAGGTACATCGATAGGGGCTCAGGGCGCTGGGTTGTCTTGTCCAAACGCGTTTGACCATGGCTCCGTCACGTCCTTCTGGTCTACACCTCGTCCTGTTGCACAACAGATGCGTCACCACATACATCATCAGAGCACTGCAACACCAGGTACAGATATGGCTGGGAACAAGTGCTGCATCCAAAAACCCGGGGTGGATTTTTACTGTCCTCAGTCCCTTGAAGAAAATGGTTTCCAAAACCCATACTACTGTGGAACCCTTCAATTCTATATATGAAAATTTTCATTCCGACTTTTGACCTTCTCACAGCACTGAAACTGCTCTTATCAGAGTCACCAGCAACCTACTGATGGCTTCTGACTGCAGCTCCACATCTCTCCTTGCTCTGCCCGACACCACTGCTGCATATGCCACTGTTGACCACCACATCCTTCTGTACCATCTCCAACACTTCATTGATCTCTCTGGCATTGTCCTTCACTGGTTTCATTCCTACCTCACTGAACGGACCAAGTACGTGGCCCTGGGGGAGGCAAAATCCAGTCCTCACATTGTTACCTGTGGAATCCCCCAGGGCTCCGTGCTTGGTCCTACCCTTTTCATTATCTATATGCTTCCCCTCAGTCGTGTCATTAGCAGGCATGGAATTAATTTCCACTGCTATGCAGATGACACACAACTCTATTTCCAGATCACTCCCCTAGTGCCCTCTCTGTCAACCTCACTCGTCTCAGCTCTTGCCTAGAGGAGATCAAGGCATGGATGAGTCATATTTCCTGTAGCTCAATGGCTCTAAAATAGAAGTCATCCAAATCAGTACTTCTCACCAACTACACTCCTCTCCTATCTCCTCACTTTCATTCATTGTCCATATCATTCCCCTTTCTCCCTTTGTTAATAACCTGGGCATTAAGTTTGACCCCCAGCTCTCCTTTTATAACCACCTCACCTCCATTTGCAAAATCAAATTTTTTCACCCCAATGACATCTCCAAACTGTGTCCTTCCCTTTCCCTTCCTACAGCAGAGAAGCTCGTCTATGCCTTTGTTTCCTCCAGGTTGGAGTATTGTAATGCACTCCTCAACGGGATTCCTGGCAGGAGCCTTCAAAAGCTCCAGTACATCCAGAACAGCGCTGCCAGGATCCTGATGAGGGTGCGGAAACATAAGCACATCGCCCTCATCATACGCACAATGCACTGGCTCCCTGTTCACCTCCGGATAGAATACAAGATTCTTTTGCACACCCATCACCGTTTGCACAGTGTGGCCCCCACTTACCTCACTGAACTGCTCACACCCCAAACATCCACCCGGACACTGTCAGTCCAGCAGCACCGTCTGGTCTTGCTGAGGACGAGGCTTTAAACGATGGCCGGCAGAACCTTTACGGCTGTAGCTCTCCGTCTCTGGAACGCCCTTCTGGACCAACTCAGATCTCCACAGGCCGTTGAGGCTTTTAAGAAAGGACTTAAAACTTTACTTTTCAGGAAAGCTTTTGCTGACAAAAGCTTCTTTCTCTATGTATATTTTTATCCTTTTTATGTTGTTAATGATTGTTTTATTGATGTTTGCTGATTTAATCTGTCTGCCTCTGTAGTACTTTAAGGTTTGGTATCAAACGGAAAGTGCATTACAACTAAAATGTATTATTATTATTATTATAATTATTATTATTATTATTATTTGTTAGTTACTGAATAAACTGCATCGTGAACAACAAGGAAGGAAGGAGGGGAGTAAGGAAGGAACAAAAACGTATTTAAATAGCACATTTCAAGATATAAAAATGACAAAGGAACAAAGAAGGCAGACAGGGCAGGGGTAAAGTTGTTTTAGCCTTGCATCTGTAACAGCAGTGAAAGGTGGGTCTAGAAAACATTAACTGAATGCAAAAACCTGTCTCACTTTCAAGGTTTTTATTCATTTAATAGCTGAAAACTATATGTCATGTTTCTTCTACTTCACAATTGTGCACTATTTGTCCTCGTATGGCATATAAAATCACTATAAAAACATGTTATGAACACTTTTGCAAAGAAGAGCACGACATATTTAAGGGATCATTGGAAAGTATGTTGAGTAAAGTTTTTGTGAACAATGTGTAATTGGATTGTATCATTTTGTAAAATTTGAAGACAAGCAAACCAAAATGCAATCAAGAATTAGTGTCAAATTTCAAGTAAAGCCTTTGGTTGAGTAACCCTGCTTTCTTTCTTGCATGTGGACATCACTGTGTGGTCTGGCTAGCACTGCAAAAACTCTTCCTGCCCTCACTGGTGATTCAGACTTCTCTGTTGTGGTGGTGCTAGGATTACTCTGGGGATTAGCAGGATACAGGCAGCACCCATCAATGGGAAAGAAATGACAGCTCCCATCATGCACTCTTTCCCTCTTCAACCTTCTTTTGCCACTTCGCAGACTTAAAGCGCCAGAAACAGCAGATTACATGAGCTCAACTGCAGAGGAAGAAGTCACACATTGCGCAGTGGAGATTAGTCTAAACAAACTTGTCTTCTGCTGCTTAGTACCATTCAACCAATATACAGAGAGCTGTCTCTCATGGCCCAGTTTGGACAAGATTAGGAAACTGCAGGCAACACTGCCCTGCCCTAAAGTTAGTAAAAAAAACAACATGTATTTTAAGTAGGATTTTGAAAAAATGTCATGTTTGTACTTCATATGTCTGGTCAAATTTAAATTTTTATGAGGTTTTCACTGTGGGAAATGATGTCCACTAACACTTCAAAAAACTGGAAAGTCTGTATCACAAACACCCAGAAGATCAGAATCACTTGTGTTGACAAGCTTAACACATGTTATGGTGCAGTTCTTGGTAAAATTGGTCCAGGGCTTACTTTATATGCTTCTAGGACCCCCGGGGATAACAGGAGATCAGGCTTTTCTGTGTGTTTGAACCATCTGTGCCCGTGTTTGTTCAGGTCTTTGCTCAGAACCTTTTAAATTTTCCAGACTTGGTATTAACGTTTGGTGAAAAGCAGCTTGCAGCACAGACTCTGTGCCAGTATTTTATTGGGAGGGGGTCTTCAATTTCCCTTCCAACTTTTATGCACTCAAATATCATTTTCTCTCTCATGCAATAAAGTTGACTGCATGCTAAAAAATTGCTTTTCGGTTTTCTATCCAGGTTTATATGAAATAAAATGTTATGGAACAAAACATAATTCAGTATTAAAAGTTGTAAGCCTGATATTTGGTAAAAACAAAAAAAAGCAAATCACTTGCAAGGCAATCAGATGAAAACAACTGACGGAGCCTCCTCTTTGCATGGATATCTTCCAAAAAACTGATCATTTTCGACTGAGGACAGACTGAGGTATTTGGTTGAAGTTTCCCTTAAACTTGTTATCATGTTATTTTGCAGAATGAAGTTTCTTCCTGCGTTTAGTCTTTGCTATGCATGAGGTCTTCATCATCCAGTCATTCCTTTTGTCTTTCCATCAAGCACTTCACCTTACCAAGAGTTTGTTATGTCAGAGAAAAAAGTGCTACAGACTGTGTCAAAGTTTTTTCTTTTTTTTTTTTTTAATGTGTCACAATTTCCTGATGCAAAAATCCTTTATCTGCATTGAAATAAGTGTTACAAGTGTTAGAAATCACGTCAGTTGGTCTAATTAAATGTCTTCGGCTAATCTGATTTGAAAAGGTGTTGATATATCTGGCGAAAAATATGAGAAATGTCAGTATTTATTAGCTTAAAATAATTCTGTGTCTAAAACCATCAACACAGCAGACGTTGTGTAGGTGCCATCTTACATGCAGGTCCTAGCATCACTTCTTATTCGATGTTGTGAAGGGACCTTACTACCCACCCAGAAAGCACTGGAATAAATGTGTTATTTATTCCTGTTTAATAATTTACATTTTCTGCTACATTTTCCAAGGACCAAACTCTAATTTTCAACTCTCAGATACAGGAAACACTAGATAAATTATTTTCTGACAGGTTTGTAGATTGTTATGCCGCACAGTAACAAGGTCAGAAGGATTTCAAAGATCATTTAAACTTTGCTGGATAGGGGAAAAACCTTGTTTTAGTGTGAAGGTGAGTATTACTCTACTGTTGTCCGACCCTAATCACATACGTTTTATTCCCTGTTGATTTCTTGCCGATGCTATCAGTAGTTATTACATAGAACAGATCTGTTTCTTAACAAACACAATTTCCCTATAATGAAGAAAGCTTTCCCAACAAGAATAGGATATGGTACAGCTTCTTTCTATTGTCCGTTCTGTTTATTGAATTTCCACATATAAAAGCATCAGTTTACAGTCAAGCATTCAGCAGCATATTGCCAATGTAGTTCAGAACAAACAACAAACTTTAATCCACCTTGCATGTGTAGGTGGAGCCACAGATTTCCACATTATTAATATCGGCCTGCTAGCTAAGAGAGTTGTAAATCCTAACTAATCCTTTCTAGAAGAAGAGAGGTTAATTGGATAGGGCAACACCCCAAAAAAAGCAGTAAATAAATTAGGAGTAAGACCCCCAATTTCTCCTGGTGACCTTAGATAATGTGTCAAAAACCTCAGACCAGAATCCCTTCAAAGAGGGACAACACCAAAACATGTATGTATAATTTGCTGGACTTTGTCGACATCTATCCCACAAAGGTGACACCGTTTCAAACTTTGGTATAATGAGCTCGGTGCAGAATCCTGCACTGAGTGAAACTGTGCTTGGCACAAATAGATGACTTTTGTACTTCCCAAACATTATCTGGAATTATCTTTCCCAAATCTGTGTCCCAAACAGTCTTCAGTCCAGTAGAGGAGCCTAAACAAAGTGTAACGTTTCTGGCACTGGAGCTGCTAATTGCAATCAGCACACCTGTGTTGCCTCCGCCCTATCTGCTTATAAACTCTGCTCCTCGCAGTCTCCAGTGCCAGAACGTCTCGAGCCTCACGGTGAGAACTTCCAGCCATCTTTCTGAGTATCTGTCTGCCTGTCTGCCTGTCGACCTGTTTTTTGCCCCTGTTTTTTGAGCCAGTCTGACCCCTTTTGGATTTGTCTGCCCGCCTGAGTCCTGTTCTTCAGCCTCAGAGATTCGGACTGCCTTCCTGTGTTTCGGACCCCGCCTGCCTGTAAGTTAAGGAGTTTGCTGGCCCCTTTGACTGTTGTGATTTTGGATTTGGACTTGGACCTGGACCTGGACCCGTCTCTGGATTTTCCCTTGGATACCTGTGTTGGATTTAACGGATCTCCCCTTGCCCAAGACCCGGACTGGACCTGGACAAAGAACTGGATTATCCCTTCACGGACCCCGCTGCTTCCTGAAACCTGGACGCTGCCAAACCAAGCCGTCCCCGTGCCCCAGGTTAGTGACTCAGCTTCTAGCTCTCATTCCTGCCTGCCTCCGCTGGTCACTAACCCACCACTCTGTCTCCAGGAATCGCCAGTAGCTGTGTGCAGTCGTACTACCGGGGGTCCGCGCCGCCATCCTCTAATAAAACTGTTAAAGTTTTTACTCACTTGTTTTCGGGTATTCCTTGGGTCCATCCATATACATTACACAAAGGCTGTGAATATTTGTAGAAATAGTAGAGATCGCCCCCTTCTAATAAGGGTTCTAAAAAGATTCAATTGCGAACAAAGTTGTGAACTTGAAGATATCCACAAAAAAATTAGCTTTAGGAAGTAAGAACTTATCTACCAGCTCTTGAAAGGATGCAAAAACAACATCTACAAATAAGTCCTTCACAGTTTTTATGCCCAGCCTATTGCAGGCAGAAAAGGTACTATCTAACTAAGATGGAGGAAAAATAGGACTTACATCAAGTGGTGCCCTGATGGAAAGCATATGCAGGCCAGAGTAGCACCAAAATCGGTTCCAGATTTTAATGCAAGACGCCACAATCACGTTTTTAGTGTAGCTAGGGATACAGGAGAGAAGAGGTGAATGCAATAAAGCCTTCAATGTTATTGGATTGGTGGTGTTTATGGTACAGCTTCTTGCTGTATTTTTAGTTGAATTTAATAAAGGAGTGCACTCAAGTTTGCCATTAATTAAAACTTGCTGGGTGTTTGAGGTCCTATGATACCAAAACAAACAAAAAAAACAAAGGTTAATAGACGACAAAAAAAATGTGTTGTGGATTTCTGTTTTAAGATTTCAAATGGCCAAAAAATATACGTATATTTTTAAAAAGTACAAAAAAATGTCCATTCTTGAATTGATTTTCGGGGCCGCACAAAATCAATCCTAGGTCTGCAAATGGCCCCCGGGCCGCACTTTGGAAACCTCTATCACAAACAGTTAAATAACGCAATTATGGCAATGCAAGTCCTCTACTTACCAAACAATTTATTTAAAATGTATAACAACCAAAACCTATTCACGGCACTTTTTATGCTTACTCAGTTTCATTATTAACAAAAGTACATTTCAATTAATTACAATTAGCTGAATGGTTTTACTTTGAGTTTCTTCTTGTGATTATTTGTAATAGAGCTCATGAAAGCACTTGTGACATCGACTATGAGAGCACTAGCATTTTCGCTAACTAGTTAAAGGGGGTACATGGCTAAACAAATACCGTCAATGTGCTGTAGTGTCTTTTGTTAACCCTTCTAACATTTATTGAATAAATATGTTTCAGTATTATATTTGTTGTTTAATTTCTGAACATGTCATGTCATATTCACTCTTTTTGATGAACATGACTCCAGATGGGATGCTCTTTCCAGCTCTAGGAGCCATTGTGTTAAACCCCCGCTGGTGCTTGACTGGGTGTGTAGGGGTTGTTGTCGCTGCGATAGAAGTGATAGTAGGCCTGTGGTAGGCGCAATTACGTTTTCAGGTTGAAATTGGGCAGCCCGTGATGTGAGGGGGGCTAAACAATGTTTGAATTGGTGAAAACGGTTTTCAAGAGCAATAATATTCTCCACTTTATAATTACCGTTAGGTTGACAAACTGATTAAACACACTTATGATACAGAAAAAAAAATTCAAATGATGATTCAACTTTTTTTGAAAGTGCTGCAGAACTTCTTGAAGTTAAGCCATGTGAACACTAATGATTAAGGAACACTGATTTGGAGGAATCTACCCTTTCCAGGCCAACACTGACACCATAGTCATATTTCTAAAGAAACTGTGCAGCCACAGCCAGCAGCACAGCAGCTTAGTTTACAGCTTAGGTACTAAAAGGAAGAAGAGAGCAGACTTGCTTTGTCTAAAGGTAACACAATCCAGCCTTGGGGTCCCTTCAAGGGCAGCTTTGATTTGAAGACAACTAAAGGAGACTTTCAAGAACACCCCCCCCCCCCGCCCCCGGCCAATATTTAATAAAACAGTTTTTAATTTAGACTTCTAAATCCCTGTTGATGTGTGTGGAAAATGTTTCCTTTTAAATAATGGGGTTACTGATATTTGTTTTTCTCCAGTTTTATACATTGGAAGTTTTTAATTCATGAGAAGAACAGAACCCAAACTTGAGTAAGAATACCTAAATAGAAGGTTAATGGCTGTATTTTCCAAAACATTAAATGACATCTTTAATCAAAAGAGAGCAGAATTATGTCCCTATGGAAGAGAAAAGAGTGGACTGAAAATGTGCAGAGCGGCAATGAAGATGTGCAAAGAATTGTTCCACCGTCAGGCTCCATATAGTCAGCATTTCATTGCTCTCAATGTTATTTTAAAGCAATGTAAATTTAAGATCATCTTTTCTCTGGATTCGAAATGAAAATGAGAGCGGAGACATTAAAGCGTTTGTGGAAGCTCGTGCGGCTAAATGCTCCTCGGCAGAAGCTACCTCGATCTGTCACACAGAAGGATGATGCACGCTGAAAACACATTCCCTCCCTCCTGGCACTCACATCTATCTCCAGTTTATGGCCACTCTCCCCACGCTGGCACATTTCTGCTCTGACATCCATCTATTTCATCGTCCTGACTAGCATATCAGGGGAGCCTGTCTTGTTTTCCCCATCCTTAAGATGTTCAGAACGTATTCCTGATAGATTTAACCATATGCTTCCTCTTCATTTGAAAGCAGAGAGTGACAAGGAGAAGGTCACCAGTATTTTATTTTATTTTTTCATGCAAAATGATGGGGGCGGGGGGTGGACTGGAAAGTTTTGAGGAGAGATTTATTATGTATGTAACATCAGGTGATAAAAGAGTGTTCTTCTGACTTTTTAATAAATATCAGCTGGGAGATAAATCAACCATCCAGCTGTCACTCTGAACTGACTCATTTGTACCGAGCAGCACAACCTGCAGATCTGCATCTAGTGGCCATTAAGGCAATCAGTGCAGCATATTTCTGAAAGTATATATATTTATATAGAAATATGAAAAGTGTGACATGCCTTTGGATTCAACCCCTCCAGAGTTGATACTTTGCAGAATGACCTTTTGCTGCGATTACAGCAGGATGTTATCTGAGGTATTTCACTACCAGCTTTCTACATCTAGAGATGAAAATTGTTCCCTATACTTTGCAGAATAGCTCAGTCCAAGTTAAATTGCATGAGGAACCTCTTGAGGAACAGCAATTTTCAAATCTTGTCACAGATTCTGAATTGAATCTGATTTAGGTCGGGAATTTAACTGGACCAATCTGATAAATAAACATGCTTTGATCTACTCTATTCCTTTTTTGGCTCTGGCTGCATATTTAGGGGTCGCTGAGACTCTCCTCCACGCCTCCAGTCTTTTGTAGGTTTTGTTTGACTACGTCCCTGTTTTTTTTAGCTTCATCCTTCTTCCCTTCAACTCTGACCACCTTTTCTGTCACTGCTGCAGAAATGTATTCCCACAGCATGATGCGGCCTCCACTGTATTTCATGGTGGGGATGGTTTGTTGAAGGCTGATGTGCAGTGCTACTGTAATTTTCCCACAATGAATACTGTTTGTGATGTAAGTCAAAGACTTGGATTTTGTTTAACATGTCCGTCAAACAGCAAACAGTAGTTCTAAGTGCTTTTTAAAATGATGGCAATCTCCTTGCCGCTCTGCCATAAATGGCAGATTTGTTAAATGCCCAATGTCCAATGAGATAGGTAACTGGAGTTTTATTTAGTGGGTATCAGAGTAAAAGAGGGAAAATTCAGGTACGTCTATAAAATTGTAATTTTGTGCATAAATTAAATTTTTTGTTTCTCGTTTCGGAAAGTGATACCCATGTATCATATAGATTCATTACACAATGAGTGAAATATATTAAGTCTTTATTTCTTGTCATTTTGATGGTTATGCCTTCCAGATAATAAAATTTGGTTTCTCTGATTTTTTTTAATAACATACTCATAAAGTTGAGTGGTAGGAAAAGGTGCACCAGCAGCAGGGAGAGGCAGCTGGAAACTCGTTCTGTCACTCTGCGTCTCTGAGCAAAACCCTTGACCGCAGATTGATCCCCGTGTGCCACTCAGTGTGGCAACACACCACTCCCTAAAGGATGGGATAAATGCAAAGACAAATTTCCCCTCTGTGGGACAATAAAGAGAATGTTTTTTAAGGAAAGAACCGGACTATTACTGAGTTGTTTGGGGTGCCATGTCACCTGCTGGTGTTGGTCCACTGTGTCCTAGAGCACAATCAGCCTCTTTCTGCTGGCAGGTTTTATGCAGATGCTGATTTCATTTTCCAGTAGGACTTGGATCTGCCCACATTGCCAAAGGTACCAAAATCTGCTTGAGCGACCATCATGTTGCCGTGCTTGATTGCCCAGCAAACATGCCTGACCAGAACCCAATTGAGACTCTATGGGGTATTTTCAAGAAGAAGGTAAGGGACACCAGACCGTGGCGATCAGGCGCATTGATGCAGTAATACATGTAAGAGGAGGCCCAACCAGATATTGAGGGCATAGAAATGAGCACACTTTACACAAGCCTGACATCTGTGCTTCAAACATCCTTTTTTGATTGAGCTAATGTGATATTCTAGTTTTCTGAGACATAGAATTTTGGGTTTTCTTTACCTGTAAGCCATAATCAGCCAAATTACAAGAAATAAAAGGTTGAAATATTTTACTCTGTGTGTAATGAACCTCTATAAAATAACCATTTCACTTTTTGAAATGACTTGTACTTGTATGTACACACCTTTCAGATTTTTCTGTGGAATAATTTCTTAAAGCCATGTATTATTTTCTGTCCACTTCACAGTTATGCACAAGTTTGAGTTAGTCTATCTCCTAAAATCCCACTACAATACTGACAATTTTGTGGCTGTAATGTGTCAAAATGTGGTAAGTTCAAGAGGAATACATTTCTGAAAGGCACAGTATTTGTTCCTGTCACATTTTTTCATGAAAGTGGTTCTTAACCCCCTTCATTATAGCTGATAGTGCAGTTGCTTTTCCCTGTATGTGAGGAGCAGGTGAATAGGAGAGGATCTAAATCATCCCACGGCAGCGCCATGGCACACTGGAGCAACCCCAGCACACAGATGCGTCTGCTTATCACTGTGCTGCAGTGATGGAGAAGCTCAAATATGCTCTCAGCTGTATCTTATGGCAGCCTGCTTCCGTCTCAAGATACTCTGAGCTGTTAGTTATGCGCTCTATGCATAAATATGGTGGCTGATCCTCTTTATTAGTTAATAAAGCCCCTTTACAACAAGTCTTCAACCCTCACACAAGAGTATAAGCAAGTAACTTTCAGCGGAGTGATATAACTCAACGTCTGCAACATGTTCCACTACTGAGATGCGTATTTTTATTTTCTTGGATTTTTCTCTTTCCTTCAGAAAGATGTATTTCCCCTCATGAAATGTGTTCCCTGACCCAGACAGATGCAAGTAGAAATATATGCATGGACATCTAAGTTTAAATTCTGCTCATCAGATGCTCAAACTAAATGAGCCCAAAGAAGTTGTATACATTAGGAATCCTGATCCTAAGCTGTAAGTAAAAGTTGTTCTTATGTGTCATGTCAAATCTTTTTGACCATTAGAGGGCACTAAAAATCCACATGGAGCTTTCACACATTTCTGGCCATCAGAAGAAACCACTATTAGATTTTTTATGTTGTAAAAGTTTTTAATGCAAAAAATATAAATAAAAAACGTTTTTTTTTAGAAGTGGCAGTGATGCCTATAAGAGGGGTACAGAATATAAGTCATAGTTTGTCTGGAAAAGTTGCAAAACTTTGAATGGAACATTATTTTGACCATTTTTGGGTGAGATGAATGCGCTGCGTGATTGTTATGAAGCATTTAACACAGGCAGGCAACAGAGTGAAAGGGGAGCTAATTATTTGAAAGCTAAATTGCTGCTTTGAATCTTTTTTTTTCATATTTTTAAAGAATGTGAAAACAATACAATGCGGAAAAATGATATCCATGTTGAATATAACTTTTTCAAACTATCAATACGTCACACATTTGAGGAGTAAAGCTGAAAGTCCACCTCAAACTGTTTTTTTTTAAATGTTTGCACTTTTTGCTAATTAGATCTTACCTTTCATCCTCATAAATGGAAGTAATCTGTGTCGGTAAATAGGGGCCTTATTAGAAAATCTTGAAACTGGTGGCCAGATGGGTGCTGCCTATAATCTTGCAGTGGCACACCAAAACCAAAAGCCAGACCACAATTTCACCTTAATTTGGGTCTTAGGAGGCCTGTTGTTGCAAACCTGAACATTTAGGCCTGAAAAAAATGGTTTGGTCATATTTTTTTTATTAACAGTAAGCGTAAGTCTCTAGGCAAATAAATACCAAAAAACAACTAATTTAATATGGTTACTGAAACTTTTTTTCCTAAAGACCTTTGGAAGATTTCACCTTGTTACACAGTCAACCTAGTTTTAATGGGAACTTAAGCAGAATATGATTTAGGGTTCCAGTTTCATTATAGCTCATCACCCACCAGTCACTATAGCACACTACTAACGTCTCTTTTTGTATTGTCATGCATTATATGCTCGTTGTCTAAGCACAGCCTGTTTTCCTGTTATCTGGAGAGCAAGACATGAGTTCTTCAACTAGACACAGCACAATAAAATGTTTTTTTCCAGGACATTAGCATTGTGCCCCCCTCCCGCCTCGCTCACCCTACTGTCCACTATTAGTGAAGTTGGTGTGATTACCAGTGATTATAGACGCACAAAAAGCTAAAAGAAACCTTTGATCAAGTATTCCATCATCAGATCTTAAAGCCCGCGTAGGGTTAATCTGCACGTTGCTTCCTGAGAGGATCAGCGGCGACACATGATTAGAGCTCTGAAAGGGTTGCGCACAAGACAGTCTGTGATCTGCTAACTGGCGTTAAGCACCGCAGAGTCCCGTGAGCGGCGGGTAACCGGGAGCCCGAGCCAATCTGGTCTAAACGGATCTCTCACCCACCGCACACCTACTTTCAACATTTATTCACCAAAGGCTCTCTTCTGTCGCTACGCATCGGCTTTTACGCACAGCCGATGAGCGGATCTTGACGCGCTCTCCGTGTTTCATCCTGCAACGCGCGAGCCACGCAGCAACTTTCACTCCCACAGGTGTGATGATGTCGAGCCGGCGAACTGAAGGGATGAGTGACACGATCCGCTCCGTGTTCTGCTGATGCGAAAACTCATCACGGACGACGGAAAGTAGCTGCCCGCAACAGCGAGCCGCGCAGCGTGCCAAAATGAGCGTTACCTGGCAAAGCTGGATGGTCCCGTTGTTAGTGTTTGCAACAGTACCAGCAGTACTTACACAAGGTAAGCGAGCTGAGAGTAACTAGATTATCTGTTTTATTTCTATTTAATAATAGGCAACTGACGCGTAAAGCACATGTCCGAGTGCAGTGAAGTCTCAATGGAGCCTCTTGGAACAATCTCTAATGGTAATATAAAATAAGCATCTGAGCATCTTTCTCGACAGGGGGCTGGCTCCCTCTCAGTTAAATCCTGACTAAAACCGCGTTCTCTAAGGTGTGAATAATAAATAAATGTCCCAATTTACACCGCAAACTTTCATCTAGCTCTTCAGTAATACGGCGTTGCAGCAGTCCTAAACTGAGCATAATTGTGTGTCTTACTTGCGGCAAGGAATTGTTACAGCAGTGAGGAGTGCATTAAATATTAAGGACGAAATCAGTGAGGAGTATAAAGACTTGATAGGTTTGTGTTAAAATTTTAGGCATGCCTTTATGTACTTGGTACATTGTCTCCTTTGATGTCAGTCAGGAACCCATTTTCAAACACACACACCAAGGCAAACAGGAAGGAGCATATTTATATTCCAAAGTTGATCAAGAAAAAATGATGGCGTAAAAAAATAAATAAGAGAAAGCGTGTCACAAAGGAATTAACTGTAAAGCGTGGATGTGCCTCTTAGAAGGCCATTTCCAGGGAGTGTATGCAAGCTGACTTTTAATAGGATGACAAGAGCTGAGAAATTGGGATAAATCTATTTTTTAAGGAGCTTTAAGAGTTTCATTGAAAATAACAATCCTTACCAATCACTACATAAGCTTAAGGCTTCCACAATCTGCTGCACAGTGGAGCGGTTGGTAGCACTGCGTCCTTGCAGCAAGAAGGTCCTGGATTCAAATCCCGGCCTAGGGTCTTTCTGCATGGAGTTTGCATGCTCTTTCTGTGCATATGTGGGTTCTCTATGGGTACTTCAGCTTCCTCTCACAGTCCAAGAACATGCCTGTTAGGTAGACTGGTCTCAGTGTGGGCATGATTGTATGTCCTGTTAGTGCCTGTGTTGCCCTGAAATGGACTGGTGACCTATGGGTGGGAATGTATGATGGATGGATGGATGCATCCTATGGTATTTTTTCAACTTGCCTTTGGTGATATGCTACAAGTCTCTGAGGTTTGAAGCCCTCCTTGCCATCATCCTGTCAGGACTTGGGCACTCAATTTTTATTTTCCTTCCAGTCACAAGAAACAAGTTGGTAAAATAGCTAAATCTGCCAGGGGTGTGTGTAATTATGTGGTTATTGCATGTGTAAACATCGGGTATTTTCAAACGTAGCTCCTACCCTTTCTGTTTCTGTGATTGTCCTGGAAACATCTTCATCTTTAGAGCTAGAGAGACATATCCATTAACCCCCCCCCCATCCTCTTCTATTCCTGGGACCTTGTAATTTGAATTAGGCACTGACTTCACATCATGCTGAGGCTGTGAGACGGTCTTGGAGAATGATGCTGCCACTAGGGTCCTGTGCCTATGGTTGTAAATTTATTATGTGTAACATTGCATTGGGTTATATCCCTGATTAATCAGAATTCTATATATGGATTTGTGCCTCTCTAAAATATATTAGCTTGACTTAATCTCTTTCCGCTGCAGACTGCCTTTGAAAAGTTACCTTTCCATATTGCAGGAGTTGGCAAAATTGTATGTGTGTATCCCAAAAGAACACCTAAATGTTCTGCAAACATCAGTACAATTTTTTTTACTTAAGGACCTTCTCTTTGGAAAACTGTCAGAAGCTAATAAAACAGCTAATACAAAACCTGCAATGCCCTGTTAAAGATAGATCCTCTGCAAAGACGAGCCAAAGGGTTAAAAACAGACAGAACTAAAACCTGATCAAAATGTTCCGTTTCACAGGTGCATGATGAATGTTGGTATCGTCTGGGCTTTTGCCAAAGCTTTTTCATTCCAACATATTGACAACAAGCAAATCACCTCATATGTGAACATTCAATCTCTAAAACTACCTGTAATAGCAGTATAAAAGAAAAAAAAACATCTTCTCATCTCACAGTTTACTAATTAGAATGCAAACACCCGAATCAGACACGCATTGCATTCTGTAAAGCTGTTGGGATTGTGAAGTTGTTTTGCACATATGGTAAAAGCCATCAGAGCACATTAGGATTCACCAAGGATTTTCAGGCTTTAAGCATTTTAATGGAATGATACAAAGATTGATTAAAACTGTAGGAAAGATGCTTTAAGACAAACACACTGAACAGATGCAGAAAATACAAATTGCAGGGGAAATACTGTTCATTAACACTAATTTACAAAATACGTTTAAACTTTTTATTTTTGCATTTCAAATAAGCAAAATCTTCAACTTAATGAATAAAGTAATTGCAAGATATAATAGAAGGCCTCACAAACTGTTCTGTACGCCCTGAGATGAGACATAGTCCACATCATAGCTTTGTTTCGTGTTCAGCTTCAGTGAATATCTTGAACACGCTCATTATGAGCTGGAACATTACACTACTTTCAGACTTTGCATAATTAATTCAAACAGTTCTTTTTCCTGATCATATAAAAACAAATTCATTGATTTACAAAGGAAAAACTGGATGCACAAGTTTGAGTTTACATAAAATTTTAAGTTCTCCACACAAAGTCTGAATTATAGTTTCAAGTTCTTTTTTTTTACATTGCTTTCTTTCCTAGTATGGGAGCGACATTCAAGCTAAGCTTTAGGTTCAAACATTTCCCCTAAGGCTGCTGCCACATGGAGAGCTTAATGTTAGTCTTAATTCTTTCCAAGTTCAACCACATAGCCATGAATTTGATATGGAGGTGAAGAACTGAACAATATTTTATCTATGCTGCTAAGTTTAAATTCAAATTTTGTAAATTAGGAGACCAAAAATGCATACAAAGGCTAAGGCTCAGCATGGTAACAGATTTGATATAGAGATAATTAAAGTTATCTAGAAAGAGTATAAGGATAGCAGGACATGGGGCAGGGGCAGCATAACGGAAGACACCAGTACAGAACAGTGAAAACCAGGGAGCTTATATAATGAGGCAAGGGTGGAGAATGACATTGGATCCAGGTGAGCTTAATCAGGGAATGTTGAACAGCTGTAAGAGGAGAGTGCTGAGCATGGCAACTGAGGGAAGGAGACTTATTAACAAAGTAGAACAATCCACACTCTCGAGAACAAACGAAAATGCACAATCAGAACACAAGAATAAGTAAGAAGCTAAACCCAAAGTAATGAACTAACAGGACATGACCTAAGTATAATAAATAATACAGAGGAATGGACTTATTAGGAAAAATGCAGAGGACAATACTCAAGAACTCAGAGACAATCAGAAAAGAAACACAAAGCACAAACAAAACAAACAAACCCCAAAACCACAGCTGGGTCATGACACAATGTACCATTACCACAATGAGGCACTCCCACAGCATAATGAGGCCATCACCATATTTAGAAAATGGTAAATGGCTTGTACTTGTATAGCGCTTTATCAAGTCCAACGACCCCAAAGAGCTTTACCCTACATTCAGTCATTCACCCATTAATGCACACATTCACACCCTGACGGTGATAAGCTACAATTTAGCCACAGCTGCCCTGGGGCAGACTGACAGAAGTGATATTAGACAAATTATGCTGTGTTCTTAGATTTTAACAACTTGCATTGACTTATCCAAGTTTACTTAATGTTTTGTGACCAAATATCGCATTTTTGCCATGTATGATTTGTTTTCCCATATGACATTTGCTTTGTCTGCTGGGCAACTACAACATCTGGCCAAGAAGGAGGGTTTCCTATTTGGAATAGCTTTTATTTTTCTTGATCAGTACCATTTTAAACCCTGGCAATGCAAAAATCAGTTCACGGTAAACAATGGCGTTTGTGTTTCAGTAGTTTCCAGTTCCTGTGGAAGAGGAAAACTTCATCATGCAGGTGCACTTTTTATAACAGCTCTGCCTCTGTTCAGAGGTTCAAGACCATAGTCGCTTGGGATCAAGACATTGATCCCAAACACACATCCACAATTGTTTTGGAGCTTTTAGCTTGTCAAATTGAATACATCACCTTTATTTCTACACAGAGAATGATGATCACAACACAATGCTTTATTGAAGAGAATAAAATACTTGTTTCTGACTGGTCTTTTAAAATGCGTCTGGCATAATGTAATAAAACAGAAGTTCTGTTTATAAAGGAAAGAGCATTTAAAGGCAGTTGGGAGCATCTGCACTGATGTTATCTCACTTGGCTGAGGAGGAGAACCATTCCAGGTTTCCAGCTGAGAAATTGGAGGGGCTTGAACATCTGGAACAGTTGGTGCAGCAGATTTGCTGATATGTTTTTCTGCTGAGAGCAAAACTTTCATTTGGCTAAAGCCTTTGCCTTCACCGATTGCTTGATAGATATCTAAAAAATATTGGCAAAGAACAGTTTGTTCCTGAGCCCTGCCATTTAGAAATAGTTCCCACAAAGCTTGGAACCAAACAGATCACATGCTTCTAGTGCGTTCCATTTGTCCTCTGTAGTCAGGATTCTCAACCTCTGGGTGGGAAAATTTAACTGGAACGGCCCCTAAAGTCATTATTATGAGTCAGAAAGTCGGTGCAGCAGGATGGTACCCGGCATCGGCATTCATCATGGCTGCTACCCGCAGACGCATTGAGTAAAAGCTCATACTTAGAGAGCTGCTACAAACAGTCAATTATTTATGTAACATTTAGTCAGTCGTACAGGAGCTACCTTTCAGGGTTCATCAGACAGGACGTTTCAGCTCTGTTTATTTAACAAAATACCACCTAGAACAGTGTTATTGTCATTATTACTGTTTTAACAACATTGTGAGTGTCCATGTTTTTTCCCACTGTCCAACGGAGGGAAACTGGAACGCAAAAACGGCGGAGATGACATAATGTGCGTCTCGTGAGTTCTGACGCACCATTCATTAAAGGGCCCTTCTTCAGGTTTTGTGGTCTAAAAAAAAGGTCTGAGATTACTCAAGGGTGATGAATGATCAGTGGAGCTCAGCTGCAAAGAGATGATCAAGCATGGATGTTTTGTAACTACATCAGAGCTACAAAGGTTTTATCCTCTTTTTGGCCAAAGTTAGCTAGTTTATGTTTACTCCAAAAGGAGCTTCTGCCAGCTCTGGTTTCAAACAGCACATCTGTCACTGTGGCCTCTGGTAGGATAAGCCACCACAGTAGCCCAGATTCAGACTCCAGTCTCTTCCTCACGCGGCGCGGCACCCACTCAGCAAACATGAATGACACTCATATCTGTGTGGGCAAGAAAGAAAAAAAGAATGCCATGTGGCTGGCTTCCTCTGAGGACTGCTGGCTTGAAATGACTGTGACATGTACAGTGTAGTCAGCCCAGTGTGAACAGCCCTGGCCATCTTGACAGGCTTTTTAGCTGGTGTAGATGAATGAAGATGAAAAGCGGATGAGATAGATAGATGACAGAGGGACTCGTCAAATGCCAGCAGCCATGACGGGAGATGACATGAATGATTTTCCTTTAAACCCTCCAAACTGAAGACACAACAATCAATAATTCAGGAATAAACATGCTTTCTGTGACATCTCCTAACGTTTCACCGATGTATGTTACTCAAATTTAGTTCCAGGCTTTATCTTTTCAAAGATGCTGTACATTTTTCCTGTTGTATGTAAATTTATAAAAACACATTTGATTCCTGTCAGATGTGTTGCTCAGTGTTTTTATTGAATTGCTAATTTTTTTTTTTTTTTACCAACTAGAGGAAATGCTTTTCAAACAGTTCAATTTATGGTCTGCTCTTGTACGTTTTTATAGTTCTTGTAAAACAGACATTAAAAATAAATTAGGATAAAATGACCTTTGACTCAGTGTATTTCCAGTGAAAGATAAGAATCTTCCAGTGAAGACCAGATAACATTTATTCTGCTGGTTAGGTGTTTACATGAAAAGTCCAAGAAATATCTTCTTTTTGTCTTTTGTCATTGGTCTTATCTTTTGAATGTTCGCAAATGGGTTGCTCTTTTGGTATTATCTTATGGATATGAGGGGAAAAAACACAAAAAGTAAGGCAAAAAGATTTTTACCTTTTATATCACAGTGTCACTGAATTATCAGACATGCTTCTCTTTTTGTCAGCTATGGACAACGTTTGTGCTGCTGAAAAACAAAGGTTATGGTCTGCCTAAAAATGGTTTAACCATGCAGTTCAAACTCTTAGACACCAAAAGTTGAAAATAAGAAAAAACAAACAAAAAACATAGATTTTTAGATGTGAACAATTAAAAAATTTTGTTAAAATTAAAGGTTCTTTGATTAAGAGCTAAGTGTTTCCTTACTGATGCAAAAGCTTCATTTTAGTTTAATTTCCCCAATATTTCTTGAAAAAATGCTGGTTATTAGTGAGAAGTGTTTGTTTACAAGCCCTTTTTGTTTAAAATATATTTTGTGTTAGTTTTTGTAGGCAAAAGTACAATTGAGATTCTGATTATTTTATGCAATTCTGTTTAAACATCAAAATTATTATTCCACTTCTTTTTACCAGAATACTCATGTTATAATGGTAAAATAATCAAAAACAAACACCAAACCTGCTTAGGTTATAGATAACGCAGATATCAAAAAAGAAAACGGCTCAATACTTCTTTACTGAATACATAAGAATAATAAAACATAAATAAAGTGGTCCTTGTGGGAATTTATCAACTGTACAAACACATTTATGCCAATATTTTTTAAAGAGATACATTTTC
Source organism: Fundulus diaphanus (assembly GCA_037039145.1). Taxonomy (NCBI): domain Eukaryota; kingdom Metazoa; phylum Chordata; class Actinopteri; order Cyprinodontiformes; family Fundulidae; genus Fundulus; species Fundulus diaphanus. Next base: position 39,265,860 of record CM073127.1, on the reverse strand, counting down.
CAGGTGTGTGTGTCTGACATTCCACCTTTTCTGCACAAACACCATATTTCATCCCATGGAGGAGGATCAGCGAAGTCCAGTCGGGTTTTTGTATCGTTCAATATGGTGGCCTGCTAATGATTATTACAAAATACGACCTGAGCATTTTTATTCTTTAAAACTGACGGAAGGTCTACTAACATTTAACGTTAGTACTCCCTGTTGATTGATGGAGTGTCTATGTCCGCATATTGAAATGTGAAATCTGGTGTCTGTAACTCAGCCTGCATCTCAAAAGGTTACATTTGTCCCATGATCTTACTAGAACAAAGTTTTCTGTGGATGACGATGGAATTTCTATCTTAAATAAAACAAAAGTAAGTTTCTTGTGGAAAGGAAATGTTAAAACAAAACTGGCTGTGTTGGAAAAAAAATCAACTGCCATCAGAAATATGCCTTGTACTCCCCTTTCTTCCATCTTTATCTCGCTTTCTGTGATGCACCTACCGAATAGGCAGGGGAAAACCTCATCATGCAGGTGCACTTTTTATAACAGCTCTGCCTCTGTTCAGGGGTTCAAGACCATAGTCGCTTGGTAAACCATTAAAAATTTCATTATGATATTGATGTTTAAAATGGGATGCATCAACTTTTACTAGTAATATTTTTTGTCATTCTTGGTAAGAGAAAAGGGGAAAGCTTAAGGTTTAAGGTTAAGCTCAGAAGCCTTTTTAATTCTTTGATGCCCTACTCAGCAAATAGGTTGTCCTTCAATGGCCCCTCTACTAAAGTATAGCAGTTTGTTACCAAATGTAGATGGATTTTCTTCCCTTTGGTTCTACTTTTTTTCCCAAATAGTGCACCCTATTTTTTCAGTAAATTGTAATTTCTTGTTTTGTTTTTTTTTCTTACAGATCAGAACAGCAAAGAAGTCACTGACATTAAGAGTCCATTGTCTTTCCCTGTCTCCCTGCCGGTCAACTATGAGGTACGAGATGCCGACTACCTCTTCCTCAAGGAGGCTGGACAGGACTTCATGAGGAACTCCAGCATGCAGAGTCACACCCAGCCCTTTGTTTTATTAAGAGCCAGCCGCCAGCCAGTTGTCAATGCCAGCTATGGTCCCGTGTCCACAGAGAGACCCGTGCCTCTCGATCTGGTTCAGTCTGTGCAGCTCTTTAATGCCCCAAATGTCTTTACATTTAACTGGAAAATCCAGGCCTTTGTGCTGACGCCTCGGGTTTTCTCCTCCAAACCCAAAGTTCGGGTTCTCTTCTACGTCGCAGGGAGGGATTGGGACAGAGGCGAGGGAGCCGTGGATGAGCTACCTTGTGTGACAGTTTTCGCTTTCTGGCAAACGCAGGAGGTGAAGGGTTCTTGTGCAATCGGAGGCGAGAGGGGAACTTGCATGGCTGAGCTGTTGCCTGAGCCTGGCTGGTTTGCTGCAGGGTCAGAGGGCATCAGCAGGGAGAGGCAGGATCCATCTGCTGGGAACCCAGTGGAGCTGTACTACCAGGCCCAGCCCAGGGTCAATGGGAAGTGTTTTTCTGTGAATGGAAGCCGCTGGAGCGGCTCGGCGCAGCCGGCCGAGTATGTTCCTGTAACTCCTATGCAGAGGATTGGAAGCGTGCAACTTCTGCAGATTCCCAAAGGGATGGCGACGCTCTCTCGCCTCAAGCTAGGGAACGTCATAGTCATTCGGACGTCATCCAAGCCTCTGAAAAAGACCGACATCGCCACCTTCTACATACTGATGGCCGGCTCCGCTCAGCTGACTAACTTCACTCTCAGGTACAGCTGTGTTTGTCGCTTCACTCTGGTTTCAATGAAGTGCCGCTGCACAGAAAATTAAAATCAGAGACTTTCACTCACAGTATTAGTCATCTTCCCTAATTCTTGCACTAATCCACTGGCATCAAAAATAAGGCCATGTCAGGGGCACTGAGATATAACATGGATTATGGCATTTCTCTGAAAATATCACAGGGATTTTTTCAGTGAAGAGGGCTAGATTATTTGCTGGAAGTGCAGTCTGATGACATTAAGAGCTGTTTCAAGAGTGGTAGTCATCATGGTTAAAGTGGATCAAATAAAGTCACGTGTGAGTCATTGTTCCTAAAGGGATATATGCCCAGCATTTGTGCTATGTTGGTGTATAAAGATCATGGAGATTAATGGCACGGCACAGTCAACGGCTGAGTGGCCTTTTTATTTTATTTTGCAATGTGACTACATGTGATCTTTAATAAATGTATCCCTGTGGATGTGTCTACCTCGCAGCTGTAAAATCAAATTTGTTTCAGACAGTTGCAACAAAATTACCTTTCTGATCTCTCTAAAAAGAAATGTTTGACCACTTGATGTGTATTCTTCTTCAGAGAAATGTTGGGCCTTGCAAACCTCTTCATACCCTTTCGGCTGTTTCATTTTTCATCTCATAACTCATTACCACCCCTAACCAATCTTGTTGGCATTTTAAGCAAATTAGAGAAGCACGTAATTAACTGAAAGGAAAAAGATGCAGTTTTTTTTTTTTTTAATATAAATTAAAATCTGAAAGGTGTGGTGTGCATCTGTATCCAGCCCTTCTCGGCTCATTATAGAAGAGTTATTACAGCTGCAAGTTTTCTGGTAAATCTCTCTTCCAGGTTTAAACCTTTTCTAGACTGAAATATTTTAGTCCTCCACATTTGACAAAATGTCTCTAGCTAAGTGAGATAGGATCGATAATTTTTGGGAACGTACATTTTCGATTCTCGCCACAGATGTTTTTGGTAGGATCCACCTCGTTTCTCACTTACAACCTCAAACTGTTTTTCTTCCAATATTCTCACGTCTTTAGCTCTATCTGCTAATGACATCTGAGCAGCTGCACTGCTCCTGCCTGATGAAAGCATTCCCGCAGCATGACACTGCCATCACCATCTGTGCTCAGGGTAACGTTTAGAGTGATGGGCAGTCAGTTTTTTTTTGCCTTGGTTTCATATAGAAAAAGTTCAGTTTTGGTCTCATCTCACCAACACCTTCTTCAACATCTTTGCTGTGTCACTTTAGGGTGTTATTTAGGGTGAAACGCAAAGGATTTTCTTTCCCCCTGCGATTCTTCATAAATGCCAGATTTGTGGAGCGCACAACTAATAGTTAATGCTCTCCTTGACCGACCTTTCAGTGTAGGTGGACATCCTTATCTTGGTAGGTTTGTAGTGTCATCTTGCTCTTTACATTTTAGAAGATGGAATGAATTGTGCTCCATGAGATACTAAAAGCTAGGGATGTGGTTTTATCTAACCCTGTTTTAAGCTTCTCCACACCGATCTGCTGTGTTCTTTGCCCTTAATGATGCTGTTTGATAGACAAACAACATCAACAAAAACACATTAGTGAACCTAACAGAAGATGTGAAAAAGTGCAGTGGGGTTGATTACTTGCAAGACATGGCTTTTAAAAGACGAAAGAAAAGGAAAAACATGATTTGCTCCTTTCCCATGAACTGTCAGTTTGTTTTCCTGTTATCTTGGAAATGATGCAATATGGGAGAGATGTGGCTCAAAAACTGGAAGTAAAGTAAATTAGATGCATCCGACCTGCTCTCACGGTTTCATTTAAGTTTCCACGGTCATCTCCAGCCTTTTGTTGTCTTCACCCAGTCAGAGATCAAACAGAACCGCACCGCAGTAATGCTCGATTTGCTGACGTTGGTTGTCAGAACAGACAGAGCAGAGATTACAGACCGATTTTTTGTGTGTGTTATTATTCAAGACAGGAGCTTCTATACTCCGAGGAGGTGAATAATGATATGTCAGGAGGCATGGAAGGCTCGTTCTCAAACAAGACACACTTATTAACTTGGTTTGTTTGAGCAGGTAATAGATCTGTCTGGGGTTTTGAGCAAAGTTTCCTTGCTTAAAACCTGGCCCCTTAATGGGCAATGAAGGCCGATGTTCTCCTGTTAGTTTGTTCCCTGACAATAGTGACATATAGTGCTAACATCCCTTGAACTGTGACACTAAAGCCACTGACTTTAAATGTTTTTGCTGGTGTTTTTATAAAACATGTTAAGGCCAGCATGGCGTTTTGCATAGTTGTGAAGTGAAAGGAATAGGATACATGGTTGCCAACCTTGTTTTACGTTAAAAAATCTGAAAAATGTATTTGCATTGAACCTCGTCTGATGCCTCTAATTACTAAAAAGAATCCACCTTCATCCAAAAATCAAAAACAGTAAGTCCCAACTGCAAACATTCCAAGACGTGTCCATTTTATAAACTGAGAGGCCAGGCAAGGAGTGCATTAATACAGCCAGAGGCCCATAGTAACTCTGGAGGAGCTGCAGAAATCCCCAGCTCTGGTTGGAGAATCTGTCTACAGATTTATTACTATTAGTCATGTAGTCCCCAAACCTGGTATTTATGGATGAGTGCAAAAGGAAAGGCATCAATGAAAGACAGACCTAAAAAAGTCCTTATAAACAGTTCCTCACAAGCCATGTATGGAAAAAAAAAAGATTCTGGTCAGATGACAACAAAAATGTGTTTTTGCAAACATGCATTGTGATATGTATGTTGGAAAACTCTGAACACACAGTGAAACATAGTGGTAGCAGTATCATGGTGTTAGAAATGCTTTTCTTCAGCAGGGACAGGGAAGCTGGCTAAATGCAAATCCTGGAAGAAAAGATGTCAGTGGCCGCAAAAGTCTTGAGGCTGGGCAGGAGATTAACCTTCTTGCAATTCAACGGCGGCAAGTCGGATCAAACCGGCCCAGTCAAAGTCTAAGCCTTGAATCCAACTGAGAATCTGTGGCAGGCTTTAAGTTTGAGCCATTTTCTAAACAAAGAAGAGCCAAAATCTTCAGTCTCTAGTTGCCAAAAGCCGCTATTTATAGATGTAATCCAAAAGACTCCACAACAATTTTTTATTCAGATCTAAACAGAAAGGAAAACAAAAAACCCTCACCATGTATCCTTTTTACACGGTTCACAATTACCCCCCTGAAAAACAAACAAACACAGAAAGCTTTTCTGTAACCTCTATAAACCAGACAAAATGTGAAAACATTCAAGGGATGGGAATACTTTTGCAAAGCGCTTTATTCTGTCCTCGTACATTTCACAAGCAATACATCATGGAACATGAAACCCTTACAAGATTTTATAAAATGTATAGTTTTTCACACATGCTTCAGTTGAGGTGAATAGGTGAGCAGAACGTCATAGTTTATGAATCAACCTCTCCAGTGGCGCTGTACATGGTGAAAAACATAAAGTGTTGACTGCATGGACGGTGGAGTATACATGCATTAGGAAAAAAAACATAAACTCAAATAAACTTCAAATTTAAGGGACCTTTCTATGACTAATCATTAGATTCTATAGGAGAACATCCATGTAGTTTAAAAGGTGAGGTCATCTATTTTGCCTTAATTATTTTTTTTTTCTTCCTGTCTCTTTATTTTAGCTGAAACAATGAAGCTAAAAACGAAAAGTTAATTTCCCCCCCTCTTCAACCTGTCGCTTTTAATCATTGCCGTCTTATCTCATTCACTTAGTCACCCAAAAAGAAACCCAAATTAAAATCAGATAACCATGACGCAACCTCACTTCCCCTTCTTTTTTCCCCCTCGTTTTCCTCAGTTCCCTCTGTGTCTGCCGCTTTCTATATTGGAAGATTGACAACATCATTATGAATCATTTTAGAAGGCTGTCATGTCTGTACTGTAGGTTTTGTTGACTGGACTCGGAAACTTTCTTTGCATCATCCTATAAGCGCTGTGCACTCAGTGCTTTTCCCAGCCACACAGCGCCACATCGCTGCGCTCACCCATCTTATCTCCATATTAACAAGCTCTGTGCAACTAGACTTCAACAGATGTCTGTGTGCTCTATCACTGTCTGCATATCCCATTAAGCTCTGCTTAATGCTCTCTCATCGTCATATCTAAGCCCAGAGTCCAGGGATATACGCACATTTAAGGTGGACTGAGCAACAAAAAACAACAAAAACAAACAAACAAACAGGCGGCCATTCATAGTTTCAGTCAAATAAATCTGTTGTTTTATGCGACTCTACTGATTTCATTCCACTACTTAGTGGAAATTAGAGGAATGTCTTTAACCATGTGGTTAAGAGGCATTAACTGCAAACCAAAATGTTTTGGTTTTTTTTTGCTTTATTTGTTAACCTTTTGAATCATCTTAAGGAAACATTTGGAACATCTATATGACACTGTTCTTTTAAGCCTTTCAACCTGGAGAGCCGATCCTTCATCTATGTAACAAATGGGGCTTTTATATCCATTCTGAGGCCTGCCGTCCCCGCCATCTGGCAGGAGTTTTGGCATCGAGGTCTCCCCAACTCCCCAGCTCCATGAGAACGATAGGCACGTCTTCGATGGCTCGCCATCAGACTGGTTAAACGTTGGACATTTGCCTGCATAATTAATGACTGCATCTGTTTCCGATTTCATTGGGGTTTGCTGGTGGTGCTGTGGCTCCGCAGCGACATAGCCGCACAGTTAGATTGGGAAAAATGTTATCGGAGGAGAAGTAATTACAAACCTTACGGAGCAGCTCCATATTAGCGTTGGTAATGGAATACATAGGGGGTTGGGTGTCCTATTTACACAAAGGAAGATTCTGGCATTTGCTTATTCGAATTTTGAAATAATTATACCGCCGCATATCAGTCTGAAAAACACTTCATTTTACAATTAAGTCTGTCTGGGAAACTGAGCTGTAATCCAAAATGTCACGACCTCTGCCTGTGTAGTGATAGGGTGTATGCGTTTGTATCCCAGTTCTCATGATCAGCACAGTGGCACAGGGCTAGGAAAAAATAATCACACCCCTTGAAAACTTTCACAGCTTGTCACGCTCCAACCACAATAATTTCATTGGGGTTTTATGTATATCAACAGAGAATAGTGCATAATTGTGCAACAGAGAGCAGTACACATTTGTGCAGCCAGAGGAAAAGGATACCTGGCTTTCAATGTTTTTGCCGCCCCCCCCCCAAAAAAAAAGAGAAAAATTCTGAAATGCAATTGTATTTTCAAATTCCAGTTTATTCATAAAGCATTTCAATCTGAAAAATTCACAGAGAAAGAAATGGCAATTAGAAGGATTTTATTGACACAATATTTTAAGTCTTTGGCGCTCAGACCTCGGCAGGAACATTAATGCTGAATTATACTTTAATATGCATAAGTAGATGTATGAGAACAGGGATGTTCCCCCCCAGGTCTGAAACTGGTGGTGGAGTGGAGATAGAAGAAGTTTGTTCAGTCCATATGGAGATCTGTTTAAGATAGATGTCCAACTTGATAAACACAGGTTTGCATGAACTGTCCATGATGAGCAAGCTTGAAGTGACTGTGGAGAGGAAAAACTCCCCTTTGGGAAGAAACCTCTGGCAGAACCGGGCCCAACATGGTGGTCTTCTGCCGGACCAATAACGAGGTGATAGGGAGTGCTGAAGACTGAAGGGAGAAAACACTCTGATGGGTTGAGGATGGAGGAACGTCATGGAAGCTAGATGAACTCAGCTACGATGGTGGAGAAGGGGTTGGGGGTGGGTTGAATCGAACATCTGATTCGAAATCCGACATGCAATCCGTTTGCGCTTGCTGGTTAGCAGGCTGAGACGTGGATTTGAAGTTGCTTTTAAGATGAGCGCGGGATGCTGATTGGCTTCATGGAGGTGCGGTTTGTAGCTGATTGGCTCACATCAGAGGCGGATCGGACTCTGATTGAATGGAGGCAGGCGATGGGTTTCTTCGATTGAACTTGCGCTTCAGCTTCATATTAAAAAGAACAGCAAGTTTTCCCAAAGTGATGTACAAAACTAAGATAAAGAGATAAAACCAACGCATAAAACACATGTTTAAACACATAAAAAAATAAAACTGAGACAATTAATAGAGCATGTCAACTCACACTGGACTAAACGCTATTGCAAAAAGATATTTTGGAATGAGACTAAAAAACAGGACGCAATGAGGCCTGTCTAGCATTTTCATCTAATATAGTATATTATTTTATTATATAACATTTGTGGCTCCCAAAGTTTGGGAGACACAACAGAGAAAGATCGATCTTCTCCAAGTTTCCGCCTAGTTTTTGGGATAAATAAAGGCAGCAGGTCACCTGATCTAAGGGCAAACTATGGAAATTAAGCCTAGATGATTAAACCAGGGAAGTAAAGAGGAACCAGACCATATAGGCATTTATGAGCCAACATTAGTTGGCAAATTAATTCTACGATGCACAGGGAGCCAATTAAGGGAGGACAAGATACTGTAGGTGAGATGTGGTCACGTTTGTGTTTACCAGTTCAGACGGTATTTTAAACAAGCTGAAGTTTGGAGTGACTGAGCCAGCATAAAGTGTAATAGTCAAGATATGGTTAGAAAAAGGCATCTATTATTCTCTTTAAGTCATTCCTCGACAAATCTGGCTTAAATTTTGCTGTTTGCCTTAATTGGAAGAAACACTGTTGCATTACAGAGCTGATCTGTTGATTACATTTAAAACGTCCATAATTACTCCCTGACTTGTTACGCGATGTTTGATGTATGACTCGAGGAAACAGAAACGAATATGTGGGTGATGTGAGGTTCTATTAGACCTGGATGAAATAACCTTTGTTTTGCTTTCACCGAAGCTCAAAAAATTTGGAGCCATTAGGGCATTTTTTAGGGAAACACTGGTTATTAATATCAGCCCAGTTTTACTTATGGGACCGATAATGATATGTTAAAAATTAGCTGATACCAATGTGAATGCTGATATATTTATATATTGTGTATTCTAAAAGAAAAAAAACAAAACAAAATATATGCTATGGGCTGGGCAAAGTGAACCAAACATAATACATTGATGTTTTTAGGCTGATTGCTGATATGCAATAGTTATCTTGATATGTTTTTCTTTTCATAAAGTAATTATAGAAGGCATCAAAGCTTTATCCCAAATGTCTCACAGGCATATTTTTAACAAATAGCTGTAGATAATATGAGAAACTGCTGAAATCTAACCTAGTTGAATACATAAATGTAAATTATAATGTAGACCATCTTGAAATAAATGATATAGCCTCATCTTGTATCTCTTTTAAAGAAATCTCAATATTTTTAAAATCTCGATATATTACCGAGCCCTATTTGAACTTTTGATACCTTGTAAATTATTTAATCATTCCAAAACTGTAAAGCCTTCTTTACTAAACATGTTGCTACAATATTTGAAAGTACAAAACAAAGAGAAACAACTGCTGTTAACTTGTATTGCTAACAGTAGAAGTAAACAAATCCCCCTGGTTTCTGAACGTGGAACTGGAACAGGGTTAAAATGATTGATGTAATTCTTAGATCCCAGTTTTGACAGAATTTAAATCATTTGTATTTAGCAAACCACTAAAGGCCCACCAATTACCACTGGTGGTACTTTTACTACAGGATCATGGGTCTTAACCCATTGTAGCCATGGCTGCAAGTTTAGAGTCATGTCATCTGAAGTCTTTTTTGGCCGTTAACAGATATTCTTCAAACAGTGCCTTGTTTTTAGCTTCATCTGTCTACCCATCATCTATAACCAGCTTCCCTGTCCTTGCCGAAGAAAAGAATCATCACAGCATGAGTTTATTTGTCCCATCTGGGCTAGACTGTATTTTCAGCTGACCAGAACACTATAGCTGATGTAGTATGAGAAAACATCATACTACTATATTATACTGAGATTAAATCATATACATGTTTATTAACTGTTTGAATTATGACAGCAATTAGTGTCAGTACACTTTATTTAGGCGTATCCACGTAAAGGGAGTGAAAGCAAACACATACTGCCATAGTGATGTTGAGAACATCTAGATCTTATTCCTTGAACCTCACAATCAAACCTTCCTTTGTGTCGGTGTACAAACTTTCAATAAAATAGATTGAAGTTTCTGCCTCTAATCTGATGGAATGTGCAAAAGTCCAAGAGGTGTGAATACTTTTGCAAGACACTATAATGTAGTATTTTTCCATGAGACCATGTGCAACTGATTTTTTTTTTTTTTTTTTTTTTTAAAGCTGTACTACCACTGCCACTCATAGCTTACCTGGTCAGAAAGTGAGATGGATGGCTGTAGCAGCACCTGAGAGCTGCCTTTCACATGCACTGTCAGCTTGAGTCTCCGCAGCCATCCATCTTCTCTGCCCCGGTGCCTCGCCCTGCTCGCTGCCTTCCTCGGGGCCCACTAACTAAAACCATGGAGATGGTTTTCTGCTTCCAAACGTTCAAAAACTTCCAGTCGCAGGGGAATCTCTTTTATTCTCTCTCTCTCTCTCTCTTTTTTCTTCTTCTCTACAAAAAAAGGGACTTTAGATAAGATTTCTTGTTACTGCCACTTTTTATTAAGTAAACCTGCTCCACTTGGCCCTGATACATGGAGGTGTTCCATCATGGCAGGCCACCATATTCAGAGGCAATTACTAGATTAACCACCCTGTTAAGCTTTCTCATTATTACTCTGAATATTCCATCCTTCTCTTCCCCACTGATTGCAGTGCATTAAAGGTTTTAAGGTTTTCCTGATTGAAAGCAAACTGCACATTCCCGTCGCAATTATTATTCTCAATAGTCAGCAGAACTGCAATTAAATCTAAAAGAGGTTATATATTGCTAGCTAGACCAACAAAGAGGGAAACGGTTTAAAAGTAGAGAGAAAAAAGTCAAACAGCTGATTTTCAATAAACAAACGGTGCCTTGCAAAAGTGTTCACACCCCTTGCTGTTTTTTTATGCTTTGTTGCCTTACATCGTGGGATTAAAATGGATTGTTTCAGAGTTTGATCCATTTCATTTAAAGAGCAGGCTTACAACTTTGAAGACATACAATTTTTTATTTTATTTTGAAGCAAACAACAAATAGGTAGAAATTACAGACATCTTCAGCTTGCACAACCGTTCATCCGCCTGAAGTCAGTACTTGGTAGAGCCACATTTAGCAGCAATTCCAGCTGCAAGGGCTTTGGATAAGTCTCTAGGAGCTCGCCACATTTTGCCACATCTTACCATATCTGGGCTCTCTGCTCAGTCCTCAAGGCAAAACGACGGTGGCCGGGAAGTGCTACTGTACAAAACTGCTCCAGATCCTTTATTTTGGAAGGTTCTCACTTGAAACTGCAATCTATAAGTCTAACCACAGATTCTTAATTGGATTGTGGTCTGGACTTTGACTAGACCATTCCAACACATGTAAATGTTTCCCCTTAAACAGAGTATTGCTTTAGCAGTATGCTCAAAGGGTAACTTTTTTTGCCAACAAACTGTTAACGTGGTTGTCTTATAGTACTGTCTACAAGTGCCGTAACCACAAATTGCATTTCGGCCGGGCCTAATAAAATAATGTGTGGGGTAAATAATTATGGTTGAACATAAGTTTATTTGTATGTTCACGCTGGAGAAGATACAGGCTGAGAGGAAGGAGAAAAGACCTTCTCTGTTCAATTCAACATCGTTGAATTGATAGCGGGAAAAAATAATCAGGACCCATCACCTGTAAGATGATCTAGAGTCACAAACACGTCAAAGTAGCTTGAAGGGAACTGTGGCAACCTGTCAAAGTCAATTTTTCCCTTTCTGAACGCAACGTCACTCAGAAATGGCCACTGTCGCATCATCCAGATGCCCAGGACACATGAAACCATTCTTTTTTTCATGAATGGAAAACTTCTGCTATTTTCTTTTCTTTTATTAAACACAATGTTACAGTTAACAGTTAAAAAAGAGGAAAATACGGCTCCTCTAATCTGCTCCTGCTCTTGTAGATCGTTACATTTCATAACCTTTTTCGTCACCTTTCACAACGACAGGTTCGTCATCTCAGCCTCCACCCTGACCAGACACTATTTCCCCTGTATTTGCGCAGGGCGCCTCTAAGTGCGTAATTACGCATGCCGAAGGCTGAGTTTGAAGTTGTTCTCCAAGCAGATGTTTCATGTTTGTGCTCCTAGCGGACCCAGTGAGGCATGGACTCCTGCTTTGGCTTTACCCCACCAGCATTATTCTTACGCTTACAGGAAATAGCAATATAGGAAATAACACTGTTACGTCGTATCTCCAAATTCTGAGTATAGCCGCAGATATATATAGCTGTGTTAGAGGCTGTAAAGGCGTTCAGCCTGTGGCATACAGTAGATTCACCTTGTAGCAGCACAATGACTCTGAACATACAGCAAGAGTGACAAATAGAAACATGCGTCCTTATGGCCCAGCAAATAAGAATGAGAAACAATTTCAGCCTCTTCATGTGTAAAGCTGGTGGAGAAATACCCCAAAGGCTTTTGCAATATGCTCTATGCATAAACTGAGGCAACTAAATACTTCTCTAAATTAACCAATCTTTTAAAAAGCTATCAGCATATCACAGGTTGATTCCACCACCAGCGGCAACTGGACACTGCGTTGACACTGCATGACCATTACTGTGAACAATAAGGGTGCAGCCACCTTCCATCTTGTTATCTGCTAAACCGAAACCAAATCAGGAACATGCAGGCCTCTTGTAGTGAAACCTCATCTATTCTCCTTTGCTCATTTTAACCACACGGTGTGTTTTCCTCCTCTGTTGTTGCCACTCCGGCCTCCTGGGAACGCTCAGACTGATAACAATTACCCCTTTTCTGTTTTGCTCTGTCAGTCACTCTAATGCACACAGAAACGGGTTTCAGCTACTAACCAGACAGACCCTCAAGCACATTGGCTGCAGGAATGCCTTCATTCAGGAGCTTTATTTTCTGTTCCAAGTTAAATGTGATTTAAGAAGTCAGAGAAGTCAGAGTGGCAAAATCTGTGGTAAAACACGTAGAGAGGCAAAGCTTAAACCTAGGTGAAAGTAAACATTATAAATATGTTTTTCACTGACCTGTCGCTGATGTGTCAATTTTTACCTGCCAGGGGAACTTTAGTGCCCACTTTGGCAACTGATTATTTTACTAAATCTACTTGTAGTCTAGTGTGAGGAAATAGTATAAGTATAAAGCCAGCAAGAGGTCACTCAATGTTGTGTCGGTTTGATCAGGGGTCATACAAAGAATCAATACTACGCCTAAATAACATTCAGAACCAAAATGAATAGAAATATAATATATTACAAGATTTTCTGAATACCAGACACCACAAAATGTAATAGGTGAGATTATAATATTTTCTACCTAACTACAAATAAATAAACTTAGCACAATGGTTTAGCACAATGGCTTAAGCACTTGTTTTTTTGTTGTTTATTCATTTTTACAAAATGAAAGTAATTAGGAACAAAATAGGGGTACAATTGACCCAGAGCCAAACGTGAAAGAAATGCCTAAACAAACAGCCTCAGAAATGACTTTACTTTTTTATCCCTTCGTTTTCTTTCCATTTGTATCATGTAAAAATTATATCAAAAATATTGCATGTGGTGTTCAGGGACACAGCAGATCAGACATCAAGTGCTTCAAGTGCCTTGAGAATTTCTGGGGCAGAACTTCAGATTAGCTGAAACAGCTTCTTGTCCCGGGTCACCCCGTTCCAAAGAGGTTTTGTCCCGCTGTTTGTGAATACCCATCTCTCGTTTGTTTTTATTTTGCTGATACAGAAATTCTGAAAAAGCTGAAGTATGATTAAATCATTTATAACAACATTTCACTATGTACAACATATAACTATGTTGTCAGCCTTGAATCTGAAAACCATTTCAGACAGGAGATGGCATCTGTCCTCAAAAAACTACCCCAGTTCCTGGCAAAGGTTAATGGTGTAGAAATGCAACTTTGGTTTCCTGCACACCTCTCACATGCTCAGCCACTTTCATTTTTGTCCAATTTGGACCTGGAGTAATCCAGGAACCCCTTAGGACATATAACAAACTGAACCATGAACTCTGCATGTTGTTTGACAGAACTGCTATTAGAACTGAAGGAAAAAGCAGAAACAGCACCTTTAGACAGTAATCAGACTTTAGTTATCTTAGATTACATTGTGATTTAGATCGTCCCCTGAGATAGTTAAAGAATTCACCCTTTGGTACAATTTTAATAGATTTCTTTTAAATTATCAGACTGATTATTGATTATTTCCATATGAAAGCAGTGGTGTAGCGAAACAGCTGACACATTGGTGACATATTTTTTTTTAAAAATTGTAATTAAACTTCCACCACTTTATGTTTCTCAACCCCTAATTTGGGCCTGACCCTATTTTTTTTAAAAAACTACAGCTCTAAAACATCTGCAAATCCTTTTTCATGCTGATCAGTCAGACTTGGCAAAAGTAAAGAGCTACTCATCGTGAGTTCACCATAATACTGCTGTTAAACCGGGTGATGGCAATTAAAATGTCCTTTAACTTTTAAGCAGTGGCGTTTCGCTGTAAGTAATAAACACTTATTTATTTGCAAGCCAGTTTTTACACATGAGGTTTTCCCCTGTTGGCCTTGTCTTCCCTTTGTGGACTCTTATTAATCAGAGTAATGAGCTTCTGCAGCAGGCAGGTGAAACAGAAACAGAAACAGGCGGCCCTGCAGGGTGGCGACACAAGCTTGCACCCACACTCACAGTTTATTTATTCCTTTCTAATTGTAACCTTTAACCTTTGAGCTCTTCCTCTGCTTGAATTTAAAACAGCCACATTCATTCATTGAGAAAAAGAAAAAACTCTTTTCTTGATCTCCTGGTTGTAGGACAGTGGGTTGTAGCAAGCAGTGAAGCTCCATGACAGATGTTCATATTAGTGCCCATTTTGGCAGGGATGCAAACATGCCCCAGACCTGCAAAAACACACAAAAATTTTAAATATGCAAACCGGTAGGTTGGTATTATTACTGTATATTTCAGGAGATAATGCATGCCTGGCTGTGTTGTACAGCAGGCCTCAACAGGGACCACCATTTTATTTTATTTTGCATGAAACTAAAACCAAAGTCAGCAGCAAGAGGGGCGCTCAGATTGCTCCTGCTCTTATCACAGATTACGCTTCCTCAGAGACTCATAATGCGCTCAACACTTGTGTTTATCTTGAAGATTGGGAGATAAACCACACAGCTTTACATGCGAATGAAAACCAAAGAATTATACTTTTTGAATAGAACTGGTTTATGCTGTTAGTGAGCAAGTCTCACAACAGATTTGAAAGCTAAAAAAAACAAACGAAAACAAATGAAGAGGCAACACACATATATATGGCTTCATTGTTCCCGCAGCAGTCAGTTTATTTATTATTTATTTTTAACTCACGTGCCTCTCCTGGCCCTCGCAATCCTTACAGCACAGTATCTCATTAACGTCTGACCTACTGAAAGCTGCTTACGCTGCGGAAAGCCCACAGGGAAGCCTTTCCTGCCTCATAATGTAAACAATTTACAAATTAGTCAGCCAAGAAAACCCACAATCCATCTGTGCATTTTAAATCATGAAAGCGCACAACCAATGAACCAACATGAAGGCGGAGATACTGGCAGAGGGGTTGGATACGAGCCGCTACATATTAGTTGTTGCACTGTTTGTTTAATTAATGTCAGATACAAAAACGCTGCCTGTACATGGAAAGGAAAACTTGGAACCGCTATATATATATATATATATATATAATATATATATATATATATATATATGTATATATGTATATATATATCCAATTCACCCAAGCACCACCTTCTTGACAAATTCTTTTGTGACTTTTTGCAGAGCATCAGTAAAGAAAGGTGTGACCTTTCGAACAGCGACACCCAGCAACTCTTTACTGTGGGACATCACGCTGGATATGGGAGCAGATGGAGCCATTGCTGTTATTTGTCAGAGAAAGACCCCCATACCTGGGAAAAGGTGAGACAATTAAAAATCAATATTACTTTATGCCTCGGTCAGCCCAATGTAAGCGAGCCTCGTTTTTTTATTGTTTTGTTTATTTGTATTATTATTACTAGAGAAATACAAAACACCACCATAACTACGTATCCTCAAACAAAAAGGCAAACAAAGTATTTTTTTGTGATGGATGAGTCCTTCTTGATGAGTATTATTTTAGTTATTGATGAGAATTTCTGATGGTATGAAAACATATCCTGTCACATGTCAGTTTTCCGCAAAGTGTAACTGTTTTATACTTAGGGAGCAAATCTAAACCCTCTGTACTGAGCAAGTCTAACAGCGGCTTACTGCACTCTGCGCTGTATTCTAAAAGGACACGTACCGCAGATTCTCCTGTAAAACCCTTTCTAAATGGGTATTACCTGCTTAACGTTATTACCCATTTCAACTCTGAACGGTTTTTATTTCGAAACATTTGCCATCTGTATGTGGTCATGAACTCCTAAAATGCTGCATCCCCCTTTTTCACCTAAAACCTTGAAGGATGTCAGGAGTGTAGGGAGCTGCATCTATGCAACAGAGAAATTATTTGCACGCCATCTGCAGGTCAGTTGGATCAAACTTGGCTCTTAGGGCTTCTGAGCTCTTAATCTTATTAAACAAGGCTCCAACCTCTCTTTATCTGAGATGTCCTTTCTAATTCAGCAGCTTTATACCATTTACCTGAGTTTAAAAGAGTTTAGTGTATGGGTTAAGTGGGCAACTTTGAATGGCACAGTACCATGAAAAAGTACACATACCCAGTATCAATTTGTCCTATTACATCCACTGATGATGTATTTTATTGGGATTTAATGTGATAGACAAAGGGCTGCTCATAACTCTGAAGTGGAAGAAAAACAATAGTTTTAAGAGGTTCTTTTCACAGTTATTTTCAGACTCCTACATAAAAAGCAGTGCAATCCACTGACTTCAGAAGTTAACTAATCAGAAAATACCTGTGTGTAATTTAATCTCAATATAAATACAGCTGTTATGCTAGCTGGAAGTTTGTTAGAGAACTTTAATGGACAAATGGCCTCATTACGATTGAGGAACTTAACAGACAGGCCATGGATAAGTTTAAAGAAGAGTTATGAAACAATATTCTTAGCTTTGAAAATCTTGCAGGACTCTATTCAACGCATCATACAAAAGTATGGTAATTCTAGTTTAGATGATGAGATTCACAGCTCAGGTGGCAAAATCTCTCCACACAACAACTGTTAATAATGCCACCCACAAATCTGGCCTTTATGGAATAGTGACAAAAAATAAAGTGCTTGTTCAAAGACAGGAGGGAAGGAGGAAGCTGGTCAAAAGTTGGATGGTGATACTTTCTAGCCAATCCTGTAAGAAAACTTACTCAGTGCTACAAAAGACTGAGCGATAGGTTTATGTTTGAGAAGGACCACAACCCCATAGATACAGCCAGAGCTACAACTAAACGGTTAAAAACAAAACATATTCAGTGTTTAATGTAATAGAATTGCCCAGTCAAAGTCCAGACATA
Source organism: Fundulus diaphanus (assembly GCA_037039145.1). Classification (NCBI taxonomy): domain Eukaryota; kingdom Metazoa; phylum Chordata; class Actinopteri; order Cyprinodontiformes; family Fundulidae; genus Fundulus; species Fundulus diaphanus. Next base: position 39,248,502 of record CM073127.1, on the reverse strand, counting down.
AATCCAATTAAGAAGCAATTGCTCACCTTTAAAGAATTAACTCCAAATCTTACTCAGACATGTTTTATGCCCATTAATTATTGCACATTTTTACAAGTAAAATGAATTTCTTAGATGTGAAGGTGCTAACAGAGACAGAACCAAAACGATACGCAGCAACAATTGCAGCAAAAAGTAGTGGCGCAAGTTTTTCATTTTTGTCTTCACAATGCTACACTACTTTCATTGCTTTATCATGTAAAACCCCAATAAAATGTGTACAAGTTTGGGGTTATAAAGTGGAATAATGCTAAAAGGTTAATGTGGTATGAATACATTTGCAAAGAAATTACTTAGTAATACATTGATTATTTTGTTACAACTCACATGTGTCTGTGCATAGATATCTAAAAGGCTTTTTAAAAATGTTTATTATAAATTGAATTATATATTTTTTTGTAATACTGTATTCTTCATGGCATATTTGAGTATAATACTGCACTACTAACATAGCAGCAGACATAAACATGTAGCTGTACTTAAATTTCCTATGAAATAGGAATTCCAGTTTGATTAGGGGTGGATTATGAAGTAGCAATGAAGATGCTACTGAATCAACCCTGAAGTTTATTTAACAAAAGAAAACACATAAATAGGCCTGCAAAGGTTAAATAATATTTATGTGATCCTCTTGCTGTCCATGACTACACAGAGATTTTTCTCATTTAGTGAACTAAGGCTGAAACACCCAATCAAATATACTAACTTTAATATAGAAGAATTTGAATATTACATAATAGAGATGCTCCAATCTAAAGTACGTTTTATATCTGATGAAATGTAGTATGATTTTATAGATGCCAGAAAACTTTGTAACTCTGTCTGCTACAGCACAGTTAGCCATAGCCTTTACCGAACGCTCTCTGAACATTATTTAAAGGTTACATGAAGGTCAGTTGTAATCTTTAACTGAGCTGAACGAGAAAAATTTAGCTGAATCTCCTGTTTACTTTCCCTGAATGGCGCTTCTTCCTTAAAGCTAAATGGGTACAATTTTATATTTTTTTTTGCTGAAGCTGACTTGCTGATGTTTCACTAGCCTTTACCGTTCATTTCAAGAAGGTTCTTCGATCAATATCCAAACCTTCCCATTTTAGATGGATATATGTTAATGAGTTGACTAACTGTATGTAGTATGAAGTTGGGACTTGGCAAATTCATAATCTGAAAGTAGTTTAGGTCAGTAAGTGGACAAAAAGTGTTTATTATCGCTTGCCTTGCACAATGAAGGAAGTGGAGCAACGTAATATAGGGGGAACAAACTTATCTTAACCCTGAAAGCATTTTGCTGTTGAAAAGATAAAGTAGGCCATTGGCTGCTGATCATTTTAGTAAAGTTGGACAACAAAATAAAGCACTGAACAAAATGGCTAGTTCTTCTACCCGTTCTGACACGAAATAAAGATTTTTCATGACTCAAATGAGCATCTGACATGCTGGGCTACTGAAGGATTTAGCAATAAATACCATTCATTAACCCACAATCACAAATGTCTCCACAGATTTCAACCCTCTTCATGAAGCCAAACTTAAGATATTTAATATAACTTAGGGAGCAATAAACCAACAAACGATTATTCAAGTAAGTCAACAGCTTTGCAACAAACCTACTGTCCATCCAGCTGTCCTGCCATGTTGTTGTGTACTACATAATTCTTTGTTGCCTTCCAAGCTTGCAAGTGAACCCCAAAGTGGGTGCTTTGAGATTAAATTCAAACAGCGAGATTATGTCTGCCTTTAGAGCGGTTCCAAGAAAAGATTCGATGACTAAAGCGCCCTTGAATGTTTTCCAGTGCGGAAAACAGCCCAAGTGTGTGCAGCCAAGTTTTGCAAGGAGAACGATAAGGGGCCTAGCAACGAAACCAGAAGAATGGAGGCAATTCCTTGGTTATAAAACAAATTTATACAATCTGACTTTAGTATTCGTGTAAATCATTATTTCTTAAAGCTCAATTGCTGATTATTTAACAGAATTGTTTAATATAACTGACAACTTGTTTGCTTCAAACAGAGAAAAAGCATTGGACCTCTGGGCATTAGTCTGACCTCATTATGTTGTTTTCCCCATTTGTTGTGGATTATGACAGTTTACAACAACTACTTTGTGGGCTAACATATTTGTTTCCCCATTACGGCTAATCCTCTCTAAAAATGTGACAAACTACACAGGACTCCTGCTGAGGGTGTCTGCTGTCACTTCTGTTGGGATGTCTGTGACTTTATGCCTTGCTAGCTTTTGTGAGCTCATATAGTATTTGCTGTATCAGTACACTGGGGCCGTTTTTTTCCATGCTCCATTGAAGGAGCTCGGTCTGGATCTTAATAAACTTGCAGGCAGATTGCAAGCCATAAAACCATGGCTGATGAGGTTGTTGATCATTCCTCTGTGAGCTTCCCAACTATGACAGGGGCGTGCAGCGTGAAAACATCGCCTATCGTATGGATATCTGTGCTAATGCAGACTTAAGGGGATGTGCTGTGCCTGCTGATGTGAGCCAAGCATATCTTCTTGTAATACTTGGCCAGAATGCGATTACTATATCTTTTAATCTCAGGTCTCTGAGCAATATGTTACAATGATTAAATTACACTTAATCTTTCTTTTGCCCTTAATAAGGAAAATCCTTTAGCATTCTTTGTTTTTGAGGTTGGAATTTAATAAAGGATTCATACATTTGATTTGTAATTCCACAATGCTGTTGATCCAGGACGCCGTGGTGGCTACAATGCAGCCCCTAGTTGTGCAGCAAAAGGAACTTAGCGAGTCTGCCCAACTCTGACACTGATTTATAACTTGTGCACACTGCAGAGAGTCTGATAAAGTCCATGATGTTATGTGCATGCTTATTGTGCTGTGCCCCACCAATATATCTTCTCTGTTGCTCAATGACATGGCAAGAAGTAAAAGCTGAAATAAAAAACCTGGGACATGGCCGAAAAATTAAATGCAAGGCAGCAGCTAGGACGCGCGGCTCCACCGTCAAGAAGAGGGCACTATAAATTACAAAGGATTAGACTTTTTGTTATGTATGCAGGAAGCCACTGTCCTTAGAATACCTTTTAATCCGTTCACATTTAACACTTGCAGACATTCCCAGTGAAAGGTTTTCTGCGAGGAAGAGAAATTCTGTATTTATGTTTCTCTGGAAATGCCTCAAGTTGCAGAGTCCTCTTCAAAGCGGAAAAGTAGGGCAGGCCATTTTTTGTCTCAGTTCCTCTGATCATATGTGAAAATGTATTCTTTCATGGGGCAAAATTCATAACATGTCACAATAAATTTGCGGCAGATATTACTGAAAAGTCTGGTCGCTTGCCAGAATCTGGTCTCTTGAATATTATGCAATTATTTGAAGAAATAAAGCATGTTAAATCTAAAGTCAGATTGTTGAAACCAAAATCTTGTGGTTTCAACACAGCAACACAATTTGTGCTAACTGATCAGACAGACAGACAGACAGACAGACAGACAGACAGACAGACAGACAGATCACATTGAAGATGCAAGACGAAATGGAAGATGTTTGACCAAACTGAACAGTTAAGTGAATATCATATTTAGCTTTTAAGCACAAATCCAGAATCCTACCAGGCAAGTATAGTTACAGGAGAGCTGATAAATTTGGATTTTTTTAAACTTAGTTGAATTTTGATAATGAAAAACACAATATTCTCAACAAAAAAGGCGAAGGTACTTCAGAATGGTTGAAAAAGAAAACAGTCTAATAGTCTACTCAAAGTCCTTACCTCCAGTATTGTACAACCCAAGGTGCTATTATAGTGGGAGGGCTCTGCCCTGAATACATTTTCTATTGCTTACTTCTTGCTTCTATTGGAAGTGGGCACATATAAAACTTTAAATAGTTTACATCTGATTCCCAGATTGATATTTCATGCTAAGCTGAAGCTGTTTTCAGCCTCTATAATGGGGATTGAATTTTTAAGCATCTCAAATTCAGAACTAAAATGCTTAGACTGATTAAACACGAACTGGCTTATTCTACACTTAACAGAGATTCCCAAAAAACAGTTTGAGATTCTTTAAACCTATATTCCATTTATAAAAATAGAAATAAGAACATTTTTAATATGCTCTTGCCATTCCAATACATGACATTGCTTGAAAACTGCACTATGCGACGTGTCAAGCACTGACTGAAATAATCAAATTATGGACAGTTTAAATATACTTAATTTCTTCAGTTAAAAAATCTTTATTTGTGAAAACCAAATTCTAACTTCAAATAAAGTTTGATATCATGTCTAATTAACTCAGTTGAGAGGTCTGGCTCTCTGTGTAGAGATCTCTCGCTTTGTTGTCTCCAAGATCTACACCCCTTTCTGTGAATTGGTCTGTCACTCGATTCATTCAGAGATCTATTGATCTGTTGCTCAGAAGATCCGTCGCTCCCTCTGCAAGAGATCTATTTGTCTGTGAAGAAGTCTATTACACCATTGGTTTGGAGATCCAGCTGTTGAAATCTATTACTGTGTCGGCAAGAGATCCATTCTTCTGTGGCTTAAGAAATCAGTTTCGCTGTCATTCAAGAGATCTATCACTGTCAGTCTTGAAATCTATCACTGGAGATCTGGAGATCTATTGCTCACTTGACTCAGAGATCTGTGGCTCTGTCTATCAAAGGATCGGTTCCTCTGTCTGTTGAAAGATAAGTTACTGTCTCTCAAAGGATTTATCACTATGTGTGGCGAGCCTTCTATTTCTTTGTTGGTTAAGCAATCTCTCTCTCTCTCTGTCCATTGAGAGATACAACGCTATGTTTCTTGAGAGATGTATCACTCTGTCAGTCAAGAAATCTGTCACTGTTTGTCAAGAGATCCATTACTTGAATGGTGATAGACCCATTGCTTGGTCAGTCAAGAAATTCATAATTTTGTCTGCCAAAAGAGCTAATGTTTTCAGTCTAGATCAATCTCTTTGTTCAGAGATTTATTGCTCTGTCAGTCAAGGAAGCTGTCTATTGGTTGAGACATCTGTCAGTCAAGAGATCTTTTGCTCTGCTGGTTGATAAATGTTCTTTATTAAGACATCTGGCATCTTGTCTGTTAAAAGATCTTTCATTGTTGAACAATCGCTCTATCTGTAAAGGCATCGTTCACTCATTCTATATTATACCTGTTGTTTTGTCTGTCGAGATATCACTCTGTCACGCTGTTGGACAAGAGTTCTGGTTCTCTCTGGCGAGATATCCCTAATTCAAATGCAGTGCTGGTCAGGAGATCTGACACTCTCTAGCGATGAATTTATTGTTCTGTTGGCTTAGAGAACTAAATGTGCATCTTAATAAATTACAAAATTATTAAAATATTTGTTTATTTCAGTAACTCAATTCACTTAGTGAAACACATAGATTAGTTACATAGAGACTGATGTTTTCATGCCTTTATTACTATTATGATGTTTTTTCACTTACAGCTGATGAAAACAGGACATTAATTAGATTAGAATGTTTTTAATACCGAAATGTGTTGTTAAAAGTATGAATAATAACTGCTGAGAGGATATTATTTTCAACATTTACTTTTGATCTGACAAATGAGCTTCTTCGGAATTACCTGAGATGTTCCTGTATTGTTCTGATTACTCTGTCAGTAAAAAAATCTATCGGTACTACAGTACGACTCTGCTTTCCAATTGGGGAAGAACCTCCTCTAGTTCTACATTACAGCTACTTAGGAAAAAAAGTAAAGCCTTGTTGTAAAAAGGAGCAGTTGTGTAGATCTCCTGAATGATAAAGGCACTTAAAAAGCCATTTTTATTACTACTTGAAGAGTCCTAGGATGACTAGTCTTTGTCCCTACTAATATCTGTTAATATCTGTGATGATCTTATATCATAATACCATTAGATGCATCTTAAGGATTAAATAATGTATCCTTATCTATATAAAATGTCTAAATATTTGACCATATGTCTGTTCAAACATCATATTTGTAGGCTCATCCCAACTTCTTTTTTCTCATGCAGGCTTGAAAGCAGCCTGCTGGAGGTTCTTCAAATGGATTTTGAGGTAGAAGAACTGAGCAGTCCCGTTGACAGCCAGGTGATCATATGGAAGCTGGAGCTACCATCTGTGCCCAAAACTATTGCCAAGACTGAAGGAGCCATGAGAATTTATACAACTCAGAGAGACTTTGTTGGCCTTGCTCCTCTTGTGATGGTGAGTGAGATGACAGCTTTTGTGTCCCCCCTGATCATTATGAAAACCAGCATCAACATTACTGACAGCAGCCTCTCCACTAACTGCCAACGCGTCGACTGCATTTGAGCATTGGCGCATAAAAATATCATGAAATGCACTTTGCTGTGATCCATTCTTGTCTGCTATGCATATGCAGAAGACTGAATATGCTTGGGTTTGTTTAGGAAATGGCTTCTATTTTCAGCAGACTGTGACCTTGTATTGTTGACTGTCAACAAGCTGATGCCTCCCTCTATTCTGGCGTGCAATATGTGGTCATTCTCTGATCCTAACAGCTGCTTCATATGCTGCTATTTCAGTGCCTCAGGCATCTTTATCATGCTACACTAGCTCTATAATTAATCCATGATATAATCCCCTATCACCAAACATTACAGCTGTTTGCATAACAATATAGTATCTTGTTTATTTGTCACCTGGTGATAATAGGAGCTTTATAGTTAGTCATAATATATTTTTTGTAAAGATTTTCCGCACTATATTGTCCAGCATTTCTACCACATTAGTGCTGGGGTGCTTTAGTTCATAATATGCTACAGTATCCTGATTTGCGAAGGGCATGGTTCATCTCACTTGTTGAGTAGAATCTGACCATAGGCTGATGGCCAAACATGAGATTTTCTAGTCGGGTCAAAGCGACATCAGGATCAGCTCCAGTATAAAAAAAGAAAAAAAGATGGTAAACCCTTTCAAACACAACGTTTAGAGAAAGGGGTAGCTCACATTGCCTATTGCAGGTTCCTTTAAACAAGTTTTAGAAACATGGGGCATATATCGGTCTGCCTCATTTTCTTGCACAAAATTTGATTTAACAGCTAATTTTAAGAGGTTAAAAACACAGTACTTTCCCCAAATATTCTGATATTTAAATATATGCTTTTTTTTGCACAATGTCCTGAAGACTTAAACATCTGTAAAACAGGTCTCTAAATAACCCACATGATTACAATACTAAATTGCTACATTTTAAATATAAGGCCTGGAATTCTTTTTGGCAGATTTCAGGGGGTGAAGTATAGTACTAAACACCTCCTCTGCTTTGATGTGCTGTGTGATTTTGAAAATAGGCATGACATCCACTCATTTAAACATCTTTATTTTGTAAAAGTATTTGCATTTCTCAATAGTCTGGTTCAGTTCTGGAAAGTAATCTATGTTTTATGGACAATCACACCATAAGTCATATGCTGGTAAATGTAGTGATGTTTCCTTAAAGTGTTAGAGCTACTCAGGTCACAACATGAAGTAATGTTTGCTTGTTCGCCTACAGTCAGTGAAATAATTACATTATTTGATCCCCTGCTAATTTTACAGTAGTTTCATTTTGAAGTTTTAAGATATTGAGATTATTAGAATGTAACTGAGAAAAAAGATCTTACCCTCCGTCCTACACTTGTCTATAGTTTTTCCTCTTCCAACCTCTCCAGTATTAGAGGAAAGCACACAGGTACAAGATAGTAGATTTGTTCAATGTTATAAATCTAAAAGACCACCAGCAGGAGGTTTGGTAAGAAGATGAGAACTGTCGATATCTGTTACCTTCGGTCTGGAGGGTCAGGCAAAATTTTGCCTCATCCTGTGAGGATGATCATGAATAAAATTGGGATATCAGCACAAAACTACCCAACAGGAGCTTGATAATGATCCCAAGAACATCACTGATACAATACAGACCTATCTTTAGTTTTTTTGGCATCAGCTTGATTTGTAGAGAAACGTGGAGTCGGACCAGAAAAATACCGTCCCAACAGTCAAACACAGAACCGAACACATTATTAATTGGGACTATTTTTGTGATAAGGATACAGAAGAACTTAACCTCAAAGTGGAGGGACAGGTGGGGCCATGCAAAATCCTGCACAGGAACCTATTTCCAGAACACTAAAGGTGGATAGTGGATGAGTCTCCTATCTTGGCACAGATTAACATTTCTTTATAAAAAAGAAAACTTACCAAAATCCCAGAGAGATCATGCACACTTATCCCTTGCTGTAGCTGCTGACTTCAGAATGGCCTTTCTATAAAAGCAAACACATTTCATTTGGCTCAGTCCATTTCTCCACATCCTTGTATAGTCGATAGTATGAGACAGTCAGGACATTTTCTTAAATTCCACAATAAATGAGGCACACAAATAAGTTGCAAAGAGAATTTGTCTCTCTTATGAACCTAATACTTCAACAGATTAAAAATCCTAGCTGTCATGTTTCTGGACATTTCCCTGAGTCGCATAAAGAATCGAACCAGGAAATAAAAGCTTTATTTACACTAACGAAATGGTGTTTAAAAATTTTCCTTTAGTTAGCATTACAGCCTTTCCCTGAAGAAGGCCAAAAACAGAAATTCCAGGAGGCATCATCTTGAAATGATTGAGGGGATCAACAGAAAACCAAGGAGAAGTGAAGAATAAATCCTCCACATCTACCAGTGTCAGCAAAAAAGGTTCTGGAGTGGGGGAAACCAAAAGGCATGGGTGGGCTGCGTTAACTGTAGGCTGAGCTGGAGGAGAGATCTTACAGCTTAGTTGTGAATTAAGCAGTCAGTTGATCTAAACGCTGTGGAACATAACCTTGTTGTTCTCAAAAAGATTGTAGCATTATTTAATGTTTAGCGACAAGAGAGGTTGGGAGATGTATGAGGGATTCAAGAACATCCCTCAGGACCATAACCCTCCCAGTCTTCCAGGTACTCTCAGCAACATCATAGTCAGCAGGGCAGTGTAAAAGTACGGTCACTCCCTTGCCATGCTTTTTCCTTCTGGCAGAAAAAACAACAACAACAAAAAAAACCAATAACCAGTCATTGCTTTTTAGGTTAAAAAAACACTAAACTTAGCATTGATGAGTCACACAGACAGGTTCAACAATGAGCCTTCTATGAAGTCAATCAAAAACCATGTGCAAAGACTTCTCCTACATCCACGATGCATCACAGGCATCTTAATTTGGAAATTACTTAAAACGAAGTATGGATGAGGACACCATATTCAGTATTTTCCCTTAAGGCGGTCTGGAAAAGGGCAGCAACACCTCAGACTAAACAGCACAGAGCTTATTTTCAATCCACATCCACTGCTGCTTATCCATGCTTGAAATATTACAGTTTTCCTCAGAAGGACATGCTTGAGCAGAGAAATCGGTCATCAGCTCTCCTCTCCTTGTCAACCATGTGTTGACCTGGTCATTATCTTCCCTCAACTCTGCTCCAGCCATGGCTTCCCAAAGGGGCAATAGCCATTTTTATGACTTTACAGCTTCTATGTCCGTGAGCTCTTTGCTGCTCTGATGACATTGCTTGATCTTTACGTTCCCCGCAGGACACCGAGATCCTGAACACTGCTGTTCTGACTGGAAAGAAAGTTATGATGCCTGTGAGGATGGTAGCTGTGGAGGAAGATGGAGTGGTCACAGATGTTTCTGACTACACAGACTGCAGCTCCACTGATGAAGACGTTCTCAAGGTACAATCCCTTCTTCCTCCTTTGAAATACTCTTACATACCCTGTATATTTAAGAGTATCTATCTATCTATCAAGAATGCTGCTAGAGAACCCGATATTTAGCCAGACAAAGTTACATTTTAAAAGGTTTATTTTGAGGATGAGTAGTGGCAGCTGAGGCAGTCAAGCAGAACCAGACTTGACAGATGAGTAATGGCTGGTGGTGCTGGCAGGCAGGGATGAGCAGGGGACCAGAGGATGCAGGTAGGGTGAATGGCAGAACCAAACTGACCAGGAATTGCAGGCAGTGACAGGCTAAACCAATGATGAAGGCAGGGACAGACCGGAACAGGCAATGTGGACCGAGGAACCACCAGAACGGACAGAGCGAACGGCTGCAACTCACAGGCAACTTTCATAGGAAGGGTGCAGCTGGCTGAGCACACAGGAACTGTTAGAGGCAGGGAACATCACAAAAGAGGAGACAAGATTAGACATACTGACAGTGAGTGGATGACTGAGGCTGGCATAAGTAGGCGTGTGAACAGGTGGGCAGAGTTGACTAATTAGTGCAGCAGGTGGATCTGATTAAGAGCAAGGTGTTGGCTGGAAGGAGACTGAGCTGATTGGATAGTGGCTGAGAGGTGAAGGCTGATCCAAGAAAAGTCCAAATCTAATATCTATCTATCTATCTATCTATCTATCTATCTATCTATCTATCTATCTATCTATCTATCTATCTATCTATCTATCTATCTATCTATCTATCTATCTATCTATCTATCTATCTATCTATCTATCTATCTATCTATCTGTCGTTTTCTTACTCTGCCCCATTAACTTTAAACTCTGTACAGCAGAGGATCTTAAACTATCCATGCTGATTCCTCTGAGACAAGTAACATTTATTTCAAGAACAACGGAGAGATCCTCCTACAAACCTTGCGCTTGTTTTTAGGCCAAACTTTCTTAGCTTATTTAATTTGAATACATTTTTTTCATTATTTGTATTGTTGCTGTGTTTGTAACATTTTGTTCTTGATTTTTTGATTTATCAAAACACGTCCCTCTTGTAAATGAGATCTTGGATCTCAGCGGGACAGAGTTATGTCTGGCCAGTTCAGTAGTACAGGGGGTTTGTTAATCAGTGATGGCTGTTTATGTGTAAATGAAATCAACAACAGGCGCCCTAAAGGGGCAACGGTGAGATGACTCCAAAAACAGGAATTGTTATGCAGGTAAAAGCCACAGGTATTTTTCCCTCCACGTTTTTTTTTTGACTGCTTTTCAGTAATTTTGCACTTGACTAGTGTCATTACTGGTTGCATGAGGCGATACTTGAACCCAACAGAGGTTCCACCAGGTTAGTGCATCAATTTGTCTCATTGCCAGAAGGTTTGCTGTGTCTCCCAGCATAGTCTCAAGAGTATGGAGGAGATCCCAGGACACATGCCGCTACTCTAGTAGAGCTGGACAGTTGGAGGTCCATAACCCATTGACAGGAGTGGTATCTGCCCCTTTTGTGCCAGGAGGAACAGGAAAAGTACTGCCAGAGCACTACAAAGTGACCCATCGCAGGGAACTAGTGTGAAGGTCTGGTCAAATCCTTAGAAACAGACTTCATGAGTGTGGTGTGAGGGCTCAACGTCTTCTAGTAGGCCCTGTGCTCATTGCCCAGCACCGTGGAGCTCGACTGACATTTAACAGAGAACAGCAGAATTGGCAGGTTTGGTACTGATGTCCTGTTCTTTTCACAGATGAGAGCGGGTTCACTATTAGCTCATGTGACAGACGTAAAAGAAGCTGGAGAAGCTGTAGTGAACGTAATGCTGCCTACAACATAATTCTGCATGATTGGTTTGGGTAGTGAGTCAGTGTTAGTCTGGGGAGGCATATCCATGGAGGAATGCACAGACCTGTATAGGATAAACGATGGTACCCTGATTGCCATTACGTATCAAGATGAAATCTTCAGACCCATGGTTAGACCCTTTTCTGGTGCAGTAAGTCCTGGGTTCCTCCTGGTGCGTGATAATGTCCAGCCTAATGTGGACACCATTTGTCATCTAATAAGAAGCCCCAACATTGTCAGGCATGCATACCAGCATGTAGGGCCATACAAACTACCAAGTACTGCAATGACATTTCAGCAATTTGGACCAGCCTGCCGCATCAGTTTCTTAGTTTCACTTTCTCTGTGACTTCAGATTATGGCCTCTGTAGGTTAATCTTTTCATGTTCATCAAAGGATCTGGCATCCTTTTGTTCCAAACACATTACCCATCATATGGATACCTAGCAGAATTACTTTCCAATTGAGAACTGATGTGTTTTCAAAGTGTTTTCCCAATTAGTTCTTGTTTGAACAGATGACTGTGTTACCTTCAGGCATCTGGAAAGTGTACCGCAGGATGAAGCAGGCTTGTGTTGGTGCAGAACTCTCTTGCTGATACCTTTGCATATTTAATTTTTCCCCATGTGACACAAGACAGCATGATGCTTGAGGTGTGCTTTGAAAGATATTCAAAGGTGTGTTTTGAATTAACAAATAAATACATTACGCTATGCATTTAATTTAGTGAAGTATAACCCAGAGTAGTTTTAGCAGACATGAAATGCCCTTGCTTTATAAGTGAATCTCATCTGGTTCAGAAAGCTGCTGAATATAGGGTAAACATGTATTGTGTGCAGATAGGTGTTAAAGAAAGTGGGATTAGGAGTGAATATAAAATGTGTGAAAGTGAATGAAATTGTCCTTTTCAACCCTATAATTTACCCGCCTTTGCTTTTGTTCAAAGCTTACTGTTGCTCCTAGCGTATCTGCTGACCAAATACCAGCTCCGGTCACAAACATTCACTTTAATCTTCTTAGTCTAACAGCTTGACTCAGATATCCTTCCTCCTCTGCTGTGCCTAAGGGGTATCAAATCTGCTAGAGATAGATGGAGAAGGATTTATCTATAATGGACAGATCACATCATAAGATGAAAGCAAAAGTAAGTGTAATCTGCCGTTTTGGCTGCGATTTTACGAAAGTGCAGGAAAGATGCAAAGACTGACAATATGTAAAGACATTTTCCAGTTAGAAATGTCATAAACATATAAGCTTTAGGAGAGGAGGTCAATATATGCCGTTTAAATCTCTAGTCAAAGCATGCTTAACTTACCGTTAGCAATATTTAGTTCAGATAAGTTTAAAAAAACTTGTTTTAGTTAAAAGAGAAAATTACAATCATAGCTGTGCTGGTCAGGAAAAGCGGATGTTTCTATTTCTGCCCATCTTTAATGCTTTACTCAGTGATGAATGTCAAATCCTATTTCAGACAAATATCTTTTTTAATCTAAAAACAAAGAGGGATATTCTTGGACTCATAATCACATTCTCAAAAATGAATGGGAGGGCAGAAAGCAAGCCATCATTCCTTATATATTATATATATATTTTGGTACTTTATCCTAAACTTAGGTAAGAGAGCTTATTTATCAATTAGCTTCAAAGGATCATTGTGAAAAAACATTCCAGGGTATCCAACATCAACAAGGAGGGAGATTTGTTTCCAGTAGAAATTTGACAGATTATACAAAAAAGCCTGCTGATGAAAATGTTTAAAGTCTCTTTTGAGTGGAACATGATTTAGTTCTGGAGAGTTTGGCATTTCTGACTGCTGCAATCGCAATGTTTCCAAAAACACTGACATCAGTATACTTATGTGGGACATGTGTTATTATTAGATCAAGAAGCGATGATCTGGAATGATATTTAATGTTAGGCTGGGTTGGGTTATCTATTAACTGACTTAGATTCAGTGAGTCACAGATAGATTTTAGGCTTTCACAATCTCCTGGTATTTGTGTGTTGATTTTATTTCGTGAATGTATTTGCACTGGTTTAAGTTTCATGGATCGTGTGTTTTAAGTTGGTTTATTTTCATTTTTATAGATTATTTTGTGAATTCCGTTCTTAGTTCATTGCATTTCATTTTTAATCATTTTTTTGTATTTTATTCTGTTAGATTTCTTTTTGTGTTTCCTCCCTGTTTGCCCCCGTCAATTATTCTCCCTCAGCGCTTTGCCCTCATTGTACTTAGCCTGTTTCTCGGTGCTTGTTTTATTTAGTTCCTGTGCAACGTCTGCCTGTAATTTTTTTTTTAATCATTAAACATCATCATCTTTGTTTGGGTCCTTCCTCACCATGACAGACAGTTATTTAAAGAACTTAGAGGCTTACCGCAGGCTGAGGGGCGCCTATAACAAGCCGTGACTGTAGGGGACCGTCTCTGCTAAGAGTCAAGTTTCATTTTCAGTCCAAAAGTTGGATGGGGTAAATCCTGCAAGTGAGCAGACGGGGCATGTTCGACTACTTAAAACCACCAGAGTTGACCAGGGTGACAGTGTTTAGTTCGACAAATGCATGAGGCATTTCTGCTTTTCCAACTTTAAAGATGCCTATCCAAATCCTGATCACCAATCACACAACAGTAGTCAGACACGAGAGAAAAAAACTTCTGCCCAGGCGAGAACAAGTAGTGAGAACTCCCTGAGCAGCGACAACAAAAAGACGCTATTTGTTGGGGGATCAAAAACAAATGTCTCGCTTCTCACAGAGCATTTTGCAACCTTTAGGCTGAACATTGCCAGTTAGTTAAAAGAAGAGGAAGATGGCCCACCTGCCTGCAGCTAGCGCCTGACAGAGTCCCACCGCTGGTGGCTAGCGGGGTCTGGCAGCTATCAGATTCCAGGGGCTAGCGGGCTTTCACTTTATGACTTTCTAATGTTTACACATAAATATGCCATCATTGTTATGGTTTTATTCTTCACAAAAATGCGAAATCCCTGTCAAGCCTGAGAGTCAGCTGACCCATTCTTTGTGCACAGCTGGTTTTAAAATTATAACGTTAAATCAGTAAATGTTCCAAAAGTACTTATAAGATTGCATACATTACACCAACTGACCTTTAATGGATGTAATGGCTGTTTATATTTTCAATTATCACATGTTTTGTCTTTGATATGTTTCATTTAAATTAGGACTCCATCCATCTTCTAACACGTCTATCCTTTGTGGGGTTGCGACACTGAGCTATATTATACACTGGAGTGCTAATAGCCTGCTGTTAGAACGAGTCGCTTTGAAGCCACCAGCCGCCATATTGGTACTCCCTATTTCCCCCCAGTAACTAGGGAATATGTGCGCTACAGCATCGAATAACGAGGATTTTCTCATGTTCAGGGGGGGCTTAAAACTTTTAAAATGTCAAATGCCATATACTTTTATGTTATGTTCTAAAACTATCAAGTACTTAGAAAGTCATGTGCTGAAATATTTTGCATTTTATTTATTTAAATATATATATATATATAACATTTATAAATATATAAATAACAATATACAAAAACATATATTTACATATATGTATACATATATATACATATATACATATACACATACTTATATATACATATATAATATGAATAACATGTAAAATATTTCAGCACATAATTTCCTAGTAGTTGATAGTGTTAGTACATCCACTGACTGTGGAATTACCTGTGAAACGTTTTCACACAGCCAGAAAACTGCTTGTTGCAACCAAATCCTATGGGATTCTGTGAGAGTAGGGAGTAGCAAGATGACGGCCAGTGACTTCAGTTTTTTGGGCAAATCAGCACTCCAGTGTATAATATAGCTCAGTGGGTTGCGAGGGGTGCTGGTGCCTATGTCCAGCTGTCAATGGGCAAGAGGCGGGGTACATCCTGGACACAGAGACAAACAACCATTCTCACACACATTCACACCTAAGGAGAATTTAGAGAGGCCAATTAACCTAACAATCATGTTTTTGGACTGTGGGAGGAAGCCGGAGTACCCGCAGAGAACCCATGCATGCACAGGGAGAACATGCAAACTCCATGCAGAAAGACCCAGGGCAAGGGTGGGACTTGAACCCAGGACCTTCTTGCTGCATGGAAACAGTGCTACCCACTGTTCCACTGTGCAGCCCTGAATTAGGACTCATAATACTTAAAAACGTTGGAGACTATTAGTGCTACATTACACCCATTTCACATTTGTTCCATTACTTCTGTTTGAATATTTTGATGATTAAGTAACAACTTGCGGTGTGGCACTTTGTAAGAACTCTTCTTTTTAATTCACATAAGAGTGACTCTTACATGCCTTTTATACTCTAATGATTATTTTGCGCTATTAATTACGACTAGTAATTTTACTGTATAGTAATTGCAAAGGGCTGTCTTTTATACCACTTAAAACCTGTTGAAAAACTACAGAAGAGACAGTCAATTTCAGCGTTTTAACCCTTTAAATGATGATATGATTATTTTAATTATTAAATATTTACTCCAACATAAAAAAAGTTAAAGATTTTCCTTTAAATAAAAAGTACGTGAATGGGTCTGTTGTAGTGATAAGTCTAGGATACGTGATTTGATTGCATTCATATTTCTTATGTAGCCCCAGACCTTCTTTGGATGCCAAAAATGGCACACTGACTTCCAGTGAAACCAACTCATTGATCTCACTGGTCTTATAGTGAAAAACCATGTATTTGGAAATGTCAGCATTTCATTTTGATAAAAAGCAGTGATTTGTTTACTGTATTCCACAAAATAAAACATTGTTGAATGTTTTTCAGTTTTCAGCAGGTCTGATATTGTTTTACAAACCTAAAAAGAAAGAAATTTATTGATCATTTTTTTGTGCGAAAAGGCCAATTCATTCAAATGTACCTTGAAAATAATATCTACTATAAAAAAAAATTTCAATGTACGTTTAAAGTCAGTCCACCAACCTCCAGTGGCATGAGTACCACAGTCTGAGAACCATTCATCGAATTAGTTGAAAGCAGAAAATAACCTGCTAACAAGATGAAGGAGAAAATCCTGACATATGTCTCAGAATGTCCATGAGATCTAAGCGCAGCCCAGAAAACGCGCAAAGGTTGCTTTGAAATTAAGATGCAACGAATGCACTTGGCGGGTAGGCGACTGATGTCAGCAACACCCTGCAAGATATTTGTATTAACATAAAATTGCAATGCTGTCTCTTCCTAACGCTGTGGGCTGGTGATCATCGCGGTAGTTTATTACAGCCAGCTGACATTACTGTGGTAGCATGCAGAGCAAAACTGCTGCAAGCCCATTTGTTGTTGTAGGAACTGCCTATTTGTTAAAACAGTGACTTTTATGGGATTATTTAATTATTTTTTGTCATTGGTTAGATGACAAACATGTCCTTCATGGACAACAAATTCTCTCTGGATTTGATAGAGACTGTTTACATAGTAGTACTAATTCAAAGTCATGGTGGTAGACAAGTGATCAAATTGATATGTGTGATCTGATGAATTGTTTCTTCCGATATTGTCTCGTCCTCCATCCAGGTGTCAGACAGATGTGACTATGTTTTTGTGAATGGCAAGGAGACCAAAGGCAAGGTGAAGATGATAGTAAACTTCACCTACAGCTACCTGAGTGCTCAGCTCGAACTAAATGTGTGGATCCCTCGGCTCCCTCTGCAGATTGAGTTGTCAGACACAGAACTGAGCCAGATTAAAAGCTGGAGAGTTCCTATTCTGACCTCGAAAAGGTGAGATAAATGTACTACATTTAACAAATTTGCCTTATTTGATTTTTACAGGGGATGTATATATATATATATATATATATATATATATATATATATATATATATAGATAGATAGATAGATAGATAGATAGATAGATAGATAGCTTCCCATGGATTTAAACATTTTTCCAAGGATTTAAAGGACATGATTTTGGAATTCAGAGTCATGCAATAACTGTGTAATCCAATCAAGCAAAAAGGCAGTGTTAGATGATTCAAGGCTGGCATTTACAACGCAGCAGGTGTAACCCTGACGTGTTTGCATGTCTCTATCCCAGATCTGGCTGGAACAATGATGAAGATGAACGAAAGGGCAAAGGCTGCATGCTCCAGCTTCAACACGCACTTGTGCGGGTTCTTACCCATTTTGTGGCTGAACAGGAAGACCCCCGCGACCCTACAGCCTATTTCCTGGGCTCTGATTGGCAGGTGGATATTACAAGGTTGGTACGATACTTCATGAAGGTCGAGGATACTCGAGTTGCAAGACTTCAGGAAGGAAGAGTGCTGTCAGGCCGAGACTTTGGGACGACAAACATCCAGGTAATAGGCTGAACCACTGATTATTATATATTTAGAAAGTAGCCTATGACAAACTCCGTAACCAGCATTCTTGAGTCATTACATACATACAGACGCCCGTTAATTTATTTTGTCTCGTGTTATTCTTTGACAGGTTTTTTCTCCACTGTCTGATGTCATCTTGGCAAAAACAACAGTCAAAGTTGTGGATGACAAAGTGAGCATCACCGAATTAGGTGTTCAAGTGGTTACTGGACTATCCATGACGTTACAACGTAGTTCAGGAAGTAGCAGGGCCATCTTGGCTACCACAACCACACAAGAGGTTCTACAAAGCCCCAAACAGGTACTATTCTTTAGTTTATTTTTACTGTTTCTGAGGGAACAGAAAGATTTGAGGTCATCTCAATTTCTGACTTTTCTGCCTTATTTTAGGAAGCTTTGGTCAGTCCGTGGGTCCAGTTCAGTGATGGCAACCAGACACCTCTTGACATTTATGATCCAGCAAACTACCGATTGACAGTGACGTCTCTAGATCAGGGGGTGGTGTCAGTGCAGGGTAGATCTCCTGTTGTAGTGGCGGAGGGTGAGGGTGAAGGAGTCTTAGTTAGGGTAGAGATGTCCATCTGTGAGTCCTGCCAAAAGTCTAAACGCAAAAGTACTGTGGCTGTGGGCAATGGCAGCCTTAAGGTCAAGTTTCAGGCCAACACTCGGCGGCCAGGTGGTAGTACCCGCAGCGTGGACCGAAGCCCTGCTGGCAACAAAGAACGCAACAATGACTATGGGAATGATGGGGAAGAGATGGACAGTGAGAGGAAACAAAGGATGCCATCTCAGTTTCTTCCTTCAAGTATCCCAAACCCGAACAAAGAGGAGAGTGTCATTCAGAAGATCCCAACAACAATAAAATCTACAACCATGATAACCAGCGGCAGTCTCGGAGGAGTGGGCAAGACAAGAAGACCAGAAAATGTTGGCAGTCCGACCAGCGTAATGAATTTCAGCCTAATAAGCAGCCCCAGAGACAGCAGCAAAGCATATAGCTCAGACAACATGATTGGGGAGGATATGAGCAGTGTTAGTTTTACCAGCACTGTGAAAGCTCCTGGGAATCTGGTAAACTACAACAACTTCCCCACCAAGGTAGAGATCCCTGGACCAGAAATGCCAGAGGTAGAAAGTGGTGAAGAAGCTTTGGCCAACAGGCCTCTCACAGACTTGGAGATTGGCATGTATGCCTTGTTGGGTGTTTTTTGCCTTGCCATCTTGGTTTTTCTTGTGAACTGTATTTCATATGTTGTAAAATTCAGGCATAAGAAGCCTCCCTCTCATGGCCAGGAGCCAACAGGGCACAGGCACGACTGGGTCTGGCTGGGAACAGATGCTGAGCTGGTGATGACCGTGCCATGCAGTCCGGTCCAGCAAGACTCAAATACAGCAACCACTGTCATCGACATTGGGCCCGACAAGACTGCCTCTCTTTCCAGGAGGCCCAGTTGCCTGGCCTCTGTAACAGACTCTCCTCTCAGCGGTGCCAGCTCTCACAGGACCAAACCCATACAAAACGAGTCCCTCCACTCGCCCACCAGCAAGAGAAAGAGAGTTCAGTTCACCACATTCTCCACACTGGAGCGCCAGCATTCGCCACACCTATCACCCAAGGAAAATGGTCATGGTATCCACTGGGTTGGGAAGGAAGAGTGTAGTGGAGAAGAACCTCAAGTGCCCATCATAAAGCCTGGGGACCAGTTATAACACAGAACCTGATTAGACCTCACATGTACAGCAGATGTGGCTTCGATCACCTCAATGCCTTTGTCAAGAAAATGGGATTTTGTATAAGGCCTCCTCAACATTTCATTGCCCATCAAGGCCTTTACGTGTACATGTATTGTATATTGTATATACGAGAATGGATATTGTGTGATAATGCTACTGATGGCTGAGCAGATGCATTATGGCATACACAGTATTTAAAGCCACAACATGTTCATGCTGCATGAGGACATGTGTGCAAAGCTCTAGACACTGAACTATTTAAAACTAAAATATAAACATTTAAATTAACTACAATATTGAGCTCAGTCAAACATTTTAAGTAACATTTTCTATTGATAAAAACAAATAAAATTCTTTGACATTTTATTTTTAAATAACATTACACTATTGAACAACTGTAAAGTGGTTCTCAAAAATGTACACACCCTGAGTCCAGTCAGGCTTTAACTAAAGATACACCTTTAATCTAAAGATGCGCTCAATGTGCCATGCTCATCCAATTACGTGTTTCACTTTACTTCAGTTACGCCTTCTCTTAAAGTGTAATTCACCCCAGAAATAAACCTTTTTTTCCCCCAGATAAACTGTATAACCTAGGCCTAAGGTTGCTATTTTAACATTACTGTGTTTATTTCTGCAATATTAGTCTTAAATCCATCTTAAGGTTGAACGGTGGCTATTGCATTTGAATTTTCCTATTGGTTGAAATGGGACCTGCTTTCATCATTTTATCCCCGTGTCCGGGTCTAAAAGCATCTCAGTCAGACACGCCCTTTTGGCTTCTCAAGGAGTTGGAATCGGGAGCATTGATCGATAGTTTTTAGCGTTTGATACTGCTTTAAACATTAGCCCAACTTAGCAATGATGCTGCTAACATCACTTTACCTCTCAGAAACCGGTTCCGTTCTGTCCTCCCCTGCCTCGGCAGTACTGGCTTTGGGCATTGCTGAGCCAGTGCTTTAAGCCCGTCGCTCAAACTGATAACGCTCAGACCCACTGGGCTCCACAAAGCCTCCCTCAAACTTCTGTGATGAGGGGGGTTAAAAATCTTCCACCTCAAAAGAATCCGTGGTGAAACCACCAGTGTTGCTCTATGTTACTTACCCTTTTCCTGACCACAGCCCCGCTTAACCCCCACCCATCATCCCAAAACAATTAAAGGTCTCTTGGCACTGCCCACTTTGGTGACATTTTTCAAAATTTATCTGGGACGAGGGTCTTGGGTGCAGACTTCAGCTGAAAAATAAACTGTTTGGTTAGAAGGTAAAAAATTAAAAGTTGCAACAACCCGATTGCTTAAGTGTGTATTAAATCCTTATCGAAGAGTCGTTCGACTGATTTTCAGCATTCCTCTTGCTGGGAGAGTGTCAGCAGCAATATTTGCTCCCTCTACCCTGTAAAAGGCTTTTTAAATATATCCTGTAAATCGACTGCCTGATTTAGTTTTGAACCCTGGCTAGGCCATTCTGAAACTTTGTTCTCTAATAAAGTCATTGTTTTGTCAGTATGTGTGTATGCTTGGACTCACAATGATGCTGAGTAATAATAATGCTAAAAAAAATATCTTCCATGTTTAGATTCCTGGTATTTGGAACCATTCGTAATTTCAGTCACCTGGACTAAATCCATCTGGAAAAAAAAGTAACCCTAAAGCATGTCAACCCCATAGTTTCCTGTCGTAGGGTATTCTTTTAGTGATGTGCAGTGGTGTTCCTGTCTCAAACCAGTATTAATCAGAAGCTTCTTCAGAGTTGCTGTGGGCATCTTCTAAGCTTCATTGACCGATTTCTGTCTTGTCTTTTCATCAACTTGGAAGAAATGTAATTTTTTATATTGTTTCTGTTGTCCCATATTTCCTACAATAACTTATAATGTCCTTTCCTGGCCCATAGTGTATATACAGTGAGGTGGGTTTTGAAATTTTATTACCCTTCTCCTAACCTGCAAATAAGCACAGGTCAGGAAAACCTTACTGGATAAGCAGAATTTTATTTCAGGTTTATAAAATTCACTAGAAGTGGAAGTAGGTCTAAATTCAAGACTACATTTTGAAATTTTGGCGCAGGGCGTTTCAGCAAAAAGTATTCGTTTGAGAGTGCGGAAACATTTGTCGCCCGATTTGTGCAGCTTTTCATTTTCTACTTTTTCTCTAAAACATTTTTCACTTGAATTAAAGAAAACAATTTTTACATCATAAAAACAGAGAATTTTAACAGGTGCATGTACTCTTTTGAGAGCCACTGCATTCCATATGGTATAGTGTGAAGGTAAACCTCTTCAATTTCAGTGTTTCGTTTTAGTTTTTCTATCCATCCTGGCCTCAAGGCGTTGCCAAAACCAGACTGTGTACAGTAAATTGGAAGGACCTCGTTCGCCCCTCTGCCCTTTAAACCAATTCAGATTTTGCTGGGTTCTTGAATCTGTTCAAATCCATTTGCTGCACTTCATTAAAAATGGATGAGTTAGTCACCATAACTTTTTGTCTCACCAGAATGAGAAACAATTCAAGTATCAATCATTTTCAGATCACTAACCAATGAGAAAAAAAAAACACATTTTCCTGTATTTTTTATTTACAATTCTTTTTATTGTTCCCTTTATGTAAAATGGTTTCACAGAGTCTACTTACACTACATTTATATTTATATCCATGGCAGTTTACCAGAAATTCCAGAGGCATCAAATAGATTAGCACAATCAAAAACATCTTTGGGTCACTGGTACATAATTTACAGTGAGGCTGTGCTGACAAAACACGGTTTTTATTTAAATAAATAGAAGACTTAACATCTTAAATCAGTACAAATCAGTACAAAGGATATAATATATATATATATATATATATATATATATATATATATATATATATATATATATATATATATATATGTTTTGTCATCTTCCCTGCTGCTGAAGTTCCTGAGAAAGTATACAGTGAGGCTGAAAATTAGGCCTTGTGCAGCGTGTCCACCAGTCTCTGATATGTTTCCCGTTCCAGTTTGACACTGTGATGTTCTTCCACGTAGAGTTTTCCATTTCTTACCACTCTCTCTCTCAGCTCGTGATCTGACAGCAGCCTCTGAGACTGGTGCACAAATTCCTGGAGAGGATAAAGCCGAAATCACACCCATTTACTGCCAAGAGCCACTTAAAGCTTACCAGTGAAGTTGCTTGGAGATATATTCCATTAAAGCATAAAGAGAAAATCCCAGGCACGGGAACAGAACTCAAGATAGAAGCCAGTGCACTGATTAGTAAACACTTGTGTCTGTATTTTGCCAAAAGTAGAAGATATTTGTGGCTTCCAAGACTATTTGTATGTTTTTTTTTTTTTGCCATCTCTCATTTGCTTATAAAAAATGAGTGTAACAAACAACACATATGTTGCAGCTGGACAATACTGTTTAACCATCTGTTCAAGCAGGAAAAAAAAATAATAAAATGTTGACCGTTCTTTGGTTGAGATGCTTTTCATCCACAGCGTTATCCAAAATCCTTGTTACTCATCTGTGGGCCCAGGGGGCCGAGAGACATGTTTAAGGAAATGAAGTCAATGTGCCTTGAAGTGTTGTTGCATGACGGCAGCCAACATTTACTACTGCGGAGAGCCAACAGGCACACCAAGTTTAGGCCGCTGTCCGTCATCAAGATATTTCTGTCTTTCTATCGAGGGGAGTGATCATGTCTGTAGGGGCTCCTGGCGGACAGCAGCTCTTCTTGTTTGGCCAGATCAGAGCTTCAGCACTGGGTTCAGCTTGTGAGCAAAAATGTTAGATTTTATTTAGAACGTTTAAAATTAGTAAACTAATATTTACATTTTACCGATAGCTGAGGTCAGAGCTTTCCAAAAGCTGAATGCTACTTTATCCATCCCAAAGATGTGTGGGTGGGATAACTATTCAAGTTTCAACCATCTAGCTGAAGAAATTGAAGAATTATGATGTAGTTTTCCTTATTCCATCCACACAGTGCATTGTACCAGTAACACAAGCAACAAAAACAGTCCTCACAGAATGATGCACCCATTGGCATAGTTGGTAGTTGGTACAATTTTGTATGGCTTGAAAGCCCCACTTTTACTCCTTCAAACATTCTTTCATGCCATTGTGGCAAAACAGCTCAATGTTCGTCTTGTTAGACATTCTAGCAAAGGCATTTGGATTGTCCCTGTCGGCAGCTGCAAACTTCAGTTGACCCCGATAGTCTCAATTTCTTGAAACAAGGGCTTCTTTTCTGGCCAGCATCCTCTCACCTTATGGTGGTGTTAAACTTGCCTCATTGTGTACTGTAACAAGTTGTTTTAGCATCTCACAGATTAAGATAGACTTGAGCTTCGGAGGTTCCTGGACTGCTTCTAATTGATCTAAACATCATGTTTTGGAGGCATGAAGAGTCAGATGGTTGAAACTTGGACCCAGTTGTATTTTCTAACAAACATGTATCCCTAATCTATATAAAAACTGTTTTTTGAATAGATAAAGCAAGCTAACTGTCTTCTGGACAGGCCTGACTTCCCCTATAATTGAGGTCTGTGGAGGAAGCTTAAAAGTCAGGTTGTTGCAACAAAAACTGTTTGGCCAAAATGTTTTTGGCCCAGGTACAACTTGTTAAAGAGCTTTAACCAAATGTTTGTCCAGGTTCATGTATATATTTTGAGTGTATACTTTTTTGACCATGTGCAGTTCCAAGCTGTGTTCAGTTTTTCTTTTCTTCATTTCGGTTGTCTGTTGTATAATTATCCCGGAGTTAAATGAATGGTTGGATCAGATCATTAAACATTTATAGAAGATTAATCCTCATGATGACTGTATACAAACATTGGACTGAAACTGTATATGTTAAAGCTTAAAAGCAGTTGTGTTTCTCTTTGAAACCTTAATTAATATCCATAATGATTGTGGTCATATAAGCTTTAAAAAACTGGAAACCCAATTACCAAAACAAGAAAAACTCTTAAAACAAGAAAAAAGTCAGACAGATGGGCACTTGCTGGCCGTCAGCTCCTGCTGAGGTCGTAGTTTATCTGGTCAACGTTGCTACAACCATCTGTGTGACCTTTCTGGCAGCAGATCAGCTGAGCACACATGCAGAGGACTTAACTCAGCCATCACAACAACATCAAGACACAGGATGGCATCTTGAGAGTGCCATGCTTCAGCCCCCTGACAACTGGCCTTAGCATATGTTATCCTCCCTACGCAACAAATGTAATTAATGTAACCAGCTGAATGGTTTTATAACAAGATTCCTATTTAGGACTTTCCGGTTTGCTGCTACATGTTGTGATTATTCATTAAGTGGTAACATGGTGTCTTTATTTAAATCTCTTGATTTATTCTTAGCTCAAAGGAATCAATGTGCTCACAATAAAATCGGATAATGAACTGAAATTGAAGTCACATAAGTTATTAATGAGGCGTACAGATATTCGGTTTTTGTGAATCAGTGTTTCAGAGCTGTTTAAAAGCAATAAATATTCCTTTAGGTAACTGATTAGGTATGTAGCTGTTATATTACAAGATGTGGGCCACAGATCTGATTAGGACAGAAGAGAATGGTAACCTGGTCAGGGGCCGTATACCTGAGGAGAAGAGAACAGCAGCCCAGTGACGCCATGCTTCACCACAGCAGCATTTCCTGGAATATTCCTTGCCAGCACAGGTACTCTGAGATCCATGGCCTGCAAAGCATAGGTAAATACAGGTGAACCTCAGTAAATTAGAATAACATCAAAAGACTCATTTTTTTATTTTTTATAAATGTGTGTTTTTTCAGTTAGTTATGTAATCATGGTTTATAGTAAACTACAACCTAAAAGTAAGTTTTAAGGGACAATTACAATGGGGTTTTAGGGCCAT
Source organism: Fundulus diaphanus (assembly GCA_037039145.1). Lineage (NCBI taxonomy): Eukaryota > Metazoa > Chordata > Actinopteri > Cyprinodontiformes > Fundulidae > Fundulus > Fundulus diaphanus. The sequence continues at coordinate 39,223,000 of CM073127.1, read as the reverse complement.
TGGAGATAAAAGGGAAAAAAATGTAGCCCTGGATTTATGTCAAAAAAATTCAAGATATCATATTTACAACAACAAAAAAATATTCTCTGATGTTGAAAAGTCAGAAATCTGGATGAAAAAAAAATTCAGATTTACTGAGATTAAAAAGTGACATTTCCAACAAAAAAAGCGCCAAACGTCCTCTGAGATTGATGTGGTAAATGTATGAGATGTGAATCTAGCTATTTTCCAAAGTACAAGAGGAAAATCCAGGTTCTTTTTCTCTGTGTCAGAACAACATCTCCCGGGTGCAGACGTGCCATGAAAGTCTTGATCGAATCGGGAATACACGCCTGAGACAGCGAGGGAGAAGCTGCAACATTGCTGCTTCCAGTCTGCACCCAAGAGATGTCGTTCTGATTCAGGGAAAAAGCGCTGACTTACCACTTAGATTTTGGAAAATGTCTATTTATTTCTTACAATTGTTTGACTTTACACTGTCTGAGAATGTCCTTGTTATAATATCATAAACATATGCCTTTGATCATGGAAAATTGTCCCTTCTTGCAAATGTATGCCTTTTCAACGTCAGAGAATATCCAATTTTTGTTCTTGTAGATTTGTGAAATTAATCTCAGAGAATTCAGACTTTTTTGGCCAAAGGTTACTCCTCCAGGCCACATTTTTTGTACAAAGAGACCCTAATACTCTGTCTCAGACAATGATTATTTCTAATCTATCCTATATTATTGTCTACTTAAGCTAACTGCTAACCTGAAAGTTGTTCAGAAGTCCATTACCGGCACCCTCTACAAGGAAGCTAAGCCTTAAAAGATAATTGCTAAAGAAGCTGGCCATACAAATAGTGCTTTGTCCAAATACAGTAGTGAAAAGTTGAGTAGAAGGAATATGTGTGGTAGAAAAAGCTGCACAAAAAAAAAATTGCAGCGTTAAGAGGTTTGTGAAGCAAACTAGGCGCGCAACTGTAGCACTCCTTTGGTTAAACCCCTCCTGAACCAGAGGTAACATCAGTAGCATGTCACCTGGGCTACAGAAACAAGAAACTACTGTTGCTCAGTGGTCGAAACTCCTCTTTTCATGCGAAAGTACATTTTGCATATCATTTGGAAATAAAGGTCCTAGGATGCGGAGGAAGAATGGAGAGGCACATAGTCCAAGCTGCCTAAGGTCCGGAGTAAAGCGTCCAGTCAGGGATGATTTGGGCAGCCATGTCATCTGCTGGTGCCTAAAAGGAAATGTTAGAGCCCTTCATGCTTCCCTTTGCTAACAATCTTTATGGAGATGCTGACTTCATCTTCCACCAGGACTTGCACTTGGCCACACGGCCCAAAAAAATAACACCTGCTTTAATGACCATAGTATCATTGTGCTGGATTGGCCAACAAAGTTTTCAACCTAAACCCCAAGGAGAACCAATGGGCTGTTATTGAGAGGAACATGAGAGACATTACAGTCATCAATGTAGATGAGCTGAAGGTCACTAATTAATGCTACCCACAATTCCTTAACACCTCACCAGCGAGATAGGCAGATCGTCTCTGTGCAAAAAAACATATTTTTTTTAAAGAAAATACGCGTTTGTTTTTATTAGTTTTAAGCCTTACGAACTCTTGGAACATATCATTGGGTGTGCAAAGACTCCTTGAGCTGTACCTGTAGAATCAGCGTCTGGGACTCTTGCTTGTTTTCAGCAGTATGGAGAAAGCACCCACACACAAAGACATCCGTCCAGCCTGATCTTCATTCCGGTTCAATTACAGAATTAGCGATTTGTATTGGCGTCGGCTGGCTGCAGGGTGAAACACCCAAACATACTAGGAAGACTTTAAGCCCACTGTGGGTTGTCTTAATTGACTGTGTTTAAAGAAGATTAAGTGGATTTGGAGGCTTGACTCGCTCGGGAATAGACATATTGGAGTCAGGCAATTAATCTGGGTAAGAGTCCTTGAATTAGCCAGATAATATTGTTGCAAAGCAGTTTGAGAATACCTGTAAAGCATTCAGTATTAATGTGGTGTAAGTAAGAAAAGAAATTCTCAGCAAATACCCTGATTTCTTTTTCTGAAACTCTCACATTGCTCTGCTGTTACCTTTGAGTCTTGCAAATGTTTACCTCCAAGATGGCTGCTGACATGCCCTCTGACACAGAGCTGTTGACTACAGCAAAGCACCTTTTGATGGCAGCGTGCAGCTCCTGTTGGCTCCTCTCCTGTGCCAAGAAGACCCCCGTGGCCCTGCAGAGGCAGCAGCAAAGCTGAGTTCTGTGTGACTTAAGGCCAACATAGGCGTGAATGATGCTGAACGGCAACGACAAGCTCAGGCTAGGACACATGGCGGCACTGAGTGTGACACGCATTGTGAGTTCAGGTAAAGTCTTAACAAGACAGGGCAGCTTCCTGCTGCAGAGGTTGTTTCTTTTTTGTAGTGAAAGCCTTTGGCAGAAAAACTGCAACCTCAGTCAAGACCTGAGAGTGGGGGGAAGAATAAAAACAAAAAGGCGGCTCATGGAAAAGCGACATTTCATGTGCACTCCCCTCCAAAAGTGCTGCAGCAGTCAGGACATTTAGTTTATTTTTGCTCCAGATTGAACACACTTGGATGTGACAGCAAAGGACGAACTAGAGACAAGAGCTCTACAGTTCAGCATTTATTCCCAGGTGCTTAAAATCGGATCTCATACGGAACTAAGAAATGATCATTACGTGTAATGGAACACCACATTTCAGGTGAGCTAAAGTGTTGAAACAAATCGACTTAAAAAATATTAAAGTAAATAATCCTTAATATTTATTGCAAAATCCTCACTAGCCATGGGCTGCAAGTGAGCAGTCCTTTCAGTCTCTTTTTTCAACAGGTAAAATGCATGCTCTATGGGACTTATGGCTGGAAAATGACTAGTTCAAATCAAAACATTTCCCTTCTTGTTCCAGACCTGCTTCTTTATTAGGTCAGCACACTTTGGTTCATCTTCAAGATGAATGGTATCGTATGATGAAAGGTCCCCTAAAAACTGGGTTGCATATTTCTGTTCAAGGGAGTTATGTATGGACAACATATGGTTTGGACTACCAGCAAGCAGAGGGATCTAAAAGCATAAACGAGAGTTTTAAGAGGGTGTCAGCCATTAATGTTTTGAAAAGATCGGTGTGAGGAGACATCCGATGTACGTTCCACATGGTGCTAAAAGTCAACTCCTGTCATGCTGCACTGCTGCCTTCATTTCTGAAAGCTCACAGCTGTCTTCTATCTTGGGATTTATAAATGGTCACATGCAGCTCAGTGGTGGCTCATCAGTCAGGGTTTGTGATAGAAAGGTTGGTGAAAGATTTTTTGTCACATCAGTACACAAAACGTAAATTGGCAAATTAGGATCTGGTCTTCCCTTGTTCTTGGTAATGAGTGGTTTGCATCTTTTGGAGTGGTCTGTAATTTTGTCTATGACGTTTACAGCGAACAGTGAATTTTGATACTTTCTCTCCTGACTTCTATAAGTCACCAAAAGTAGTTTTTGGTGTTTTCTCTAAAGCTCGGACAATGTTTCACTTTTCATCTGCTGACGTTTTCTTTGTTCGACTCGTTCCATGGCTGTTACTTACAATGCCAGTGGTTTCTTTGTTCTTCCAAATTCGGGAACTAGCTTTAGTTAACGTTTGAGCAAAGGCTATGACTGAATTTTCATTGAACATTAGCTTCAAGAGAGATAATTTTTCATAGACAACTCCCTGATTTTCACGTCAGTTATGTTGTTAATTATAAATGCAGTCTGGACAGGCTCAACCCAAGTAAGAGTAGACATGCAGCCCTGTTTACTTACTTTAACACTTAAAGGTACATAGCCAGGTTATATGCTTATAAAAAAGACCAAAAACGTTTGATCATGATAAAATAAGCTAATATATACCAAGCGTCCATCCTGATTGTCCTTTTTGAGGCTAAATAGAACCCAGCACCGAGCGCGATGAGCAGATATAAACAGATGTGGCGCCATCTACCGGCAGTATTGCAGAACTATCGGAAAGCCAGATGGCGACAAATTTATCATTAATAAATTATGCAGGGCCGAGCCTGACCCCTCTGCAATTCTTCACTGTAAAGTGGCAGCTTGGCGTGATCGAAGACCAACCGTTATTAATTTAATAAACCGATCCACAGCAACTCTAAGAGCGTCATATCAGAACATTCAGGAGAAAGAAAATTCCCGTTCATAAACGGAACAGGGACACAGCATCAAGGTAAGAACCAATCAATCGATCTATTTATAATGTTGTTTGTACTTAAGACTGTAGAGGCTAAGAAGAGCGTTGCTGTTACTATTATCACAGTATAAATAAGGATGTTTACGCACGTCAACTCTGCAGTCACATCTGAGCCTCGGCAGCTTTAGCTTCTGCTTCAGTGGACACCAACGTTCATATTGTATTCCCATCGCTATTCCCATCGCTATTCCCATCGCTATTCCAGTTTTTTCCCTCTTGGAATTAGGGCTGAATATCAACTCAAATTTCAACAATCGATTCAATTCCGATTCTCAAGATTTGGAATCGATTCTTTTCCATTCAATTCAATTCCATTCAATCCGATACGATCTCAAATTGGATTGCTGGTATTAAAAAAATTTTCATCTGTTACCTGAATTTCATGACTCTGTATTTATGCAACATATTGATACTAGAATCATATTAACATTTAACTGCAAATTAATAAAGTAATGATAGTTAATGGCGGCTGTAAGGACCAAACCCTTTTCCTGAATGTTGACACAATTGCTTTCACAAACATGCTGTGGGACAGAACACCCAAACAGATCCAGGGTAGAAAACAGAGGCACCAGAGATATCTGCAGCTGCTATTTCTATTCTATTCAATTCAATGCAAAAATACTTTATTAAACCAAAAAGGACACTAAATTTGGACACTATCCTGGTGCGTTATTAAAAATATGACATTAAAAATTCTCCTCCCAGACTGGAGTGTGAAGGCTCCTGTGATGTATGTTGCGTCCATGCCTCCCGACCACTAGGTGGAGCTTGGCGCTTTGTTTGTTTTTGTCCTGCTGAGGTCTGTGAGCAGAAGAAGAACTAATAAACAGACTAACATGGTTGTTAAACTAAAGTCGCTCTATTGTGTTTTATTGATAAAAACACAATATTACAAATCCCACATACTTGGGCGCGCTGTGCGCAAACTGTGAGGCGCGCAGACTCTCCGCAGACATTTTACCTTCATAGTCGAGTGTACCTATTGCCTACATTTCTTGTGACAAATTCCTATAATCTCTACATTTTTTTCCGGAGGGACGCAGCAGGGAAGGGATGGTAAAATGATTGATTATCTTAGCTAACTGAGCATGTAGAGCCGTTTATTTTCCAGCAGGCACTCAGCACAATAGCCCAACAGCTATTAGCAGATGCTAATAGCTGTTAGCCACTTCCTTGTTTATCCCCTGCTGCACATGCTCAGTGTTGTACCTCCATTGGCATTATAAATAAACATGAAGGGCTACATCTATTAATAAAGTGAGCAACAACCAAGTGTAAAACACCAAAATAACAACTAATACACCAGCAGGACGTGATAATCTTTCCGAAAAACTTTGTATGCAATCAGACTGAGTTACTGACGTATAAATTATAAAACAAATGTCAAATAACATGGCTATGTACCATTAATATAATCCAACAAACACCAGCAACATCAGATACTCAATACCCCTGAGTTGTATATCTGATGCAGGTCTAAACACCTGGAAACCAAAAAGTTTGCAGCTTGAAGCAAAAAAAGTAAATAAATAAAGTGGCCTCGCTTTTCCATCCATTTTGGAGGGGAGTGTATTTGTGTTTCTAGCATAGTCCTTACCGCTTAACAACTGCTTCCACTTCAGCAGTGAGTGCAGGATCAACCTGAAAAATAAATACATGTGTAGAATTAAGATTAAGAGGGAAAATAAATATTGGTGTTTTAAACTGATTTTCATCAGGTTTCCAGCAAAGACTTAACCAGACAGACAAGATAAACAATGACACAAGAATTTATTTCATGAGAAAACCACTCTGGAAATCCTGTATTTTCAGAGATTGGGGTCAGGGAGGGGTGGGAGGCCAATCTGATTAATTGCAATGTGGGATTTGCGTGCATTATCCTGCCCTCAGGGAAGTCAAAGCGTAGCCATTTGGGTCAGAGACGCCACCAAGCAAACTGGTAGTTGTTTTGTTGCCCTCTCTCATCTTACAATCATGAAATGACTAAATCTAATGTATTTTTTTAAGAATGTGTGCAGTAAAATGAACCACACTGAATGGAGAGCATTTTGGTGCCCTGGCACAAACTTGGGTTTGTCTCAGAGCTATGGTTAGGTTATCGTTATTCTGCTACATATAACTTTTTTTGTCCCTGCTTCTGGGACAAAACAATTTCCCTTGTGTTCTCAGTAAAGCTTCTTTTCAGTTTCACAAAGTGGCAAGCAAAGTTGATAAAAAGATGGTATTTACAAACCTGCATGCAATTTATCCCTTTGTATAAGCTATATTTTCAATAGAATTGATAAAACACTGTTAGAATGGAGTAATATGTTGCTGACAACACCGCTGACCTGAATTTTTCCTCTTGTTGACAGATGTTGCACAGCCAGAGTGCTTATTATGAGGCGGAATTTATAGTGTGTCATTATAGTCAGAGCATGGCTCATTCTGCCTGCTGTTTACTGACTGTATTTTCAGATTTTACATCCTCTGCACCTTTTTTTAAAGAAATTAACAAACAAGGGAAAATGGCAACAATTAAAACATCTAACCAAAGAAATAGGAACTTTAAAGATGTTGAGATCTATTTATTTCCCTGAAAAATAAACACGAATCTGCTATGATTCAGGGTGAGATGAGTGAGATGAATCACACGTCTCTGCTTCCACTCAACCGTTTCATCAAGCATCAACAAAGCGTAGCGAAAGCACGAAGCAGCAATAAGATAGAGCGTATGCCCTTGGCTATGTCTTAGCGAGCTGTTTTTTGAGTGGCACAACATACCTTTTGCCTGGCACCACTGTTTGAGAGAATGAACAGATGCTTAAGTATGACACACTGATGTGAGATCAAAGTAAGTCAGGGAGAAGAAAGGATGAAGACAGCAAACAGAGAAATCAATGAGAGAGATTGGAAATGAAACAGCAAAATAAAGAGCATCAAGACTGAATACAAGGCTTAATGTGAAGGACTAAGAAGACAAAGACAGTACAGTGCTTTGAAAAAGTATTCACACCCCTTAAAACACTAGCATGTTGTCACTTCACAATCCTAAACTATGGGTCTGTCTCAATTCAAAGGCTGCATCCATCGACGGACGTATTCGTAGGCCAATTACGTCACAGCGCGGCGACGAAGGCTGTCCCGATTCACAAATCCTTCTAAGACTCCTTCAAATGCGGCCGATAAATGTGTCCTTCTTTCCCCGATTTGAAGGATGGGTCCGGTGTATCCTTCATTGCTAATCCTATCCCATGATTCATTGTGGGTTGAACAGAACTTTTTAACCGGAAACAGTAATGGTGGAGGGGAATGAAAAGCTGTGAATGAAGTTGGATTTATTAAGCTTTCTGTAACATAAATATAACAGTAAAAAAGTTATTAGGCAAGAAGTTAGCTATGTTAAACCAGAATATCTGCTCGGTTTGAGCTTGATTTTAAAAACGCTCGTGTTCGGACCGCAGCTGGCAGATGAGACAATGGGATTAATGTTTGGGTTCCATTTGTTTAGCTTCACAGCTGCTTTGCTCTGTCTCAGTTGTTCGGCAACAGGAGTAACACTAAGATAAGGTCGGAGACAGCCGGTGAAGGCTAGACCGTCCCATTTCACAAGCTGATGTCTACCGGTCTTCTCTTTTTTCGGGTCCTTCGAAGGATGCAGCCCCTGAATTGGGACAGATCCTATAATGTATTTTGTCGGAATTCAAGTTGATAGACTAACACAATATGGAGCAGCTTAAGGAGCAGGGAAAATGATGAATGTTTCCAATTTTGGTTTCCAAACTAAAACGCGCATTCAGAGTCAGATCCTTGGGTCAAGGCTCTATAGATTTTACTTTTCAAGCAATGGCTTGTACTTCCTACATGTTCTCATCAAGTCTAACCAGCTTCTTTGTCCCTGTTGATGAAAAGCATCCCCACAGCATGATGCTGCCACCACCACTATGTTTCAGAGTGGGGTTGTCAGGATGTTGTGCAGCTTTAGTTTCCTCAGCTGTATCCCTGACCTGTCTGCTATGTTCCTTGGGTTTCATGATGCTACTTCTTCATTAATATTCTCTAACACACCTCTGAGACCTTTGACGAACAGTTGAATTTACAGAGTTTAACTATACACAGAGGTGGACCCTATTTCCCTCTTCGATGATTTCTGAAAGCAACTGGTTGCACTGGATTTCATTAAGAGGCTTCACGTTAAAGGGGATGCATACAAATGCACTTTTGAGATTTGTATTTGTAAAAATTGTGGAAACCCATGTATAATTTCTTTTCCACATAAAAATTATGTGATACTTTCTGTTGCTTTAGGACATAAAATCCCAGGAAAACACGCTTTATGGTGGTTTGTGATTGTAGCGTAGCAAAATGTGAAAATCTTCAAGGGGTATGAACAGTTGTGCAAGGAACTGTAAAAGCTTCAAAGATTTCTTTTGACTCATTATTTTCATCATTCAATCAGTCAGACGATGATGCAAGTTTTCAGCTGCAGTATTTTTCTGCGCTGCCTGTACAGGTGCAGTTAAGTTTCTCCATGGGAGATAAACGGAGCAGAGATATGATGCCGTGTGACCGGGCCACAAACTCTGCATGTAATTTAAACCTGCCCATTTCCAGATAAATCTCTGTTTATTTGTGTGAAAATGGGAGAGCTTTGCACAGTTCATTAGTCAACAGCAAGTGCTAATCTGAGGTCAGCAGTGGATCAATTTAGCAAATAGCGAAACAGCTAGAGGCACACATGACAGGGGAGGAAAAAAAGCAGGAAAAAAAAGCACCATTACTGTTGCTGACAGTGACGACATTTCCCTCTAGAGCTGCTCTTTAATTCCAGCTAAACAGCTAAAGCCTGTATCTCTGCTACATCCAATTAGAGGCTCCCTGACTTCACATGCCAGGTTTCTCTGGACATTCAGAACCATAGTGCTTTTTATGACGGACAAAACAAAGACAAAAATTAATCATAGCTTATAATGATTTTGTCAAAATCTGTACATACAGGTATAAAACTACTACTTACCTTCGGCCCGATTATGATCAATATATTGAGATGGTTCTCAGAATGCCACTCTGAAACATGCAAAGCAAAGGGAGCAATGTTAACATTGACAGTTTGGAGCATGAGGGGGGTGAACAGTTATCGTCTTTAGATTATGCATTAATGCGTGTATTTCAATATACTTCTTGCAATTGTCTTCAAGCACCACACAGCTTTTGCTGTTAGGCATGAGTGCACTAGATCTGAATTCAGTGGCACATGAAAATCCTCACATGGCTCATCTTAACATTAATGTACAATTTGACGCCCTCTAGTGCTGTCTTATTACCATAGCTGGGTGCTAGGAAAGAAAAAATGGATGACAATTAAAATCATGTAAATCTTAAACAGTTCTCCCTGATTTCAAGTTAAAGAGGAATGGCATCCATCACTGTAAGAGACAGTAGAAAAGCCTACCTGTATATAAATAATAATAATAATTATTATTATTATAATAATAAATATAATACACTTTGGAATAACAGTCAGCTGTGGTGGTCTAACATCATTTTCACCATAGGTTACTTTCTTAGTTACGGTTTCAGTTGTCAAACGCTCACAATTGATATTTTCATTAACTACATTGCCTTGCACTAGCACTTTTCATATTTTATCACGTAACCACTGCAAACGTCAATGCATTTTGTTGTGATTTTATGTGATAGACCAACACAAAGTATTCCTGAAGTTGGAACGAATGTCTTTACAAATAAACATTTGAAAGATGTGCTGCATGCAAGCACATCCAGCCCCCTTTACTCTGAGAACCCTCCATAAAGTTCAGTAAATTAGGAAGAGTTGAACTGTGTACAACTCAGTCTTGTTTTTGACAGATTAAGCATTGCTTAATCTGTCAACTGAAAATAAAAATAACAATGCCCAATCATCTCCACATCACAGCATAATGTTGCTGTGATGTGGCATGATGCTTTTTTTCATCAATGAGAGGGGTGTTGGTTAGAAGTGATGGACCTAAACCCAGGATAATAGTGTAAGAACACCTGTTAGTGGCTGCAAAAGGCTTAAGACAGGAAGGAGGTGCACCTGCCAGCAGGGCAACAACCCTCACCATAGAGCTTGAGCTACGATGGAATGGTTAGGATCAAAGCAGGTTCATGAGTTAGAATGCCCCAATCATAAACCAGACCTAAATCCAATCTGGGGATACTTGAGGGATGCTGTTCACAGACACACCCAATCTGGCTGAGCGTGATGTTTTTTTCCCAACGGGCACAAATCTCAGACTGGAGATGGTCAAAGCTCTTAGACATACCTCAAAAAACCTGCAACTGTAGTTGCAATGAAAGGTGGTTCTACAAAGTATTGACTCAGGGGGCATGCTTTGAAATTAAGAAACCCATATTATACACTCCATTATGGTGGTCTATTGCATTAAATCAAAATAAAGTACATAAAGGTTTTTGTTTGTGACGTGACAAAGGAAAACGCTGCAGTTCATGTAGTATGAATACCTTTGCTTTACACTGCACATAGCATTTTGTTCATTCCCAGCACATACCATATGAAAACTGCAAAAAATAAAATAAAAAAATAACAAGACCTGAAAAGACTTCTGCCAAATAGAGAGGGTCCTTGACTCTTCTGAGGCCACAGACCAACAGGAAGACACACAGCTCATCAACACACTCCGTCCTCACACCTGGAGCAAAGCCAGACACACACACACACACAGACAGCAACACAATATAAAAAACACTGCATAATGAACATCCCAAGTACATCAGCAGATAATGAAAGCAATACATCAGCCAAGGTCACGAGGAAGAGAGGAGAGCAGTGACTAATGTGCCTGCACAATGCAACAGGGGAAAGAGTCTGCCCAAATTATTGAAAGGTTGCAGCCTAATCAGTGCAAACTGCAGCGTCATGGTCACACTGCCTGACTGTTCAGACGAGGATTTGCTTCTTGAACGACTGATGAACAATGAGGTAGCCCCACGTTAGGCTAACAACATGAAATGTTGTAAGAGCCTTGCTTTAGCTGAGACAGAAAGCTGTGGTGTTGGCCCTCTCCCCAGATCATCCAGCTCTCGTGTTTAATCTTGAGATTAGTCAGAAACTGGCAGGCAGACAACTGCGCTCACTGCCAGCAGCTACTGTAATGCACATGACCCCGCAAACGCTTCAAAATATTATTCTGATCTGAATAATGCTGCCTATATCTTATGAAACACACACAACCCTTTCATAGCTGAACATCTCACCAAAAGATAGATCAAGAAATCGAGTGTGAAAGAAATACGAGGGATTTTAGTACCTTATTTCATATATCAGGACAACGATCCAAAGTGAAAATTACAGCGCTAACCATTGTGCTATCAATTTACGTGGGTGGCTGGGGAACATCACAACACAAAAACTTTTTAAACAAAGCCACACACGCGAACCGTCATGAGCTCAGAGCTAGCACGGCGGCCGTCAAGTGAAATCCCCTGCTGCCAGATAAGTCCAGATCAGGAGGCTGAAGCAGTTCTTTTAATGCTATTAAGAGCAACTTAAAATGACAGCGTCAGGTCTGGGGCCCGACCCTGATCCTAGGATCCGATTGTCCGAAAATCTCTAATATTTGCAGACTATATTAGATTTCCTCATATTGGGAGAGAACTGATCTGATAAAAGGAGCAACAAACAAGCAAGCAAAAAGAAAAAGAAAATCCAAACGTGATCGCTTTGGAGAACAATGCTAAATTGTATAGATGTCCAAGACAAACTCAATAATAAACAATTTCATGCTGTTTGGCTTTGATTTTAAACTGACACATTGAACAACCCTGTTATGTCTTTGTAAACCATGTCTAGCAAAAGTATCAACACCATTTTCTCACAACAAATCTCTGTGTATTATATTGGGATTTTTGTGTCATGTCACCAGAACGCAGTAAATTAAGATATATTGTGAAGGAATGTTCGAAAATTTTTAGTAATAAGAATTGAAAAAGTATGGCTTGTACATCTTTTCAGCTCCCAGAACCAGTACTTTGCAGAACCAGCATTTTTCTATTTACATGTGTTTTTTAAAAGGGTATGTCTCCACCAGCTGCTGTCAACTCTGATCATAATTTCCCAGCTTAAAGGTGACATATCACACATTTCAGTTCTTCATTTTCACAGTGAAATCATTCAGCTGTGGTCTATATAAAGTGGAACTGATATACTTTGGTCTGAATTCCTCGTTAATGTACCCCCCCCCCCCCCCCCATCCCGGCTCAAGCTATGGATTTTGGTGCTTTCTCTTTAAATCTAAAGGAGGCACTCCAGGTCGCACAGAGTTAGCTGGAGTGGCTCTACCCCATCTGGCCATTTTTGTGCAATGCTGGGGTACGGTGCAATGAATAACTGAAAAATTTGACTTATCTACTTGTGGTTTGGGCATCCTTCAGCTTGGACTACAAAATCGGCCCAAGAAATAAAAATGGCGGATTCGTGAGACTGGTAAGCTGGATGTCAGTGAGCTCGTTTAGCTGGTTCACAGCAAATACTGCGACGAATTGTTCAAAAAATGTAATAGAAAACAGAGAAAACTGAACGGCTTGAAAAAATATATATTAAAAAGTACACAACAAAATGTATTTAAGGGATCAAAAAGTGGATTTTGTGTGAGATGTCCCCTTTAAGGAAAGCATCCCCAGCATGATGCTGCCACCACCATATTTCACAATAGGGACGAAGCGTTCTGGGCGATGAGTTACTTTTCACCAACAGGCAGCATTTGGTGTGTAGATCAAAATATTATATTTCCGCCTCATCTGACCATAGCAACGCTTTCCACATTTGCTGTGTCCTACATGACTTGTGATGAACTGCAAGCAGGTCGTCTCATGACCTTCACTCAACAATACCTCAATCTTAACTTTTAAGCTCTATTTTATGTGCAAACCTTGGCATATTGCTTTAAAACCTAACTCCGCTCTAAACCTTGTCACAACTTTACCCTCTTGTATTCCTTTTCCTTCATGAGACCTCCACAAAGCAGTGGTATTTATACTGGGAATAAATTACACAAGGGTAAATCTTTGTGTTAGTGTCCAGTGACTCCTGATGGTAATTAGTTGCACTGGAGTTTAGTCATGGGTAACATGGGTAACAATTTTGAGATTTTATTAGTGGAAAATTCTTTGAAACATGTGATGTATCCCTTTCCTTCCACTTCCCAATTATGCACTTCTTATTGTTGGTCTCCTGCATGAAATTTGAATTAAAATTCATTAGGGTTGTAACAAGACAAAAGGTTCAAGCGGTGTGTCTGCTTACATTGTTGTGAACAACCGCTGAGCAGCTTTGGCTAAGGGAAGCATGCATGGAGATAGATGGACAGTATTTTAAAAAATCTGAATAAATATCTTGCATCTCTGAAAGTGTACACGGTATAGTATACATAGTATACCTGTACTAGCAAACTAAACCTCCCCCAGGTGCAAAAAATACCCACTAAGTAAGACAAATGGGAAATGTAGAAATTGGACTGTTGTTGATTACAATTCAATATAAAGTTTAAAATGTGTTAAACGGGGTTGCACAACATTACAGAATCTTACAATGGCGATATAATTGGTAAATATTATGAGTATATCAGTTGCTATGAATCTCCATTTTCTTCCCACCAGTCTTTCTCCAGAACCCTTAAGAGTCTAGGAAAGTGCAGCCAGTGTTAGATGTCGGCATCTACTGCAGCAGAGCTCCATCTGAAAGGCTGAATATTGCATTGGCATGCCAAGTGTGGACTGATGACACTTTGAATATATTAGCCAACAATTACTGCATTATAAACAACCCTTTATGTTGTAATAATACAGTGATGTTGCAATGATGATGCATTTGCATATAGTGTGCAGCCCTAGAATAAAAACAAATGAATGTTTGAATGTATATTGTTTTACTCTTTATTAAACCAACAACACTGCTGCTAATTTCTTCATTAAAAGCTCACTATAAAGTTATTCCAATGTTATTTACGGGGATGTGTAACTTCCTCGGGAGTTCATGGTATCACTGCTCACCTCTGTGCAGTACCTGGTCTACCCCTTTAATTCCACCTCACAAAGCAAATGGACCTGTTAAAGCAAACAGTCCCAGCCTTGTACACATAGAGCGGCTTAAATGGGCTTAAAGCTCCTGGGTTTTGACGCTGAAGCCTCCGTCTCTGGAAAGCACACAGCATTCGTGGAATAACACCTGGACACATGCAGCTTAGGGTGTTTTCATTCAGGTAGAAACATTGCTTTATCTTTACAAGCTGAGGCTTTACTGAAGTGTTTAACCGCAGCTTCGAAGCCCACATAGGAACACCTTCCCTATTCCAAATCTCTACTTACCTTCACAGTGCTCTTCAAAACAGAATGCACCTCACGTCTGGCAATTTAGAAATTATCAATTTATGTGACGCCAGATGGAACGATCCAAGGAATTGAAAAAAAACGTACAGCACTGAGGGTGGAGAAAATGCACACATGGGATGGTGCCCCCTGCTGTGCCACGAGTGTGTGAAACGACAAAGGAAGCATGAAAGCTGACAGAAAGGAATGATTGTTCCCGAAGTGGCTTTTCTGCCTGAAACAAACTAAAATATGAGAAAAGTTCTTGACACTGATTACCGAAGAAGGCAAAGCAGGTCTGCAGCATACAAAAATATCAAGATATGGAGCAAACAATTGTTTAGATAGCAAAAGAAATGGAGGGATCATTTCACTTTCAAGCAGAATTCTTCAGAAAATCCTTTTTACAAGAATAAACTACGGGCCGTAGTATTAAGCTTCTCAGCACAAAGCTTTCTGCTGCGGTAGTTGCATTCAGCAGGACAAAAGCAAGACGACCTTGTGTTGACAGGCCACTACAGCGATGCATTCTCACTGGTTTGAAATGAATCCCATCTTAAGGAATAAACACCATGAAAACAATAGCATCACATGGTCTTTTTTGGGTTTTGGTCCGCAAACAAGAACAATGCTCAGGCAGCTTTAAAAAAAATGACTGACTCAGATTACAAAATTTTCAGCCCATTCATATAACCACACAATAATAGTGTCATCTGTTTCAAGAACAACAAATGGAGAAGTGAGTATGGGAATATTTGTATTACTTGAAGCTGCTGGGAAACCTGGTGATAAATAACCTGGGGTTAGAGAGCTATTAATCAGCTGTTCCTCTCTGTACTCACTGGGGCTCTCTGGGAGCACTAATGTACTTGGGATGGGCATCATCGTGCAATGTCCAATTTAAATTCCCAGCTGCTTGTGGAGGGAAGGTGTGTGGGTGCAGAGCTATATTTTCATCTTTAAGGTGACTCCAAGGCATTTACACTATGGCACAGAGAATGAACACCAATACCTGATGGTTGACAATTTCAACAGCTTTGATAATGAAATATAGCTCACGTCCCGCAAACGGGCTACTGTGTGGACCAAAATGCCCCAGGCTTTATCTCATCATCATTTACTATAACCACTAATACCATAATAACGAATGGAAAGCCATAACAAGCTATATGTTTTACACAAGTCAGTAGGCTACATATCGAAAATGTGTCAGCAAACAACGGTTATTCAGGGCACATAATTGTTTGCATATAGAATAAGAAAATAAGATGTGACTATGAGCAGGCAATCAGTGCAGTTAACTTATAATGAGCACCCAGATAATCCTCTAGATACCTGTAAATGCACATAAAACGGGAATCTGTTTAAAACATAAGATTAAAGATAAAATATTTATTTTAAAACATGTTTGGATGGTTCCAGATTGTGACACACCAACATATACAGTCATTTTAAATAACTGAGAATATTATAAAAAAGTCTATTTATTTCAGTAACTCAATTAACTGAGGTTATATAGATTAATTACTCACAGACTGATGTTTTAAAGCCCTTATTTCTCACATTTCCAATGTGGCTGAATTACAACAATCCTGCAGAGATGAGCGGGACAAAACTACTCCACGGCGCTGGAAAAGACTCGCTGCATGTTGTTGCAAACGCTTGACTGCAGTTGTTGCTGCTAAGGGAAACCAAACCAGATGTTAGGTTTGGAGTTTTTTTCTCCCCTAATAATAAAATATTCAATTAAATCTGCATTTTTTCTTTACAGGTACTTCTAATATTTAAATTTGTTTGAGGTTCTGATACACCTAAGTGTAACAAACATGCAAAAGAATAGGACATCAGGATAGGGGACAAAGACTTTTTCACACCACTGCAAATTAAGCCACTGCTGGAATAACAACAAAGTCAAGTACCTGAGCTCCTCAAGAATTCAGTCCAGCAGAACTTTTCAGCCACTTCTGTCTGGATGCCTTTAAATTAAACATGACAACATGACAACATTGCGTGAAGTTGTAAAAAGACATATTCTGGACATCAACTCTAAACAACTACTCGTGATCCAAAAAGTCAATTACATGGAAATATACCAATGTTAAAGAGTGATTACTGCTGTAGCAGCATTACAACTAACCTTGGGGTTGGACATAGATTTTACTGCTGGGTGACACCTTGAAGAAGAGAACGAAAGTAAAAAAAAAAAATATTTAAAAAGTGAAAAACAAAAGAGTTCCCAAAATGGATCATTCAGTAATGATCGGCAATGTTTGTTTACA
Organism: Fundulus diaphanus; assembly: GCA_037039145.1. NCBI lineage: Eukaryota > Metazoa > Chordata > Actinopteri > Cyprinodontiformes > Fundulidae > Fundulus > Fundulus diaphanus. The sequence goes on along the minus strand of CM073127.1, from coordinate 39,206,115 downwards.
CAAATTATACGAGATTGTCATTGCCCGTGTAAAAACAATCAGGCGTTTAATGTTCTTCATTCTCCGCGCATATTCAAACAAAGCAAAAACTCTGAAAGGGGAGTCAGGGATGCAGTTGATAAGATAATAGTTATATTGCAAAATAAATCAAGGAGATGAAAATTAAATTGCCTGGATGTTATCACACCAGATCCATCAACAACGTATGTTTTGTGTCAGAATAAAAAAGCGGAGCAATGCCTCTCAGTGCACGCCTTGTCTTCCTGCTGTCACCACTTAAATGGCAGAGATAAAGGATGCCACTGGCTTCAATCTGCTGCCCGTGGCTGCAATCTCATCTGAGAATAAAACACTATAACGTTGTTTTAATACCAGACTATTGTGAGACAGGGTCCAATATTGTGTTTTTATAATGAAAGTCCTGTTACATTTACTGATGTTGTCAGACTCCGGCTGACTTTTTGCTTTATAACGCAGACATAAAAGCCTTTTGTTTTACTGACAGAATCCTCACTATAGCAATTTCATAAGGAATAATACCTGACTGTAGAAATCATTGAACTTCTGTGTGAATTAAAATATCTGTTATAATGACAATATTGATTGATTGATTGATTGATTGATTGGTTGATTGATTTGGGGCAATAAGGATAAACCACCTTTTAGGTGAAATCAGATATGTATAGCAGCTAAGTGGGGAAACACACCTCATGAGTGAAAAGGACAGATGTGGGAAGGATGTAATGAATTCATGGAGCAATAAGAAAAAAAAATCAACATCAATATTCAAACCCATCTCTGGCTTCATCAGAACTCGTTTAATAATATAGAGTTTTTACAAATCTAATGGATTCCCTTACCATTAGCGTGTTGAGAGCCCATTTAATCGAATCATTTTAGTTTTCATGTTTTTGTCCCCAGTGGGGAAAAAGTCAAATTAATAAATCCAGAGGAGCTACTTTAAAAGCTGCACAGTCGCACAGCTGGTAGCAATGTTTAACTGGATATATCGATTTTAATTTGGCCAGGGCCTTTCTGTGTGGACTTTGGATTTTCTTCCTGCGCATGCCTGGTTCTCTCCAGGTTCTCTGGTTTTCTCCCACGGGCCACACAACAAGGCCACTCTAAACTGTCAATATGTGTGAGTGTTTTTGAAAGTTACGTGTCTCTATTTCTCTGTGTTGCTTTGTTATAGACTGACAATGTATCCAGATTGTCCTCTCCCTCGGTCACAGAACTCCCCTGCAATCGTATGATAAAGTGGTTATAGAGAATGGATGGATGGACAGGAGAGTAATTAACAAGTTTTCTAGAATTGAAAGCAATGTTCACTTCTTTACCACAATCAAACAGACTTCCCAATATAACCGTAAATTACCATCTTAAAATGCTTCCAAAAGAAAAAAATCCCAAGTTGTCCCACATTTCTTATAGCCACCAATTAACAGAAGCTGTAATTTACTGTTAATTTGACTAAACCCCTGTTAGTCAGCTACCAGTCGCTGTACTTTTCATTCACCATTTAAAAAAAACAAAAGTCTTGAGATGTTCTTAACATGTTTTTAAAAAGGAATCCTGTTGGTACAGGCTTTCTGAAAGCCCAACGATTTTAGGAAGACGTTAACTCTTTTTAATCTAGGCCAACTAAAATCTGACACTGAACAGTAAACGTTATGCTTTTTTTTGCTCTAAAATCTTCCTCTCATAAAGACGCACGCTGTGTTTGTTCAGTAAGTGAAGAAGAATGACAAGGATATCACAAGATGACTCCCAAATAGCTGTTGTACATTTGACTATCGGAAGTTACATATAATTGTTTCGTCTATTGCAAGATACTAGACTGCATTTAGACTTTAAGAACAATAGCATCCTTAAATTATGTCTTGTGTTTTCTAAAGTTGTTATCTTAACTAGTCGCTTATCATGAAAAGCATCTAATGCAAAGCATATTCAGAAGCCTTGTATCATCCATATTATTATTATTTTTTATACTTGCTAAGTTGTTTGCCCTGAATGTAACATCTCCCTGATTATCTGCTTTACAGGCTTGGCTGAGTCTGATCTATCCATGGAAAAGGCTGATCAGATGGTCTGGTTGATGGGAAAACAAAACAGGAACTTGAAGCTGACTGTACTCAGCGTCCGCGGTTAGACAAAAGAAAGCACTGCTATGTTTGCTCCGTCGTCACCAGAATGTAGCAAGTAACAGGATCAATGTTACTTGAACAACAGCAGTTTGATATAGAGAAATGTGAAGTAAAAAGAGTTTGTTCATACCAAAACAAATTCTGCTTCTTCTTTTAGTTTTTCAGTGAAAGCAACAGCAAACCTGATTGGAAACAAGAGAAAAGAAAAATCTGTAAAATGCAAATAATCAGAACAAGGATTTTCAATATTATGGGAGAATTTTAGACATTTTACAATCAAGGACAATTTTGACATTTGAGGGAAGAGTAGGATTAGTCAAAGTAAGATAGGCTTTTTGGAAATGCTTCAGGAAATCCACAGACGGCCAGTGTCTGATAACTAATGGAAACTCCTGTTAAGGCAAAGCTGTTCTAAAAATTGCAGTTTCTAGGTTACAGGTCCCACATCTGTTAGGCAGCCACCTGCAGGCTGGTTACTGCATATACCAACTAATTAATCAACAATATAATACTGTTTGCCTAAGGGTATCATAGCGTGTGAATCACCTCCAGGCCAAGATCAGATGAGACTTCAAAAAGCCTTTAAAAGCAATACTCCATACACATGCTGTCATGTGCAGGACAGAACGGCAGGTAAGTTTAGTTTAAAATCCCCTTCTGCAAATGGCTGAGTTAGCACTGCCTGAAAAAATATTTGTTCACTGCTGCACCCATCTCATCTATAAACTTGATACGGGAACTGCTGAGGTATCCAGCACCAAATCCAAACATAAGACTGGAAAACCCACCGCGTGCGCTTAGCAAAGGCATCACTAAAAAGCAGAGTAACGCTCTAAAGTGTGACTCCAACTAAATATTACACAAATTAAAATCTAATTACTTTCTTTCTTTCCATAATAATCCATTAGGCACATTTTTTCCCCTTGTGACTTATTTTCCACTATGACCATTAAAGTACCTACCAACTGCTAACAACTAACATGGCAACAAGTACCCTCACTAAAAATGCACCCTGACATTGTTGTTGGTGCAAATAAGAGCAGAAACAAAAAACAGCTTTGGTTTCAAGCAAAACGCACAAAGACAACAATAAGAAAAATGAAGAAAATGTAGGGCAGAAATCACAGGGAGGATATTCATTTGCATGCGTGGCAGTGCATTATTAAGTGGCCCAACAGGCTCTGTGCGGTGACCGAATTTTAAGATCAAGGTCTGTGTGTGAGAAGGCACCAGCAGGGAGGTGCATGGATGTTTGAAGCTCCAAGATCTTCCCATTTCTCCCAAAAGGGGTTTAAAGCCCTTAAAACTTCCCAGATCAGTTCCCCTACCATGCCCTTTTCATCGGCATGAGAAGAGCGAGAGATTCACTGATGTCAGGTTATTTCACGTAATATTGATAAGTATTCTAATGTTAAAACTGGAGAAGGAGGAAAAACTCACAACCTGCACAGTTGGAATTAGATTAAAGATGCTCAGCCTCATTCTTTCGTTCAAAACTCCAGAGACAGAAGAAAAGATGAAATCCAGACCTTTTGTCTCAAACGAATAACACGGTGATTCAATTTTTCAGCAACACAGAGTGTGTTGAGCTTCCATTGAGTAGAGTGGCTTTATGTTTGTCAGTATTTCTCAGGAATGGAATGGTTCATTAAAAAGATCTAAACCAAACATATGATGGGAATTATCTACAGCTATTGTATGGTATTGCTGGAGTTTTGAGAGACTAGGAAAAGAAAGGTGAACCGAACCGTGGATTTTATGTACCGTTCCATTTCCAGTACTTAAGTTCTCCGACAGAAAAAGAACATATCACATGATCAAATATTTTTAGATGTTGATTTGATTTCATAGGAGAGATATGAACAAAGATATGAGGGTGTCGCCACATTTACTTCCTGCTCGCACTTCAAGATGCTGACAGCTGCCTCAAGCTTCTAGAAAAAGGTTTAAAAAAAACATGTTAAGTTACACTCTAATCTGATCTGCACAAAACTGATGGCCGAACTATAACAAGATCAAAAAGAGTGCTAACGTTTGTCGTGTACTGCTAATTTGATGCTCTCACTCGTCTACAACTACTGGTTCTTTGGAACCACGTTTTTTTTAAGATTGTGGTTAGCAGTAAAGTCACCTGGCTTTCAGCAGCACCTGCTCCATAACCACACGCTTCTGCTCATCTTTCACATCTTCATTTATGTCTGTTCCGCCAAAAATGACTCCAAAGGGTAAACGAATGTCTAATAAAAACAGAAAAAAAGAAACTTTGTACAACAAGTATATATATATATATATATATATATATATATATATATATATATATATATTTTTTTTTTTTTTTTTTTTTTTTTTTGTCACAAACATGAGTAACTGAAAGTAAGATTGAATCCTAGCTAAACAGATGATGCAACAACAATGGAGTGTTTACCCAGGAGAAGTCTGCCGGCTTTGAAAAGATGAATGGCCAGCGCAGCCTCAAAAGGAGGATTTTGGGATAGTAGATGTGCCACGTCAGAGGGAGACTGAAAATCTGCCACATCTCTGAGCTCACAGGTGTGTCCGGCTGATTCAATGTGAGACCTTAAACATAAAACACATGTGGGTATGGAGAACTTTCAGTAGTGGTTTTGTACTTCAAACATTTTTTTTTGCTATTTGTCTTTGGTTTTAGCCTTTTATTTTTAAATGTTAAGCACCACTCTTCTTGATCTGTTTGAGTGTTTTAAGAGGGTCAAATTTCACTCCAACAAGATGTGGGAGTCACTCTCTCAAAAGACTCCTTTTGTGACAAACTGTCACAGAAGCACATGATGTGAGGAGAAAGCAACATGGCCATGCTGAACATGGCCATTTGTTATCTGATGTTTTTTTTTTTTGTTTAGTTTTCTTTTTTTGCAGAAAACTAGCTGCAAATGCAACAGTATTTTTTATTATCCAGTTGACTATAAAACTTTCTTCAGTGCATTTTGACAGAAAATATACACACATTAGTTCTGTTAGGGGGAGGAGCAGGATGTGCAGGTTTGTTCACTAGAGAACACATATTGATGGCATATAGGGATAACTTTTCAACATTAATTCCCTTCGGGCCATTGTAGTCCTAACACTTAGTATTTTTTTTTCTATTTTAGACCACCCCACATCAAGATACTTTGTCATGCAGCAATGGTCCAAAATCCCACTGAAAACCATTAATTCCTCTTAGACTTAGACAACTTTATTGTCATTTTGTATGTATAGACTGCATACAGAACGAATCATAACCTCGATCATAAGACAACCAGTAGAGCGTGATAACAGCATGAAAAAAGTTTCAAGTGCAATAGAGGGTTAGCTTTATTATAGTAAATACACAATAAGTATTAAATACTAGGGCTGGACGATAAAGAAAAACAGCATATTTCCTGTATCTGCCTGGAAGCTTGTGTAAATAATTTCCTTAAAAAGTAAAATTTAACATATTGTTATATACTTCTGCTATTGTTATTGTATAAAACTATTTTAAATGTAATGTTAGGTTAATTGAAAATAAATTGTCCAGTACCATAATATGTTTTGTTAGGGTTACTGTATAGGATTAGAGCATATTACCAGAAATACACAAGGTATTCTTTATTGAAAATAATGAGTAATTCAAGAACGGGTCCATTTATATCAAGGCCTCAAAACTGCAAGATCTCCCCCTTTCTTCCCAATTCAATAAATATATAGGTTGTTAATTAGATATTTATTCAACATGTATATAAAATTTAACATACAATGAATTAATGAATAATGGCAGTTTAAATGTTTTGATAATTTATCAAAGAATTAAATAATAAAATGCAAAAATTCCTTTAAACGTTAAAAGCACATAATTATTTAAGCGTCACTTGTTTTTTTTCTCCCTTTCAAATCAGGATCAGTAGGCGGGCTAACACTGTTACACACAAGGTGATTGGTCTGCAGTTAAACTGCTATGCTGGTTGACCAATCAAATGTTAAGGTTTATTTATCGGTCATAATGCCGGTTTAATTTATTTCATGATTAATGATCAGGAAAGAAGAAATAATTAAATTAATTTAAAAAAAGGAGATTAAGTCTAGATTAAATTTATGATTCACGCATTTTACAATGTTTATTTAATACTTGACACGTTACATAAACTTAGAATATTTAATGTACTTTTAACAGTTTTTAGTGGTTAATCATCAGATAACATTTGTATTAAAAATACTACGTTGCTCATCTGCGACCCTTACAAAACTAGGGAATATAATCTAATAAAAAATCTTAGGTTATGTAACAGTCACACATTTTCGCACTGTTAAACAGCGTATTGAGGTTCTAGTACAACTAATCAAGCGCTTTTAGTCATGTGATATCTTAGGAAAGGACGGTTATTCAAAACAGAACACATTCAAATGGAGTATTACAGGATGTAGCGTCCCTTAAATAAAGGATGTGAGTACTTTCTCCGCCAATGGTGACGACAAATGTCTCATGGTTGAGGTAACAGCCGCCAAAGCCACTTTTAAATGGAGGGCAGCATAATGAGTCGTAATATTAATTCCAACCACTTTACAGCGAAGAAGGGAATTGCCAAAAGAACGCCTTGTTTACCTTTATCAAAGTTAATTGTCAGACCGAGCCTCCCTAGCTAACCACCAGACAGCGATCTTAGTCAGCATGTAAATTTACCTTATTCTCTCGGCTGTGGTATAGTTCCCTGTTTTGGGGCTGAGGCAGGCTAGAAATAGTAATTTCATATCTCCTCTGTGAATGGTGCTCTGCAACTGGTGGATGACACAGCAGGCAACAAAACCGCCCGAGTTTCAGCTCTCTCGCTACACCCAGGTCCTATCACATTTCCTGGACTCATTCCCGTAGCGCCCACGTAGAATAAAGCTAACACTAGGGCATGCTACCAGAGATTTCTCAGCCAGGTGAGGCGAGGCGAACCACGTTTCAAATGTTTGCAAGTCCGCCTCTAATATTCTCCCCTGGAAACAAATGGGTTGCAGCAACAGCGGAGCGCCACCATGTTGTTGGCACTGCTTGTGTGTGTGGTGACCAATATGTAAGAGTCGGTCAAGAGAACACCTTGATAATATGTATATATCTCTGAACAAAACCCAGAATGAAACGGAAAAAGTAAAACCACAGCAAAAGTACTTCCTTCTACCGGGTGTACGCCGCATGCGCTAAAACCCTCGACTTCAATGTCATGCGGATGTGCCGAATAGGGGCTGTTTTTAGGCGACCATCACTTCTGGTTTCATATAGAGATCGGTTTCCTGGGAACGTAAGCGTGACAGCCCTTACCGAGCTGCGTATCACGCGACAGTGCTGTGACACTGTTGTTGTGGACTTCCAGTTCTCTCTGGCGCAAGTATTTACTTCTAACGAGAGAAACTGAACACTTGAGCGGTGAACTAACTAGGGTGACTGAGGTTATCGCAGACTGCTGAAAAGAGCTTCAATAATTAAAGGTAAAGTAAAAACCACACGCTTAGATACAGCTAGCTTAATGCTTGTGTTTTCCAGTTTTAAGAAATTAACGGTAACTTTCCCCAGACAATTCAGACAAAGCTATATCGGAACTGTTGCTAACATATAACTGCATCAATTTGGTGATCATATTGTGACAGTGGGAAGATAGTTTCCTACTGTAACAAACTAGGCTGGATAACGGAGTGTTGGAAGTCACTTTACTGATTAAATGTATACACAACAGCAGAACACTCCAAAACATTCTTCAAAAAACAAAGCATCTGATCAGGGTTTTGTGACATATTTTAAAAAAAATCTGATTAGTTCTTGTGATGATTTATTTTATTTATTTATTTTTGTTTGGATAAAAGTTTTTGCAGTTTTAATATAAGGCCACAGCATGCTTAGTAAAAAAAAAAATCTGTATCATTCATTATTTTTAACTAGTACAGATTAGGGCCGCAGCAAGCGATTATTTTAGTAATCAATTAATCTGTTGATGTTTTTCAATGAAAATATTAATATAATATTTAGTAAAGTAACATACCTCAAACGGATGTTTTGAACTCAAAGCAAACAGCATTTATTGCACATTTTGCATTGTAAATGAAAGAAAAATAAAACAAACTCAGTTCAATGCTCACAACATGGTCATTTAATTATTAAGGTCTCTATACACATAACCCTGTTCGACAAAACAGTAGACAATATAATTAGGGCTGCAACTAACAATTATTTAGCTAATTGATTAATTTGTTCACTACTTTTTCAATTAAGGGATTAATAATTGGATCGACAAAGGTGCTTAATAGGAGATTTTTACAGAATTAGAACCAGGTGAAGCTAACACTAAGCCACTTAAGGAGTTCTGAATATAGCATATTTACAGACAAAGAAGGGTTTTCGTTTTAAAGGAACTATACCTGATTCTGCATAAATTGGAACTGTGAGTGAGAACAGTTTAGTTTAAGCCCCAACTGTTTTTCCCCCATGAGAAACCCTCGACGTCCATGAGACTAAACACACGCCTCAAGCTTGTGTACAATCCTCTAGAGGAAGCAAGGCTTTATTGAGGAAATTCTATTTGTTTTCTTCGACACTAATGGCTACTTCTTGGGTAAATTATATTTTCCATGTGACTGGTCAACACTTGCATTCATGCCATGCTGTTCTGTTTACATACCCTGTCATTCAATGAGGCTCTGCACCTCATTGTGCCATTGGCAGAGAAAAGTCGTCCCCAGTTCGCTGCCTATTCCTACTTAAAAAAAAAGAAGTCTGGATTCCCTCAATCGCGCAATCAATTGGTCAGTCGTTATTGTCAAATCACGTCTTTTAACTCATAATAAATTGCGTAAAAAGCATTTTTCTTAATCACACAAAAATAAATTCAGGTATAGTTCATTTTAAACACAAAATGTATACATTTGTGTACAGTTCTGGCCTACTTACTGATGGGTTGTTTTTTCAGCAAATGGCACGTTTTACATTCTCTATCCTCCACTTAATTATTTGATTACTAAATTAGTTACCGATAATTTCAATAACCTAATAACGATTAATCCGATTAATTGTTTCTGCCCTGGTCCACGTGATGTTGGTATGATGTAGCAGGTAAATAGATCACTGAGTCTGACATTCATCCCTTTCAAATATTTTATTCACATAAGGATCAACAATTCTTTACTGAGCATAAATGTGTCTACCAGGTCTATTTCAGCTCCTAAAGTTATTTGTATCCTTCGTTTGCGCTCTTATAAGAAATACTAACAAACATTGTATTCTTGTTATACTTTCCCAGGTTTCAACTTACTGTTTTTTCCCCCCCATCAGTTTTGTTGAAAATGGATGATAACAGGGATGCCAATGAGAGCAGCCCCCTTTTGGACTCAGGGAACAGACCAACACCACCGCCAGTGTTCCAGGGAAGGAGACTAGCATGTGCTGCCATCCTGCTTGCTGAATCCTTGGAAAGGGTCGCATTCTATGGCATCACGTCCAATCTGGTACTTTTTCTCAACAACAGCCCTTTTTACTGGGAGGGAACTCAGGCCAGTCAGGCGCTTCTGACGTTCATGGGAATAACCTACCTGATTTCACCTTTTGGAGGCTGGCTGGCAGACGCATACGTTGGGAAATTCTGGACTATTGCTTTAAGTTTAATCCTGTATTTTATTGGCTTGCTGTTTTTCCCTTTTATTTCAAAAGATGACACAAGGACACAACTATGTGGAGAAGAGACAGCGTTTCCTGTGCAACCCGTTGAATGTCTGAACAGCACCACTCCAAAAAATGTAACTTGCCCAGTGCGGAGTCCATATTGTGGCTCGATAGTCTACACTGGACTGCTTTTAATTGCGCTTGGTGTTGGTACTGTGAAGTCCAACATCACTCCTTTTGGGGCGGATCAGGTAAAGTATAAATTATTGCTTTCACAAACCATATCATTTATTACAGTATTGTAATGTTGCTTTTACAGTCATGGTAAAAAAATAAACTATATCTGCTATCAGTTTTAGTGTTTAATATTTAAATGACGTAGCTTTACCAGGTTGTAAAATTATTTAAATTAGAAATGCTGCAATCAGTCGGCCAATTTTCCCTTCATTGGCTCTGATCTCTGATCAGCAGAGCAATGGCTAAAAAATCTGTTTTCTTTAGTTTTTATTAAATCCATTTGAACTGAAACCTCATATCCAGCCATAAACACATCAACCGACAGCATTTACTTTGATGTTTTTTTTTCCAGTTTCTCAAAATTCAAATCAAAGTTATGGAGATTATGTTCTGGTGCACAAATGCAAGACAGAAAATCCCCCAGTTCCTTCTGTGATGAAAACTAATTGTTCTATCAAAGAACCTGCAGCATTTTTCTTTTTTCTTTTATGTGTTTTGGTCCTTTGGAGGGGGGGGAACAACAAATAGGGACAGGCAGGCCATATGTGGGAACTCGGTATTGGGCCAGAAGCCTGACTGGTACAACTCTAATTTATAACCAAACCTCTGCAAAAGTCTGCAAAATCACATGCTACATATTGATGAAGCTTAAAAGGAACAGTTGGTTAACATTTAGTGAAAACCTTGAAAATGTACAGAACACATACAACTGAAGACTTTAAAGCTTTTGCTTACATTTTACCATGACTGGATATTGGACGGTCTGTGTTTTTCACATTTATTTACTTGCATGTCTAAGATTAGGTATGTAGTGTGTGATCGAACATGTGATTGGATATCTGGTACGCCGTGACATTTCACTGAGACATGCATGCTCTTGATCATCATGGCTATTTCTAAGGAAAGTCATGTGAAAAGGGACATACAAGCCATTACAATGGAAACTGACTTTTTTGAGATAACTGGAAATGAAAGCACATTTGAAGTATTGCGCAAAGATTAAGGTAGTATAGGTAAGCTGCATCTCTAGGAAAATCAGATGAGTTAGTTAGTTAGATAAGTAAATGTACTCGTGAATTCAAATGTAAACTTATCAGTGTTAAAGATTTCTTTTTAGTAGTACAATCCATTCTAGTACACTCTTCCTTGTAGAACCCTTGTGTGAACCCTCTTCCCTTTTCCATATTAAATGGACTGTATATACTTTAAAGGGGACATAGGAGCGCAGAAAAGTTGAGTTTAGTTATTCAGGTAACCTTTTTGGGTCATATTTTTGAATCTGTTCAGTTTTCTCTATTTCCTATTACGGTTTTTGAACAATGACAGCACATCATTTGCTGCGAAGCTGCTAGACAAAGTCATGGACGTCCAGCTAAACAATTTCACCATTTTTACTTCTTGCAGCAATTTTGTAGTCTAAGCTGAAGGATCTCAAAGCTACAGTTGGATAAGTCAAAATATGTGACTGTTGTGTGTATTATTAACCCACAACATTCATTACACTCTCTCCCAACATACTACAAAAATGGCTGAATGGGGCGGTGTTTACGTCTGCGAGCCAAAGTAGACCTCCCCTCTTCCCTTAACACCCATGCACTAACACAAACAATAACAGTGGTGGTATCAGAGTTGTGTTTTAGACATTAATCAATTTACTGTGGATTTTACACCTACACATTGTGCTCTTCCACAGCGTTTGTTGTTTTAACCCTACTGTTCTTCCTTCTTCTTCCTTCTTTAATTCCAACGTTACTGGGCCACTCACTGGCGTGGAATAGGTATTACAACGCCTATTAAGACTCCTCCAGCTTGGTGCGGTTTCATCTTTATGCTCAAGCTTTTCTGCGCTTACCCCAAAAACCACGAAGGCCGGAAGTGAGCGGCTGTGAATTCGTCAGCTGTTCCCGCCCCCACCTCAGTGCAACTTATCTTGCCTAGCAACCGTAACGACGCACAGAGCAGTGAAGAGCAGTGAAGAAAAAATGGAGCCCGAAGTTTTAGTCTGCATTTTTGCGTTTATTTCTTAATACTTGAAGAATGCAGACATGTATTATATCTCAGACTGAGAGATAATCATCCATCCATCCATTTTCTAACACGTCTATCCCTTGTGGGGTCGCGAGAGGTGCTGGTGCCTATCTCCAGCTGTCAATGGGCGAGAGGCGGTGTACGAGAGATAAACATGTTCAGGTAAAATAGGTTTAATTATTCTGTCATCTTTTTGCCATAAAATTATTAGCAAGTTTCTTTATGGCTAAAAAAAAAAAGACAGATCTAAGTACGAGCCCATTAAATGAACCTATTTCTACACTCATAACAGATGTACGCTTTAATAGTCATGTAAAGTTCAAAATCGAAGATAAAGTAGATCTTTTCCCCGTAATATTTTATATTCTCACTCAAGTGATACATCAAGCCGATATTTGTGATTTACACCGTTACATGCTCGTCTAAAAACATTCTAAAAAATTATTTTGTGTAATAACTCAAAATTAACTTACAACTTTTACCGGTCTCCTCCGCCATTGCTGCTTCTACCTGAACAGCCGGCTTCGACCAGCAATGAATCGTGGGATACAGTGGGCCACGAAGGATACACCAGACCCATTAAATCAGGGGACAAGAAGGACACATTTGTCGGCCACATGTGAAGGAGTCTTTGAATTCAGACAGGCCTGGTCGCCGCGCTATGACGTAATTGGTCTACAAATGCTGCTCACTCGTGAATTTAAATTTTGGACTGAGGACTGATGATGGTTGAAAATTAGAAAATTGTATTTATGTATATAAACTACATATAGATGTTTAATAGGAGGAGGATTATTTATCCGTGCATTTATTAATTAAATGTTTTTACTCACAAAGTCTGTCAAATATGTCACATTTGTCACTGGACAAAGTCCAGTGGATTTGAGAGGAATTTTTTGTTTGTGGACAATAAGATTATGCATAGTTTTATGTTTTTTTATTTTCAGCAAATACAAACCTGGACAATATGGTGTTCATCTGTGTTCGTTGTCCCTGAGTTTGCAGAATCCCGTTTTGTCTGGAATTTCAGCTGCAAATCTTTTGGTTTATGTCTTTACCAGCTTTGCTCAACTAGAGAAAAAAAAATGTTGTCACTCTTCTTTTGGAAATAGCCTGAGATCAGCTAGATTGGCGAGAGAGCATCATGACAGCAAATTTTAAGTCATGAAATGTGAAAATGTGAATAAGGTTTAGGGGTGTGTATGAATACTTTTCCAAGGCACTGTTTAAGGCCACTGTGTCTGTGTCTGTAAGACCTGCTGCAAGAAAATAAAAGCAACATTCTTCAGCTGGATCATTGTATCCTGAAACAATATTTCAAAGTGTGGACAAATCCTTTCAAAGGAAACTGGTGGGGTTAATCTTAAATAATATGAATCTGTTGCAGCAGTTTTTTTTTTTTACATTTTTATCATCTTTTCTTCATCATGTTTTTAACACATGCCGTTTGACAGAAGTGGTTGGAATGGTTCGGTTGTTACTAGTCAAACAAATCTGCATAAAAGACTTGCTAACTTGCTAATTCTGCATTTTTCCCCTGATTTACAAGCTCCCCTTTTCTCATTTGATAACTGCTTATTTCCTCTTACATGTTTTCAGAACTAGTGCTATCCTCATACAGTTATAATTAGGACAAGAGGAAAGGCATCTGTTCAGACAGCTTTGGAGTAGGTCACAAAGAACAGATGAAGCTGAAAAAAAAGTTAGAGTTAAGGAAAACTTGTTGCAGAGCTTTGTTTTCAAATGCTTTATCAGGCAGAAGTTGATGAATAAATCCGTTGAAATTTGTAAGTTTGTTTGGTGGAGAAATGGAATAAGTGTTATATTTTTAAGTTTGCCCTCTCCTTGCCTGACTAAAATCTGAAGCGGCATTTTGTCAGAAATGAACAGTAGACTGTGTTTCTCATTTAAAGTGTTAAAATCCAGTTCTTTGTAACCTGGCATTGAAGTAAACCTATCTTGCACAAGAATTGCGTCAAACCAGAAAAAAACTTATTTCACAACTTTCTCTCCATTATTTATTCATAGAGGTAAGTCTGTATTATTTCCCTTTATTTTATACTGATAAAACCTGCGCTCTAACATGAAGTGAACTGGTGCTGTTATGACAACAGTTATATTTTCTCTCATGTAAATATGTTTTCTTTTCTCTTAACCGCTGTTTCCTAAATCTATTTAAGATGTTCTCACTGATTGCTCAGTGCAGTTTGTGTAAATTTGCTACTTTCTCAACCCTTAGTGAATAACACAACTCTATCATATACTATGTGTATTGATTGCCTGCCAACCCAATGCAACTTTAGATATTCAGTACAATCTTAAATTGACATTTTTTTACTTAAATAATCTTTGTCAAGTTGCCCTTGATATTATTTATATGTTACTTTCATGGCAGGTGTTTATAGTGCTGTTATGTTGCCTTTAAGAGATTTGTAATCCACACAAAGGCCTGATCTCAACAGTTTGTGCTTAAGACTGAGGTTCCTGTACATAAATGGCAAACATATAAACTGGGTGCAGATAAAGGAGCATCCTTTGCTCGTTGTTTACATAATAGAAGAGTAAAAGCTTGAGGGATCAATGCGATGGTACTGTGGTGGATACCCTAAATAAATAGCTACATTTAGGGACGAAAATTTGTTGTTTCAAAAGACAGTAAGTGCAAGAAGGATGCAAAACATTTTCATGAGGGTTGGTCAGCTTATTTGCAGAGAAGAAGAATAATCATCATCGTTATTGTGATTGCAATATACATTCCAATGAAATTTGTTCTCTGCATTTAACCCATCCCCTTGGGGAGCAGTGGGCTGCCACTGTGTGGCGTCTGGTGAGCAATCCGGGGTTAAGGGTCTTGCTCAGGGTCCCAGAGTGACAGTCTGTGGGAGTTGAACCCAGAACCACCGGGACACAAGCGCAATGCTCTAACCACTTGGTCGTTAGCAGAGAGAAATGTGCTGCGTGAAAGCAGAGCAACTTGTCAGATCACATTTTATTTTCTCTCTAGAAACTAGTTTTCAACTTATCTGACACTGCTTAGGACCTACCAGCTACCTTTAACAGAAAGATGAATCTAGTACAGGGATACTGCATACGGTATCGTCTTGAGCCATCTGTAATCCTCCCCATCTAGTGTCAGGGGCATATTGTTGAATTTTAACAAACTGGCGAGATGGTTCTGGCCCTGGAGCTCAGGGAATTCTCTTCTACCCTGCTGAACTGACCCCACATCTGAGCCTTCACGGATGGGTGCAGGCGAATTTTCTTTCATAACAGAACCCAGCCTGCCCATGTAGAAAAGCACTGTTTTATTATCTCTTCTAATTAGAACATTTTGGTCAGTTTTAAATGGTTAAATACACCTTAGCAGTTGGAATTGTGCTCCATGTTTCAGACAAGCGATCTAAGGCACTGTGCACACGACAGTGCTTTTTGGTGAAAACAGAGGTTTTGTAGCGTTTCTACGGCTACAAAGTGGCGCTCGTTTTAGGTTTTTTTCTAAAAACAGGATCCAGATTGTAAACTTTTTGAAAACATCCAGGCCTCCGGTGTCATGTAGATAGGGAAGAAATAATTTTCCTGTATGGGGAAGCTCTGGCACATGTTCATGTGACTTAGTGGTGGTGCCTTTTTAAAGCAGGGAGTGTTTGTACGCATCCACATGGTGCTGAGTTTCACAGAACATGCCACGTACTAGTGGTGTAGGAAAATGAACATTTAACATTCCTGCTAGTGATGGGACTTATGGCTCTTTGAAAGGTACCAGATATTCAGTATCTGTTCACTTCAAAAGACCTGTTCAAATTATCCTCATTTGAAATTCGATATATTTCAAAAAACAAGCAATGTATCCCTAATATAGTGTTAAATATATTAATTTGGGGCATACCGGTAAACATTAACCAAATAAAGTTAGCAAACTTTCAAAGAAAATTATAGCCCTGAAATAAAAGGGCAGAATCTTCAGGATACAGGTGTGGAATATGCGGTTTCGCTGTCGTTTTGTATATCTGAATTGGGTTCCTGTCTTATTGTTGTTACTATTGTGAACGTGGGCTGCTGTCTTAAATGTCGGTGCAATTTACTTGTTGACCCAGACTTAAACGAAATGTTTTTCCATGTGTTGCCCTTTGCTTTACTTCTTGAGAATGCATCCAAATGCTGCTTCACTTTTTTTGTTGCACCACGAAGCAAAGAAGCACAGCGCGACCGTTGTCCTCTCTCCCGCATCATACCGGGTCTGACTGCAGCCAGGTCGCACACTCTGCCACACACGTGTCTGCCCCCAAGAAACGCGATGAAAACAAACCGCGAGCGATGAGCATGGGCTCACACCACCCTCCCCTTTCTTCTTCCGTATTTAGTCACCTAGGTAATAAAAATAATTTAGAAGTGAAATAGAAAAAAGTAGTGAGTGCTGACTCGAGTCCTACCGTTCACAGCAAAGAGCCGTTTGAAAGAATCAGGTTGTTCATGAACATCATATCTCTATTTTCTACTGGTGTCATTTGCACAGAGATTATAAGTAGAACATTTTTGTGCAGATGTGTTAACAGCAGCAGAAAATCAATCCAGTTTACAATGGATCGTTGTCATGTGCACGAGGGCATAAGATTTGGACTGGCGGTACCTGAGTCGCAGCTCCTAAGGATGCAACCTTTGTCTGGAAACAACGTGCTGCTGATCCGTTCAAGTTCGGGATTCATGGTCTTCACACTGTCAGTCAGTGTTGCAGTAGTCACAGTAATGACCTTTTCAGTACTTTTAAACCAGGCCTTTCATCCCAGACCTTATGTGACATAACCAAGGTGGACTGATTGTGTTTCAGCTGACCAAGCGCTGTTGAGGCTCAGAGTTACTTTGAACTGGTTCAGGTGTCAGCATGAACAGTCTTGCCGGCTAAGCCTCGGGTACACCTTCACACCCCAGAGAATTCTGACGTGAAGAACGGCCCTTTGGATGCAATACTTTCCCAGGAGATGGACGGCACTCACTGCAGTTCTCAATTAGAACGGATCAAATCAGCGTGCATTAAACAGTTGGTAGCAGAGCGAGAAGTATTTTTAGAAGTGTATGGCAGCTTCCCCTGCTGTTTTTTCTTTCTTTCTTTTCTTTTTGCACCAGATGCCATTCATGGGGCCAGAAATGGTAGGCCTATATTAGACATTACGCCTCGGAGTCTGTAACAGGAGTTGACTCAAGAGACCTACTGGTGAGTGGGTTTGAAGTGGAGCCAGAATAGAATATGACAGCTTTAATTTCCTGTATCAGTTTCTGAATCCCTCTTCAGGTGTTTAAGGACATTTTATCATGATGCTTGACTTGGTTGGTTCATGTGTTAAGGCTGCTCAAAGAGGACATATTCTTTGCAGTTTTTTTTTTTTTTACATTTTCATCATAAACCTATCAAAGACAAGCCGCCTCTAGTCATTCATAGTCCGCGACTGGAGACAGTGATATCCTGCGAGTTTACAGGAACAAATCCAGTAGTATGGCAGGAGGTTTGGTGCACCATTGACGTCGGCACTATGCATAGAATATGTGTTAGAGGACTCCCCATATTGTTCATCCCTATATCAATTGCTCGACCCTGGAAGTCGGCTTGCCCTGACACACGTCAGCTGATGCGGGGCTCTGACTACCTCGTGTGGCGATTCCGGAGCGTAAGGGAGGCGCCCTGACCTCAACCCGGTTTGCGTTTTCAGTCTTTTAAAAAAAACACATGGGAATGGCTAAAAGTCACCTTAGTTCTTCCCTCATGTGTTTTGTGAAAGAAGCAATCGTGTGAAAAACCTAAAGCAAGGTGCCGGTTATTTTAATGGTATAAAGATAATCATACTCTGTAATGAGAAGGTAATAGTGCAAAGAGTGATTCTGTTTGCAGCTTTGTCCATTTTTATAGTGGACACAATTAAAAAACACCAAGTTTTGGCAAGTTGAGAGAAAGAGGGAGAAACAGAGCAGACTCTGATCCCAGCATGGTGACGTGATGAAAATGTTCTGTGCTACGTGAATGATGACCGTCGTGACCGCTCTGTGTTACTGCTGCTGGAGCCTTGGATCTCTTCATATGTCATCTGCCTTAAAGGACCGGTTGAGGTGTCATCAGTGAGATCACACAGGGACAAGGTATCCAATGGTACAAATGGCAGGGAGAATCCACTAGAATGGTAGTTAGATGACAAGTGTTTTAAATTTCTTTAAATAAAAAAAGAAACCTTATGCTACTCGCTCCTGTTTTTATGTCGTATTTTATTAGCTTGTTTAATTGAGTCGAATATTTTAATTACTTGTGTTGTTAATGGGTTTGTTATTTTGCTGTTTTATTTTAACAACCAGGTCTCGCTTGAAACTGAGGATAAAAGTTAAAAAGAAAGTGTTGACAACTAATGCATTTGCAAAACAACTGGTCGCTTTCATTCTCTTCTGTTTGTGATCGCAGGTCAAAGACAGAGGACCTGAGGCCACGCGCAGATTCTTTAACTGGTTCTACTGGTGCATCAACTTAGGAGCTATCTTGTCCCTGGGAGGTATTGGATACATCCAGCAGAATTATAGTTTCTTGCTTGGTTACATCATCCCGGCAGTGTGCCTCGGGGTGTCCTTCCTGGTCTTTCTTCTGGGACGTACTGTTTTCATCACAAAGCCCGCCGATGGCAGCGCCTTCTCAGATATGGTCAAGATCCTTTCCTTTGCCTGCTGTTCACAGAAACCAAAGGAGCCAAACTTGCTTCGGTAAGACGGCGCGTATGTTTCAGTAAATGTTGCATTATTTCTATAGCGAGAGGAAAAGCACAATATTAAAGAAGACTAATTTGCTGGATTATTGAAATTGTACAATCACTTCTGTAACAAAAAGCCTTCTCATATTAGCAGGATGCTTTCAAAATATTAGGCTCTCAGGCAAAAAGGAGCTCAAAGAGAAATCCAAAATATTTAGGAAATGTTGGAAGCAATTTCTGAAAAATAACACTAACAAATACCTATTTATCTCTGATTTCCACATTGCCGGTTGTGTTTTTGCTGTTTTTCTGCTGAGATTTTTTTTTAACCTGAGCTGCAAGGCAGCTTTTGTGTGTTAAGGCAGACCTTTATCTTAAATCTTTATTTGATCCACTCCTATAAGGCTTTTTGCCCCCAATTCTGGTCAACGCCTTCATCTTAGTTCCCTGCGGTAAAAAGTTATTCTAAAGTGCTGAAACTCGACTTTGAACCAAAGTACCACAAGCGACTCAAAAACTCGACATTGAATATTTTAAGTTGGACAATCCGACAGCCCTTTAAGAATTCCTTATTAGGGCATTTTCTCCAGAGGTGAGGATTATAGGCTTTAGTGTAGTTTTGTTCGTATATCTAGAAGTGCTTTTATTAGAGGATAAGGTTTAGTCAAAAACAGATGAATAAATCTACTATTTTGAGAGTTGAAAGTAATTTCATCATATTCTGTGTTTAACTGTTTTGTTATTTATGCCATTACTCACGCTGGGATGAATTAGCATTTACGTTTTCCTTTTTTTAAATTCCGTTTTAGCAACAAACCAACCCTGCTCGATACGGCCAAATTGACCTACGGAGGGAAATTTCCAGAGGAAAAAGTAGAGGAAGTGAAATCATTAGTGAAAATCCTTCCAGTTTTCTTTGCCCTTATCCCATACTGGACGGTGTATTTCCAGGTAAGATCCATGTTTCACAAGTGGAAAGATATGAAGGGATGTATCTTGATAGCACTGGCTCCCAGAATGTAGATAAAACAAAAAAAAAACAGATGTGTTAAAATGAGGGAAGATTATTTTCTTTTTCAAGATTACAGAGAACCAGCTTTGCACCAGAGACCCTGTTGATCATAAAGTGGAGAATTACTTCATGCTGGCCCTAATCTCCTTATTGTGCCACAGATGCAGACGACATACATCCTGCAGAGCCTCCATCTGAGGATTCCTGGTACACCCTCAAACATCTCAGTGAACCCCCATCAAGTAAGTCCAAGAGGATGTTTATTGTTTTAATACAAGGGAAATGATGTTTTCGGACAGTTGTGTGTTTAGAATTAGGCAGGATAATCAAACAAAGCACCACCTGTTTCTGGATTAATATTTTTGAACCAGACATCTTACTGCTGGAAAAAAAGTCAATTGGTCCCTGACATGCAATGGCAAGCAACAGCTGGAGGCAGCAGCAAAGACTTGTAATGCCTTGAGGATTAAGTCAGAACTTCACAGACTAATACCTCACAGATTAGCAACCTGGCTGTGTTTGTATTCCTCCACTGCAGCGCCTCCATCTGATGGTTCCTGCTGATTGTAGCTGATGTAACTCACTCACACAGATTGTACGTCGCATTCTGCAGGACTTTGATGGCTCCCTCGGCAGCTCCACATGACACATCACTCCTGGAAAAAAAAACAAAGGTTTCACAGCAATGAAACTGATCACAGCAGAAAGCGCAGGCTGTACGCTTCAACATGCCCATTCAGTTCTAGCAGACATAGTGACTTTATAGGAAATGCGAAGTGAAACACCTAAAAACCACATAGTATGTCTTAAAGTTGTACATGCATCATGTGCTCTCACAGAACAATACATGCTGGTGTGTTACTTGTAACACCATTGTAAACTCATATGCTTCTGTTTTATTTGACTATCATTTTGACCTTTGTCTTGAAGCTCAACTTGCACTTCTCGTGTCTCAAATACCGTTTTTATTTTGGTATCAAAAGAGGAAGTAAGTTGCCTCTCCTGCCAACCTCGCTACTTGTCAACATCAAAAGGGAAGTAAGATTTGATGCCTTTGGGACTTCTCTCCCTCAGCTCGCCTGAGAGTTGAGTGGCTAGACTTACTATATGTTATTTCCTCAAGGAAACAGGAACCTATTTACCTATAATGCATCTTCAAATTGATTGTGGTGCCTGTAACTACTCTAATGCAATATTAGTTAATTGAGCAGTTTCTCATTATTAAACTACTGTGTCATTTACATATGAATTTAGATTAAAACTACTTCTGAATGTTGAAGACCTAGATCTTGGTTCTAAATTGCTAAAATCAGGTAAAACAGATGTGTACGTCTGACAAGTTGTTAGCGTTCACCACTCCGGAAATGTATTTACATTTCCAACAGGTTCACTGTGATATGACAACTTTTAACTTCAGGTAAGGGAACTAGTAAAGAGAAGATAACTTTATAAAGCCACACCTTAAAAAAATCAGCACTTACCCTTTAAGTAAGTCAGATGTATGTTGACTTTCATAAGCCACTAAAGTGCTCCAACAACATAGTTATCCACCTGAACGTGCCCATATTTACAGAGAAGGAATTCAAAAGATGAAAGTAATTGGAACTGTGACAAGCAAGGCTGGACATGGCACAAGTTTACATTAGGAGGATGGTAAATGATATTTAAATGAAAATTGCACCAGGTCTCCATATAAAACAATTTTAACACAGAATAAATATATTCAATTTATGGTTGGCATTTTTGAAATTGAAGTGTGAGAATATCCTATTGCAATGATAAATTGATACCTTTTAAGGCTTTTAATGGAACTTCACTAATGGGGGCCAAAAAACACAAAAGGAAGGTATAGTTCCGCTCTCAACTTTTTTTCAGATGTTAAACACATTTATAATATATGGTGACTTAAAAAGAGAAAAAGATGACTATTTTACTCTAAAACATCCAGCAGAGGGTAGCTACATATGTCACATATTACACATGTATCACAAAATAATCCAGTGGAACACAGAAATTCAAACAGTGTGCTGCATTTTGGACCCTGTGAATGTTTTAGCATTTTGGAGAGAAAGAAGACATCTCCAGCTAAAGGAACACTCATCATTCAGCCATCATTTTTGACTTCACCTGGCAAATTCGTCTAATTTAAATGCTTACACATGATGATGTGGAAAACTACTTAATAGATTGCTAAATGAATCCAAGAATTAGGAAAATCAGTTTGAGAACAGATTATTTAAACCTTTTCAACTAGGGACACATAAGAAACTTAAATGTTGCCTCAAATGTAATTTGAAGAAAAAAGATGATAATTTTATTTAAGTGAGACAGCGACTGAATCAGTAGAAATTTAGTTTGTCTGCAGTGCATTTTTCTGTCAATTTTTTTATGTAATCCATCAATTCAGTTTTGCATGTTTTGGTTTTCAGATTTCACCTGGGAACCTACTCTGAATGACTACCTTAGCAAGCAGTGGGGTGCTAATTTAATGGATATTCAGTTAAAACAACAACGTTATCAGGATTGCTCCTCCATTCTCTGGGAATAATAATCCTGAAACGTATCCACGGTGTAGGTCCAAACACACAGTCAGTTTGTGTGTTTTCTGTAACTTCAATTAATAGGTTCTAAATTAAACCGTGTTTGGTTTTGACCACCTGGGGGTGCCAAAGCAGTGTCGAGACAGAAGCCTGCTTGCTAATTGTGGATGCATTCACATGTGTTCACAAACACTGTTAACTGAATTCACTCGTACCTTTCTATCTC
Organism: Fundulus diaphanus; assembly: GCA_037039145.1. Lineage (NCBI taxonomy): Eukaryota > Metazoa > Chordata > Actinopteri > Cyprinodontiformes > Fundulidae > Fundulus > Fundulus diaphanus. The sequence goes on along the minus strand of CM073127.1, from coordinate 39,183,576 downwards.
ATCTCTTCTCCTCTGGTTCATCCAGATGAAGTTCACCTTCCCGCTCGCCTGGCTCACCATGTTTGACGCAGTGCTCATCCTCATGCTCATTCCTCTTAAAGACAAAGTGGTGGACCCCATCCTGAAGCGCCGTGGCCTGCTGCCCTCCCCTCTGAAGAGGATTGCAGTGGGGATGTTCTTCGTTATGTGGTCAGCCGTGGCAGCGGGTGAGCGCCCTAACACATATCTTAGTTATGCTCTCGCCTAAGTGGGCCAAAGAACGAAGAGGGAGCAGAGTTTACTGGTTTTTAGGTCCATCTGACTTCCACAGCAAAGTTTTTTTTTTTAGTTCTTAATGTTGAGTTTGGGTGTTTTGGGGATAGGGTTAAAAGTTTTTATTATTTTTAAACAAGTAAAAATCAATGATTGCAAATTGTTGATTCCTAAAAGGTGAACATTTGAAAAGTCAGTCTGTGGTTAAGCATGTGGCTGGTACTTTAATTAATGATTACTTTTTAGTGTGCTTGTTTGTGGATTTAGAGGTATTTTCTAATCATGAATGAGATATTCTCCCTCTTTACAAATAAATTGAGGCTTCGATGTTTTGAGAAAAGACCTGAAAGTAAGGCAAATCAACAAAACTCCATAGAGTCAATTTTTGTTATTTGTTCTACAACCAGCATCCTGTACATAACACATGAACATTTTCTGTCATTAGGGACCTTTAGATATTGACTTTCTCCAATTTCTCAAAATTGACAGCAATTATTGTGTGTAGTTCATTTATTAGATAATATAAGAATTATAAGTTAAAGTAACAGCAGACAAATCAACCAGCTCAGTATTATAAGATAATGTGATCTAACTCATTTGATAATATAGTGCAGTCCCTATTAATGCCTGTTTGAGATGGGAGCTGCTGTTCTTTAAGCTGTCTTGGTTGTATAAAACTTTGTCATGACTAAGCATACAGTTAGGAAATAATTGCTGTCTCATACAGCTTCTGTGCATGTGTTTTGTTGTGTTGGCCATGTACATTATGTACATTAAAACCAACAGTAGGCTGTGTTTCACTATCAGTCCAAATAAACAGCCATCTTTTTATTGCAAAAAGCAGATGCACCAATCAGATTTATTTATTTTTTGCCGTGCTTTAACTTGCCAATACCAAAGTTTCAAAGTACTGTCATATAAGAAAAAAATTAAGAACAACTTTGGAGATCTTTGTCCAGCCTCCCAGGTCATTGATTGTTTAAATTGGGGTAGAGGTGATGTCTATCATCTGTGAACATGCTCACAAAAAAAAAAGACAAAAGAATGACTGAGCTAAAATTTGAAGCTGGTTTCAGCATGTTTCTTTTATTTATCACTTTAGTACAGCTAGCATTACAAAATGTGCATTGTCCATATGTATGTTCAGGAGAACGTAGGCCGTCACCCTAACTCGGAGATTTCCTAAAGACTACCAGCATTTCCAAATCCAGCATAATCCATGAAAGGCAGAAGTCCCCAGCTCAGAAGCTAAAACAGAACAACTTTGCAGCAATACTTTTAGACTTCCTGTTAACTTCTGAAAATCTTGTTCTCTCTCGCACACAAACATCTCAAACCGTGTTGTCAAAAATACTGGGTGAAGGGCTTTTAAAATCTCTGTGTTTCCTCTGACTTTATTTGAATCACAGCACTGGTACGGAAAATAGCTACCTTGAGTCTGCTTCCAGCAGTTATAGAGTCCAGTCTCATTGTTATTGGTGCTGATCAGAGCTATGGTGCATTCAGTGATTGGAAAAAGATGGGACTTTAAGTTTCCTACCAGCCTGTCATCAGTCAGAGCAGATCAAGTTTAAAATCGAAAAAAAAATGTAATGCTATTGCACTGCAATCCATTTTTTGGCAGGAGCTGATCTTGCTTCCCTCCATAAAGAGGGAATTTTACCTGTTAAGGTTCACATTTTCATCTAAAAGTTCATGTGCTGTAACAGTTAATGTGATTCATTTCTAAATGTTTAGATTATAGCTTGAATTTAACGTTGCCAAATTACATCTGTCTTGCGGAAAAACGGGTACTGGATTTAAGATCATCCTTGTGCTTTAATGTTCTTGAGAAGAGATGACAAATCTTTTCAGAGCAATTTTCAAATATTCTGCTTTAGTCCATTACAAGCATCTTTTTCCATCAGGGTTATATAAAAAATACTCCTCAGAAAAATGGAATTCACAAACCTTTCCTTTTATAGAGGACAGGCCCTTTTCTGCAAGGGATGCTCAGGCAACATGTTCATTTCGATGTTTGAAAGCTATTCAGGTATTTATTTTTTCCATTTGGCTTTTTGAAGAAAAAAAAAAAAGTGCAATCCTTTTGCATTTGAGCTTAGGCAAAAATGAATTCAGAATGTTGGAGAAAGCAATTTTGAGTTCAGGCAGTGGAGAGAAAGGGTTTAGGATGGTGGTGTAGTCTGGGCATTGGTCACAGAATAGAAGGTAAATACACAACTAGGGTGCCAAACAGTTCTGACCTGGATTTTAGGAGTCAAAGCAGACAACAGGATCAAATCTATGCATTGCAGTGCATTCTGATACACAATATTAAAACTTTGTATATTGGCCTTTTTTCTGCAGTTGATTTGAATCATTACTCATCAGGCATGTCCTTGCGTCACATTTACGAGGTTAGACGCAGCGTCCCCTGTGTGCTGCCTTACAGCATTGCTACATTTAGAACGGCAACCTCAGTTTGCCTAATGTAAAAAGTCTTTTTCCTTTCTATTGGCTGAAACGATGTTGTTTAGTGGCCACCAGTTGGAAAGTATGGAGCATCCCAGTGTGACATCTTTTGCCCACTGAATAATCAGCTCGACACATAAAATTTCTGTCCACCTCCCCAGCACATCAGCTCTGCTCGGCGCTAGAATCACTTCTGTCACTTCGGGTATGAAATATGTGCACATTTGTCAACAGCATTTCACGAGGTTTCGTCTTACATTTGCTGACAGATGACTGGGGTTGAGGATAGCTGGACTGCACATGCTGTGTGGGGATGGGTGACACGCTGTCGAGCAGAAAGTGACTTTTCTGAGCAAGACTTCTGCCACATATTGAGGCCAGCTTTGATGACAGTGTTGTTGTTTTTTTAAGAATATTTCTTAGCACATTTATTAATGCACTAGTTGTGGCTCAGTGGCTCTTAGGTGCTTAGAAAGCATCTTATTTAACATTAGCGTAGGTGCAGAGTTGCAAGAGATCGCACTGAGGTGTCTGATATGTGATTTTTAGTTATGGTAAAAAAACAACAACAACAACATAAAAATAGAGTTGTTTGTTTCGAGTATGAGACTTGCTCTGGGCAGCCCAGCGGCCATGCTGTCTGAGATGGACGGCTGGTATTATTGGATATCCGGATTACAAGGCTACAACTCTCCTCAAATACAGCATTAAGTGCAGCTATGATAGGAGGCTGTCTCTGGGAGTTATCTGAAAATAGCCGCTGGTCACGCGATAATAGTAATCGAATGAAGCTTTAGGCAGCAAGCACCAAACGATGATAACTGCTTAGTCTTGATTATAGAACTGTCTGCTGTGTCCCATTATTAACTGCCCTGGCAAGAGCGTGCAGATGGGATTTTAATGAAGTAGCAGGAAGTCAACAGAACGAGCAAATCATTCTGTCAGTGTTTGCTTTTTGCTGGCTTTATATATTTCAAATTAGCAGAAGTATCCTGCATGTATGCACTTAAATCCACTCTGGCCTATAAGTAACTATTTTCTTTTGTCTTCTTTTGTCTGTGTCCACCCTCTCAGGTATTTTGGAGACCAAACGCCTGGAAATCGTTAAAACCAACGGTACCATAGACCAGGTGCTTGGCAAGGTTGTCTTCCATGCGGCCAATCTACCCGTTTGGTGGCAAGTGCCTCAGTATGTGCTGATAGGAATCAGTGAAATCTTTGCAAGCATTGCAGGTACAGTTGTTTGACATCTTCTGTTGAATTTACCAGGCTATGCAAAAGTACCCACAATCGTTGAATGTTTTCACACTTTGTCAAATTCTAATCAGAGTTGGATTATATGTGATATATCCACACAAAGCAGAGGTGATTGTGAAATGTAAGGAAAAGTATGCATGGCAAGTTTATTTGTTTACTTGTGTAGTACATCTCAACAACAAGACAATTCTAAGTGCTTTACATGATAAAAACATTAGCAAAGAAAACAGAAGTACAGGGCAGTGACGTATTAACAGAAAGTAAAGGAAAATAGGATTACAGGCTTAAATGAACGATGTTTCAGGTAAAAGTTGAAATAGAAAAGTCAGAGGCAACTCTAAATCAATGGGGTTTAAACTTTTATTTAAGAAGAGTTTTCCAAGAGATTGGTCCAGATTAGAGGAGTAAAGAAACTGAATGCTGCTTCGTCATGCTTGGTTCTGATTTTGGGGATACGGCGTAGACTTGAACCAGAAGAGGGGTCTGGAAAGTTGATTCGACAACAAATCTTTAATGTGTTTTGGTGCTAAGCCATTCAGTGATTTACAAACCAACAGCAGCATTTTAAAGTATGTTCTCTGAGATACAGGGAGCCAGTGTAAGAACTTCAGAACTGGGAGGAAGTGCTCTAAGTGCTCCGGATCAGCTGCAGCTGTCTGATTGACTTTTTAGGCTGGCGTGTGAAGACACGGTTGCAGTAATCAATTCAGCTAAAGATAAATATATGGAAGAATATTTCAACATTCTGCTGGGATATCAGTCCTTTAATCTTGAAAATGTTCTTCCGGTGATAGGAGGCTGACATTCTTTATGTGCTGAAGGTTCATGTCTGAGTTCATCACTTCATCCAGATGGCAGACCTGATCTGCGGTTTCTAGCTGTAATAACTGCAACTGTGTGCTGACTCTTGATCGCTCCTCCTTTGATCCAAAAATTATTACTCTAGTTTTATTTCTAATTTGTAGACAATTTCTTTACTTCCATTTTACAATCAAAAATTTCTATGTGTAAACTAAAATCACATTAAATTATGTTCAAGCTTTTGTTTTTAGTATGACAAAAATATGCATTTACCTCTGGTGAAGTAAACCCACCTTATATACATTTAGTGATAGCGCTTAAGCTTTGAGTTTGCATGATTTTTACCTCACATTGATTTGATTCTGCTGTTGACTAAAACACATAGAACCCTTTTTGAGCACTTTGATTCATTGCCAGGCTCCACCAGCTAAATGTGTTTGTGGGTTGTTATTCAGAGCAAATACCCCAAGACATCAATTGATTGATTATTCTGAATTTCTCGCCCTACTGCATGACAGGGTGCAGTAATGAAGCATTTTACAAATAAGCTATGGATTAAGAAACTATTTCACAGTCGAACTGATGGAAGGTTTGCCTTCACTCCTGACATGTGACTGACTTAAATAACGGATGTATTTTCCACACAGATGCTGTAAACAATAACAGAAAACGCATAGCACCGTTTTCTACATTAAACTATCTCATCTCATCAGTGTTCAGTTAGCTTTAGTGTTGACATGTAACACAACTAACAGAAGCATGTAGGGTGACTTATCGAAATGGCAGTCACAACGTATGCCCTGCTTGCTACCAACACACAATTCTGCATAAATGCAGGAGATCACACTTACAAGTTGTATTCACACATAGTACCACAAGTCACATTCTTATTCTTATTATAGATATAATCTGAAGTACAGGATATTGAGCCTTTTGCAACACTTGAAGTACTTCATCACTCTGCACTTAATGCAGTTCTTTTCACTACAGTAAAAGGATTTGTTAAGTGAAGGGTGAGCTATCCACAGTGTTCACAGTGCTCCTCTTTGCTTAAAAAAGAAAGGTTAGTGGATCCTAATATATAGCAATGTGAAAAAATAAAAAACACCCCATCTCCTTTTTTGTTGTTTATTTAGAAAAGTTTGCATGCTGATGTCTAATTATTATTTTTTTCTTTTTATCTCTGGAAAAGAAGGGGAATTATTTGCTCTTGAACTGCGTAATTAACCTAATTTCGCTCATTAAAATAAAATATATGAACAAAAAATAAATTTTCTGAGTAAGGAATGGGTAAGGATACCCTACCCCCTGACAGCTAGTCTCACCCCATTTGAGATGCCGTAAGACTCGATCAGACCTCAGTGAGATGCTTCTTGAAGCCATCTTCCTCTCATTTAGGAAACTTCTACCCCGTTGTTCACTTTTAGCAGGGAGATTTTTCAGGGGTCTCTTGCATGCACAACCCATTTAAAGTCACCCCACAGCACCTCAATGAGATAAAGATGTCGGCCCCGGACATCACATTCTGTAATTCTCAGCCAGTTCTTAGTGGATTTCCTGGTATGTTCCCCTTTGTTTCAGGGTCCAGTTCAGATTATTTCTGTTTTTACAAACGGTCTCACACTTTCCTCTCGCAGCCTCTGTTGCCCAATAGGGATGGTAGCTGGTCATGTCGTGCTGCATCAAAGCATCCCCACACGATGACACTCCCAGGGTCACCACTGTTTTATTTAATTACGTTTTACAGAACATTTTAAATTAGCCAAATAAGTTTGACCCCCCAAAAAATCCAGCCTTTACTAGGCTATTCTTTTTCTGCACCATTGTATGAAAGCAACATTATGAACATTTGTCTCTGCAGTATTTAGATTTTTGGAAAAGTTCCTTTTTGATTTCAACATGTCTATTTTGTTGAGGTCCTTGCTTACTTCATCAAGTTTGAGTTCCCTTTTACATTCTGCACATACCACAACAGCATGCCTTTGTATTTAAAGTGTCCAGGTGCTAAAGTAGCCTGTCCTAATTCAAATCTGTCACAAATGGCAATATTATGTGTTTCATGAACTGGATAAGAAACCAAAGCAGGCTCCTAACACACAGATGAAATCCAGCATCAAGCAGGAATGGGGAAACATTTTGCTTTGAAAACTCATCTCCTCTGTTCTCAACGCTTAAAGATAGTTGTTAAAAGAAAGATTGATGCAACCCAGTGTTGAATTTTACCACTGTGTTGCGTCACATTTGCTGGCATCGGACTAAAAAGGGGCATATATTTCCAAAACAATTTCATTTCCCAGATTTCTCAGTCTTCAATTATAGAGCTTAATATATTTGACAGTTAATTTCTTGCTGTGATTATTTGTATTTATTTATTTATTGAAGTTTACAGTCACGCTGCATTGTTTGAAACAAGTCGGGAGATTTTAAGTTCCCCTTTGTTTCTTATTTTGCCACAAGGCAAGAAGTCCTAATGGCAAAGATTATTCAACTTGAATAGATTTAATCTTTCCTCTTTTCACAGAAGACGGATTACTTTGAAGAAAACACTGTAATTGTAAGCAAATTTTCATTCGAATTACAGCACTCAGACCCACTTTTCACTGGTAGCTTTAAAAACATGCAATTGGGTTTAAATAAAATGCAGGGAAAAAGTGTGTTTTTGTTTATTGCTTCCAAATACATGCACTCACCCATCACAGCTTTTTCCTGAAACTTAAAAAACTAAATTACAGGCTGATCTTTGGATTATGTTTAATAAGAAAAGAACCCAAGCAGGTCAAAATTGTACAGTTTAGGTTTGACACCAGTTTCTGAATCTTTCTGTGCATCATTTGGAAGACGGGTACTAAGCTTTCTCCTATTTTTTGTGAACCAAGACCCAAAGCAACAAAAAGAAAAACTTTTTATTCACAGCCCGGAGAATTAAACAGCATATTGCCTCAGCGAGGCTGTAATGTGGCAAAGTGAACAAGTACTCTCTTGCTTTATTGGTTTTAACAGCACAATCACAGACTGGAATACAACAGGAACACATTTTTTGTATTCATAGAGCAGAAGCTGTGTTTGTCATGAATGCATTCTACTGTGAGATTGTGTCGAACCCCGCTGGTGGCCTTGGACCATTCATATCCTATAGGATACACACACTGCGTCGCATTGTGTTTCTGTTTGCAGTCACTGCTTGTGATCGTAGGTCCCACTTAAATTTATGAATCAAGTTTTTTAAGATCTGTAATCATCAAGTTATTTTCTTATTACAGTGGATTAAGTTATCTTTTCCATAAACTATTGGGAATATATTGCTTCATTATTATTTAACACTCCAGTTATTGCAGTCACGTCCAGGTTTTTATAGTCATTAAAATATATAATTTCTAAATTTAAACCCCATGAATATTGTAATTTACATAAATATGTTGGGTATTATATACCCCCTGATTCATGCCTCTTGTAAAAGACTGGAATCCGCTCATATCAAACATGGTTTCTATGAAAGTCATATCCAGCCGAACAAAGCTATGGGAGTCTTTAAAATAAATGCACTCACAGACCATCCCGTCCCACTGGGCTTACTTCAAGGGAAATTGGCAGAATTGTGACATTTGTCTGGTGAAGAGGAATATTTCCCCTATGTCGTTTCCAGTTTGAATAAATTTGTGTGAAACCTCCGCTGGCTCTAACTTGCACACTGAAGTCCCTCGCCTGATTGGACAGAAGGGAATCTTTCTGCATGGAGCAAGTTTGTCTCAAGGTCTGTCAGTAACTTAAAAGGTGCATGGGGTGTTTTAAAAAAAACAGTTACTGTATGTACTACTACACACAGAATGTTTTCCCCTCTGGAACAATCATTTCAGTCAGGAAAGGTCAAGCTGTTTATTCTGTCGGTTGACAGCCACAGACATCCCTTTAGTATTAGACTGTCATCACAGATAGACATTCACAGGATTTAGCCTGATGTGAGAATGCTGTTCTCTCTGCAGTGCTAAGCTGGATATTGAAACCCCCAACAAAGCGTTCCCCTCCACTAGAACCTGCATACACTAGCTTTGTGTTGCTATTCAAATGTTAGCTGAGGAGATACAGAAATGAAGATGTTCATGTTTCCCACTGTTCTTTGTTTTGTATCCACCCAATTTCTTTATTTATTCATTCATAACTTTACATATTCATTTTCTTTCTTATTTACACAAATGGTTCATATAATCCAATGGTTCTGATGCAGGCGGTAGGTCGGATAAGAAAACATCTGCTTAATCTTCCAAGTCTCAATGTTTTTACTTTTCCCCAGGCTCATCATTCTTTTTTTAAAATGTCCTTAGACATTTTCAGTTTTGTTTTTGTTTTTTAATGTTCTGACACAATAAACACTAAGCAATGAGCACCAAGGGTTGCTAACCAACATGGACCAGTTCTGACATAGAAAATGAGCTGTTAAGGAAGACTTCTCACCTCAGAAAGACTGGTCACAGAAAAGTAGACCAGTTACCGTCAACAAAACAAATATGTCCTGGTTTACTGTGTTATTGTGTTGTTAGAACATAGCACATATGAACTTGACAGCAAATTATCAGCACATTATTAGAACAACTTTTCATCTAGTATAACACTATATTGTAGGCTGTTATTTTTATGTATAGCCTATAGCAGATGTTCTTTCTTTAAATTTACTTTAAATTTTGATATTTACCAGTTTATACCATTTGGTTGCAGGTCTGGAATTTGCCTATTCTGCAGCCCCCAAGTCCATGCAGAGCGCAATTATGGGGCTCTTCTTTTTCTTCTCTGGGATTGGCTCGTTCGTTGGCTCCGGTTTGCTGGCCATCGTTTCTCTGAAGGGGATCGGCTGGATGTCTTCGCACAAAGACTTCGGTAAGAGCTAGAACCAAGCGACTAATCAATCGGGCTTTATTTATAGGACAAATTTCATGCACAATAACGGCAAGCTAAGGTGATTTATATCAGATAGGCGATGGAAGAACAAAAGAAATTTACCAAACATGGTGAAAAAAAACGAAATATGTCTGTATAAGTGAACACAGACAATTTTGGTTGGAAGGACTGAGGAAACATGGTCGCACTGAAAGGAAGTACAACAAGCATACTTTCTGAAATCCTGGTAAGAGAACTAAAACTATTTCACAAATGATAAGAAGGATAAAAAGTAAAATTAAGTTTAAATCTGAATTTAATTCAAACAACTTTAATAAAAGACAAAGTATGTGATCACTGTAACTAAACAAAGTATCTATGTTGAATAAAATTATTGAAACTCAATTTAAAGTCAAACTACAAGTGCAATAAAACTACAGACACAATCAACTTTAAAACGTTAACACTTTAAAACAAGTCATCTTAAAGGAGCAATAAGTAATAGTGACACCTAGTGTTTCAAATCAGAACAACACATACACGACTGACAATAGCTTATGTTGTTTCCTCAACAGTCCGTTGCTGCTGTGAAACCCCACTGAACTTTTACTTCCACAGGACAGGTCTATCATGTTATATCCTGTTCTATTTCTGGTCCCCTTCTCTTACTGGCTTCCATGTTTTCAAGCTGCTGCTCTTTTGCCAAGTTAAAATACCAAATGCCAAATACCAATTGACTCTGTTTTGGGAACCCTGGGGACTCTCATATGAGCCAGGAAGTACCTGGATAAAAGGATAAAAACTTGACCAAGACATTGTTGATGGAGAGGACTGATTGTTTCATTTTATTTCCATCCCGGGTGACAAATGAGAATGATTTTGGTTGCTTTTATGGTAAATGTCTTACTTATCGTTCCTTTAATTACTAAAAGTAAGCTTGAAGCCCAACCAGGCCAGTCCTAACTTTTCTTTTTATAATGCTAATAGTGTATTGCTCTTAGGTCTTCAGGAACACTGTTCCACCAGTGACCACCATAAAAGAAAGTGATGCCTCATTGGGGGTTTCATTCTGACTTTTTGGTATTATTAGAGGATGTGAAAATCAAAACTGTTTGTAGAATAAATGTTCCACTGATAAACAAATAAGGCTTAGCTCTTTAATCATTTTAGGTGTCAATAAAAGCACTTTAAAATCAATTGTAAAAGCATGTTGTAATCTAGAAGGGGCTGTTAGTCTGAAGAAGTGCTGGTTCCCTGAAACCTCATGTTTAAAAAGTTGCTACGCAGATCTATTTTTACGATCCTTCTACATTGGATATTTATGATTCAGAACCCAATCTGGTGGATTTTTTTGGATGCATATAACTCTTATGAAGGAGTTGTGTGAGACAGCTGAGAAGAACCACCACTGTCTGCTGAGCATGTGAGAATGTCTTTTAAAAAATGTTAATACAGCTTATGTTTAGCCGTACTATACTGAATCACTTTGGTTTTATCAAAATATATTTTTTTTCTCATTTATGACATTTTTTAGCCTGTATGGTGACACAGTGGTTAGCACTGTTGCCTTGCAGCAAGAAGGTCCCAGGTTCGAGTCCCTGGCTGTGATCTTTCATGTTTTCCCAGTGTGAGCGTGGGCTCTAAGCACTCCGGCTTGCTCCCTCATTCCAAAAACGGCCTCTCTAAATTGCCCTTACGTATGAGTGCATGTGCGTGAGTGATTGTTTGTCCTAATAATGTCTGCCTTGACCTGTGGCCCATCCCTGCTGCCCCCCCCCCCCCACACACAATGATGGCTAGAGACCCTGCATGGCATGGATAAGAGGGCTTAGACGGTGGACGGATGGATATTTTATTTATTTAATTCCTGCTACTGATCCGGTTGACATTATGTTGCTGATCTATAAGTGAAGCGTAGAAGGAGATGTTCACACTTTTTCAGTTCTTTATTTTCAGTGTTTTATTTGATCAATAAGCATGTCCGACTAAGTACAAAAGGTTCACGTGAAGTGCTGTGGCGGCAGCATATGGATGGGCTTTCTTGCAGGTGGAGGCTGCTGGCCCAGATGCACTTTCCCCTGAGCATGTGTTCAATAAGCCAGCGCTCTAAACAGTTTATCCACAAACACCTAATGGCTCATTAATACAGCGTGCAGACAGGTTTGGGAGCTACTGCTGTTAGCGCTGAGGATGCTGGGTCTGCTTCATAAATCCATTCTCTGCTCAGCCTCGTCTCACTTCAGGGGAGGTATAACTGAAGCCAGATTGCCTGTTTGACTCTCCTTGCGATCCAAAACAAGTCATTTAGAAGGTGAGTTGCAGAAATGGAACAAAAACATCCTTCTGGCCACTGATAAGAAACACATGGCACAAAGCTTAGGCAGTAAGTACAGTCAGGAAGCATGTGGTTTTTTGTGACTATTTTTCTTCCATTTTAGCAACTTCCACGTCTCTCAGCTCTGTAGGTGGAAGGGATTCAACTTATTTCCATGGCTGTGGGCAAAACTGTGTGCTGTAAACAGCATCTTGGGTGAGCTGTGCTAAGTTGTACTGAGTTGCACGGTTCCTGAAGACAGACAGCAACATTAATCACAGGCTAGGGGTCTGATTACATAGCCCAGCCCTTCTTAAGTAAAGCTGTCCCTGGAGCAATACATGAAGATGGCAGGGCTGGTTTGGCATCACACTGGTGGATGCTTAGCTCTCCTGTTGTGCTCTAACTCCATCAACCCTCTTCTCTACAGAGACACCTAATGTTAGACAGCCTCAGCTTCAAAGTTTCACATGAAAATGCATGACTCGTTTCCTTTATCGACTTTTATCTTCTTGTTTTCAGAAAGGAAAAACAAATCTATTCATCCATCCATCCATTGTCTATATACCAGCTTGTCCATGCAGGGTTGCAGGGCAGCTGGTGCCCATCTACAGCGGTCATTGTGTAAGAAGTGGGGTACACCCTGGACATGCCACCAGTCCATTTCAAGACAAACAATGCACACGCACGTTCAAACATCTCTGTTAGGTCTGGACTCCACAAAGCTGGCCTTTCTGGAAGAGACAAACGATGAAAGCCATAAAAAGTCGTGTTTGCAGTTTGCCACACGCCATGTAGAGGACACAGCAAACATGTACATGAAGATTCTCTTACATGCAAAAAACTATGTGTGACAAACTAACGCTGCACATCTCCCTTAATATGCCACACTCACGGTGAAATAGGCCGGCGGAAGCGTTGTGGTGTGGGGAAGCCACAGGCAGGAAAACTAGTCAGAGTTGATGGGGAGATAGATGGAGCTAAGTGCATGACAATCCCGGAGGAAAACCTGGAAGAGGCTGCAGTGATTCTGCTTCCTGCAGGACAGCAACCCGAAACATACAGCCAGGGCTACATTTTTAAGGATTTTGCTTGTAAAAATATGAAAGTCCATCCTCTATTTTACAAACATGCTTTACTTTGCTACAAAAAATCCTAACAAAATACATCGTAGTTAGAAAAATTGTGAGAAAGAGAAAGGAGTGGGAATACTATTGCAGGGCACAGTAAAATACTGCAATAGCAGTTTCCAGTTTTACTACTAGTACTAGTTTTTTTCATGTTCCACTTCTGTAAAGGTCTGATTCTGTTCTATTGCTGCCTTTTTTCTATTTTTCTTTTCCTGTATTTTAATCATGTAAAGCACTTTGCGTTGTCTCTGTACTAATATGTGCTATATAAATAAATTTGCCTTGCCTTTAATGGTCTATTTAAAGCAGGTTTCTCTTAAAAATGACACATTGTGTCTTAATGAGATTCACCTGTATAAATAAAGGTGAAATTTCATTAAATTAAATAAAAATAAAACAAAACCTTAACCTTATTGAAATCTTCGTAGAACTTTTGTATGTTTGTAGTTTTTAAACATGAGTGATCAGACCTTCATTCCTAACGTTCCTAATCCCATCTGTTGCAGGATAGGCTTGACTTCCAATGGCATCAGTAGTTAATCTGATTTCAGCATATTTTTCTAGCCGTGTGCTAGCGCTTCTATTGTCCATTGAAAGCCTCATATGATCTGTGTACACTTGTTTCACTACAGCTCCGCACAGTGTCTCCTCGACAAACACAAACAACTGCTTTGCTGTTTTCTTCACGGATTGTCTCTTATGCCTTCATGTGTTTGTTTGTCTCTGTGCTCGTAAATTGTGGGCTCAGCTCATACTCTGTATCCCCCTCTCTGCGGCCCAATATACGGGCTGCCCTGGATCTTAGTGCATTTCCCTGACATATTCAGTGCAGTGATTTCTAAGCACACCCTATTTTCCATACAGCACGGCAGTATCTGCTGCAAGGGAAATTCACTAGGAAGGCTCAAGTGGGAAACATGGCTATTACGGATTAAATTTAAGCAATTTTAAGTAATAAGGGCTCTTCTTAGGTAGTAATAAATTAGAAAAAGAGACTTTAATCCTTAGTTCTTCAAGCTTTCTTATGGTCTTTCAGAATTTTATCTGAACTTTGGCTTTCTTTTTTACAACAAATATTTTTGTCTGATCTGTGCAATAGACCACGATGCATATTTTGAGGTGTGTGCTAAACAGTATCTGCCAAATGTTAATATATATCTATATAATAGCTTAAATCCATGTCTCTAGGAAATAGGTAAACATTCTGATACAAAACCTAAGAAGTGCATCGTCATTCAATTGATCATCAAACACTTTTTTAGTCTGTAGCTCTAAGAATAACCTTGTCGACAGTGAAATACTATTTATGCTTTTCTAGGCACTCAAGTAAATCGAAAAATTATGTATTTGCGACTGGGTGCTGGTAACAAAATGCCTAAGGATCCTGTTGAAAATGAGTTACTGTTATGTGTAGACACAATAGTGGTTCATTTCTTGAGTTTAGGGGACTTTTCCTGTCTGAATGATTCATCTGTGAAGATGCAATGGCTTTATCAAAGAAAATTGGCTCTAAAAATGAATCAGGTACTGTACTAAAAAAGACCAGAAACACATTGAGTAAAACGCCTGCGAAGATGTTGCTGTAAACGTCTTTAAAAGATTTTGAAAAATGCCTTTAAAGAAGACGCAGAACTGAACCGTCTGTAGTGGTGCAAAAATATATATTTGTACTTTTTACATCAGCAAAATCTCCTTAAAACCTTCTAATACATTTTGGACCCTAGTCTTTTCCACAATGTATCTTCTCGAATAGTCATCCGTCCCGGTCTTTTATTTCTTTATTGTTCCCTTATAATTCTACTACACCCATTCTTGACACCAGTTATATTTTCAGAAGCCAATCAGAGATTAACATTTCCTCTCAACACAGAATGATCCCTCATACAGCGGGAGGGGGGGGGGGGGGGGGGGGGGGGGCTTTGTGTCTGCAGGAAATGGGTTTGCATTTTAATTTGCTCCCCTTTTGTTGGAAGTATCATTCACTCAAAGTGGAGAGTTTTTGTGAACCTCTACAGTCATAAGACAGGAAGTGCCCTTTTCCTTGGCCACTTTCCAAGTCCTGACTGATGTTATATCAGATGTCTGGGACGTTTTCAGATATTCACCATGAGCTGACATTCGCACGTCCTATTGGGTCACACTCAGCAAAATGTCAGGGTTTTAATGGAAGTTTTTAATGTCAGATCTGACAAATTTAATATCAAGTCTTACTCTTCCTAAAGGGACTGAATGAAAATCATGTTCTTTTTTTTGGGAGGGGGGGGAGTTAACAGAGCGCACATAAACATTTTTAGCATGTGGTCTGTTTTGAAACTTTAGCATCAATGATAAAGACTGAGCTTGCAGAAGACTGAGGAAAATCACTATATTTATAGCTGAAACAAACATGCATTGATCCTCTCTGATTTCATCCTAGGACAGAGAAAAGCATCAAAGGCACTGAAGCATCAACATATTGAGTTGCTGTATTGAAGGTCTGATCCATTGATCTATTGTCAGACATTAAATTGGTATTGACTGGCTTCGTCTGACTCACATCGTCTGCTCAAAGTCACTCACAGGTAAATTGACCCAAAAGTTTAGAGCAGTCAGATATTAGATGGCTGACCCTCTTTGTTGATGCATCCAGTGCAACCACTGACTCATGCTTGTAATTTTCTAACCCTAGAAATGTCAACAAAGCCTCAAAGCACCTGTGGATAACATAGTTATTTAACTCTGTTTAGCATTGTTTTCCCCTCCTGCTGTATGGAGGACCATCTCTGACATAACAAAAAATAGGGGGGAACTAAAGAAAAATCCAATGTTCAGAAATTACTAGTTTTAACAAAATCCCCAGTTCCCCCCTTTTCGACACCCATGCTGCTAATGCTTTAAATAACTGTCTTTTTCCAGTATGGTAGCATTTACAACTTTTCCTATAAGATTTCACAAGACTGGAAGATGCAGAGACAGAGTTTGGGGAGGGAGGCTGCCAGATAAAAGCCTTCATTCAGAGCCAGTCATGGCTGCACGTTGGATCTGAAAACAGATCCACTAACCAGATGCAGTCTAAAACACCACTATTTCTAAGTTTCTTTTTTATTCATTCCAAATTGTTTCTGAACTATATGTGCTGTGTTTCTATGCTTCAACGCTCTTACTGCTCCTCTCCCCTCCCTTCCCTCAGAGCCAGGGGCTTTTATCAGGGGCCAGCCTTCAAAATGTGAACCACTACGTTTAATATCCTTTCGCCTGTAGCAAAATGTGCCAATTAAAATCAATAGAGTTGCTAGTTATGTTTCATGCTATTTTGTTTAACGACATAGAACCAGTGGTGCTGCGGCGGGTTGATGCGTCGCCTTGCGCTTGAATTCAGGTGGGCATAATTAAGTTACATGTAATTTAGGT
Organism: Fundulus diaphanus; assembly: GCA_037039145.1. Classification (NCBI taxonomy): domain Eukaryota; kingdom Metazoa; phylum Chordata; class Actinopteri; order Cyprinodontiformes; family Fundulidae; genus Fundulus; species Fundulus diaphanus. The sequence continues at coordinate 39,167,112 of CM073127.1, read as the reverse complement.
GTGAACTTTTAAGGGTCATTTTAAGGGACTTGTAACATCGGGGGCTTCAGCTCAAACCCCTCATTCCTCCTCTTCCCTCTAAAGGAGCCCTTTACAGTCTTTATTTCTGCATTTTTTCCCAGTTTATTCCTCGTACGCAGCGCACCAATGGGGGAAAAATCTGCCCACCTCACCGCCTCAAACCGGTTTCATTAAGTATAAATTATGCCGGACATTACAGACATTACAAAAAAAATCACTCAGTCACTCAGGAACCAGTGAGGTGCAGAGTTTGAAAAACTGTGCCTATTCTCAATGAATCTGGGGATGTAATGCATAAAAGTGCTATATTTCCTACAGTATTCCACCTTTAAGACTATTAGTGGGCTAAAAGCAAAGCAGAAAGTAATCAGTCCGTCTACTCAGACCACAGACAAAACGTGCACGGTGAACAACTTCAAACTCAGCCTTCAGCTTGCGTAATCACGCACTGGAGCGCTCTGCGCAATAGAGGAGATATAATGTCAAGGCGGAGACTGAGATGACAAACCTGCCACTGTGAAAGGTGATTACAATGCCTATAAATTGTAAGAGGCTAGAAGTGCATGGAGCTGAAGAGACGGAAAACATCAGCAGCTGGGTTATGCGTAAAGACGCAGCGTGAACCCCTGTGTGCTTCAAGCTGTGGGGAAAATGTCGAACCATATAGGCTTGATGAAATTCAGCCTCAGTCACCAATGAGGTTATAGACTCACATTGATGAACAAATCTGTAGATTAAAGATAATCGGGGGTGTTTTCATTGCCTGGATGTGAATCTGATCATTCAAATTGTGCCTTTTTTTAATCAGCTACAATATTTTGTTATAAAAGTCAGGGGAAAAAAAGATTGTGCTATGTTGTTGAGCTGTTTATGAAGAACTTCTGTTTGCAAAACAACCACATTTCCCCTTTTTATAAACTAATAATATTCTCAACTCAACATTATTTATACAATCTAAAAAACTAGTAATTAAAAACAGAATAAATAGTTAAAGCCAGCAAAATGTAAAATAAAATGCAGATCCACAAAAACAAAAAATAAAAACTTCAAAAGCGAAAATCCCAAACTGGGTTAAAGGCCAAAAAGAAAAGATGTGTTTTAACAGAACATTAAACCCAGAAAGTGAAATGGCTTGCCTGATATGTAATGCTACTTAAATCCAGAGTTTTGTGCAATGACAGAGAAAGTGTGGTTACCTCTTTGGACTCTTTGTTTTTTTGGATGACTAATAAAAACTGATCTATGGAGCAGCTGTTTTCCTTTTAGTGTCAAAGGTCTGACTATCTTCTGCCTATAAAGGAAGGCTAAACACTGGTTTCTTATAACTGACTTCAAAGGAGACGCGGAGAAGAGGAAGAGACCAAGAATGGAGCCTTGAACAATCTGCATGAATAGGACTCTTTAATAAAATAAAATAAAACAGCAGTTCTCCATTCTTAAAAAAAGGACTAATAATACTGGTAAGAACTTAAAACTACTTTATTACTTTATTCAGTGATTACTTGTACATTTTGTTTATCCATTTATGCGGGTCTATCTAGAAACAAAATATATTTTACAAGAATAAAGCAGCCAGCTGGAATGGACTCAGGAAGATGGAGTTTTGGTCGCAGCAAAAAGAATTTCTGGAGATGAGTGAAAATCAGAACAAATTGTGTTTTCGTCAGAAATCTGGGAACGACCACAGAGCTGTTTATTTTTTTTAGAAGGTGCAATGTTGTGTCAGGTTAGGGGGTGTGAACCCGAAATTAGCCAAAACAGAGTACGTTAAAAATGGTTTATTGAAAAATGGAGAATAGTGACAGATGAGGCAGGCAGGCAGGAGACCAGAAGATGCAGGTGGGTTTGCAGGTGGAACTAGACTTGACCAGATGCAGACTGAGCACACAAGAACTGAAAGCATCATGGCAGCAGAGCACAAGTGAGGTGACGAGACGATCTGGCAGTGAGTGGGTGAGTGAGGCAGGTGTATGAAGGCTGGGGAACAGGTGAACAGAGTAGGAGCTGATTAGTGGCAGCATGTGGAGCTGGTCTGGGCTGATGACTGGTGACTGAGGAGTGGACTGAGCTGATTGGATGGTTTTTGTGGCTGAGAGGTGACGGAGCGGAATGCGGAAAAGTCCAAAACAAAGAAACAAAAAATAAATCATGACATATTGAGCGTAAATGTTGCGAGTGGAGTTTAAACAGACGTGATTCTCCTCATATTAGGCAGTCTTGGTATGTTGAAACAATCACGGGAGAACAGTTTTGTGTTTTTCTGTTTTAACCCACTAACTGAACTATAGTGATGACACTCCTCTTTCACTTTTTAACAAAAGTAAAACATTTCTACTTCCATGTCTAGATGTCTAGTCGTTTAAAATTGAGACGGAGTTCACTGGATCCACACTTTCTGTGTCCTGTTGCCGTGACACTGAAACCAAGCTACTAATCTCCCCCCGTGCACTCTGAAAATGAGCATAATCTCACTTTTAACTTTCCATAAAGGTTGAGAGGTCTGGCCTTTGGACAAGACATAGGCACACAGCATCATAGATCCTCCACAAAACACCCCTTTCTTTTTGTCTTTAGGCAAACTCAGCTGGTGTTGTTGTAGAAAAGCTTAATCTTAGTCTTATTTGACCAAAGTTGACTTTTTCTCTACAAAGAGTAAAGACAAGTCATGTTTGTTAATCAATCTGCATACTTTCTTCTGCCTTTATGGCATACTTTTTCTTAACGGATAGTTTCAGTAAACTGCCTGCAGCTGCATTTGTTTTACTATCTGTCAAAGAAAAGTTATTGACTGAAGAAAAAAAAAACACATTCTCACTTCAAGTGTGCATTGTCTTATACCTCATGAATTATTCACGCACTGCTTTGGTTTTTGATCTGTCTGGATTTAAAGCTTTGATGGATTAGGATGACAGCAGAATAGGTGAAAGCTGCAGCAAGGGTCAGAGTGGATGTCAGTTTTTTTTTTGGTCTGACTTGCCAATGATTTCATTTATGCTCTGGCAGGATTTCAGAGTCATCAGCGAGCTCTCTGTTCCTTGATCAAAGCTTTCACGCTATAGAGATGCCCCAGTGCACAATGCATTGACAGAGAATCACTCCATTTCTAATTATCTCCAAGAACATGCAGACAACAGAGACAACGGAGGGAGGAACATCTGTAAGCTTGATAAGCGTGGTGACATTATGGAGTGTGATCTGCTTCACCAATCGCAACAGATCATGCAAAGCAGTCCGACGCTTGGGTAAATTGACTAAAACCTTCTCTTTGATCAGGCATCCGTGCTATGTTAAGTCATTTACAAGAACATTCTGCCTCTACAAGGCTGCCTCTAATGCAATGATGTGGGTGTGTTTTGGTTTCAAATGTGCACGTTTAATCATATGTTTATATATATATATATATATATATAGACCACTAAGAATGTAAATGAGACATTTACATTCCTATTTCCTTTTTTGTATTTTTTGTTTTTGGTATTCTTTTGATCCATTGTAGATATGAAGATTCACTGTATATAACTGAATGCACCTTCCCTACTCTGCACCTTCTTGTATGAGCCGATGTGACGAGTGAATTTCTCCATTGTGAGATCAATAAAGACTATCTTATCTTATCTTATCTTATAGCTGTTGACATTAAGTCTAACAGGGAAGATTTTCATATGTCTTTGGAGGGACTGTTGTGATTTCTCAATATTCAATTCAATTAAAATAAACTCAATTATGAAACAATTTCCAATATCACAAATACTCCTTGGATATTTAGGTTCAAATAGGATTTCTTTCAAAAATATTGCTTCTGTTTGAGCCTGTGTTTAATTATTCCAACTTATAAAGAATTTTCTTTATCACATTAAGGTACGGTAAATAAAACACCTCCAACTGGCACGGTCTAATAAAAAACACACGTTAGTTGTTGATATTAAGTATATAAAGCATTCAGCTCTACCAGACCCTTATACCTCTATCACATCAATGCACATCTCCCTTGGGTTTTTATGGTATAGAAACATACGCAGGTTAAATCTAAATAAAATGTGATAAACCCGTCTGCGCTGACTCTTAAAGTATAGATTGTTACAAAACTTTACATGATAGCAAAGGTTCGTTCTGCAGTCCATTAAACCCATGCAGACATCTGAAGACACCATGACAGATGCTGATAACCTAGCAGCCCCACATAAGCACCGTACCCGTGGAGAATCCATTTTAAATATCTGCTTCCTGTATTTTGATTTAATTACCTTCAGTTTACATCAGATAGGTCCATCTTGTCGCTTTGAGTTCTTTCTGTTCATTAATCCTGTTCATTACAGCTCTCTCTGTCATTGTTTCTGTCGTCCTTGGGCTTGTTAACATCCTGCCTCATTTTTCCTTATTTGAAGGGTGTACAGATGGTTGTAATATGCTAATTACACTACTAGACGTGACTAAATCAAACACACCGAACCTCCAAGGTTTCAGGAGTTTCAAGGAAAAAAAAATGCTTTCAAACTCATTCCAGAGCGGCTCTGTTATTGATGAAAATCATTGACTCTAAGCGCCATCCTGAGCTGCAAGGCTGGTAGCTTTTAAGCCACCAAGTGTTTATTTGACCTTACTCAAATACACTGAATGTGAGTATTGAGAATTGCCTTCACATCTAATCAAAGTCAAACCTACTTTTGTGGTGTTTTTTACTATGATAACCGTCTTGGTGAAGCTAACGGGAGGTTTCTGAAGAAATGGGTTCATGTCTAGCCTGTTTCTGATTATGTAGGGTTTGTTTGTAGCCATCTTTTGTCCACTCGCTGCGCCACACCTCACATGCCCTTTAGAGACAAAGACATGTTTTTAGGCTGCACAGTAAAAAGTTTAAGCTCCTTTTCTCTGCCTAAGGCTCTATTTGCAATAGTATTAGGAACATCATCTCATCCTGTCGGCTGCAAAGTCAATCGGTCTGCCTCACATGGTAAACGGGGCAAAAGCCGCTCTGAGACCAATCCAAATGTCTCCAGTGAAGACAATTGTTTTGCTGTCAGCCTAACCCTTTCTATAACCCCCCAGAGACAAAAGCAATATTTATTAGGAATATTTCTCCTGAGCATTGTGGCTGAATCTGGGCGACCGGTTCAGCAAACATTAGGACACTTAGCAGCTGCTGGCTGAAAGCCACAAAGTCAACAGGAAGATGTCAATGGGAATCTCAGCCAATAATAGTATTATTATCGTTTATAAGTACATATTTTATGCATCTCATATGTTATGAGACTATTTGTCCTTGTTCTTGTCTTTTGCATCTGCAGAGTCTGATTTCGCCATCCTCCCTGTAAACAAGTAGCGCTTCAGAGCATCAAATCACAGGGAAAGTGTCAGTTTTATTCCCTTCTCTTTTTTTTCTGTCTCATCCCAGTCCCACGAGGAAACAAACAGCCCTTTAAAACAGACGAAAGCCTGTGTGACTCAGATCACAGCTGAGTGCCCATGTTGCTTGTGTTATTTTTGATACTTCAGTCCCACATCATCAATCGAGCCTTCCTGTATCAGCGCTGAAGTGCGGGGTCAATTGTCTTCCTTTTCAGAAGGTTTAACAGGGATGAGATGACCCCCCTCTCCCCCTCAGCTCATCCTTCAGCTCCTGTTGGATCTTGATTCCTGACAGAATTGTGTTTCCCTGACACCCTCACTTCAAGCCTGCTCTTTTCTTGTGTGTCTCTAACACACATCAGATTGCCACGTGTGTCGGCTGTTGGCAGTTTACCGTCGTTTTAGGTTTTCTTTAAACGTACATTAGTACTTGACACTTTGTTTGTACAGATTGTTTTTTGTGTGTGTGTGTGTTTTGCCGTGATGCGTCACCAGAATGCCAGTCTGATGCTTACTCCAAACTGAGGTTTATTGCTGTTTAACGTTTGTTGTTTTTATCCTGCGTTATCATTATGCTGCTTGATTTGTTCAGTGTCCATGAGTGCTCTGAAAGACACTTTTAAATAAAATGTGTTATTATTATTATTATTATTATTAATGTCCTGGTGTTATCTCATGCAGGCAACATCAATGACTGCTCCCTGCACTACTACTTCTTCCTCCTGGCAGGCATCCAGGGCCTCACCTTGCTCATCTTCCTCATTGTTTCTGTCAAGTACGACAAGCAGAGGGGCAGAGCAGGAAGTCAGCGACAGAGATATCCCTCCTCTTGACCTCGGCACCAAGAACACCGGCCTTCTCCTGTCACAATGCCGAACGATTCTGTCCAATCAGTATTTACTAATGATCCTACAGCCTTTTAGATTGTTGTTATTATGTCATGAGTATACACTTATTTATGCTTGTTTTATCTTTTTGATTTGTCGTTTATTTTACCTTTACCATGCAGTGATTGTTTAACATTGAGTGGGGTTTCAGGTACTGCAGACGGAGCAGGGATCGTATTTCTGCGCTGCTCCCCTTTTGCTGCGCGTTTACTTCTGTTGCCTTTTTTCTGATCATTTGCACTTAAATTGAGTAATGGTGCCATAAAGATGTGATATTGAATTGTTTCCTAATCAATGAAAAAGTGGACTTTTATTTAGTTTTACCTCGTCCTTATAAAAAGACATTATACCTTGTATCTCAGTCCTTACAATGACTAATATGTTTTAATAATTAATTTAGTGATTCCAACATGATTCTTTACTAAATGTCTCATTAATATGTTGAATTACTGTTCGTTTTCACGTTCAAATCCACTTTTTTTAAATTTTTTAATATTTTTTATAACAGATCCGGTAATGCAATCTAAAATCAAGAGCCGATCTTCCACATTCGTCTTCCACTGCTTGTGATAACACAACTAAAGCAACAAGAGAGCCATCGTAAATCCTCCAGCAGCACAGCTAATGTCTCATAACAGCTCCTCATGTTTAAATTATTCTTTAATTAGAAAATAACCATTAGAGTAACAAGCACCCAAGATCACAGAATTTAAAAAAATATATTTCATTGCTAAGTTAATAGCAACCGTCTCCATATTTTTGTTAGTTCTTGAGTTAAAAAAAAAAAAAAAAAAGAATTTTCTGTGTTGCTGTATTTATAAGACTGTGATGCATTTGCTTTGGTTTTATACTGTTTTGTAAGGATGAGTGCGTGCGTGAATTGTGTTTTCAAACGTCAGATTAGGTAGAAAAGGAGTTATAGAGTTTTATTATGTGGACTCTCAGGGCTTTAGAAATCATGTGAAGTACTAAATAGCTACTCCAGGAAATGTACCACTGCCTTTGGGAGAACCCAGCTGTTTATTGTCAGTGTTAAAGTGAAGATGCAGTAAAAATAAAAGCACACATAAAGCAAGAGTTTTACTTCCTCTTACTGATGGTATCGAACGGCTGTTTGAAGGATTTTAGTCTGTCTCCATTTGATCAGATGAATCTAATTGTATCTTTGTTGTTTAACTGCATTTTGTTAGTGCCTTCTTCATCTCATTGTCTTTAAGATTAATTACATTGACTTTACGTTTTGAAAACTGTATAGGACTGGAATAGTGTTTTGTGTTTCTATTTATGCCCAATAAAGTCTATTCTGTGGAGATAAGGTTTTGTTCATCCCTTTGCTACTATGTAGGTCTCTTACAGGTCTGGAAAACTATGGAAAAGGAAATGGAGAGATATGCTTTTCCAGAGGCTATTTCCTATTCCATTGTCTAAATGTTGCGTCAATTATCCACCCATCTGCCCTTTATCCATCCGTCCATGCATATGTCTGTTCATCCACCATCTAAATAATACATCTGTCCATCCATTCTTTATTCATCTAGCAGTCCATAATCTCTCTTTCTTTAGCTTTTCCATGTTCCAAATTAATATCTACCTTAAATTAAATTTTTAAAGTTACACTAAACTTTAGTCTAACTTTTAGTCTAACTTTAAAAATGACCTAAAAGGGATAAGATGTGGTTTCAGTACACAAAAGCTAGACATTTTGACATTAAAAATGTGCAAGGACCCTGAGCATGTGTGTTATAATCGTATTGGTTATTAAATTAAAAAGCTGTTAAAAGGATTTTTCTTTTACCTCTGCGCTTTTTCTCAGTGTATATATATTTATATTTCCGCTCTGAAAGGTCAGTGCTACCTTAATGCAAGCTTCACAGTCACTAGATGCAACTGAAAAATGTATGTTCCAGTTTATTTTTCAATTTGTATATTAAAGATGTTTATTCCTATTTTTAACAGTATTGCTCACACGGAACGTTATCAGCATCCGAGCTCGATAATGGAGCGAGAGCACATTCAGGACCTGCGTTTAAATGCAGACAAGATGGTGATGCTGTTCTTTAATCACGGTATGTGCCTTCAAGTCTGCTTTCATGATTAGGACCGTGGTTTGTATGTCCTAAGGCAAGCTAGAAAGTATTGTAGAGTGTCTCAATTATTTAGATTACAAAAAGCACCGCCTATAGCAGAGGGTGAGGGAAAAGGTTGTTAACACAGAGGTGTAATGCTGCATTTTGTATTCCCCACTGGCGAAAGTCAGCATATTACTTCTTGGTTTCATCAGACACAGACTGAAATCAACGTCAAATGTGGATCTTTTTTTCTTTTTTTTCAGCGCTGAGACCTCCCAGCCACCGGGCTTGGAGACAGTCGTTTCCCGTTTAATTTGGTTCGAGAGCCACACAGCCGCAGCTCAGCAGACAGCTTGTTTTTGAAAACTCCCACAATATCTGCAGGTCATAATTCTCATGCGGTGGCTTGCTTCTCGTGCCGAGAAGAATTTCTGACACACCGAGTCCTTACTCCAGCGGAATTGCACGGTATCGGCAATTGGATATGCAGTTTATGGGCCACAATATAAGCCATAGAGGAAGTTCCTGGGAGAGGTTCTTTTGTCGACAGCATATATACTAGTGAGATAAAACCATTGTATTTGGTAATAATCTGTAGAAATAACCATATATTGCATGTATATGTAACTCTCGCTGTATAGAGTCCTTGGGTCTCTTGAAAATTGCACATAAATATTATGTATTAGCATTATACATGCTACTTATTGCATATATTTGAATGACAGAAACAATAAGTGTCAGTGGGATGGCAGTCAGGTGATAGATAGTAGGAGCACTCTTTTATGTGTAAGCTATCAAAGTCAAGTGTTTGGTGGTGTTGGGATATGAACAAAAGAGTTTCTGACAACTTAAGGCACATTAGGCAATTACTTAAGAAATACATTTGGGTACATTTGGGTGCAACTGTGAAATAACTTAATTTTTCCCTGCAGACTGTCTTGTCCAGGGAAAAAGAAACCCCATAACTGCATGCGGGTCATTTCCACGAATGGCAATCAAACGCATTGTCACCCTCTACATAGAGCATAGCAGTAAGATTCCGGGCCTCATGTGTGGCCCATCTTGGTGAGCCTGATCTCACCCGATCTCTCATGTATTTTCCCCATAGTATAAGACGAAGACAAGAGATGTGACCCTAATTTCACCTGTATGTTCAGAAGATGTCCAAATGACCAGCAAAACATTTACACCAGATGTCAGCAGCGACCCAAGTTATCAACACGATACAAATAAATTAAAGCAGATATTCCACAATTTAATTTACGGGTAAACCGTTGGATTGACACGTGAGATAACTTCAAGATATCTCATGTTACATGTATCAGAAATCTATAATACAGGGGGGAAAGCTCAAAGTTTTTGTCACTCATTTCAGAAATACAAACTCATATTATGTACATTTATTTCGCATAGAGGGTTAGGGTTAGGGTTGAAATATTTCAAGCCTTTGTTTCTTGTAATTTTGATGACTACAGCTTGCAGACGATGTAAATCCAAAATTCAGTTTCTCAGACATTTTGTTTTATATTACACAAGATAAATAAGAAAGGATACTTTAAAGAAAAATGTCTGGCTACTGGAAAACATGTTTCTTTCTTTCTGGGTTTCATTTGCATCCATGCAGCGTAGCATGGAGGCGCTCAGCCTGTGGCTCTGCTGAGGTGTGATGGAAGCCCTGCTTGCTTTGATAGCCTTCAGGTCTCTGGACTTCAAGCAGCGTGGATTCTGTGGCGCGCCACTCTTCCTCCAGACTTGGGGACCTTGATTTCCAAATGAAAGGAAAACTTTGCTTTCACAGGACTTTGAACTACTGAGAATGAGTCCCATTCTTTTTTAACTCCCATAGCTTATTTAATTAATGTTTTAAAATAAGCTGTTTCCAGCCCATGTGGCAATCCCAATCCTCTCAAAGCTGTGATTATACCTGTTGGTGTACGTTTTCCTGCCACAGATTTTCCTTCCACTCGACTTTCTATAAAGATGCTTGGAGACGGTATACTGTGACCAACCAGCTTCTTTAGCAATGACCTTTTGTGGCTTCCCCTCGTTGTGGAGGATGTCAATGAGTATCTTCTGGGCATCTTCCCAGTCAGCAGTCTTCCGTCACCTACTGACTCGGACTGAGAGACCATTTAGAAGCTCAGGAAACATTTGCAGGTGTTTAGAGTAAATTAGCTGATTAGGGTGTGGCACCACAAGTTTCCAACATTTAACCTTTAAATAATATTCAAATTTTCTGAAATTTGGGTTTTCATTGACGTATATCAGTCCACATATGATGAACATAAGATAAACTCGAGACTTTTTTTTTTTTAGCTGTACCTGTAGTCATCTGTATGGCTTAGTTGTGATTTTAACCCATTCTACTACAAAACTATCCTCAAATCTTGAAAGTGCTGCCGATCCGTTCAATGCTCTCTCATCTTCAGTTCTTTCCCTGATTTTTATCTGGGTACAAGTCAGGCAGCTGACTGGGCCATTATAGCTGCTTTGCTTTCTTTCTTTGAAACCAATGAAGAGTTTCCAAAACGGTGTGTTTGGAACTATTGTCTTACTGGGAAATCCACATTTTTTTTCAGCTTCAGATTCTTATCAGCAATGTCCTGATACTTTTCTCTGTTCATTTCTCTATCCTTCAATTATGCGAAGACTGACAGAAACATATACTGTTAGACAACCCACTTCATGATATTCCCAGCTGCAAACTTCCCTTTTGACATTGTGTTTTCAGGATGATCTGCAGGACTCCATCTGACCAGACTATTTTTTTCCAAATATTTCAATGTATATCCCAAATATTCTGCAGCAAACTTTATACAGTGTTCACCGAGCTGTTTTCTTCAGCAGGGGAGTCTTGTGCATTGAGTGACAACGGGCCATTGCTTTTGAACGTGTTTTAATCGTTTTCATTTTAAAAACTGAACCAGGTCTTTTTGAAGCTCTCTTTGAGAGCTCATTGGTTCCAAAAACTCTTTTGATTGTTGGTTTGAGACCTCTGTCAGGAATCTTTTGAGGGGCACCTGGCCAAGGCTGGATTATGTTCTTTACATTTTTCAATTATGGCTCCAATGGTGGTCAAAGGAACATTTAGAAGTTTGGAAATGTTACCAAATAAAAATCATCTATTTAAGATGCTTTGCAACAGTATTACTTTTTTATGAAACTCTGCTCTTTTTTAGATCACTGGTCACCAACCTTTTAGAAGTTGAGATCTACTGTGTCATGCGAAGGGCTACCTGTACTCACCTTTGAACTAGAAGAGTCCAAGCTCACCTTAACTTTACATAATATAAATATGTTTTAAATGCTTTTGTCATTTTTAAATCTATGTAAATACAAATATTGATCAAAAAGGAAGAGTGCCTGACTAAAACAGCATTTTAAATGCAGCTCACTGGAGGGTTTTGCTATTTTCTAGAACAGACTTGTGGGCGCCACATGTGGTCCTTGGGAGCTACCTATGAACCTTTTCTTAGGACCTCAAGTGATTTTACACTGGCTAAAGAGGAAAGCTTTCGTAATACAGACAGATAACTGTTTTTCAAAAGATGATTCAGGGTACAGACAGTGGATCCAGAGCTTTGTAGACCGGTGCCAGCAGAACCCCCTGATAAATGCAGGGAAAACAAAGGAGCTGGTGGTGGACTTTCGCAGGCACAGGCCCACCCCATTGACTGCGATGAACATCCAGGGAACTGATGTGGAGATAGTGAACTCTTATAAGTACCTGGGTGTTCACCTGAACATTAAGCTGGACAGGAGTCACTGCATCGGTCCTCTTTACAGAACGGGTCAGAGCGGACTCTACCTGCTGAGGAGGCTGGAGTCTTTTGAAGTGCAGCAGGTGCTCCTGAAGACCTTCTTTGACTCTGTGGTGGCATCAGCCATTGTCTATGGTGTGGTCTGTTGGAGCAGCACCATATCTGCAGCTGAGAGGAAGCGGCTGGATGAGCTCATTACGAGGGCCAGCTCTGTCCTGGGGATGTTCCTTGGACCCAGTGCAGGTGGTGGAGAGACAAAATAAGGCAAGATAAATCACATCATTGATAGACATTGTCTTCCATTCCATGCATGGAGCTGTTGTTTTGGCCTCCTTTGCAGATCTACCCTTTTTTTAAGGTCAAATTGTTTTAATAAGGCATTCAATTTGACACAGATGGATCAATAGTGGGACATGAAATCATTACACCATACCTCATTCATCATTCATTTTATATGAATATATATATATATATATATATATATATATATATATATATATATATAAACCACTAAGAATGTAAACGAGACATTTACATTCCTATTTCCTTTTTTGTATTTTTTTTTTTTTTTTTTTTGGTATTCTTTTGACCCATTGTAGATATGAAGATTCACTGTATATAACTGAATGCACCTTCCCTACTCTGCACCTTCTTGTATGAGCCGATGTGACGAGTGAATTTCTCCATTGTGAGATCAATAAAGACTATCTTATCTTATCTTATCTTAGTTTTACAGAACCTTGTAATCCTAAGAATACTAAAAAAAACACATTGCTACTAAATATGCCACCATATAATATTGATACAAAGTCTGCAACACATTAGTGTAAAACTGATCAGTAAAGCTATTAACCTTGATGCTGACAAATCACAGTAATTGATCTGTGTTGTTAAAAAAAAACCTTAAGTGCCACCCTTTGAGACAACTGCTGCAGATATCAGGTCAAACATGGGTGTGTTGAGCTACTCACCTCTCATCAAGAGTAGCACAACAGTAGCACATTTTCTTTTTCTTCTCTCACTCTCCCTTTTTTTCTTTTCTTTTTTTGTTAGTCTGATTTCCCTTTCTTGGTGAAAAACAGCACTATTTTGCTCCCTCCAACTCCTCTGGCTATTGGGATGGGACCTCGGAGAACATTCATTATTATTCTTGAAGTAAAATCTACCCTCTCAACAACTTCATTTGGCCAGGGTTAATTTCATTATGACATTCACTAATTAGACATTTAACTCATGCAACACAACCCCCCCCCCCTTTTCATTCCAGGCTTATAGAGGTCCCCTGCCTGCAAGGGACCTTGATAAACAGTACCCCACCTACTCAACTCCCCTGCAGCTCAGCCCTCCAAAACACTGCTGAGCCAACAAAGAACTAAAAGACGAGCAGTAAAGTCAAAGAGGTAACAAAGGAATACCAGAATAAATGACTAGCAAAAGGTCTTTCTTGCATTGGTTAATCTTTAATCTTCATGACACTGGCATTCAGGGACAATGGGGAGCATTTGGTTGTTTCATGAAGGAAACCACTGCTCGCCTAAAAGAGTGTTGCTACCATCCTGCAGTTGGGTAAAATATGTTTTCTGCATGGATGAGATCAAATCTATTTGGATTAAATAATACATGTTACATCTGGGTGAAGTGGAAAGTGCTGCTTTCGGGAATAACAACCTTATACATCTGGTGAACAAGGTCAACTGGTCCTTTTTTTATACCACCAAACTTGTCTGTTCATGAATGAAACCTGAGGTCAATAGCAGCAAGCACAACTGACTTTAATAAAGGGATTCACTAAACACCTGAGGAAAGCTGTTGATAGGTTAAAACGCAGCAAAAACATATGGGCAACACATTTTTAATAACAGTCTAATCAGGTGTTTTTAAAAATTATTTTGAAGATTGAAATAACACATATTTACATTTTAAATATAATGTACTTTTTCTAATAATGACTGTTTTCAGAATTAGTCTTTATGCATGTCTCTATATTGCTTGACTAGCATCGTTGTCCAGCTGTATATCAAAGCCTCTACGGGACCTCGGAGAAGCCAAATCTGCAGAAAGTTAAGCTGCTTTATTTTAATTGTATTACCATGTCTTACCTGTGTAATGAGCTGCTCACAGATGCTCTCCAAGATGTTGCTTCAGTAATTGGAGGATTACAAAGTGTCATCACATGTTAATTAAGATAAGCTAATGGAGACGTCATGCTAAAGAAATGGCCAATTAGGCAAATCGGCTATCTCCAGTGACTAATCATCTGCGTTTCCACGGACCTTTCAGGGTCTCTGGGTAGTCTTTGACAGAGATTCCAAGACTGCGAAAGACATGCAGTATAACTCAAAGTTGATATATTTCCAACTCTGTGCTTTTGACAGAGGATTAGAGCTGCAGAGGTGATAACTTATGTAGAGCCTCCCTCACCGGCGCTGGTTCTGGAGAATTCACTCTCGTCACTTGCCTGGCTGCTTTCTGTAGGACTGAGCACAGCAGCAATTTGAGATTGTTCGCTGAGACAGATCATCTCTAAAATAGGCAACCGTAAAGTACTTCAACAGCATACATCAATCTGGATTTATGGCAACAATTCAGAATATCACGTTCAGGCCCTCATAGTAGGTCTGAGCCTTTTATTTGTACAAAATGTGGCATGACTATAGTGCAGATGTCAAGATAAATCTTTTTCTTTTACACCTATGAGGAATGCCATCGCTGCCAGGTCTCGCCTGGTAATCCACCAACTTTCTGGTGTTCTCTGAATGACAAAGAAAAGCCTCTCACAAAGCTATGTTGCTAAACCAAACACCTCACTGGTACCAATTTTGGGCTTTGGATAATGCTTAGGAGCTTGACTGCAGTTGCTTAAAGTGACAGTTTAGGATATTTGCGAGACGTCGTTTATGCTGAAACTTTCCAATCCTCTCAAGGCACTTTTTTATGCCAAACTTTTTTTCTTCCACTGAACTTTCCATTACTATCCTTGGAAACAGCACGCTATGAACAGCCTACTTCTTTAACAATGATCTTCGTATATCCAGTCAGCTGTCTTCCCAGCCATTGTGTAAGCTAGACAATGTGCACTACATAACACTTCCTTATTAAAATCTTCTGCATTCAAAAGTATGAACAACATAAAAAACATTGATTTTTAGATGTAAGTCATAAAGGGAAAATTAAAACAAATAAACATTCAAACCTATTACTTGTGGATTTGAAATCTATTTAATATGTGTTTCATTGTTTGAAATGAATTACAGAAATGGGTTGACTTTAAGAAATGATTGTGATTTACTGAGATGCACCTGCATGTCTTCAGGTAAGGGTAGGAATGTGCTCTGAACATATTTATTTGGTGTGTGTGAATTCCTTGTGTGCCACACTGTCCCAGTGGGAGAGAGTGTAACAGGACACACAGACTTTCCAAAGGGGTGTTCTTATGAACAATGTTATCTTAAGGTCCCAGAGGAACAATCTGTAAAACTGGTCGACCCAGAGTGTTGCACTGACCTTGTCAGCTTCTGCTCATTTGCTCCTCTCCAAAAAAAAATGGGCCTCCATGTGCTCGGCTTTTCCACAACTATTGCAAGCTGACTTTTAATACGACTTCAAGGAGGCAACATGAGTCATACAGCGAATAATTATTTGGAAATTGTAAATCCAGACCTGGCACTTTAGGGCCACAGGGAGCAGAGTCAACCATTAGTACAAGTTTGTTGGTCTCACATCATCAATTTAATTAAAAATCCATTTACGATGAAAGCCTGGGGAGAGTTCTTTTCTTTTCCTTTCAAGAAAGTCAAGACTTCAGTGCTGACAAAAACTAGATTCCGAGTTTTCATGCCACAGGAATGAAGTGAATAATCAATATACCTCCTGTTCAACTTCCCAGTAGGTGTGAGCGGATCTAAAACTGGGGCCCGGGAGGGGATGAAAATGGTGGGTCAGATTTCTCAGTATACCTGAAGAATTGGAGGCCCCTGACAAATGGTCATATGATCATGGAAAAGACTTGCAGAGGTACTTTAATAACATAACTCTCCCACCATGCACTCCATATATCATGCCCCTGGTGCTGACTGTTAAATCCATCCCATATCCACAAACTCCCCAGCACACTGCATATGTTGCACATGGACAACAAAAAAGAAGACATTCAGGCCTAAAGAGAAATAGAGTGCCAGTGACATGCGCAACACAGTAACACAGTCTATGGTGTGGAAAATGTTTTGGTACCAAGACACCTGTTTAATTTAGAGTTTAATGGAAATTCAAAAAACTCCATCTATCTTTTGAAATGAACACAGATAAGGTAACCTGGCCGAACCATTGCTTTGCATTTCTTAGGTCCTCCAAACACCTACGACAAATCTGTGGTATTAAACATAATTAAACCAATATTTTCAAGATGCTTTAAACATGATTGATATATCTGCGGAAAGATTGGGATGGGCGTTTTGGTACTATTTCTGGGTCCTAGGTGCTGCATGGAGGAGTCTGGCAACAGCCATAGTAACTTAGTTGTGCATGTTGCCCATACACATCTGCTTAGCTTGGTCACCTGAATATTTGAACAGAAGGTCTGATCACCTTGGTCAAATGCAAATAACAGCATACTAGCGTTTGCTGTAGTACTCCCAGGTGAGGAGAAACACACTGCCAAATTGTGCATATAGGCTGGTTGCTGGCAGAGTGAAAGAGCTTGTAATATAAGAATATATTCTGCTGCAGTTCAAATAAAAATATTTATCTGGTTGTGAAAGTGTAACATAGGCATTGTATTTAGTGATCGCAAAGAGGACCATGAGAAGGAGAGGAGAAAAAAAAAATCGCAGGAGTATGTGTTACATTTATAATGTCATTTTACAATAGTGCCAGTGCCTCAGTGAGATCAGCACAGGGAGCTTAGTGAAAAAGCATCTTGTATGTTTAGTTCCTTCTAACTCAGAAGAGTGCAGAGCGCAGCATCAGGTTTAAATGATCCGAAATGTCTAGCTCAGGGTGGAACATCAAAAACCTCCCATATGTGTGGGGTAATTCCACCAATTGTTAGGAGGCATCCTGCAGCAAATGTGATCCAATGGCAGTAGCATTATGTTAGGGTGGCCAAGAAAGACGCAGGGAAAAATCTATGTTCCCAGGACTAACAGGGCAGTAGTTTCATGTTTAACTTTCCAACAAGGTTTTCCAGATTTGCCACAATCTTTGGGATCCTGTAGGCCATAGACTGAAAGAGGTGTTAATACCAATATACCGTGTTTTAGGTTTTCTTTGAACTCTGTTTCTCTTATGTGATATTAATTCTTTCTTGATTATTATACTGTATATGTTGGCTGTTTCACACAGATTAACAGTAAGGAAAAAATGAACTGAGGCTAAATCTAGCTAATAACAGTTATACCCAAAAAGTATGCTCATGTATTGCATCCTCTCTTCTTTGAACTAATATTGTAAGTTTTGTGGATTAACAATCAGATACAATGTGTAGCAGCACATTATGTGAAATTTTCTTTCTGCCTAATGGAAAATAAACTCAAGCACCATACCCTACTGGGAAGATAATAACATTCACTGAACAAACACAATTTATCAGTTGAATGACTTTGTTTAGGAGGTTTTTAAATGATCATTACGATTTGTGCAATTAGCAGAATGATAAAAGGAAAACATTACACTACTTTAAAATGATTCCTTGAGTATTTGCATAATAAATCCTGCATTGTCCAATATTTATGCTTCTACTAACCTGGGACATAAAGTTTTGTGTTAGGCAAATAGCTCTGTGTTTTCCTTTTACCTTTGTTGGGTGGGGGATTTAAAAGAAGTGAGTGTCTTATTCTAAGTTGACAAAAATCAGAGCCATTTCAGTTGGCAGACACAGGAAGTTCTCAGCAAAGAGTAACTTAGAGATTGTTTCTGAACTCCCTAATATTTTCATTCTCAAATGCTGCTTCGGTGTTTTACGAATCTGGTCTGCAGTTGTGCACCTGCAGTTCAAAATCTAAAGCAGGGGTCACCAACATGGTGCCCGCAGGCACCAGGTAGCCCCCAAGGACGACATGTGGCACCCACAAGCCTGTTCTAAAAAAATAGCAAAATCCTCCAGTGAGCAGCATTTAAAATGCTGTTTTAGTCAGGCACTCTTCCTTTTTGATCAATATTTGTATTTACATAGGTTTAAAAGTGACAAAAGCATTTGAAACATATTTATATTATGTAAAGTTAAGGTGAGCTTAGACTCTTGAGTTCAAAGGTCAGTACAGGTATCCCTGTGCATGACAAAGTAGCTCTCAACTTCTAAAATGTTGGTGACCCCTGATCTAAAATATTTAGACTGGCCAAACCTGAGCATTCTACACTGAACAGATTTTTTTAAAGCCTGATATTTATGAAACCTTTAATCTATTTGCAAAAACACATAAAAGGAGCATTATCAGTGTTTCAAGCATTGCAACCATCTTAGAATTAAAAGGCTGAGACACAGAGCTGGTTTTCTACGGAGCCCCCTTGGGGACATGAGAATTTTTTATTTTTTATTTTGCATTTCCTTGAAATACTTTTGTGTTCTCTCACAAAATATTTTGTGTTCTCACGCAATAACCTAGTAGTCAGTTCATGCAGGCTATTGAATACTGCAAGTCTTTCTGCTACAATATGTGTTTTTATTAGGTTTGTTCTTATATGTTATCTAGTTTTATATCATTTCTTTAGGATACAAATGCACCACAAACTTATGTGCAAAATGCAATGGCAAAACAGGTTAAACATGGGCATTCCATCTCTTTCGGTAAGAAGTAAAGAAAGAAAAAATACATACAAGCTATTTGGACTATTATTGAGTTATTTTAACTGGGTAATAAAGTCATCTGACAGTTTTGTCTTTTTTGTGTTTGTAGTCTGGCTAAAAAAGATCCGTTTTCATGTGCAGTCTCATCTCAACCTTACACAAACAAACATGAACACGCAGTTAATAGATTGATTTTCAATCAGTTTTATGCACCAAAGAGTTGGGAATGTATAAACACGTTTTCACGGAGGCTCTCTAAAGGTATTTGCAATTTTAAATTGAACCTTTTTTCTTCCAGCTTCTTGGTGAAGGCGGACGCTTTTCTTTTCTCTCCTCTCTCTTCCCCTCTCCCTCCCCCGTTTCCCTGCCCGCTTCTATCAACCTTTTTTGGAATCTCTTTTTACACATCTTCCAAATTGTAAATTATGGATCTGGTCAGCTGGACTCTCAATGCAATTGATTCAATTTTCTCAACAGGACTTCTGCTTTTTGGAGCTAGTGGTTACCTGGAGTACCGTGAAAACGTCGGCCCATATCAAGGCTGTGTGAGGGACATGTCTGCTTCCAGCACTCAAACTGAAATGTTGTGTAAGCAGAACTGCAGGCCAGCTGCGGTTCCTGAACTTTGACAGGATGGGAACGACCTTGGAGAAAGTTGGAAACTGAACCCTGGCAGAATGACCACAATTTTGGCTGTTTGGAATCACCATTGAGAAGAACCAATTAGATTTTAAAGGCAGACAGAAAAACAAGAGTTTGCCTGCCCAAAACAAATGCTATCATCAGAATTTGGCCTCCCCGTCGGCCTTGAAAGGCAAACAACCTTAATTTTCTCTTTTTTCTCTAATTTTTTAACGTTCCATCACTATTAGACTTTGGCTGCGAGAGCTATCTGCCACAGTTCACAATCTAACACACACACACGTGTGTGCACACACATGATTACACTAAAACACAGAGGCATATACACCTCCTCTACTGTGCTTTTTTCCCTTACTCTGCCATTTTCTGTTATAACTGTGGTGTCAGAAAGGTCAGATCAGAGACGTCAAGCTGTAGCTTTGTGAATATAGACAATTAAGATTTTAATTTTTAGTGATGGAGCTCGTTCCAGTGAAACTTTATTATGAATAGAAACAATTCTCCCATTTTAGCTGTGGTTTAGAAAGGTCAGTTCAGAAGACCTTGAGTTGTAGCTTTGAGGAATGTATTAATAGAAAAAAATAAGCATTGAATTTTTAGTGATGAAGCTTGTTCCAGTGAAACAATGAAACAAAAGAAGTTATTCTAGTTGTAGCTTTAGAAAAGTTGGACAAAATAATTTTAGATCAGAAATCCCCACAAATATACTTAGCTTATTTCCTATTATTAATAGAAACACTTAAGTCTTTCTGTAGGTTTGTTAATGTATGAAACAATTCTAGTCAAGGATTTACTTAGCTTATTCCTTTGTTTTTCCTATGTCTGTAATGTTTTTCTGTTTATGTACAGCACTTTAAATCATCTTGTTATTGAAAAGTGCTATATAAATAAACTTGTCTTGCCTTATGTTGTAGCAGAAAGACTTTTATGTTTCAATATGCAGCATGAACCATTTTCAAGGTAACTGCGAGAGAACGCAAAACCTATTGTGAGGGAATGCAATACTTTGTGCTGTGTTTCCTGGATGAACCTATATTGGCCCGTTTTCTTAGTCTAACAACTAATAGCTTGCGTATAGTTTACCTTGCGGTTCAAAGATGTTATTTAGTATTTTTCCCAAAGTGGATGTGTTTTACTTTGCCACTGTGTCTCTCTTCCTGTCTGACTCATGACTTTCATGTCAAACTGCTGCGTAGCCCCGACCAAGACCCCTAGTCTATCTTGCTTGAACTACACAGACATAGTTGTGTAGAACTGCAACCGGTCGGCCCGGCCCCATTCACTTCAACCAGCTGTAACTGCTACGATTTCATACGATCCATTTTTCCATCGGATCGGATGCTACCTCGGATCGGGTGTGTCTTGTTCTTTACGCCAAAAAGGGAAAAAACTCAGAATGTGGACAAGTCAAACTTGAACTGAACTAATCTCCATGAGTTACAATTTTCTTTCAAAGATAGTTTCTAATCTTTAAGATATACACTCACCGGCCACTT
Source organism: Fundulus diaphanus (assembly GCA_037039145.1). Classification (NCBI taxonomy): domain Eukaryota; kingdom Metazoa; phylum Chordata; class Actinopteri; order Cyprinodontiformes; family Fundulidae; genus Fundulus; species Fundulus diaphanus. The sequence continues at coordinate 39,146,109 of CM073127.1, read as the reverse complement.
TATTAGGTACCCCATGCTAGTAACGGGTTGGACCCCCTTTTGCCTTCAGAACTGCCTCAATTCTTCGTGGCATAGATTCAACAAGGTGCTGGAAGCATTCCTCAGGGAGTTGGGTCCATATTGACATGATGGCATCACACAGTTGCCGCAGATTTGTCGGCTGCACATCCATGATGCGAATCTCCCGTTCCACCACATCCCAAAGATGCTCTATTGGATTGAGATCTGGTGACTGTGGAGGCCATTTGAGTACAGCGAACTCATTGTCATGTTCAAGAAACCAGTCTGAGATGATTCCAGCTTTATGACATGGCGCATTATCCTGCTGAAAGTAGCCATCATGGGTTGGGTACATTGTGGTCATAAAGGGATGGACATGGTCAGCAACAATACTCAGGTAGGCTGTGGCGTTGCAACGATGCTCAATTGGTACCAAGGGGCCCAAAGAGTGCCAAGAAAATATTCCCCACACCATGACACCACCACCACCAGCCTGAACCGTTGATACAAGGCAGGATGGATCCATGCTTTCATGTTGTAGATGCCAAATTCTGACCCTACCATCCGACTGTCGCAGCAGAAATCGAGACTCATCAGACCAGGCAACGTTTTTCCAATCTTCTATTGTCCAATTTCGATGAGCTTGTGCAAATTGTAGCCTCAGTTTCCTGTTCTTAGCTGAAAGCAGTGGCACCCGATGTGGTCTTCTGCTGCTGTAGCCCATCTGCCTCAAAGTTCGACGTACTGTGCGTTCAGAGATGCTCTTCTGCCCACCTTGGTTGTAACGGGTGGTTATTTGAGTCACTGTTGCCCTTCTATCAGCTCGAACCAGTCTGGCCATTCTCCTCTGACCTCTGGCATCAACAAGGCATTTCCGCCCACAGAACTGCCGCTCACTGGATGTTTTTTCTTTTTCGGACCATTCTCTGTAAACCCTAGAGATGGTTGTGCGTGAAAATCCCAGTAGATTAGCAGTTTCTGAAATACTCAGACCAGCCCTTCTGGCACCAACAATCATGCCACGTTCAAAGTCACTCAAATCACCTTTCTTCCCCATACTGATGCTCGGTTTGAACTGCAGGAGATTCTCTTGACCATGTCTACATACCTAAATGCACTGAGTTGCCGCCATGTGATTGGCTGCTTAGAAATTAAGTGTTAACGAGCAGTTGGACAGGTGTACCTAATAAAGTGGCCGGTGAGTGTAGTCTCTAGTTGTGACATAAATACATACTTTCCAAAAATCTTAAAATTGTATCACTTCTTTTGATATCATCATGTCACCACAGCCCTAGGAATATTAGGTTATCATCTCTAATTTTCTCATTCTTGCGCCTGATGAGAATTTTTCCAACTTCTCCTGCCTGCTGTCTGTAACAGGTAAGATATTATTCGCTCCAAAGTCTTTCCTCATAAACTCATTAACTAAAAAAGGAGGAACATATCTTTGTTTCTGGCTTTTTTCAAATCCTGAAAAGTTCAGAACCTAAAAATCTGTGTGAGCTACGAGTGAAATATCAAATTATCACATTGTCAAGCCTTCTATACTGAAAGCTGCTTCACATTCTCGCTGTCATGACTTCAAATTTTGCATGTTTGTTTTGAATGAGATGACTTGGAAACATTCTTATTCTTCTGGCTAGTTTGGAGAAGGATTGTATTTGTTGTTTTTGGTTAACACGGCATCACAATAAAGCAAAGAGAAGATCTAGGCAAGGCTATGAATGGATAAATGAAAAAAAAAGCAAATGCACACTCTTGACATTGTTGTGTATTCCTTAATTGTTATGAAAATACAATATACAGAGCAACAATACAATGATTTGGAGAATATTCGGTTTGTACATAACAGGTTTTCTGCCTTGCTTAGGGGGATAAGAAAGAATTGAAAATTTGTGCCTTTTTTTTTTCTTGTAACCAACAACATGCAGCAGCTAGTCTTGGCTCGCCTTTGTTCAGAACTCTTCCATTGATTGGGGATGAGTTGCATGAAACAAGTATCCAAAGCGATACGAAACTTCCAAAACGATTTGATGTGCACACATGTTCTGAACATCTATCTAGTGTTTATTTTAAAAAGTATCTGTCACTTGAATGTCACATCCATCCTGGGTTACTGTGTTCTAAATCCTGTATTAACAAAACAACAATAAAAAGATTATCATCTGATAAACTAAAAGGGAAAGGATCCACCTGATTGCCTTGTATTAATATTATTTTTTTGTTTTAATGAGTGGTTTCACACCCATCTTCTTTACTTTGAAGACCCTTTGGCAGTTTGAGGTGATTCTGTGGTTAAACCTTGTCCTCTTTCCCCAGACACTGGTCTGCTGAGACCCACTTTCCTCAAAAAGGCAAAAGGGTGAGTTTGTAGCAAGGGTACACTGTACATTATGCCACCTCTTTTAAAGCACTGTCATTTAACCTTTCCATGTAACTACGCAACTCCTTTGAGTCTCCCAACTGCACGTCTTGGCACACCCACTTAATGTCCTGGCTGTGACTTCCTGTGAGTGTGTTAACAGCTGGGTGGCAATTGTCTGAAGAAAGAGTGGTGAACGTGGTAAACTTCACTCTTTTCCTCTTTGTGGTAGGGGAGTCTCCTTTGCCGTCCTTAGCCGTGTCCGCTGCCCGGTGCACCTGTCCTTGCACGTTCTTCTGCATGGAGCCTCCATTCAGCAGGTGGCTGCCCTCCTCCAGGCCGCTGCTGGAGTCTATCATAGACGTCTGCTCCTCCTGCTGAGGCGACAAGCTGATCTGGCTCTCCAGCAGCTCCGCCTCGTTCCCGAGCCACACCCAGTCATGGGCGTGGTTCAAGTTCTCCTGGCCCTCAATGGAGAGCTCCTTGTGGCGGTATTTGAGAGTGTAAGAAACGCAATTAATAAGAAACACCAGGATGGCAAGGCAGAAGACGCCAAGCAAGGCATACATGCCAATCTCCAGGTCGGTGAGTCCACGACCGCCGTGCATGAGGTCATCATCCGTATTGCGCCCATGAGGCAGATCTACTTGAGCAGGAAAGTCTGCAAAGTCAATTGGCATGTTTTGGCCACCATCGTCAGAAAGTTTAGGTCTCCGTATTATAGCACTTCTTGTTGTGGTCGCTCTCCTCAACACCCCGTCCTCTATGTCAGATATGGAGCTGCCATAGTAGTGGGTATCAAGACCGGTCCTGTCCTGTGACGAGAGCCTGCCCCGGTTCTCCATGTCATCTGCATCCGGGCCATAGTCATTGCTCCCTCCCCTTGAGCTGTCACTGGGACCAAACTTCACCCTGACGTTACAGTTTCCTGTTCCCAGGACGCTGCGGCGCTTAAACTTCTGGCAAACTTCGCAAACACTCATTTCCACCCTGACGAGCAAACCTTGACCCTCTGCCTCCGTCACAATGACAGGCCATTTCCATGAGGGGTCCTGCTGCACAGTCACCACTTCCTCATCTAGGGATGTGGCTGTCAGCACGAAGAAGTCGGGATTATAGAGATCCAAAGGAGCCAGAGAGCCATCACTGAACTGAAGCCAGGCACTGATCAAGGCTTCCTGAAGAAACACAAACGTAGGAAAAGAAAATAGTCACAAAACATGAACTGTAATACTTGTGTCAAACTTTTTATCATGGAAAAAGATTGCAGAAGATCATGTTATCTACCTCTGTAGGTTAGAACCACTCAGGTTTTTGGCACACAAAAAATCCCTTCATGTCTTTATTCTGTTTTTCGTTCTTAGACAAGTGAATTTTCAAATGAACTACAAAACAGGTCCTGGCTTTCATTATTTCTGTTTGCAACCTAATATATGTTGTAAACATACAGCCCCTGGTGAGGTCTAAGATTAAGGGTTTTTACACATCTTTAATTTTAAAATTCCACCATTTTCCAGGGGCCTAATTCATTTTGTTATGTATTTAGCAATAATTTCAAAAGTTCATCATGACTCTGTGGCAAATATTTCTACAGTGGTCAGGCTTTAAATAGGGTCCCTCAGAAAGGAAGGAATAAAGGAAGGAAGGAATCAAATCAAAGATTCTTTATTGTCACCATGTGTTCCTGTAGTGAAATTTCTTTTTGGACACTCGAGCTAAGAGCACACATAACATACAACAGACAATGAACATAGGTTACAGATTTTTTAGAAAGGAAGGAAGGAAGGAAGGAAGGAAAGAAAGAAAGAAAGAAGGAAGGAACAAAGGAAGGATTTATTTAACCAGGTGAGATAATTGAGAACTCATTTACAATGTCTACCTGGGCTGCAGGCAGCAGTAAAAGCACATAGTACAAATTACTTGTAATAAATTACAAGCACACACTTAAGATCCAGAGAAGGAAAAAACGGCATTTATATCTAAGATACACAAATCAGAAACAAGTGCACTGATCAGAAACTATAATTTGCAATGACAATGGACAATGTACATAGGTAATGTATGTATGTATGTATGTATGTATGTATGTATGTGTGTATGTATGTATGTATGTATGTATGTATGTATGTATGTATGTATGTATGTATGTATGTATGTATGTATGTATGTATGTATGTATGTATGTATGTATGTATGTATGTTTGTTTGTATGTATGATGGATGGAACATGTAACTTTAATAAACACTTGCTAAGATATAGCTTGCTAACTCTGTGGCAACTCTCTTGGAGTTAAAAAAGGAAATAGATTAAGGGAAAAGAAAAAAAAGAGATCAAAGGGTTACATCAAACATTGTTCATGCCAATAAGGATTTGCCATATATTTGCTCTTAAAACCGCCTTGTGCTGAAGCCTAACAACTGCCCGTTTAATGTTGCCGAAGGACAAATCCCAAGAAGAGAACAAGTAGCTTCCCACAGTGGTCTCCAAATGTTTCCTAATTACTGCCACCAGAACTAACACTGCAGCACCGCCTGCTTATCTTCACACTGTGCATTAGGAGATGAGGAGATAAGTGCCTTTTCCCTCCCTGCCTTGTCTGTGAGGGAAAAAGGGTTAAGGAAAGTGGCAGGGAGCAGCACAGAGAACACATGAGAGGGCTTGGTGGATCAAAGAGGCCACCATTCAAGTTTCCTTACCAAATTAGCAAGACTGAAAGTTTGATAGAACAGCCACATTTTGAATATAAGTCATATTTTTGTACAGTAGCTGTGATTTCACACTCACATTCCCTGAGATTAAGTTTCTGCTTTTAGCTGCTATCCAAGAAAAAAACACGTCTGTCACACTCCGGCTCGCAAACCTCGCGTTTCAGACTGCTGGGGGTAGTGAGGATCAAACAAATGGACGTGTGTACTTGAGCACAGGCAGGCTCACAATTTGTTCATCCCCATCTGTCTGGAGGAATGGCTTTTTCTTTCAGTTGTGTTTGATCAAACTTGCAATTTTATGCACGAGAGACTAGGGACTACTGCGTGAAATTAACACCATTCTCTGTGGTAATCAGATCTGCCTAAGTGGTGTGCGATTACATGTATTTGGTTTTAATGTAATACATTCCAAATAATCAGCAGATGAAGCTCAACATTGTAACGGCTACCAGAGAGAAGAAGAGGTACTTACAGCTTCGTTTACACTTTTCAAAACAGATAATGATTATTCCCATTAACATATAACCTGTGTGTATTATCTTCCAAAATTATCTAAATTATCTCAAAGTAAGCGGATACAAACACCAAATTTAATTTCCTGTTGCTCTAAGTGCTATGAACACAACAAAAGGAATTATACTTTACTAGATATTTAATTGAAAAATTATGAAATTAAACATAAATTATCATATAAATTGTAAAAATGTCTTCCTTTAATAAATCTACTGATTGTTATTGTAAAGATAAGCAGTTCTGACCTGTTTGGGGTTCTGCAGAACTTCCTGTGTGCTGGTAGTAGCCAGGATGGCCCGGTTGCTTCCTGGACTTAACTGCAGACCCATAGACAGTCCCGTCACGAGCTGGACCCCCAGTTCCGTGATGGTCACTTTGTCATCCAGCACTGTGACTGTTTTCTCTGCCAGGATTGTGTCCGACAGGGGGGACAAAACCTGTATGCAAAATCAACGTTAAACAGAGAATTTAAAAAATAAATTAAAAAAATTGGTTAAAAAAACAAACAAGTAACAACTTTTTTATTGTTATTTTGTACATTAAAAATATATATGATGATATGATATTAAGTTTTTCTTGTTTGGCAGATTATATTAATAAAGGACTGTAGTATCTGCCTTCAGATGTGGCAGATCCAACAGCAGTCTCTTCACCCGCAGGAGTGCTTGGGTTGCCCATAGGCAGTTGCTTCACTTTGTCAAGCGTGCTTTAGCTTCTGATAAATTCAGCTAATACTAATCTTGGAGGCAATCATAGACCATTTAAATTTTATCCACTGTTAGTAAATCCTTAAATTAAAAAAGGCAAGAAAAAAGTGACATTGATGCAAAAGACATAGACCTCATCCTGACGCAGCAAAATTCCACACCCTAAATCAAAACAGGAGTGTATCATAATGCAACACGTCTTAAAGATGTGACAGGATTTGATGTCCAACGTAAAATTGTATTTCTTCATGTTTAGAACCATGTAGCAGGTGCTTTTCAATATTTGAACGTACATGGTAAAATAGAAAAGATTGTGACACCAGCTTTAGTCGCATCCGACTAAGAACTCTGCAGTCCAGCCTTCATCCCAAAGCAATCAGCAGTTTGAGCCTGTCTTCTTCTCAGCTGTTGCTTGTGCAGCTCAAACTCTACAGCTAGCCACCTCTGCATCATACTGCTTTCTAGCTTGGAGAATTTTTATTTTTAATGCAGTCATATTAGCTGATGGTGTCTTCGCTACCCGAACCTATGATCCATGCGACTTGTGGAACATCCGGTGTCTATGGAAAACAAGCTTTGACAGCTGGGAGAACTACAGACAGTTCTTGCCTCCTCCCTTCATGTGTTATCCCTCCTCTCCTTAATACCCTTTCCTATTCATGGCCCCAACTAGGTACCCAAGGGCAAGAAAACGGAAAATGAGAGAGAAAAACTAAGATAAAGCATAGATTTCAGAAAGGACACTTGCAGATCACGCACCCAGTTTTTGTTACCAGTTCCCCTTCAGGGAATGGAGGGTAACACAAACCTGTTTTAATCTCCCCGGCTTCTCTTTACTGGCAGAGAGGAGCCTCTAAACTACAAACATGCTTGGAAAGATGGAGAGACGTCCCTTTCGCCTCTGGGTTTCATACTGGATCAATTTTCCACAGCCAGGGGTAAGTCATGGCAGTTTCACTGCTCCAGGTGTTTGCTGTCAGCTTCTGGACAATCGGCTGTTGATGATGTGGGCCTGTCACCTCTGCTTTGGATCGCTATGCTCCATTGGTAACAAATCCTTTGCTCTGAACGAGGTTTTCATCAGCAAAATTATGGATTTCAGGTTTCTCACAGAATCATGGCAGACAGAGAAGGAATGTATTCGCTATAATAAGCTGTGTACCATTGGCTGTTAAGTCATAGGGGCACCATCCTTCGACCGCCGCGGAGGTGGGCTTGCCAGAAAGCAATTTCTCATGCAGGACAGTGGAGGCTGAGACTTTTGCCTCTTTCAGCTCACAGGTGATCAATGTCGGATCATCTAAAATATTTTAATGTGCTATAATTTACCACCCTCCTGGTCCTGCTGGTGACTGACATAAACTGTAACACAGTAACTAACTTTTTATCAATTACTGATTCCTTTATTTTCATTTGACATATCTCTGGATCCCCACACACTTATTTTCTCTCTTGGCCTAAACATAACTAATCTGTGTTATGGGTGTTTGTGTGAGTTGTCATTGCTGCATATCTTTGAACCTTAGCTTTTCCTTGGACCCATTGCCAGCTAAACTTGGAATCCTGAAGATAGTTATTGCTCAGGATGTTGAACACATGTTTGTCACAGTTTGGGTTTTGTTTATTTTAGCTTTAGGACTGTTTGAGACTTTTAGTTTAATTAGTTTTCAACTCCGGTCACCTGTTCACCTACTTCCTTATACCCGCCTCAGCCTACTCTTCTTTGCCAGATCATTACATCTCACCAGTGAGTTAATCCAGCGTTCTTTGTCCTGTCTGCTAGCCTGTGTCCCTGACCTGTTTCTGCTTTTTGACCTTCTGAGCCTCTCTAGCCTGTGGACCCTGATAAACGTGCTTTCTGGATTGCTGACCTGGATCTGTGCCCTCACCCTGCTCCTGGATTTTGGTTTGGACTGTTTTCCCGCTCTGCTGACCACCTGGCTCTGACTCGGTTCTGGTTCTCAGACTACGATCGTCCTGTCTGCCTCTGCTGCTACGGTTGTGACCCACTGCCTGTTCCCTGTTGACCAAGCTCTAGCCAGTCTCTGGAGAGTCTTCCTCAGAGCTTCTCTGGCCGGACTCTGGAACGCTAGGGGAGACTACCAGCAACCAATGCCGACCAGCAGCAGCTGAATCTTTCAATAAACTGCCTTCAAACGCTACTTCTATTGTCTGGCTGAATTCTGGGTCATCCGGTTCTGTTCATTACAATGTTCTGTGATTTGCTTGATCCAACTTGGCTGATCCATCAGTGCCCTGATGTTGGTGTTGCTACATAGTGTTTTAATGGTCATTGCTGAGATATTCTTAAAGTAGTGGCACAGCTGAAAACTGCCATTGTCCCACTTAAAAAACCTTCTCTGTGGTTTGTGATATATCAAGAAAAAGTCGCAATTGTAGCCCTTAAATTCATGTTGTTGTGTACTTGGAGTATCTAGGAGTGCAGGAAAGCTGAATTTAGTCTGTTCAGGTGCTGTCTTATAAAATATCTTTTATATTTTGTTTGGATCATATTTTTCAAGCCATTCAGTTATCTCTGTTCGCTATTACGTTTTTTTGAACAGTTACAACACAGTATTTGTTGCAGAACTGCTAAACAAGGTAATGGACTTCCACCTTACCAGTTTTGCATATCCCCCATTTTAATTTTTTAGCTGCGATTTTATAGTACAAGCTCCAGGATAGCAAAGCTTATAAGTGGAAGTAAAAATGTTCGGTTGTTGGGTGCATTAACGTGACGCCAACAGTAAGATCGCTCTGGCCACGCGGAAGTGTACCCCAGGCCAAGATAACGCCTGACAAACAAATAAGTTGTTAATGATGATGATATTAAACCTCACAGAGTTAGGAGCCATTTTTGCCTTTTCTACCAACATTAGGACAAAAGAGACAGGGGAAATACTTTCCAAACCAATTGTAAATCGTGTCAGTGAAGTCATTTCAAGGTATCCACAAATTGACGTTAAAAGCCAAGTTAAAATAGTCAACTTATACCCAACTTAAAATATGTTTTAGCAACTTAAAATAGTTTTATGTTTAAATGTTTTCATGCTGCCGTCTAGCTGTTCATGGCAAGAATTTACATTGAAATTCTGTAATAGGAGTTCAAAACTAGGAGGTTTTACTTTACACTACTTATTAAATGCTTTGTGCAAAATCAGAGTCCTGTTAACTGATCGTAGCTCAAACTATCTCCAAGATCTTTTTATGTCAAAGCTACTTGAAAAAGTAGTGGCAGAGCAGCTAATTTCTGCTATTGAAATACATGAGATCTTTGACAAATCTCTGTCTGGCCATTTTAATGTCCATTCCACAGAAACTGCTTTATTCAGGGTTTCTAGTGATATTTTGATGTCAGCTGACTCTGGAGCATCCTCTGTCATGGTTCTCCAGGATCTTACATCAGACCATGGTATTGTGATTAACAGGCTCTAGTTGGTCTATATGGTGCTGGGTCTAGAGAGCTTTAATGCCTATCTTTCTTTCTAGCAGAACATTTAGTGTTTTTGAAACTAGATCATGTCAGACTCTGTGGGCCTGCTAATGGGGCACCACGGCACTCAGTGTTGGAGCCGATACTCTTCTTTTGTATAATTTTCCCCAAGGCCAAATAATCAGGGAGTTTTCTGACGCGTCTCATCACTTCTGTTCTGATGATAATCAGCTCTTCTGTTCTTTTAAGCCAACTGAATATTTAAAGTTTTCCTCCTTGATCAGCTGTCAGTAGTATATCACACAGTAGCTCTGTGACAACTACTTGCAGGTGAATTCTGATAAGGCTGAGACCCTAAATATTACTCCTGAGGACTATGTAACTGATACAGTACTAAACAATATCTTAACAGCCTTTTAATACGTATGAATAAGAAAGATCTTGACCATCGGCAGTCAGTTCAGCATGCAGCTTTTAACCAACACATGAAAGATACTGTCATGATTTGGGTTTTTGTTATGGTTTATGTTGGTCTTTTTAATTAGTTCACTGTCCTGTCTTAGTATTAGCTCTGGTTTTTATTATTTGCTTATGTTCTGTTTGGTCTTTATGGTGATTTTGGTTCTGGATTAGTTTAAGTTCTGTTTTGGTTTAGTTATTCTCTTCATGTAATCAATTCTGTCTTAGGTTTAGGTTATGTATTAGTTTTGGTTAATGGAATAGTTTGAGTTTTAATGTGGTTTGATTTTGTACTTTGTTTTACATTATCAGTTTCTTCTGGCCTGCTCTGATCACTTCTGTCACCAGCCTTTATTCAGTTCACCTGCCAGCATTCTTTCCTGTCACTCCCCTTCACCAGTCACCATCCAATCAGCTTCAGTTTTCTTCCAGCCACTTTTCCCCCCCTGATCAGCTCCACCCATTCTGGTAATTAGTTTCACTCCGTTCACCTGCTCACTCCTCTACTTATACCTGCCTCTGTCTCCTGCACTCTGCCAGATCATTGTCTTTTTAACTTTTTGGTGAGTCTAGTCCAGCATTCCCTGTTCTGTTTGTTTGCCTGTTGACCTGACCCAATTTGCGTTTTTGACCTCTGTGCCAGCCTGATCCTGATCCTGTTTTTCCTGCCTGATTTTTGCCTGTTTATCGACATACCAGTCTCAGCTAGTTTTTGGATTTTTTGAGTTTGTGTTGTCCCTGCCTTTTTTTTCCTGCCCGCCTGTGTACCGACTTGGAACTGTTATTTGACCACTGAGCCTGCATATTCCCTGACTGAACAGTTTGAGCTTTATTAAAGCCTTCTTATTGTCACCCTCTTGTCTGGCTGAATACTGGGTCCTGAATCAGTCTCTGGTTCCTGACAGATACAACCTATTGCTTCAGTTTCAATCTCTCTTCTTTCATTTTAAATGTTTAGTCCTTACTTTTAGAGCCCTATGTGGCCAAGCCCCTGCCTAGATATCTGGCCTTTCAGAGCCCCACATCCCTTCTTGTAGTCTGAGATCTTCCAGACAAAGGCCTCTAATGGTACAGCGAAAACATTTTGAGACCAGAGGGGATCAATCCTGTAGCATTGTGGCCCCCAGATTGTAGAATAAGTTTCCTTTATCTTTGTGCCATCTTCATTCTGTTGATTCTTTTAAGAAGCTCATTTATCCAGACAGGCTTTTACTGTAACTAGTTATATGCTGTATGATGTTATATGTACAGTATGCTGTTTTTCTGGGTGTTTTTCTTTTTTTATTGTAAAGGACTTTGAAGCTTTTGAGCATCGAAGGATGCTATATAAATAAAGTTTACTCTTCAGAAGAGGATGACTGCAAAGCACTAAGCCATGACACTGCAGCATAAACAGCCACAGTTGAGATTCACACCAGCATTTTAATCACTTTGTAGCCCGCTGATGACAGTTTTTTTTTCTTTTTTCATTTCCCCTCTAAACACTCACTCTCCTCCAAGAGAAATAAACAGCATATGAAGGTAGCACAACACTGAAAGAGAGGAATTCATTTCAAAAGTTGATCGAGGGAAATTCTGGGCAGATATAATTCACCATCAGTCAGGTTGCTTGATTGAAAAGCAATTTCTGGCAAGATGAGTGCAAAACCATTAGATCACTGAGCATTTTACTGTGAAGATATTAGAAGAGAGTGGATCAAGGGATTTAGACAAATGTTTGTCTACCCTTTCTTCTTATAGAAAAAGCTTGCAAAGTACCTGACTGCACTTTGTCCCTTTTCTTCAGCTGGGTGGATCACACAATGTCATCAATTAACTGGTGTCTAGCTGGTAAATGTACCATCTTTTTGAATAACATAGCTTTTTTTTTAAACCTTAAATCAAAAGCAGGGGGGTCACAAAGTATGTTGAACCCTGTATTATGACTGTCATCCTGGGTTTGCATGTGCGTTTAAGTTTCTCCTCGTGTGCCAGATGACACGAAGGCTGTCGTAGGTAATCACAGCTGTCAGACCTTTTCGTTCACAGCGCATTCAGGTCTGCTCGTTTTGTGAGAGACTGTGAGAGTTTGTGGAGGTGAACACGTCTGCCCTCCTCTACGACGAGAAGACGAATCTACTTTTGCAGATGTCGTCAGAATTTATTTATTCAGTCAGAGTGAACAACTGACAAGCCAAACGTGACACACCAGTGTCTTGTCTGGACAAAAGGACCTATTAATCAAATGCAGCAATGGTCTTCCCAACTTGAATTGTCTTTGCCATAAACAAGGAGTTCATGTTACTTCAGGACATTGCTCATTTAATTGGTTTTCTAACCGAATACACCTGAAGGTTTGTACAGCCATTGCATTTCCTAACTGAGTGCATAGAGCTTTACTGTTTGTAATCCACGGTTAAGAGAACAGGAATCATGAGTGCTGGACCCTGTTTCACAAGGGGTTCATTGCATGTTCATTGTAGATAAGGCCTCACAGTGGAGAAAGCGTCCACATGTACAACAAATAAGGATTACACTGGAATGCCTCACAGTTTAGCAAAAAGCCATGGGGCTGAAAAATGGAGCAAGTCCTAAAGCTCCAGAAACACTTGTTCTCAGAGAACCAACAGCGGCTGCTTTTTAAAACCCAAAATGTCAAAATAAATGGTTGTAGAGAGGAAATTATTTCAAAGTCAGTTTGAAAAGTTTTTTTGACAGCTATATTACATTCAATTAACCTTATTTTTGTCATCAAGTCTTTGCATGCTGTGCCTTGCAAAAGCATTCATACTTCTCGATTTTTCCACATTTTACCATGTTACAACCACAAAAAACAATGTTTTTATCAGGACTGTTTGTGATAGATTAACACCAAGAAGTGCTTTGTGAAAAGAAGTGAAAAGGAAGCATGGTTTTCAAAATGGTACAAATACAAGAAAAAAAAGTATGAGATATATTTGTATTCAGGGCCCTTTACTCTCAAACACAAAAATAAAAATAGTAGTTTCAGTTGTCACCTAATCAGTAAATACATGTCACTTTGTGGTAATCCAAGTAAAAATTAAGTTTTTCTTCAAAGGCATCACGGGCTAATTAGAGAACAGTAATGACTACACACTTTATGGGGCCCCTGAAATCTGATGGGGAGGGTGAAACAGTAGAACTTGTTATATTGGTATGTCTGAAATATAATCATGAAAGAGGATTTAGGCTAGAATTTGAACAGATTAGATAAATGTTTGTTATAAAAGGCACATTGTTAATTAACATAGAAATTAATATAAAAATGATTTATAAAATTAGATTTTTCTAGTATGTGTATATATAATTCTTATGACCACAGACATATAGTTTGATAAAATGTTATTAAATTTTTTAATATTAATTTTTTTCACAAATATTTGTTTTGATCTCAAGATAGTGAGACCCCCCATACACACACAGACACACATTAAAAAGCCTAGCTCCGCCACTGCCTGGGAAGACCTTAGGATCCCCTAGAATGAGCTGGAGAGGGATTTCAGGATTTCTTTACTGAACGTGTCACCCCACTACCCAGTTTTGGATAAGTGAAAGCCGATGGCTGGATGGATGGATGAATTAATTAATGAATACTGATGTATTGCAATAACCTGGTTAAAGTAAAGACCACATTCCATTTGCAAAACTGGAAAACTGAGGTATCAGCAATCTCCAACCAATGCAACTTAGCTAGAGCTATTTTACACAAGAGAATGAGCAAACATTCCTGTTTCGTTATATGCAATGATGGCACAGGCATACCCTGGAAAGACTTGCATCTGGAACAAGGGGATCATGTCTCATTTTCCTTCATCTTCACAATAAGGTTTAGTGTTGGGTAATCACACAACACCTAATAAAATACATCAAAGTTTGTTGTAATAGTCTGACTAAATGTGAAACTTCAAAAGGTTTAAATACTTTTGCAAGGCAAAAAACTTTGGTGAATCACATTTTTCTACAAAACCATTCAAATATCTCTATTACACAGAACATTTTTCTGTTACAGCAAAACATTTTTTATGGTGCTTCATCTCATGGTATACCTGGATACTGGTTATTCCTGTGTCTTGTCCAACCAGGATCCGACTGTCAAGCAGCTTTGCTATCTGGGGGTTTACTACCTTCAGAAAGTCCCCTACAAGCTCTGTGATGTCCACCTGCCAGTCGGTGCCCAGCAGGAAAGTGGTCTGACCTCGTGGTTCCGCTGACTCAGCTATAAAATGGGTCAGGACTTTGACCATAGCATGTTGGTATTGCAGAGTGCAGCTCCGTCCTCGCCTGTCCTCATCGTCCTTATCCTCGGTGTCCCATGTGGACCTGACAAGAACATAAAGTAAAAAAATTACTGCCGTGCAACACGAACACGTGTGGACTGATTGCTTAGCCCCAGAGATAGTAATATCATCTGATGTATGACTTCAGTCCAAATCACACAGCAACACATCAAAACCAACAACCTAAGCAATAATAAATTGGTTGGACTCCATGAGCAGTTTGACAATCAAAGTAGACCGGGGAGTTCTGGCAGAACTTCACCTAAATCCATGCTACACTTTAAAAGAAAAAAAAAAGATCTGAAGAACCCACAACCTCCAGAAACACTTTTTACTGCCAAAACAGTTCCATTCACTTCAAAGGTTGCTGAAGTTCTGAGCTCTAAAAGTAATTCAGTGCAGAGAGTGAGACCTAACTTCTTTAAACTGACTCAACTCTCAGTGTCACCATTACAGTTGGGGCTTCAGAGGGAAACTTGAAAATGTAACGGCAGCGATACAAGGGAGTGCAATAAATGGTGACACATATCCACTTCCACTTATAGCTCAGCTCTCATTTGATTATTATTTTGCTATAGAGCTACTCTGACTTCAGATCCAAGAAGTATATGATACTAAGCTTAGCTATTCATTATGTTTATTTTTTGTATTAAAACCATATTGATATTGTTCCATATTATGGATCCATATTGCATTTTACACTTTTAGGCCAAAAGGCCAAATGTTCAGGTAAATGACTTGTACTTGTATAGCGCTTTAACTAATCCGACAACACCAAAGCGCTTTACACTACATTCAATCATTCACACACACATTAACACCCTGACGGTGGTGAGCTACGTTAGTAGCCACAGCTGCCCTGGGGCAGATTGACAGAGGCGAGGCTGCCATACATCGGCACCACCGGATCCTTTGACCACATCCAGCAGGGAATTCGGGGGAAGTGTCTTGCCCAAGGACACAACGACTGAGACGGTCGGAGCCGGGGAAAAACAAGAGTGATGACATTAAGAAGCATCAGACTGGGGCATCAATACATAACACAGACGAAGTGGTGAAAGCAAAGGCTGTAGCTGGATTTGAGTTCATTAGGTGAAGATTTGTGAGGCAGATTTGTGAAAGGAAAGTAAGGAGAAGCTGAGCGACGTAGCTTGGAGTCTAAACTACTACAGACTACATGCAATTTAAAAAAAAACTTTCTGGTTATCCCAGGCTTTCTGTAATACTGCACAGTGACAAATGACTTGATTTAATGAAAACTGTAATTGAAAGAACAAAAGCAAAAGTCAGGTAGACATTCTGATTTCAATTGCAGTGATTGTTGTAAAATCATAGCAGGAAATGCAAGCAGTTTAAAGCCTCACTTTTCTACACACACTTTATTTGAGGGTTTAAAAGAAGCACTACAGCAATGTAAGTCTTAAGACTTTATTCAGAGACTACCATTCAAGTCCACCACTCAGCCTCCGTAAATCCACCTTTAGTTAATTTACTCACAAAGACATGTCAATTGGCAGAGGTAGGACCATATTTTTTGTTTTGCAAGTGACAAGATGTCAGGGTTTTGTGGATTTGTACCCGAATTCAGCCGCACACAGAGCCACGTTTAAAGTGTCTTTATTGAAGATGATGAATAATGGTAAGTGGACCAGAGACTGTAGCAGGTGTGAGAAGATGGCTGGAGTTGGACGGCGGAGCTGAGGCTTGGCAGGAGCAGAGAGCAGGTAGGCTTGGCAGACATAAGGCAGGGGTGAGGACGAGGAGCACACGAAGGTGACGACTGAGGGCATTGGATGATTGAAGACAGACCGGCAGTGACGAACTGACTGAGGGAGTTTATATAGGGAGGCTTGCAGGTGGAAACAGTCCAGGATGATTACTAGCAGACAGGTGTAGGTGATTAGGCAGAGTGGAGTCAGGGCTGGCTGGAGGAAGGAAGGTGCCGGAACTGTCCAGGGTGCAGAACTGAACCCTGACACAAGAAAGTCTCTAGTCTTCCCACTCAAATACCAAGAAAAGCAATGCAAGTCCCAAGTGAAGACCAAATACAAAACTTGGAATTTAGCATCTTAAACAATTCATTTGACCTAATGCTGTATGTCGTTTTATTATAGAGTATCAATTAATATATTGGAGAATGTGTAAAAAAAGATATTTAAAAGGTCTATTTGTTTGCCAGCACCACCAGCAGGAGGAAATTAGAAACATTGGTGCTGACATGGCGTTTTCTTAGAAAATATTAACTGAAACAAACAGATGGCAAATTAAGAACATAATGATTAGATTCAATTTTCGCAGCAGGTTGATTTGACACGACGTGATTATGGTGCAGCTAAATGCCAGCTTGGATGGACCGTGTTTCAGTTCAGGCTCGCAGCACAGAGACTGGATATGAGCACACATAATCAGAGGAAATTATTCAATTTGAATTAAATGCACATTGGAAATGCTGCCATGTAACTTTAATGCTCTAAGGTTAGCAGATTGAAGTGCTGCAAACCATCTGATCTAAGTACAAATTTGTCCTTTTTTTGGGGGGGGAGGGGGGTTACATTTAAGTGAGAACCTGCAACAGCATGACTTTGTATTCAAAGTAACTTTCCAGCTTAAATAATAGAGGGGAAAACAGTTACTCCAATGTATAGATAGCTAACAGTATCTATACATTAATCACTATATTAGCTTTGACTCACCATTCTACAATGACAAAGAACACATTTACTGTGGGTCACTCACCTGTTTCATTTCCATTATGACTTAAGAAAAACACTGGGTGTGCTCTATCCTGGAATATTTTTACTGGACCCATCACCTGACACAATGCCTGCACATTTTGGCACCACTGGCTTTGCGTACATGATATTGATACAAGTTCTGGAAACACTCACTGTCTCCAGGCTTGCAATTAAGAAGAAATCTGTCCTTACACACTTTCTTCTGTCTGCATTCAAAATGTTACAGAAGTTTCATGAACACTGTTGTACAGAGTTCTGTTGCATAAGATGCCTTGTTTTGGTGATGGTGTGCAAAGCTTTTTCTCCTATCATTTTCACATCTATTTGATAGCGGTGAATGGCAGCTGGTCTTCACTATGTGGGCTTCTGTGCTGTCACTGTTGAATGTAGAGGAAAAGCAGGGAAACAACATGGGAGATCTTGCAGCAACACAGAGAGAATATCCTAACAAAAGGCCAGAGGCGCACAGAGGGCTGGCTCATGCACCAGGTCCAGTTCTGTTTTAACACACTTTGTTTGACGTAGCATATCAAGTACATTAAAGTAAAATGGCTAAAGTCCAAGTGAATTCACAAGCCATTGGTATGAAAGTCCAAGTGAGGTCTGTTTTTGTACTTTTCTCAAGTGAGACTAAAGTCATCAAATTTGTGACTCTCTGACTTAATTCCAAGTCACTTCAGTCCACACCACAGTTGTTTGACTCATAAAGGTTACTTTAAAATAATGCTACATGTGCTGGTTAAACGGGAAGTAATAAAAAAAAGTATATTTTGGACAGCAGCTGTTGTCACTCTCGTTCATTTGGCTTAGACAGTTGCTGTAGCAGCAAATTATCATGGTTAAAACCATGCAGTGATGAATTATTCATTCAATAATGTGATTCACAGACAACAGATGAGAAATTATACACAGAAAACAAACAAAAAATTCTATGCTCACACCGTCCATGGGGTCACCTCAGTTGTCTGCTCACCAACTCTGCTGAAGCTATCTGTCACTGCCGTGGCATGAGTTGTGTTGTGTCCCTTCCCTCAGCTTTGGGTTCATACTTTCCTTGAAGCCAATTTGCATTAGTTTCCTAATCCTGATATTTCTCTCCCTTTAAAATAGAGAGAAAATCAAGATGTTTTAGTGGGGGAAAGGAAAGCTGTCCATTTGACTTACTTTAGCAAAGTTTACTAAATTTTCTTGCAAAGGAGATCTTAGGGGAAAGATTTCTGACTTTGAGTGTTTCTGTTTGCAGCCACACATCCATTCTCCTTATTCTTCCTGGAAAAGTCGTTTTTTGTCAAGAAAATGATCAATTTGCGATTTCAAGAAATACACAGCCTTACTCTAGTTTTTAATAACGCACCTCATCATCAATAAAAGGTCATGCATTTTCGTTTTATGGCTCCAAAGACTATTTCTGTGTCAAGAAAAGTACATTTTAGGATCACTTACTAGCTTTGAAAAACAATGAAATGGGGATTGTTTTATATTTACAATAGTAACAATTTTTTGTATCTATAATATGATGGTTGCCTTTAAATAATGTAACACAGTCATCTTAGTGGTTAGGGCTATTTTAAAGACTAGAAACCAAACAATCTGACATTGATTTCCCTCTTTGTGTATTCTAAGTGCTTTTTTCAGTAACCTTCTTTATTTAACTGAGCTAAGTGAAACACACGGCAACTGGAGGATCTCATAAAGAACCGTTTACCAGACAGATATCAAGTTATGATGCAACGCTGCAGATCAAACCTGTAAGAGATGCTCCATCCCGAGAATAGCCATCATTTTTCTTTTACTGTGCCTCTTCCTCACCATTTTGAAGCACCCGCTCTGAATCCTAAATGTGCTTACACCTCCTTACTGCTTTACTTAATAGCCTCCCTGATTGCTCTGTTGCCTGCAAATCTAATTTTATTACTTTAAGCAACAAATCAGCCAACAGAGGCATTACTTGTTCACACCAGGAAAATTGCCTTGAGTTTGACAAACTAGTTTTAAATGGTTACGATATAATTAGATTTTGCCCATAACTGCTTTTCTGTCTATTGCATCAACAAACAGCTTTATAAAAAAAATCACAGAATAAAGCACTGGGAGATGTTGAGAAAGCAACTCCTAAATTGTTGATCAGGGAGAATAAATGCTGTTATAGCTATTCGGTCTTTCTCTGATGCACAGCAGGGCTGCTTGCAAGTGAAAAACAGCTATGTCAACACAACTATTAATCATATATGTATACTTTGACTTACATACACATTTTCTTCTGTTCATCTGCATCGGTTGCTTTCTGTTCTTCCTCACATAGACACACTAGAAAAGGTTGCGATCGTAATAACGGGAAGAAGAAAATAAATTAATCTCTTAAACTGTTTTTCCTTGTGATTATCCACTCTGCTTGTATCTTTCTGTCGGAGTCCCGTAGGAAATCTGACTGACTGCTAAGCCGTGGGAATAAAGATGTTAGCTGCTTGCTCCACAGAAAAGCCAAGAGTACAGAGAGATTTGAAGTTAAGCGCTTAAAAGCTTTGCTGGCTGAACTGATTTCACATGCAATTGACTGCCAGCCAATAACCAAAAAAAGATTCTGGAAATGGACATTGTGGCACTGACATTGTCCACTAATATCCTATAAATTCAGGATTGATGGCATTATCACGATGGTGAGGGGCAGCAGCAACACTTCAAATCTGCAGCACACTGTTTATGAAGGACTCTGAAAAAAAACGTTACTGTGATATTAAAACACAGATCAAATATCATGGGAGCTTTTAATTATATATTTTTTTTACTTAAGGACTCTAAGTTTAAATCTGTTGCAGATATTCCTCCGACATGAACAAAATCCCACCAGCTGCTATTCGATATGGACTGAAAAGCTGATTAATGCGCAGAAGCATATTTCTGTCTAGTCAACAGTAAATCTGACAAAACGGGAAAAAAAAGTAGCAGTAAAGGGACAAAAATTATAAGATTATTTAACCTTTCAAAAGCTTACTGGGAGAAAAAGGAAAATGCATGCTTTTTGTGTGTGGACCTATAAGAAAATTCTACTTAAAAAATAACAGATTCACTGATTCACTGAAATCAGACAGAAATAATTGATGGACCTTTATTTTGATCAATCCATCCAGGTTTGACTGATTGCAGAAGTGGATGTCTACTTGTTGAGTGTTGACTCAGGGCACCAGAAGTTAGGGAGTTTGTCCTTTAACTGGCAGGTTGCTGGTTCAATCCCCTGCTCCGACCATCTCAGTTGTGTCTTTGGGCAAGACACTTCACCCACATTGCCTGCTGTCGGTGGTGCCGTTGTATGGCAGCCTGACTGTCAGTCTGCCCCAGGGCAGCTGTCGCTACAAACATAGCTCATCACTGTCAGGGTGTAAATGGGTGACTGATTGTAGTGTAAAGCGCTTTGGGGTCGTTGGACTTGATAAAGCACGGTAAAAGTACAAGCCATATACTATTTATTTTTTTTAAATCTGTTTACAAATCAGTTTGCAAGAAAATGGATCAGATGTAAGCAACAAAATGGTCTCAACAGTGCTGTGAAGAAGTATTTGCCCATTACAGAGTTATTTATTTTGTTTACTTTTTTATCACACTTATAATTCAGATCATCAAACAAATGTATATATTAGACAAAGATAACATGAGCTCTCCAAACAAGTCAGGGACAAAGTTGTTGAGTTGAAAAGTACAAGTCAGGGTGGGGTTATAAAAAATACTCAAATCCTTTGATATTCCCCTGGACCACCAGCTAATCCATCATCTTCAAATGGAAAGCACACGGTACCACAGCAAACCTGCCAAGAGAGGACCGCCCACCAACGCACAGACCAGGCAAGGAGGGCATTAATCAGAGAGGCAGCACAGAGACCAGACATCAATCCAACTGAAAATTTGTGGTTAGACCTGAAAATTACTGTTCACATTTGAAAACCACCTAACATGAAGCACCTGGAGAAGTTTTGCCCCGAGGAATGGGAAGAAGATGTGGTGAGCTCATACAGACTGATCCAAAGCAACTTGCAGCTGGCAATTGCAGTAAAAGGTGGCTCTACAAAGTACTGACTTCAGGGAAGGTGAACAGTAATGTTTTGTTGTCCCATTTGTTGTTTGCTTCAACATTTAAAATATAAAACATCTTCAAAGTTGTAGACATGTTCTGTAAATGAAATGCCCCTCTTAACTAAACCACCATCAAATGTTTCTGAAAGATGGTAATGAGTCTTTAGATACGTTCACACCGAATGCGGAGAGAGCAGATTTTTTTGCCTCTCTTTTGCAAACAACTGGCACTGACAACGCAGCGAATATTTGCCCAGCTGCTTCAACGCATCATCAAATAGGTGCCGGCGTTACATCAACCCAGTTCTGTTGTATGCGTGGTGAGTCTCTTCAACTCACCTCGTGGATTTTACTGAGAGAGTCATGGTGTATGTAATGTGGAAAGCTGAAAAATGGCATTGGCGCCCCTGTGTCAATCAGATCCTCTAGAGAAGCACCTAGTTCAGTGAGTATAACCACCAGGAGTCTGGATGACCGACTCTTCTAGCGGTACTTCCGTCTGTCCAGGACCCAGTAGGAGGAGCGGCTGCCCCGTGTCGGGGGACAAGAACCACAGGCGTCCTTGGTCAGTAAACCCATCATTGCTCAATAGAAATATAGCCTAATTGTAAGTATGTAACATAAAAAAACAGGGTTGGTTTATGAGCTATTCAGAGGTAGAGGTGTTGGTGTGCTTTAATGTTCTTAGCAGAATACATAGTTTTATCATTTATGGCAAGCTGTCCAACTTGTAAAGAAGCAGCACAGTCCCAGACCATCGCACTACCACCAAGGCTTCTTTTCCAAAATGGTGTGTTAGCGTTATATTAGATGCATTGGTACCCACACCTTGCACTTATGTCTCGTCAGACCACCGAATAATACCCTAATGGTCTTGGTCAGGGTTTCCCAAAGTGTGGTGCTCCCACCCCAGGGGTGCACGAGCTGCCACTAGGGGGTGCGCGAGCTGAAATATGTAATGGCGGTTTGACATTGTTTTTTCCCCACACCATAAAGACGTGTAAATAAATATTTTCTTTGTGAAAATTAAAATCAAAACTGCAAATTTAATACATAAATAAAATGTATTGACATGAAAATCTATTTATTTTTAAAAAGTCTTGTTCTACGCTTAATTTTAAGATGAAGTTATCTTCTTCTACGCATTGTGCTTCATATGCGCACCCAGCTTGTGCCTCTACTTCATTCATTCTCGCAAATATGCTCTATTGGCTGAAACCAGGGAATCGGAGGAGAGAATTGCAACGGATCTGGGAGAAGACAAATGTCTCTCCATCTCGTTCCTCACTTCACGTCGTGTTCATCAGCAGAGGGAAAATTGAATTCGGGCCGAAAGTTTTGACCGATACAGTCTCTTTCGATCGCGCAGCGCCTCCAAACAGCGCTGCTCATGGTGCGGTGACTCTGAACCTCTACCAGAACTGACATGCATGACTCGCCCACACCCACCTGCTGCAGCCTCCACTGCTGCTGGGGGGTGGGGTTGGTGGGGGCGGGGGGGAGCTGCAATACGTCTCATTGTGAATCAGACAGGCGCAGTTTATTTTAAAGATGCGGTTTTAGCACGTATTCAGACAGGGAAAATCCAGCGGTGGGGCTGCGGGGAGCTGAGATGTGTTGCCATGGGCGTGTCTACCTGCTGAATGTAACCGCTGTAAAAGTTTTTATTTCTCTGATTAATAACATCTTTATGGAGCGCTCTGTTCTCTCTCTCTCTCTCTCTCTCTCTCTCTCTCTCTCTCTCTCTCTCGCTCCCTCGTTCGCTCGTCATCAGACACAAATCAAAGTTCTTCGTGTTTGTATTTTGCGACCTAAATTGTGAGTCAGACTCAGATTAAGAAGCTGGTGCACGAAATAAACAAAGTTAGAACACACAGGTAGCACATCAGAGTTTAGTCCGTGAATGCACCAGGATGGCCGCTTCAGAGACGTTTCAGGTTGTGGAGGAGTGGCCAATCTGAGCATCTTTCTTTCTCAGAGCCACTGATGCACCTGAAAATCTTCAGGATTCTGTTTATGGATGTTGCAACTTTATTTCAGTTTAATTCAAATTATGTTCTAATTAATTGTATTCCCACAACGTTTGTTATGATGGTTGTACTGATGTACTGTAACTGCAACAGATTTTTTTTTTTCTTGGGGGGGGGGGGGTGCGCGGCTAAGTTTGGGAACCCCTGGTCTTGGATAAATGAAACAATATTTAGAAAATGGCAGTTTTGATTTACACTGGTTGCCTTTGTGTCATTTTATTTGAAATATTTAAGTGTAAAGAAAAACAAGAAAAAAACAACAAAAAAACTGAAGAAATCTGAATGTAGCAAAAACAAATTCCTGCCACTGTACATCCTTTTAAAATATTTTATGTATTTAGACTTAATACAGCTTTTTAAAAAAGTGTCCTTCTGGCAACTGAAATGACAGCACTGATATTACTGTGCATATTCTGACCTAATAACCATTTGATGATTCATGCAGATATATACATTTATTAAAAACTTACATTAATGCATTTAACTGCATAGCAGTATTGTTGAATTTAGGAGCAAAGGAGCCATCAGAAAAGTCTGACCTTTTTATCCACTGTGTAAATCTTAGCCAACGTTTGTGCAGCCACCTTAAAAATCAAATCTAAGGTTAATCTAATAAACAAATAACGCTCCGTGCTCGAGAACAACCTGCCTCTCAAAGCAATATTTTTTTTCCACTTCATTTACTTTAAAGTCAACTCCTGACTTCGGAGGAGATGCTGCATATTTATGTGTCGTGTCTGCTTTGGTCATGTCCCACCAGTGTGTGCTCCATTTGTTTGGACGTTTTTTTTTTTTCTCCTGGATTATATTTTCTGCAACAGTGACCAAGGTTATTTGGACAGAAATAGGCAGAGCTGTTTCTATATATGCAGAATGGGGGGGTAATCTGTTTTTTTTTAACATATCTTTATTTTGCAGTGCCTCGACTACGGTCTGTCGAAAGAGAATGTCTTGAACGCTAAAAAAAGGGGGGGGGGGAAATAATTGTTAATGAATATATCTGGGGAGAAGTGTTAATGTAGTCATGGATGTCCAAGTACTCCGCCTACACTTAGCTCCTCTGTCTGTGACGGCTTATCGTGTCGCTCGTTTGGCAGAGCTTAAAGAGTGAAGAGGTGAGCTGTGCAGGCAGTGTCAGTCAAATACTGAGTCAGGAGTACCTCTGCAGCTATCCCACTAACAGGGCACATGTCTCTTTATTTTTCTATTTCTCCACTGCCTGCCCCAGCATGCCCACAGTTTCCAAGCCTGAGTGATTGGGGAGGACTTAGCTTCTTGTTATTGTCACTCATTGGCTTAGTTCCTCCTGGGCCTCTGGACAGCGGACCAGTGCACATTCTCACCAACAGCCTTAGTAGCACTGTTCAAGGTCATGCCTGTTCTCCCCTGATAAACAAAGACGGCTGCAGACCAGGGAGGAACAGCGCTCTCTGAAGCGCTACTGCTGGAGCCCACAATGACAACCCGGCTTGACTGTCCCTGCTGACGGAGGCGTGCATGCCGACACACAGCTGGAATAGAAACACACTCGACAAGCCATGACATTAACTGAACGCTGTACCTCTGTCACTGAAAATAAGAGGGGAGGCACGGATAATTAGAGGAGACACAGTGGCGCGTGGGATGTCTCCGAGTCCAACTTCCACGCATTTCCAGATGTAATTACTGGAGGTAGGCTGATCGCTGCTCCGTCCGCTGACAGATTTCTGCAGCTGCGGAGTGGCAGCGTTGGCAGAAGGTGCCGCTAGTGATGAGGCCTCGGGAGAGAGGGTCTGACCCCGACACGGCTCTAATAACGTGCTGTCTTCCTCACAACTAAAAGAGAGGCAATGGCAAGGCACCATGAGCCGACAATAATGACAAACTGGACTGCACAGGTCAGCGATTCTGTTATCAACTAAGATCTGGCAGGGAGACTCAGGCAAGTCAAAGACAGCCAGAGAGCTGTTCGCTGACACTGTCATCATTTTCCAATCTTTTTCTCAATGACAGAACTCAAACAAATCAGCTGTAATAAAAGCTATTCATCAGTCTGGTAAAGCATCTCAAAAACCTCTAATTATTTGCTTTCAAGAAGCTCACCAAAGATGTTGCTCTGTTGTTCAGAACTGAAATCTTTTACCTTCTTTATGGAACTGTTATTCTTTATTATTATGCTTGAATCATCGCACAGCAGGAGAGACATTTGATTTAATAAAATGGATGAGAGGAACTTTGACTCATTCAGGCATATTGTGGGCAAGTCAGCGGTATCAAGGTATACCAACACCTACAATTTTTCATCATACCATGCCCACAGTTAAAAGTAGGTTACTTTTATTAAGATGACAACTTAGTAAGAAAAGTAGACACTGGTTCTCACAAAATGACCTAATCACCTAATTTATGTAACTGACCACTTCCATGTGATTTTAATGAATGCTGTCGGAGAGAGGACATGGGAAAGAGAAAAACTAACTACAAAACACCCCACATATTTCTAGAATTATGAATAAATTTTCTTCTGTTTATCCTTGTTTGCTTTTTAATTGTCAAAATCTTCTATCAGGACTTCGTACTGGTAAAAGTTGGAGTTAGTAATTCTTTAACGGCTGTTTTTTTTTTTTATGTCATGGTACATAGGAACCTACAGTAATGACAATGTAGCCGGTGGCAGCTTTGCACCTTAGTGGTTCATCTGCAGTCTAGATGAAGACGGTTGAAAATCTCCTGCTGTGACTGTAGCTGTAACTGGGAGGGACTGCTGCAGCCACTGTAGCACCCATTACTTAGAAAGAAGAATAAGAACCTCCAAAAGTCTGAAATAATACCAAATAAATAAATAAATAAAACATAAGAAAACTTACTAGATTTGTCACTAGCTGCAATTTTGAAAAAACAAATAGATCTGAATCTTCACTAAATATTGTAGTAAAGTTACAAAGTTAGCTACAATGCAGAGGAAATGCTGTGAAGTTTTCTCCAGCTGTATGGACCATAGAGTAACATGGAGCTGCTCTTCCCCCACCTGTTGCTGTGCAGCTCCTATATTTTTTGTTATTGCTTACACGAAAGACAAATGTGTCTTCTTGGAAGTCTTTCCAAAAAGAACACATACAGTCATGTTGTGCAACCTAAAGGACTGCCTTCTCTCACTCGTATCAAGGTAACCTTGTTTCAAAACTACAGTTGGGAAGTTACAACGGGCAAAATAAAGTTTGTACACACAACATTTCTCTCAGTTTAAATATTTCTAATTGAGCCATTGGCCTAAAATTTCCTCCAGCCATGGACAATGCAGCACTGTGGCTCTACGCTCTTTCAGGAGGAGTGAATGCTGCTTGTCAAGACTCAATGCAATCTGCTGGGTTTCCTTAGAGAGGAAATATTTTGACCAATCTGTGTGATTTGATTGAATTTGACTTTGCAACGTGCCTTGAGATGACGTGTTGTGAATTGGTGCAATATAAATAAAATTTAATTGAATTGATATTAGTGAAATGACACACAGGGGATATGAAAAAAAGCTAAAATTTCTAACTGTTCCAAAAAATAGGCACAGGAGCAGCTACCGTGCCAAATTTGGGAATAGTCCAGTGAGTGCTGTTGGAGCCATATGTCCTGTTAGAAAGGGGACGTATGAGTGGAATGGTCAGTAATCCTGGGAGCCGCATGCTCACTCAGATAATCTTGGAAACAATGCTATGGCACAACCTATCAGATAGCGCCCCAGTGGTAACACATTATGTCACTGATGACATATGAGGAAGTGCACAGCTCTTGCTACATTCCTTTTTCCTCCGTCGTGCCTGATCAAAAGCCTGTCAGTGCTGATGTGTCTGTAAACATTTTTTAGACTTTCTTAGATTAAATAAGATGAAGTATAGTTCTCTGTTTCGAGCGTCGTTTATCCAGAACCCTTTAAATACAAGTGGAGATGGCTTGAGGTCAAACCAGCTGGGTTCACCAAGGTGTTTCACCGCAGACAGGGTGCGGTAGCTCAACACTACTCAACACCTGTGACTAGACAAGTTAATGAGTTTAGTAATCCTCCAACATCAATATTTCTAGTCAACAAATCATTTTATGGATTTATATTCTATATTTCAAATCTTGTGCAGCTCCAATTCAATCTCATCACATTTGACTTTCTAAGAACTCTGGCTGTTATCTGCAAATACACAATTAACAAGGGCTTCCTTAAATGTATTTCTTATCATGCTGAAGGGGAAATCTTTGTTTACATTTTATCCTGCATGTCATAAATGCAAAAGTTCATAGTTAACAAATAGATTAAATCACTTTTTGGAGGAAAGTAGCTGCTTAGAGTTATTGATAAATAAAAAATTGTGGCAATATATTAGCTGGCAAAAACATTGTGGCAGCTTTACTCTATCAAGAGCACAAGAGTAAAGAGGGATTATTTTCTGGAGAAAATTAAAAACACGTGGAAACTAATATTAACTTTAGCCATCATTAAGTCAATGGTTTTAACTTGGTTTTTGTGTCAAAAATCAAAATATCAATAAAAATTGTATACATACATGATTATATCTGCGACAACAATATATTATTTCGTGTTTTAAATAAATGGAAACGGTATCCAGGCAAACATTAAAAAGGGTTTAATGAGACTGTACATATAGAGAGAAGTGTATCCTTTTCAGAAGCCTTATTACTGATTACTGAGCTTATTCACCAAGCCCTGGACCCAGCAGACAGGCCAGTGTACCGTCTTACCTCTGACCCGTGGCTGCGATGGGCACCCTCCACCCTTTGATCTGGCTCAGCTCCATGTCCGACACCTCAATCTGGAGGGGGAGACGAGGGATCCACACGCAGAGCTCCAGCTGAGCGCCCAGGTTTCCGTAAGTGAAATTCACCATCATCTTCACCTTGCCCTTCATCTCCTTGCCATTCACAAAAACGTAGTCGCACCTGTCAGACACCTGCGCAGGAGGAGAGGAGGGGGGGATTAGGAAAGGCGGCATTTACTCCTGACAGCTGTACTGGCTAACTACACACTGAATTACAGAGAAACACAGAGCACGCCGGACAGAGCGTGTGTACGCTGCGCTCAAGCTCTGCTCTGAGTTTATTATAGGGTTTACTCTTCTGAGCTCTCCCCTGATCTACAGCAGTATTCCGCTAACAACTTTGAACAAGATGAAAGGTCCTTCTCAGTAGGAGGCTGACACTCAGGGAAAGTGGAGGAAGGGCAGCAAGGACCTCTCTGAACCTGGGGGGAAAGCGGCCATGGGCTGCTATTCCATTACTGTTTGGGTCCAAAGCTAAAAGAAGGAAATAGAAGGAAAGCAAAAAGAGCGGAGCCGCGTTGTAGAGATACAATAATCAAGCTGAAAGCCATTTGTTTTGTAAATCCCTTCAAGGAGGGAATGGGCCAATTTGGGGGCTTTTTAGTTGCTTTGACTCTTTAAATTGATGTTTCTCTTAATTACTCCGCTTAGTTGCTGATCACTGCTCCAGACTCCTCCCTCTCCATCCCATAGAAATCTAGACATAACATAGACACTCTTAACGGATATTTGAATACACACACTCACACACAGCAGTTATTAATCAGCACCAGATTAGATAGACAGTTTTTTTCCCTTTTCGGATGCTTTGTCAATCTCATTGATCTTATCGCATAGCTGGAACCGTATTGGAATTAGATGATCTGGGGATATATCTTTCCTCTTTACTTCCAAATCATTTCTCCACCGTGAGATAAAACTGGAAATAGCCATTCATCATGCAGCCTTAGCAGGATATCCTCTGTGAATAGCAGGAAAACTTTGCATGCGACAGAATAAAGTCGATGCCTCTTGTGAGCCTCTTGCCTTTCATCTCTAACAAGAAGCCAGCAGCCGAGTTTCTGTGGAATTACGTTTTCATCTTAAATCAGGGTACATAGAAGGCTAGATATAAAGGGAGAATTTGCTGCTTGTATTTGATAGTTTACACCTAGAATCACAAGTGGCATTCATCATGTTTGCAGTTTGAAGTCGGTACAGTGCTTTGGAAAAGAATGTATGCACCTCTTGAATTTTGTCTTGTTACAAGCACAAACTTCAATGCATTTCATTGTAATGTTATAAGATGGATCAACTCAAAGAATAATAACTGAAGTCGAAGGAAATTTAGAGCATTGCTAACATTTTAAAAATAGAAGTCAGTCAGTTTGCCCTGCATTTGTATTCAGCTCACTTTAGTCAATATTTTACTGGACCACCTTCCTCTGCAATTACAGAGGAATGGGTTTGTCTACCAGCTTTGTGCATGATTTAAACCATTCTGTTGGAGCTATAGTGGTATTTCAGCATCCTCTGCTAAAAGAAGAACCTCCTTTTGAAACCTATATACCTATATAACATTTTTTTCTCTGTTTAGCTCCATCCATTTGCAAGTGAACTGTGGTCAGCTTCCATGTTCCTGCTCAACACCCCAGAGCATGATGCTGCCACCAAGTTTCATTTTTGGGTGGTAATTTTAGGATGATGCTTGTTGGTCAAAAAAATAAGGATCAGTTTTGGTCTCATCTGACAGAGAAGAAGACCAGAGAGGAGCACCTTCTTTCACATGTCATAGTGCCCTATACACTAAAAAGACACTGTGGAAATAACTTAAATGAATTGCTTCAATTGATGACAAGTATTTGAATTAAGTTTAGCTAATTTATTTACAATGGATCAACTTAATTCAGTTACTTGTTACCAACTGAAGCAATTCGTTTAATGTATGTCTTTTTAGAGTGTGGTAGGTTTGCAGTTCACTCTACAAAGAGAATCCAACTTAACTGAATTGCTTCATCTGGTAACACGTTATTGAATTAAATTTACCCAAATTAAAGGTATAGTGGACGATCTTTTTCGATTTCATGTTCTAGGGGTATCATATTATCTATTGGTTGTCCCACATGCCAATCATTGTGAAACGCCCACGTAACACCAGTGCACGTTCCTTCCGCTTGCTAGCTGCACATAGCTCTCACACTTTGAAAATGGCTGAGAGTCGCAAGAAGCAAACTGTCTTACAAGTTTATGAGAAGAAGAGGAAGGCCTCAGTAGGAAGAAATAAGACCAGGGTGGATTTGAGAGTTTTTTTTATGTGATCCGCCTGAGGAGCGGAAGAGCAGGTAAGATGGCCTTGCGCATGCGGATTTATTCAAAAAGGGACTTGGGTGCTTCTTACATTTCTGAAAAAAATCGCAGACACTACCTTTAAGTTGGAGCTGCATTCTCTATTTAGAGTCTTGCCTTAGTCACACAAGACACTGAACAATTTAGTGTGAAATTTTCAAAGCTTTGGATATTTCTCTATCCTCACTTTATAACGTGTTCACAAGTACGTCCCTGACCTGTCTTCTGTGTTTCTCGGTCTTCATGATTTTGATTGCTTACTGACGTTCTCCAACAACCCTTGGATGTTTTAACAAAACGGCCAATGAGGTTACATTAGACACAGATGTACCCTGTTTACTAGGTGTCTCCTGAAGGCAGTTGGTCACGCTGTGTTAGATTTCGGTGTACCAGAGTCAAGGGGGCTAAATGCAAATGCATATCTCATTTTCCTTCCACTTTACAATGAATCACTACTTTGTGTTGGTTTCTTACAGAAATCCTAGTAAAACACATCTAAAGTTGTGGCTGTAACATGACAAAATGTGAAAAGGTTTAAAGTGTATGAACAATTCTTGAGAATTGGTTTTTGCTTTAGCTAGATTAAAACCTGTAATCAGAGATCTAAAAGTTAATTTCTTCTTCTTCTCATTCCCTCTACCCAGCCACTTGGGCCAGCTCCTCCGGGGGAATCCCAAGGCGTTCCCAGGCCAGCCGAGAAACATAGTCCCTCCAGCGTGTCCTGGGTCTCCCTCTGGGTCTCCTCCCGGTGGGACACCTCACCAGGGAGGCGTCCAGGAGGCATCCTAACCGGATAAAAGTTTATTTCTTTAACCTTAATTCTTTTACACACATATTGTACCCAAACTGATGCAAACTGTAGCAAGAGATCAATGACAAATATGATGAAAATGTAGAACGCGTACTTCAAGGAAAAACCTATTTCTACAGTTCTGTTTAGAATAAAGCTGCTTGAAGATAAGAACCTAATTTAAGCAGTTTTATTTTCATTTTTCACAGGATACAAAATGGTTCTGCACACCGTTGTGCCCTTTTATAGACCTTAAGTCATGTCTAATTGGGTATTTATCTCAGTAAGTCGCTTTCCTGGGCATTTTTCTGACATCTAAGGACTAACTTTGCTTAGCAATCTATTTTTCAAGACCAAAAAGTCATGATCAATTATGTCCCCCTTTATAGAATTCAATATCTCATATGAGTCAGCTTTCAACTCAGTTAAGATCAGAATATTAACCATCCAAACTATGGCAATTTAAGTACTTCTTTCTACAATACAACTGAAGCTTGTTAATGTTTGCTGACTCTCGAAGCAAAAGCGACAAAAATAATTTAAAAGACATGCTTTCTTTGAAGATTGTTATAAACTCTGTACCCACTTGAAATACTCACTAGGTAGAAATCACAAATAGCTGTGAGTTCTGAAATACAACATATTTATGTGTGAGGTCACATGTGTGCAGTCTGTTTATATCAAGAAAAAAAATCAAATCTATCACTGCAAGAATGTTGTGTGATTTTAAGCAATGTGATTCACTCCCTTTTCAGATTATTGATTAGAATGTTTATTTACCTTAATATAAAACACAAGCTTATACTCACCAGCTGCACATGATTTAACCCTCTAAAAAGTTCATATAAATATTCATATCACCATATATTTCTGAAACAAAAAGAGCGTTTGAATCATGACTACCAAAACATGAAACAAAGTTACATGTAACGACACCGCCTGGATATTCTAGAAGGTATTCATTAAAATAGGCAAATCTTTTGACAGAAAATTGATTTTTTATGGGGATATGGCTGTGTGGCCCCTCATAGGCAACACAATAGAATGTGGTAACTATTTTAGCTTGCGTCCTGGGTTGCGCAGTGCAATGTAGGACTATTTTTATTCCTGTACCACCTCGACCCCCCAGGGATATATGGCAGATTTGTGGACTTCAGCCTGGCCTTAAAAAACAATCAACCCAGACATCCTCCACCAGAAGCTCAATCAGCCCACAGTGGTTGCCTCTACCTGTCAGCAACCCACCAGCTTCCTGACTGAGCGGCAACAGCAGGCGAGGCTGGGGAGCATCTTCTCCCTCACAAGAACTACCAGCACCGGTGCCCCAAAGGTGTAGTGTCTCTCCCTACTCCTCTTTTACCTTTACACAAGGTAAAAATGGAGCACCTCTGCACCGCTGGGGTGCAGTCAAACGACTGCAATTAAATACTCTCACAATTTGATAGCAAAGAAGGCAAACTGTATGATTATGACCATGATCTGGACTGAGGCTAACTTGCTTCAAGACATTATGGATACGTACATATATACAGTTGCTGAATTCAATAGCAATATTGACATGGATGAAGTTTTTTCTTTGATTCATTTCAACTGCAGAAGCCTTTATTCAAATCTTGATCAGATTAATGGTTATATAATAATATTTAAAAATACATTCAAGGTCATAGCATTGTCGGAGTCCTGATTAACTCAGGATAAAGGGCTTGATTCTCATATTGAGGGCTATCAATTGTATTTAATTAATAGAGCTAGCAAGCGAGACAAGCTAAGACAGACTATTATACTAAAATATTACTGGAAAATAAAAATAACATTAAAGGGATGTGGAAAGTCCTTGGTAGTGTTATAGGGAATAAAGTGATTCATAATCAGCCACTTTACCTAACAAATGAACAGAATAAAGACATTTACACATCAGAGATGTCAGATGAAATTAACTGTTTTTTTGTTAATGTTGGGGCAAATTTAGCTAAATTTATCCAGTCCACTGAGCTATATTATACACTGGAGTGCTAATAGCACGCTGTTAGAACGAGTCGCTTTGAAGCCACCAGCCGCCATATTGGTACTCCCTATTTCCCCCAGTAACTAGGGAAAATGTAGCCTGGGTGCCATTCCGAACTTAGTCCCGCCCACAACGTTTTAGGTCGGGAAGTTCGGTCTGGCATTGCTCAATACTAGCGCGAGTATGCTCGCCCAATATCTGGCGGGCCAATCAAATTGTCAGGGCGGGCTTTATACGATGATGGACAGATGATCAACAGTAACGTATTCAACCACGTCACCAAAGCGAGCTTGGGTTGAATTCGTTTCGTGAAAGAACCAACTGAAATCGTCATCACGGCGATGCAACTCGGCGTGAACGACGAGGTGGATATAGCCAGCGGTCGTTGCCAGCTCCTTTTCGGAAGCCCGGAATCCTGGCTGCTGAACAACAGCCGATGTTTTTCAAGCCAACGTTATTGGTATCGTCGTGGACGAAGTTCATCTAACTTACAAATGGTAAGAGATCATCTGACTGTCTGACTTAGTAAATAACTCGCAACGTCGTGATATGAATCCCATGTTGTAAACATAGTTATTAACGTTGTACGTTCGCTAATTCAGACTATTCAACTATGCGCCGCTTAACATACGGCGCACACTCCGTTGCTCTTATTGGGTGTAGGTCTATCCAATTGAGTGCAGAGGAATTTTTTTTCCTGGTTCGTTCGAAACACGCCCCATAATCACAGCTCTATGGAGCAGTATCAGACTCAAATTCTGACTAGAATTGAGTATGACCATGTCAGGCTAGGGAATATGTGCGCTACAGCATCGAATAACGAGGATTTTCTCATGTTCAGGGGGGGCTTAAAACTTTTAAAATGTCAAATGCCATATACTTTTATGTTACGTTCTAAAACTATCAAGTAATGAGAAAGTCATGTGCTGAAATATTTTGCATTTTATTTATTTAAATATATATATATATAACATTTATAAATATATAAATAACAATATACAAAAACATATATTTACATATATGTATACATATATATACATATATGTATATACACATACTTATATATACACTACCGTTCAAAAGTTTGGGGTCACCCAAACAATTTTGTGTTTTCCATGAAAAGTCACACTTATTCACCACCATACGTTGTGAAATGAATAGAAAATAGAGTCAAGACATTGACAAGGTTAGAAATAATGATTTGTATTTGAAATAATATTTTTTTTACATCAAACTTTGCTTTCGTCAAAGAATCCTCCATTTGCAGCAATTACAGCATTCCAGACCTTTGGCATTCTAGCTGTTAATTTGTTGAGGTAATCTGGAGAAATTGCACCCCACGCTTCCAGAAGCAGCTCCCACAAGTTGGATTGGTTGGATGGGAACTTCTTGCGTGCCATACGGTCAAGCTGCTCCCACAACAGCTCAATGGGGTTCAGATCTGGTGACTGCGCTGGCCACTCCATTACCGATAGAATACCAGCTGCCTGCTTCTGCTCTAAATAGTTCTTGCACAATTTGGAGGTGTGTTTAGGGTCATTATCCTGTTGTAGGATGAAATTGGCTCTAATCAAGCGCTGTCCACTGGGTATGGCATGGCGTTGCAAAATGGAGTGATAGTCTTCCTTATTCAGAATCCCTTTTACCCTGTACAAATCTCCCATCTTACCAGCACCAAAGCAACCCCAGACCATCACATTACCTCCACCATGCTTAACAGATGGCGTCAGGCATTCTTCCAGCATCTTTTCATTTGTTCTGCGTCTCACAAGCGTTCTTCTTTGTGATCCAAACACCTCAAACTTGGATTCATCCATCCACAACACTTTTTTCCAGTCTTCCTCTGTCCAATGTCTGTGTTCTTTTGCCCATCTTAATCTTTTTCTTTTATTGGCCAGTCTCAGATATGGCTTTTTCTTTGCCACTCTGCCGTGAAGCCCAGAATCCCGCAGCCGCCTCTTCACTGTAGATGTTGACACTGGTGTTTTGCGGGTACTATTTAATGAAGATGCCAGTTGGGGACCTGTGAGGCGTCTGTTTCTCAAACTAGAGACTCTAATGTACTTATCTTCTTGCTCAGTTGTGCAACGCGGCCTCCCACTTCTTTTTCTACTCTGGTTAGAGCCTGTTTGTGCTGTCCTCTGAAGGGAGTAGTACACAACGTTGTAGGAAATCTTCAATTTTTTAGCAATTTCTCGCATGGAATAGCCTTCATGTCTAAGAACAAGAATAGACTGTCGAGTTTCACATGAAAGTTCTCTTTTTCTGGCCATTTTGAACGTTTAATTGACCCCACAAATATGATGCTCCAGAAACTCAATCTGCTCAAAAAAAGGTCAGTTTTGTAGCTTCTGTAACGAGCTAAACTGTTTTCAGACGTGTGAACATGATTGCACAAGGGTTTTCTAATCATCAATTAGCCTTCTGAGCCAATGAGCAAACACATTGTGATAGTTGCTGGAAATGGGCCTCTATACACCTATGTAGATATTGCACCAAAAATCAGACATTTGCAGCTAGAATAGTCATTTACCACATTAGCAATGTATAGTGTGTATTTCTTTAAAGTTAAGACTAGTTTAAAGTTATCTTCATTGAAACGTACAGTGCTTTTCCTTCAAAAATAAGGAAATTTCAATGTGACCCCAAACTTTTGAACGGTAGTGTGTATATATATATATATATATATATATATATATATATATTTATATATATATATATATATATATATATATATATATATATATATATATATTTAATATGAATAACATGTAAAATATTTCAGCACCTAATTTCCTAGTAGTTGATAGTGTTAGTACATCCACTGACTGTAGAATTTCCTATGAAACGTTTTCACACAGCCAGAAAACTGCTTGTTGTTGCAACCAAATCCTATGGGATTCTGTGAGAGTAGGGAGTAGCAAGATGGCGGCCCGTGACTTCAGTTTTTCGGCAAAATCAGCACTCCAGTGTAAAGTGATACAATATTTATTTCTCGGGGAAGTGAGGGCAAATGAAATTATCTCCACTGTATCTAAATCAAAAAGCAAGACATCATCGCGATGGATGAGATATATTTATTGTAGTACTACAGATTGTATTTGTAAACCATTGAAATATATAATCAGTCTTTCTTTTAATACAGGCATTTTCCCAGCCAGAATGAAGGTGGCTAGAATCATCCCATTTTTTTAAAATCTGGAGACAGACACAGTCTTACTAATTAGAGGCCGATATCTTTGCTTTCACAATTTTCTAAGGTTTTGGAAAAAAATGTTTGCAGGAAAACTTGATTCTTTTATTGAAAAACATAATTTGTTAAATGACAACCACTAAGGGTTTCGAAGCAAATGTTCTACAGTGTTAGAACATTGATAAGAATGACTGAAGATATTACTACACAAATAGAAAACAAAAAGTATACAGTAGGATGTTTTATTGATCTTAAGAAGGATAACTTGGATTTTAAACATCCATCTCCCAGAACCACACTTAAATAAATGACTATTTATGTTGCTGGTGTAAAACAATGGAACCTACAGACCTTAAAGACTGTTCAAGCATTTCATTATTTAAATGTTAATATAAGAAATAATTATGAACATGTATGGAATGGAATATAAAAGTATTTAGAATGTATAATTATATTTGTCAAACCCATGCTCAGGGCATGATTTGCCATTTTTTGTTTGTTATAATGAACTGAGAAGGGGGTAGGGTTCATATGATGTGCTCTTCAACCTAGTCCTGTTCTTACATGGTATGACATGTTTTTGTATACAACTGAGACCTTGTTTTGTGTAATAATTTAAATGCATTGCCATGAAAAGAACAAATAAAATGAATGAATCTCTCTCTCTCTCTCTCTCTCTCCCCATCTCCCCGTCTCCCTCCCTCCCTCCCTCCCACCCTGCTAGAATGTCATATCACTTCTATGCTGTACATTGTACTTAAGCCAATAAAGTTGTGCAAACATGCTCTCAGGTGTTTTACTGCAGTGCCGTTTTACGAGATAAAATCTTTGGAAAATCCCACTTTACTTATTCTGTCTTCTATATTATCTTTTAAAGCTGCATAGGTAAACTTATAAAGAATTTTTATTCCAAAAAAATGTATCTCAGGAGAACCGCAGCCGTGTCTGAATAATGACGTACTTCAACTTCCATCCATCCATCCATCCATTTTCTAACACATCTATCAGTGGACAGGTCACCAGTCTATCGCAGGGTAGTACTTCAACTTATTTAAGGTATTTGTGATTTCACAGAAAAATCATGGAGCTGTTCTTTGCTCAACGGACAGCCGTCTCTGTGTTGGGGCTATGTAATTATCTGCATGTAAAGCAGGTAGCTGGGACTCAATGACTCAGGAGGGATTTTAATACCAGCTGTGAATTGTCATTACTAAGGCGGTGTACTTACAATCAAATCAGTCAGGGTGCACGTTAATACCAGATCTGAAAATGGTTTCCACCAATTATTGTTAGAACAGCTAAGTAAAACACACACTGAGTTTGTCCCAAATCAGGGGCTGCATCCTTTGAAGCACCCGGTCTACGGGGCCGGGTTCTTCGTGGACCGGAAGAGATTGCCTGTGAATTGGGACGGCCTAGCCTCCATCAGCTGTCCCCCACCCTTGCCTTAGGGTTACTCCTGTTGCCTAGCAACCGAGACAGGACGAAACAGCTGAGAAGCCAAACAAATGGAGCCCAAAGGTTAATCCCATTGTCTCCTCTGTGAATAACTGCACACGTTTTTTTATTTTCCACTTTACATATTCATTATGGCACACTATCTTTTGTTTAAGATGTTGCTGTAAAGTCTTTTATTATATTATAATTTACTAATCAGCCAAATGTTTAATTTTATGTTTATATATAAATAAATAAAATTCACTGATGACAAATACCATTTGTGTAACTTATTAGTAAAACATTTTACTACATAAACCACAACCCTATAACTTTCTGAGCAAAGCTTAAATCAATTTATTTGTAGAGAATAATAATAAGGAACAAACCAAACATTCTTGTTAGGTATCTGAATTATTTCTCATTGCGGAAAGCCAACAGGAGCTGGAAAGCAAGTTTCTGGGAGAAAGACATTCTCTCTCAGGATACTGAGCCTACACTCCCCCGGTCAGATGGAAGCCAATGGGAGTTTGAAAGCAATCAGCCGGGAGAGAGGTCTTTGGAGGATTCGTGAATTGGGTCAGCCTTCGTCACTGCGCTGTGACAAATCGGCCTACAAAGACGTCCTTCGAAGGATGCAGCCCCTGAATTGAGACACACTCACTGATTACACGTAAAGGAAAATGAGACGGTGTATGGCTCACCAATATAAAGTACACTACTCTGTTTATTTTCTGGGGTGGATTGTGCTGACACATGCTTGTAAAAACTGATTTATAAATAAAGTTTGATTGATTGGATGTGCACAGTAGTAACAATGGTCATAGTTAGATCCGAAATTACGCCTATCTGGATTTTTTGTAAAAAAACTGTCATTTGTCACTGTGAATCAAAGCCAAACCTGCCTCACCACAGAGCACTTTTAAATGCCTTAAAAGGTTGCTGGTTAGTTAGATCTCTAGGCAACTGCTGCCAGACAACATTTTTCCCTGCTCCTCTTCCTCACTAGACAAAGTAAAATATATAGATCTTCACATTACAAACTCTAGTTCAAGATGGAGACTTTGCTATCATTGCTTTTGTTTTGGCTGGTGTTATGCATCGATCCCTGAGTTAGGTGTTCCTTTCAGTCCGTTTTTAGGCATTTCCAAATTTCAATTATGAAATTGAATATAACTATCATGAGCTACAAGCTAGAAAACAGTTGAAAAGTAAAAGCCATGAAAATGAAGATAAATGGACTTTTTAAACTGTGTTTAGGTGTAAAACCATAGTAAGTTTAACAGAACTAACACACATTTCTGCAGGCTTAAAGCCCCATGGGGGAGCTGTAAGGCATGCTTTGGGCCTTCCTCTAAGACTACAGTCA
This sequence comes from Fundulus diaphanus, assembly GCA_037039145.1. Classification (NCBI taxonomy): domain Eukaryota; kingdom Metazoa; phylum Chordata; class Actinopteri; order Cyprinodontiformes; family Fundulidae; genus Fundulus; species Fundulus diaphanus. The sequence goes on along the minus strand of CM073127.1, from coordinate 39,106,904 downwards.
AACACCAGAGATTTCCTTACATCTGAGTGGAACATACCAAAGTTAAATGGGTTTTTAATCTGTGTTCCTCCAGTGAATAAACAGTCCAGACAAAGAAGTACCTTGCTTTTGCCCTTGTGCTGCATGAAGCCAATGTAAAAGAGGCTGGTGGAGTTGCCTAATGAGGCGTTTGAACAATCCCATAAGGGTAGGTTTCCTCCCCTGGCTATAGCCTGTCGTGGAGCAGATTGGACTCCACTAGGATTCCCAAAGTGAGAAAGAATTGGAACTGATACAGATATCAGAGGACTCTGTGCTGCTTAACAGCCTTCATTGTTAAGTTCTTCCTCTTTGACTGCACTCTGCTGGGAGAGCAGTGCCTCTGACAGCTCCCACATGTCTGGCTTTTCTGGGCTACAGTTCTGCAGATACTGTATCTTCACAGCATCTGGTTCGGTTCGATGTGATGCCAACAGACCACATGTTATTTAATACTAATGATCAATCCAGTATATTTAAAAATATTTTTACCCTGTAATTATTATTATTTCATGACCTTTATTGAATTGCTTTTCCCCTCTTCTAAAAATGCAAAAGCTATTTTATTGTGAAATATTTCCTATTTACTCACTTAACAATAAACCAAACACACATTTTAATGAAATAACCAAAGTAGTGGGATCTTGGTAGAAAAAATATTCTTTTGATAATTGTATGAAAGAATAATAACTGAGTCTCATGAGCTAGCCCTATTAAAAGTATACAATGTCCTACATTTTTTGAATTGACAATTATTGTCTATTTTCTACGACTAGATTTGTTGTGTGTATTCCCAGAAATGGGAAGAAGATATGAGTCAAGTGTGCTTATGAATAAAAGTCGCTTGATGTCTGTGTACCTATTTACTATGAAATGAACATAAAACCAAACATTTTCTATTTTACGAAGATTTTAGATTTTTTAAAGGTCTCCCAATAAAGCAGCACTGTGTAAGTTTTACCTAAGTATTTGCTTAGTTATATATTGAATGATTTTTCAGGTCAATACAGAACACTTGGTGCATTTAGATGCTCTGTGCATGCTGCCCTATTAAAAAAAATTCGCCTATGTAACTTGAAAGGGTTGGATCCGTATCATGTGACCTAGAGATCACGTAACCTAGAGCACCACTTTAAAACAGTCTGAGCTCCTCCTTAAACACAAAAGCTAACCTTATGCAATTCTACTTTTCTCATCCTCGAGTCAAAGTTTGTCATGGCCGAGGGAAGCAAAAAGGGGACAACTATGTCTGAGGAGGCCGAAAACAGAAAGCAAGACAGAGGTCGCTCCAGAGGAAAAATGGGAATAAATCTTGCAAAAGTATTTGGTCGTTGGCGATTGTTGAAAGACCAGTTAGGATGCAAGACCCATTCTCTTTTTACATTGTTATTATTATACTGGAAAGTTATCGTTTTGCTTGTTGTATACAGAACATATCTAAGTCTATATTTCTGTTTTGTAGAAGCTATGCTAAGCTATCTGGCCGAAAGTTGTACAGACATATTTTTGGTTCTCTGATGTTGGATTTAATCCATAGGGGGGAATGTGGTCTTGTCTTCACAAGTAACTCAATGACGTCTCAATCTGCTGGTCCAGTGGTCTGCTATTAGAATTATAAAACATGGAGGGAAAATATTTGATTTTGCAACACTGCAGTGTTGCCAGTGGCCTTCAGGGGGCACTAAACCTGGAAGCTATAGGTCTAGCGCCCCTAGTGGCTAAAGGTTACACAGTGCTGCTTTAATGAAACTTAGTCTAAACAATGAAATAGTGTTTGTTTGCATCAACCGGTGTGCTGGCTGACCAAGTTTGCAAGCTTCCAGAATTGTGATTGCACTTCGGACACCCCGATGCAGAGTCTTATTTATGCACCTTTCTCTTCAGCTCAGTCTACAGCTTTGCAATGGGAATCTGGTTTTAAAACTAATGGCCATGGAAGAAAGTTGCTTTTGTGTCTGTTGAACCCTTTCTGTGTTGATTGTGGTGTAAACGAATAGCAGAAATACAAAATTAAATGTATGCTCATTTTTTTCTGCACTGCGCACAGGTCTTTAAAAGCAGGAATGCAAAATGGCAACAGAGCACCCTTAAATGTTCTACTGACACAAAAGCTTGCCTGTTGTGTGGTCCGACTGGAAAACTCATTTATACACAAAATACTTTTTATTTTAACCAAACAAGCCCTGTAGATCCACCCTGAAATAATTTATAGTGTCCTAACCAAGCCGAGGGCAGGAGCGGTTCTGTTTGTTACATACTCTCTGTCATTCTGCCTCGCAAAGTAACATCAACATCCAGGAGGATCTGCTGCCACATTAATCAAACCCATTAGCCAGCTAACGGGAGAATACTTACAGAGAACATTAGGGCTGTCGCTGGATCTAGCCCAGGAAATTAACAACTCACCAGACAGATACAATCTACGGCAGATATGAGCGATGGGAGTGGAAAGCATGTAGTTGGGGTGAGTCCATCTCTGCTGTGTTCACACAGCTAACTTGACAGAAGCAATTAAGCTGCCTTGACTAGTCTGCATACCTTCAGCTCCCTTCAGTGCGAGGGAAAGGTACGCACATATAATAACCGTATAGCCAGCTTCCTCAGCAGCAGGGGCTTTGGTTGCTCCCTCGCTACCCAACCTTGAGTTCATGACTAACATGAATATGGAAAATTTTCGAAAGTAACTCCTGAACAGACAAGGCTGGAGTGTGTTTGAGTTTTTGTTGTGTTTGAATTCTATATTTCCTGTGAGCAGCTGGAATACTGCAGCTGAGTCAGAGGTGATTCTAAAATTCCAACTTTATGCCACAGCGTGGTGTGTGCAAGACCTGTAAGTGAATGCAAATTAAATCTGTAGACTTGCAGGGCAGAAATCTGAAACATGGTCCATAAAATGTTTAAATGCAGGGCTAAAATGCATGTTTTCTGTGCTTAAAATCTCGAGAACTATTCAGTGTTAAATAGCCCTGGTTTTCATTCTATAGAATGCAGCTGCAACATGTGGAATTGTATCGGGCAGGCAAGATGCAAATATACACAAACAACATATACCCAACACTGCCTTGTCAGTCACCCAGATGTATAGGCCCCTATACTTAGCTTTGAAAATCTAAATCCAGAGAAGGAAAATGTGCCTTCAACATAATGAGGGGACAACCTTATTTCCGGGTATCAGGTAATGCTGTATGAAAAGAGAAATACCTCTTTAAAGATAGAGCATTTAGTGTTTCCTTCTAATTTACACTCATAGTATAATTTTGTGACAAATTAAAAACAACTGAAGCACACCTTTGTCTGCACTATGATAAAACTCCATGCTTTCCAAATGCGTCCTTTGGTCAAAATAAGATAAATTAATAATGTTTGCACAAAAAAACATAAATAAGCAACATGATGTAAATATCTCAACAGCTGAGCTTTCTTAACTTTATTTGCATCTGAAGTCAATCCTCCCTACTAGAATAAACCTACTATGAGACACTTATTAGAGCAGCAGGAAAACAAATTTAATGGCTTCAGACTTTAGTTCCATTTGTTTCATTGACATTACATTAACTTTATTTGATTTAGGCTGTCCTGGTGCACCAAAGGGACTTTTCCTGATGGGAAGGGAAACATTTTTTCTCAAAGAGACAGGTGTGAAGTCATTTTTTCTTTGTTTTTTAAACGATTGGTTGAAATTCTGCAGCGTAGTGTCTTCTTTGTAATAGTATAGTAGTAATAGTAATAGTAATATCATCTTTATTGTCATTGAAACATACATTGAAACATACATTACAACGAAATTTGTTCTCTGCTTTTAACCCATCACCCTAGGGGAGCAGTGGGCTGCCATGTGCGGCGCCCGGGGAACAATCTGGGGTTAAGGGTCTTGCTCAGGGACCCAGAGTGCAGGCACTGGGGATCGAACCGGGTACTTGCATCCTTCTCTGAGTGCAAGCGCGCTGCTCTAACCACTAGGCCAACACTCCCCCGAGTGCCGTCCACCCCCTTTGGTTGGTGAACAAAGCTTCTGACACTGTAGGGGACTTTTCATTCAGTTGTGCCTTATGTTGCATGTTAGTAGGAGCTATAAAACCAAACAAAAATGGGGGGCTGGCCCCAAAACAGCTAATGTGTCTGTCCACATACAGTGAACTGCAAACTTTAAAAGAAAAATCACATTGCATCCAGAAACCTTAATATATTAGGGTTTTATGTTATAGAACAGCACAATGTGTAGTGAACAATTAGGTATTCAGCTCTCTTTTACCCTGATCCAGCCATTGTCTTCTGCTTTTTTGAGGTCAGATCAACAGGTCCAGGAGGGAACCTCAGATATTCCTCTCATCCCAGCAACATCCTCCAGCTCATTCTGGGGAATCCAAGGTGTTCCCAGGCCAGACAGGATATATAGTCCCTCCATCGAGTTCTTGGTCTGCCCGGTGTCTCCTCACATAAGGAAGAGCTCTGACAACCTCCAAAAGGAGGCCCACAGGGGACATCCTGAACAGATGTCAACACCATCTCAACTGACTATTTTCCATGTGGAGAAGCAGCGAGTCCATGTTGAGCTCTCCCCAGATATCATAGCTCCTCACTCCTCTCTAAGGCTGAATCCAGCCACCCTCTGGAGGAAGCTGATTTTAGCCACTTGTATACTTCCAAAAAAAGAGATATTCAGTGCAACCAGTTGCCTTTAGAAGTTATCTAATGTGTAAATAGTAAATCTCAGTCTGAGGCCAGGTTTGAAGACCTTAGACATTTGCTAGAGAACAGCATCATAAAGACTAAGGAACATGGCATACAGGTCAGAGATATAGTGCAGAGACGTTTACAGCAGGTTCATAAAAACAACAGCCCAAGCTTTGACCCTCTCACAGGGCTCAAAAAATGAAAAGTGTATGGCACCGCTGCAAACTTCCCATGCCATGGCTGTCCAATTAAACTGAGGGACCAGGCAAGTAGAGCATTCATCCTGGATACAGGCAAGGAGCCCATGATAACTCTTGAGATGCAGAGACCCAAAGCTCAGGTGGAAAAAATATTTTATGGAAGAGTGATAGGAAGAGGAAAACACAGGAAAACTGAAGAAAGCCACAAGAGGCCCTGGTTGCTGCTTGCCACATGCCATATTGGAGAGCTTCACCTTTCCAATCATTCAATCTGATTACGCTTGAGCAGTTTTGCAAAGAGGGAATTGCAAAAAGTTAGTCTCCAGACAAAAATGGTAGAAACATATCGAGAGAAGGTAATTCTACAATGTTTTGACTCAGGAAGGAAAGGCAAGATTATTGGTGAAGCACTTTTCAAAGTGCTGTACATGAAAAAAAGAAATATTACAGAGACAAAGGGAAAACATTACAGAGGAAAGCACATTGCAGATAGCAGTAGGTTAAGATATAAGACAAGTTGAACTACAAACTTCAACATTAATGTTCAAAGGCAACTCAAAACAAATAGGTTTTTAACCTTGGTGTAAATTAACTCAGGGTTGGAAGGCTGAATGCTAAGGCACAGCTCATGTCTTAGACTTTTGTTTTTAGAACAATATGAATACCATGTATAATGTTCCATCGACTTCACAATTATGCACTACTTTGTGTTGTTTAATCAAATCAAAACTATAACATATATATACTGTAAGATTTTCAGTTGTAAAGAAACAACTGTGGAAAAAGTCCATATTTAATTGAATATTCCTGAATAAGATACTGTATTCAGATACACACATTTGCGATATTTAATTTTATAACAAGCTTAACCTTGAAACTGCCCCAAATTCAAGCTATTAATGTAAATATCTTCTAAACACTTAAAGTAGCTGACAAAGTGTGATTAGGATAGCCAAAATACAGAATGTTTTTCACTTTTCCAGTTAACCTTACTGACCTTCACCACGTCCTCGTCTGTCGAGCGACATTTCACCGATTCAGAGACATCAGTGACAGAGGCATCTGTTCCAATGGTCACTACCTTTACTGGAACAGCTACTGTCTTCCCAGTCAGGACAGCAGTGTTCAGAATCTCAGTGTCCTAGAAAGAGAGACGACAACAAAGGTCAACCAAATGCCTTACACAAACCTAAATACCAATTTAGAGAGAACAGAAACAAGGCAGCTTACTACTGGCACTAATAATCGCTTAAAGACACTTCATCAGCAGTTGTGATTAGTCTGTCCCCGTGAAGTTGGAAGTACTGATGGGTGGGCAAAGAATGGGTGAGGAAAAGCTGATGAGCTCATTCATTCAAGGTGCTATCCACTAAAAGAGCATTTTTTTTCTCTGATTTCTATTGTGCAAAGTCCACTGTGAGTTAGTTAGAACTGTCAGTATCGTTGAAATTACGAAACAAAAGCCTTAATTGTTTGAGAGTAATCAGTGAGAATGCAGTTGGAGGGAAAACATTCACCACTCTGCCATCCTCTGCTCTTTGCCTCTAATGTGACTGGCTGGTTACTGAAACACATCAACAATTGAAGTCTGTATTGGGGTGATGGCTGACAGTTGACAGACACTGATGGATATAAGACAAATCTTCACACTCTTTTAAACGGTGAATTACATTTTATCATTTCGTACAGCATTAACACACTGCCTGTATCCTATCCAAGGTGGAGGTACCTTTATGCATACTTCCATGTTAGGGTTACTTTTTGTTTGTTATGGTTGTAAACAAAGAGGTACTATGTGCAATTGAACCAAGTGGTCTAGACGGTTATGGTTCCCAAGTTCATTGCCACAACTTTATTACTCTGAACAGAAATCTGTACCTTTTACTACAGACACACTAACACTCGTGTTCTTTTGTCAAAAAAGACAATCGTAACCGACTAAGATGAGTACAAGAGAAGTTTTACTCATCAAAGTACAATAGATGGTCTACACAAGCTGCCCCAAACTTATGCTGATATTAAACTCTGCAAACAACTCCTTCTAATCTCAATGACAGCTGTAATGGACGCACTGTACAGTGAGCAGGCCTCCTTACATTGGTGAACCAAAATGACTTCATTAAATTGTAAAGCCTGACAAAAGTCCCTTATTGTGGCTGCTATCATTCTGCTATTGGTGCCGTCTTACACAAAGGCTCCCTTCCCCCGATATCCTTCATTGCAATAGTCAGGAACCCTAAGGCCTCGCTTCCCCCCCCCACCACCCATTGTGTTAAAGCTTTACAAGCACTGAGGATCCTCAGATTTTTCTTCCCTCTCTTTTAAAAAGAAGAATCTATCTCTGGATTGGAGGGATGTGTGCAGAATTAAATGTCACATTTGTTTAGAGTCTTCCTGCTAAACCCGATGAGCACAGACAGGACTGACTTCATGTCCATATTCATGCGTATTCCTACAATTTATTAACACGCACTGTCAACTCTGTTTCTAAAGACTTACCTTGTGTTTGTGAACTGGCAAATGAAACTTGCTCAAAAAGAGAGAGAGAAAAGGAAGGATTATGTTTGATTGAAAGAAGCCTGGGCTTTGGGAGACTTTGCGACTTTAGAGTGGAATGATTATTAGGAAAGCCAAGAGTTACTGATGAATCACAAAAAACACTTAATCATCAAACAGCTTTTCATTCCAGTTTTATAGACTGTGACAGTGTTATACTGCAATATAAACCTCCTCTCCGTCTGTAGTGCTGACTTTGATTCAATTTTCCTTAAAACTGAGAACTGCTGTAAATTAATTCTATGTCTGCTGGGATTCTTCCATTTCCAGGGGGTCATCTATTATATATAAGGGGGTAGAATGGTTGGGACCCAGTGAAAGCAGAGGCTAATGTTAGATTACAGCAGCTGGAAATGACCCAGCAGGTTAGGAATAGCAGATAGCAGCGCCTGGCAGTAATAAGCCACAGCGGGATTCCACGGTGATGCATCAGTGGTCCACACACTTAAACACAGACAGCGCAATTAAACACAAAATGGAAACCAGTGGTGCACGTCAGAAGCTTAAAGCAGTGTGAATAGAGACACAATGAAGTGTGGGCTTTTGAGAGTGGCAAATTTTTCTGAATGGCTGATGAGTTTTCAATGTGATTAGCATTTGAAATGTTTCATATCAAAAATTAAAACTTGACCAAAAACTATAGCATGCTATCTTGTTTAGTCCTTCATTCAGAACACTTTAAAAGTGCTTAATGAGGGTTTTGCATTTAGAAATCTTTTTTTTTTGTGTGTGTGGGTGGGTGTGCTGTAAACATGTTATATTGGTCACTTCTGACCTTCACTGATAAATCTAATTTCAGCAGGAATAATAATCAGATTAGTCTCTAATCAAAAGTAACAGGATGCAGGTCTAAATCTCAGTTACTATGATCTCAGTGCCTTGTCAAACCAGGACAACATATTACCTACACCTGAGTCCATTATTCATAACCCTTACTGAGGAAATGTGCAAAAATCTGGTCAACAATTGTAAGAAGAATTTGGATTATGTAATGCCAATGCAGATTTTTTCACAGAAGGCTGTAAACATATTTTTTAATTAAAAAATCATACTCCTTTCAAATTGCCTATAATACTACTACTACTACTACTAATAATAATAATAATAATAACAACAATAATAATAATAATAATGATAATAATAATAATAATACTTCTTATTATTATTATACTTTGTTAAAGATTAATGGGGTGACTAATAACCCATATAAAAACATTGTGGTAAACATAAGTTAATGTATCATGCAGAGCACAATGTGTGCCATCATTACTGGGGTCTAAGTAAATTGTCTTGTCAGTACAGTTTACAGTTTGTTACAGTATGGCAATATCAGAGAGTTGTTTTAAGAGCCATATCAACCAGCCATAAGAGATCCCCTTGGCAAAAAAGGAATGCAGTGGTGTTTACAAAGGGATCTCTATAAGATAGATAGATCCACAAGAAACTATATGATCCGTTACAGCCTTTGTAACATTAACTGCATATTGTGTAGTAGTGATAAAAATCAGATAAAGATTAGGGACATATGCTTGATATGGATATGGCTGTAAGATGAATTATGAGCATAGTATTTCTCTCCAGCAAAAATTCAATCCATGTACATACCATTTTTTGAAGGCTACAATATAGTCACACCTTTGATGTTTAGTTTAAGATTCATTTTTAAAATATGACCTCAGTGGCAAAAATTTTAGTCCAATCTGATCTTGAATGGTTTCAAAAAGAAAAAAAAGTATGATCTCTACTCTTTCTGCACAATCCTGTGCAGATAGAGCAGACATTGATGCATACAGTAGGTGTCTACTGGTGTCATGTTTCTTACTGGAGTCTTACTTACTTGTCCTATTTGGCAGGTTCTATAAAAATAAGAAATGTATATTGTCTAAGATTCCTAAAATGCCTTCATTAATGTTTGACAGACATTTAATTCTCACTTGCTGATGTTGATGTTTGTGCTCGACTTATAAGCCAACCTACAATCCCCACTCTTCGAGACAGAGGTCTTTTGTTCAATAATCTGTGGGAAAACTGCCTGTCTGCTTTATCAAAGATCTCTCTGTTAGCATTCAGCATGCCGCTGTGGCTGGTAATGTGTTCTGGGCCGTAATTTCTCCCCATGTCTCGGTTGGATCTGAAAATAAGTGAGATTTATGGTGTCAGCCGGAGTGACATGGGCAGAATGAGAAGCAGCAAAGCCGGCTGTCCCGCTGTTACGTTAGATTCTGGCTCAACACCCTTGCTAACACATCCCTGTTCTGACCCCGTGTTCCCAGGCACAGCTACCAATAAACAGGTCAACCACATGTCACACGGAAGATTTTAGAGACTGTGTCACGCTGCAGAAACAAGAGTATTGTAAATACAAGGGCAATGCTCAGTGTGCACCTGATCATAGCAGCTTCTCACTGCTGTGTCTATACCAAAGCTTACAGTTTATATACAGTTGCACATAAAGCACAGGTTAGAGATTCTATGAATTCATTAAAAACAAACAAAAAAACCCCAGAATGAACAGGATGTGTGGACCACTGTTATAAAGTCATTAATTAAGTCTAATTAAGGCCAACATGAATTATGCCAACGGTAGACTAACCTGTTCTTCCTGACATCCATCCCTCAGATCAACATTTTCATCACTCAGTGACAAGTCAGCTTTGTTTGAGAAACATAAAAATTGCAATATTTAACTTGTGACTCATACGGTTGCCATTAAATGCCACTCAGTGTCCTGAAGCTACTAAGTAGACAAAAAGAGACATGTCCTTTCATCAATTTATTTCTCCATGCTGTGCAGTGCTCAATGTGAAACTTCCTTCCCTTGATTCCAGTGGGCGTTTAATTGGCCATAGAGGCAAGAAACATGGAGAAGAGTGGGAATAAAGGCCTTGGTAGCACTATGCAGAGCGATACATCACTGCATGACAGCACATTGAAGTGGTGGGATGGTTGTGAGGCTAAGACACGGCCTTTTAATGAGGGCCTCTCTCATGCGCCCCTCTCTTGCCATCCCACTCTCGCTCTCCCCAAGAAAGGACCTGTAATTCTCCTGTCTTTATGTTCTCATTTTCCTTGCTTCTTCCTGGTTGATGGCATGTACATGGCAGAAGTGTAAAGGGGTGAGGGTGGGGGCTAGTGACCAAAAACCTCTCCATACCACAGTTATGCCTCGCTGCCCTTTAACATACCTCAGAGTGCTTTCTGGCTGCGGCCCCTTGTCTGAGGCTCATGCTTGTCAGCAAACTGATCCCCTCATTACTGTCGGTCAAGAATGGCAGAGCGGGAATTACCTCCACTCACTTTAAAAGAAGATGTAATGAGGAATCATGTTGAGGACAAAAAGAACTGGCACCTAAGAATAAATAGTGGTGTTGAGGGCCTAATTATCTGGTACCTCAGTCAATAATGAAGAGACACTATAGAAAGGGTAACCCAATCCCTGTCAGTATTCAAGGTGGAAATCTAGCTCAGCAAAATAACCGAATGTCCCAAAACTCAATGGTTATTTGTAACTATGCATGGACCTCTATGAGATTCTCACAGTATGAGAACCATGATTAAAACTACCACGTTACTGCTGTTTTCAAGCATAATTTAAAAACTAGATACATTTTTTTTAGTATAAAGAGAAATCTTTTTTCTACTTCTGCTAAAATTATATAGCTGATCATTTGTTCTATTTTGTTTTTGACACATATACCTCCTTTTAAAATATATTGAATAAACACCCACAAATTATAGCAGTAGTTTGAGGTGAGAGTGCAGAATACCATACAGTGCCTTACAAAAGTATTCACTCCCTAAGGCTTTTTACCTATTTTGTTGCATTTCAGCCTGTAATTTAAAAGTATAAACTATAGACCAGTTCACGCGTGACGTCACAAGCTACATCCACGCTACATCCGGGTCACGCTGGGTGACAGAACCGGTGAATTCGAGCATACTGTTAGTTTATTTTTGGGATCTAAACAATGCCTGCGACTTGTTGTGCTCCCGGTTGCACACAGAGGCATTCCAAATCATCGGTTGTACGTTTCTTTCGTATACTGAAGGACGAAGAAAGAAATGGATAATTTCAATGAAAAGGATGCAGGCAGACAATCCCAATCGACTGTGGGAGCCATCATACCACAACAGAATTTGCAGTCTACACTTCATCTCCGGTAAATACAACTTACTTTTGCACTAGTCATTGTTCTAATTAAATAATTATATAAATAAAAAATTAGGATATATACTTAAGTCAAGACGTAAACGTTCGTTTCGTAATAATATATGTACATGTATAATGTATGCAAACCCTCTGGCATGAGACTGTGAAAAGGATTAATAAGACAAAAACACCAAAATAGTCCTTTGTGAACAATGTTTTTTTTAACCTACCGGTGGCGGGTCTTCCTATTTGTTGAGGCGCTGTCTCTGTCCGACTCTGCTTTCGTATGTTACACAAACATGTCTGAACATGTCCCGATATGAAATAATTGTAGCCGTCAAGTGATTTCATGGCTTTCATGCTCTCTCGTGTGTACTGCCGTGTTGATAAGGTAGCTGAATATGTCGCCGTACGGAACACTTGGCCACCATTTCATAGACTCACTCCATCCCTTCAGGCTTTTGCTGTATGGATCTGGCAATCGGATACCATCAACCATCAACTTACTCCTATAATGATCTTGTGATACGTTATCTAAAGAACAAAAATACGTTGAGAACTCGTCAGTTTCTTTCTTTGCGTCCGCCATTGTGTTCGCCTTTTGCCTATCAGTCAAGCGCGCATGCGCGAAAAACCCGAATCAAAACAATAACAACGAACTGGTCTATATCCATCTATCTAGATATAGATATATACAGATCGATATAGCACACAGCTGTAATCTGGTTTCCACATGATCTGTCAGTATACACAGACCTTTTCTAAAAGACCCCAGAGGCTGCAGTATAAAAATAAAACACTTTGTTAGTTAATTAATTGATTTCTGATAATCAGATTGATTTATTTTGTCTCACAGAAACCTGGCTACAAGAGGACTATGTTAGTATAAATGAGTAAACTCCCTCTAATTATTTAAATTTCCACATTCCCAGAACTACGGGAAGATGAGGAGGAGTAGCAACCATTTTTTCAGTCTGATTTATTAATTAGTTCCAGGGCAATTAATAACTACAATTCTTTTAAACATTTAACCCTTAGTTTCCCTCATCCAAAATGCAAAGCAATAAAACCTCTTCTCTTCTCTTGTTTTGTATTGTCCACCAGCTGACATATGGCATTGATTGTGAAGAATTAACAGTATTTCTTCACAACCCTGTCCTATCTGACCATTTTTAATAACCTTTGAGTTCAATTTAACTGAGTTCTCCACCCCAAAAGAAGGTTTCATTATAGCAGATCTGTATTACACAATGCTGTATCAAATTTTAAAGAGTCTGCCCCCCTCTTAATTTTCTCAGTATCACAGAAACGCCCAGCAGATGGCTCGAAACATAGTAATGAGGTGCATAGTGAAAGCTGGTTTTAATGTTAACTAAACTCATAAAACAACAAATCAGGCCTGCAGCAATAACAGAGGAGCGGACATTGACAGACTCACACAGACTCCATCATCTGTGCATTTTGTTCTACGTCCCAAATTGAAGACATCCTATTCGATAAAATAACTCATGTTGGAGAGCCCTCTTCAGTTGTCTGTCAGAAATACAGATTGGGTCTGTTTTTGACAGATGATGGAGCAAAGCGCATACATTTCCAAAAACCAGATGAACCAGACAGGAAGTCAGATCCAGGAAATCTAAAGCAGATCCGGTACATTTTAAAATAAAGGAGGGAGGGGGCAGGCTGTCTGGATGCATGAACAGATCCTATATGCATCCGTTGTGGATTGCTGCATGGCACATGTGATGGATGACGAAGCGTACATGGAACGTTGTCAGTGTGAAGCTGGCTTGAGAAAACCAAAAACCACTCATGCAGGAGAGCTTGATAACTGGATGGTAGACCGGTGAGTTGAAAGGCAGTTGAGATACAGCTGGGAACTGCAGGGAGCTGAGACACTGAAGGAAGGTACTGGCTAAGTCAGGGAACACAAATAACAACAAGTAACAAAACAGAGAGACAGCAGCAACACATGCTTGTAAAACAGTGCCACTTTTTAAAAGTGGCATGCCAGATACCATTTTTCACTCCAGGTGCTGCTGTTCTTGGCCTTCAACAATAGTGAATGAACAGATTTCCAAAATTACCTATGGGAGATGGGTTTTCATTAGTCCTTGCTGCTAATTAGGTTCTTTGATTAGCCTCACAAACAAAATATTTTCTGGCAAACATTTAAATACATAATGAGACCATTTGGGTGAAGGTCCTGACAAACAACAATGCACCAGAATGAAACAAAATATTAAAACCTAAAATGTTGTCTCAATGATTTTCTGGAATTTGATTTATGATGACCAGGCCCACGTCCCTCTGAAGAGCATGGTAATTAAAATAATTTCAAAAGACCTGTGATGTAAAAACTTCTGTCGCTGACTCACAGGCAGAATCATTTATACCAGTGGGTATCAAACCTTTTAATAACAAGTACCACTTAAGCAAATAAAACGTTTTCCAACTACCACTATTTCTACATACGTCTTAAAAGAGTAGTACAACAAGACTTAGATGGTGTTTATCTATCAGAACTGAATGATTGGTGGAATGATGCTACTTAATTATGCCTTCCATTTGTACTTGAACATTTTAATTTGTGTGAAGTTAGAGAAATTAACAGAAAGATCTCTAGAAGTTGGAATTCTCAAAAGGAGAGTCTTCTCAACAACACTGACCTCAAAATCAAACATGGCCAACTTACATAACAAATTCATTCATAGGAGCTTTGCACTTCTCACAATTTTTATTTTATTAAATACATCACACACACTGTAATATAAAACCTTTAATAAAGATGTTGCTATAGTGCTTGACAATAAAGAATGCAGAGGAATACATTCTCATCGTCATTAAAAATATAAATATAAAATATTGATTGGGAAAACCCACTGGTTTTGAAAATTGGCACTGAAACATGGTTAAGTTTGGTTTGATAATTCCCAGAATCAAGGTTTGTGTGCAGAGGTAAATTGAACACAGATATATCAACCACCAGCTCATGTCCGTGATTTACTGTCATCCATAACTTCTCAGTAAATATGTTTGTATTCACCTCAGAGAAACAAAAATCTCAAAACCTCTTCTCACTACCAGTGAGTGCAGCCCAACTACCACCATGGCTACTTGTACCTCAGTTTTAGCACCATGGATTTATACTGCATTCAAACTTTCAAACCAACCTCGACATTATCTAAGCTGCTCGCACAGTTATGCATGACAATCGACATGGCAGTTCATGGTGATTATTAACGTTTTAGTCACACTGGATTGCTCTGAACTGTAAATTATTTATGAGTTGCACATGAATTATGGGGAAACTTTGACTCTGGGGAAGTGTCACAGTGACATGCTGGTGACAAATCCCACCGCAAATGACTACATGATAATTTGTTCCCGATGCCTTAATCTACATCCCTGAATTACAATTTTTTTTCAGTGATCCAAAAAGCCCATAATAAGTCATGCCACATTTTACTTAGGGTAAAAAAAAAAATCAACCAACTGAACACTTTCTGTTATTCAACATTGTTAAGTTTTTTGCAGTTATACTTATTGATGATGTTTAAATGCATCTTCAGTTCTTTTATCTGCTTGACCTAGAAAGTCCATTAACATAAGACTACAGAGTCTGTTCTTGCAACATCAAATTTATGAGTCATTGAGGGATGGTGCTATAGGGACGAAGCTACCCTCAGGAGCCCAGTGGCCATGAACTCCACCACCATCTTTGAAAGGGAACTCCTGAATAAAACATGACTGAGCATGGAAGTACTATATTATAAGTTTATAGAACAAATCCCCTACAGTCCTTAAGAATACTACAATGGTGATACATTTAGATCAGTGGGTCGGGGAGGAGAATGAATGTTCCTGATGTATTTAAACAACAGTAAGATGGAGCTATGGAAGAATCCAGGTCAGGCATGGGGGAGAAAACCACCTCGCTGCACCAGCGGAGGGCTCAGGAGTGGGCAAGCTGACTGATGCTGGCTCTGGTGTAGTAACACATTGTTTGTGCCTAGGCTGTTTGCTCACTGAGAACATGACAGAGCACCAGAAGGCCAACCTCTGCCACTCTGCTTAATTTCAGCCAAGTGTTTGTTACTCAGAGTCTGTCGATGAAGAGTTCTTCACCTACAGCCAGCCAGCCCTGTAGGGTGATGACCCCCTGATCTCTGTCTGACTTCGTTACCTCTCTCAAATCCAGATTCATACTGCCTGCATGCCTGGGCTTAGCACAGTTTAACTGTTCTCTGGACAAAAAACTGGCCGTACACACACAGGTCAGCCTAATGGTAACCCACTTGTGTTAGGAAAACATACCATCCCCTCACCGCTTACATGAAACAAACTGAAGTGAAAGTAAGTAGAACAGTGTTCAAATGCAGAGTAGGCTTTAAAAAAACAATCAAAATATGTAGGATGCGGACTGATCTGCAGTCTAGATGCTGGCTTTAACAGAATCTCTGCATCAGCAAGGTCTAAAGCCCCATAAAGGTCAGTAGGTTCACAGCATTCAGTTAGAGAAGCTAAAACATAAGTGGTTCCACTGGGTTCATTCTCAGCCACTTTGTGTGGGCATAAAATACAAGCTTTTACATAACTGTAATCTTTTACCTTTGAATAAAGCTATCCTTTTCGAGTCATCTTAAGGAAAATACAAAGACATCATAAACAAGCAATTTGACCTCACTTGTAAAGAAGCTTTCAGAAGCTCTGTGAGAGGTTGCACGTTTTAATGGCTGTTTGAATGTCACTGTAATGAGAGAGCTTTGAAAGGTAACAAAACCATCCCACTCACTTATGTTATTTCAATTAGAGCAGAATTTCAGAGCATGCAGTCTCCCTGAGTGACACAGGATTTGCCATTAAACCTTAGAGTATCTCCCTTTCATGAAAGTACCTCCCCTTGTGCAGCAGCACAGGAAAAGCAGCAGCAATGTTGATCACCCACTCACTTTTCCACATCTCCTGTGAGCTGTCTCAGGAAATATGCGTCAGTCCTTTTATCAAGATTTTACCTCTAAAATTGAAAACAAAATTAAATTATATAACATTATCCAAGCAAATGCTTGGTTCACAGATTGCCTCAGTAAAATAACTCAGTGCACTAAATGTAATGAAATTGTTTCTGTCCATCAGGGGATACCACAAGGTTCAGTACTTGGTCCCCTCTTATTCATTATGCATCAGATGCAAATTTGTGTCTTTATACTGATGACACTGTAATTTACTGTTGTGCACCAACTCTTGTTCAGGCTATTGATTTACTGTAGAAAGGCTTTGAAGTGATCCAGAGATTATTATTACAACTGAAACTCATTCTTAATGCAGAGAAGACTAAAGGTATGCTGTTTTCCAAATCCAGAAAGTAATTGCAAGTGACCTTCACAGTGACTACTCTGAAGGGAAATAAAAGAGAAGTGGTTCACAAGCATATATACCTTGATGTCTTGATTGATGACTCCCTTGCTATTGAGTCCCATGTGGAGAAGCTTGTGAAGAAGCAGAAGCTAAAGTTGGATTTTTATTCCGTAAAAACTTTTGTTTTTCTTCAAATGTAAAAAACTAGGTTGTACTGTTGCTGCAACATTTGTAACTGTATAGGATTTGGGATATATTTTATATTCAAATTTCTGCTCACTGTCCTCAAATGGTTGACACTGTGTGCCATGCTGTGCTCCAGTTTCTCACTAACTGTGAAGAACTGACACAACATTGTGAAGTATACTTTTGTATGGAATGGCCAGCTCTGGTCACTCGTAGGAACAGTCACTGCCTTGTTTTTATATACTAGTATATGTCAAAAATGTTTGAATATTGTGCAAAAGTGCAATATATTGTTTGCTAGTCATCCCAGAAAGTGAAACTCATATATTATATAGAATCATAATACATAGAGTGATATGTTCCAAACCTTTATTTCTTGTGATTTTGATGATTATGGCTTACAGATGATGAAAACCCAAAACTCAGTCTCTCAGAAAATTAGAATACTGTGAAAAAGTTAATTATTGGAAACTCATGGTGTCACACTCCAATCTGCTCATTAACTCAAAACACCTGCTAAGGTGATTTGAGCCTTTAAACAATGTCTCACTCTGGTTCAATAGGTTACACAGTCATGGGGAAGACTGCTGACTTGACAGATATCCAGAAGTCATCTTCACTCTTCACAAGGAGTCACATCAACAGAAAATCTAGAGGAAGGAAGAAGTGAGGTAGGAAAAGGTGCACCAGCAATAGTGATAACCACTTCATAAGGAGTGGGCTGAGACAGGAGTCAGTGCATCAAGAGCCACCACACACAGTACTAGACATGGGTTACAAATTTTACATTCCTTGAGTGAAACCACTCTTGAACTAGGAGTTCAGGAGTGGTTTCTTTTCTCCTTGGCCCGTCTTGGCCGGGCCAAGGAGAAAAGGAGCTGGACTGTTGCTCAATGGTTCAAAGACTTATTTTCAGATGAAAGTAAATGCTGCATTTCATTTGAAAATTAAGGTCCCAGAGTCTGGAGGAAGAATGAATAGGCACATAATCCACATTTCTTGAAGTGGAGTGTGAAGTTTCATCAGTCAGTGATGGTTTGTCACTTGCTGGTGTTGGTCCACTGTGTTTTCTGAAGTCCACAGTCAATGCAGCCAGCTACCATGACATTCTAGAGCACTTCATGCTTCCCTCTGCAGACAAACTGTTGGAGATGCTGATTTTATTTTCCAGCAAATGATGCAGAATGACTAGAAATTAAGACCCTTAATATCTTTGAGATCTTTCAAATTGATAGTGAGGAGATTTGAGCTTAATTCCGTATATGTACGTTTTTCTTAGTTTTGTTTTTTGAATGTATTTCATGTTCTAGTGATTCTAATGGGTTTAATTGTACTGCTGCTGCCTGTGTTTAAATAAAAGCATTAAAGTGCTTTTGTTCAAACATTCATTAATACTGGTGAAAAATTACATTATATTAATTACATTATTCTGTTTTCATGATTCTGCACTGTTTCTACGTGTCTGTTTTTTTTTTTTTTTTCTTTTTTTTTTTTTTGGCTGTCTGGCTGTTTGCCACTCACTGCTCTGCTATTTGAGTGAGCAGCTGCACCTTAAGTTACACTTAATTACCTGCATTTTTCCCACCTACATCTCTGCGCATATATAAGTGCAGCCAGTCTCAGCTAGATTGTTGTAAGCCACAGTGTGAGAAAGAGCCAGTGTTCATCCATGCCAGCCTGCCAAGTTCTCCAACAAGGTTTTCATTTTCTGGATTTCCCTATTCTTGCCTTGCCCTAGTCGGATACCTCTTTGGCTTTTTGTTTCCTGGTTATGGCCTGGACTGTCCTCACAACCTCAAACCTTGCCTTGCCCTAGACTTCTGTCAGCCACCATGCCACGGATCCTGACCAGCGTCACTCCAGTGCACCTACCCAGATTGGCTACAAAGCATCTGCCCAGTGTTGCCTTTTGTGCCCCTGACCAGAACCATCTGCGTAATACCTGCACCAGGGCTTGTTAATTTTATAAATGAACCTTTTAAGCGCAAATATCATGTCTGGCTTGAATATTGGGTTCTCTGCATATCACTGCATCACAGTAGTTACCTTTTAATACTTTAATATTGTAGCTTTTTGGCATTGATTAGTCAAACCATCTGCTAAGATAGAGCTGTTCATCCATTGCCAACTGTAGTTTTAAAACAGTTTTACCTTTAAAAAGTTATTGGTGATTCTTCTTTCTTTTCCACGTCCATATTCTCAAAGATTTATTTGAATGGAAATCTTTCTGAACTGCCAAATTTGTCTTTCCTGTTAACAAAGCAAAAGTGTGGAGCCCTTCTTTCTGCCAGCTGACCAACAATGCCCAGAAAAAATGGGGATGGGGTTCTGCCGAACAAAACCAGCACTGAGTAAACATCAGTATTTCCTTTTTCAGTTACTCTGTCTGGAAAAGTAAAAACAAAATATATATTTATATTTGTCAGTTGATCTGGCCCACTCTTTTGTCATCGTCATTTAGTTGAAATCAAGATGAATGAGTTGGTATGAAAGGCTATATCGAATAACTGCTTCAACAGTCACCAAGACTAAAACAGACTTTAAACAACTTCAATCTCAAAATATGTTGTAGGTTTTTATGGAAGGGCATTTTATTAACTAGTAGTGGCGACAGTGGTTATTTACATGGGAAAATAGAGGCGACCAGTGATCTGCAGTGGTGCAGTTCAAAACACCTAGATCATGTAAAAACACGAAGTATCATAGTAGTTTTATTGAATGGTAATGTATTGATGTCTTTTTTTGTTGTATTTGGTAGTTACCCGTATGAGAACTGCTTTACATCTTTCGTTCTCTGCAAATGTTTCACACAGGAAGATCTTTGGTAGTGTACTGCCTCCTATCTCCATTTCCCATCTAAACAACTACTAGCATTTTAAAAAATAACAACCCGCTGCAAATTTGGCAATGCTTAAAAGTTTCTAAAAAAAGCCTTTGCAAAAACCACTTTTTTAAAAATTTGGAGTTATTTTAAGAAAGCAGAAGTCTGCTTCAGTCTTGGTTCCTCTCGGACTACAAGTTAGCTGCAGCCTCCAGGACTACTTAATCTGGATTTACATGAAATTAAGACGCCATTAAGTTATATACTGCAGGTGAGATGTGAACTGCTAATAACCTTTTAAAAGAACCTCACTTCAAAACTCATGAGCTATCCCTTTGAGATATACTGCCTCAAAGAGAGCTATCATGTTCTGGATTAAAGAAGCATTTGTCACAATCTGTTGCCCTAATTAGCATTACATGGAGGGTGACACATGCACATACGGCAGCAGCCTCAATAAGTGCTACCACTTCATCATCAGCCTCTGTAGTGTAATGCTAATGGATTTCACACTTGTGGTCCATCCGTCAGCCCCTCATTGTAAACTGTGTGACTCATTCAGAGTGAAAAAAGCTAGATTTTATCCTATTTCATTAAAGCACTGCGAGCGGGGGGGGGGGGGGGGGGGTGCTCAGCAGTAGTGGCCAAAGTCACAGAGCTTTCCCAGCGTGTGCCGCCTACACTGTGCGGATAAATAGTTTTAAAAATCGAGGCCCAGGACGTATTTCCACAGGATTAGCTGGCATGTAAGCACTCATGTCTGCTGATAAATGGTTCTCCAGATTTTACTTGCCTGGCAGAAAAGATGTGCATGGCGACAGAGGGCAAAAGAATGGAAAAGAGCAAAGTAAAACATTCATTGGACAATGCTGATTGATGGCTTTATCATGTTAGAGGCGAAGTGGCCTGAGAAGGCCAGGGTGATGATGTATTGTTTAACAATACATCGGAACAGTATGTGAATACAAACCGCTGCCTTCATCTCTCCTCATCTCTATGCCTGCGAATGTGGGCGTGTGAGTGAGCGCAGTTTGGTGTCTCGGCTGGAACAGGAAGACTGATGAGTCGAGATATGATGTATGCCCTGTCCTTCTGCACCCTCTCCATCAGCAGGCATCCACTGCATGGGTAATGACGATGAGGGCAGTCTGGACAGCAGCATATTACTTCACAATGCTAAAAGATAATGAACTAGCTTCCTGCTGTGCTGGGGAATCTTCTCATGCATCCAATTACTGCCTTTAAAATCAATCTCTAGATGACCTAAAAACACACACACTCATCTGCCGCTATTTCGCAGCTTAAGTGAAATTGGGAATGCCAACAGAGAGAGAGAGAGTCAGAGGTTGATAAGGGAGGCCATTAATCTACATTTTTAATATACTAATGGATGTTTGTCTGGTTGAAACAGAAAATATAAAGAGTAAAAAGAAACATGGAGGGGTAAAAGAGGCGGAAACCATCTAAACACATAGTTGAAGAAGAAACATACAGTTACAGTTGACAGAGTTGGGAGGCATTTTCTCTTTCTGAACTCACTGAAACATCTGACTACTCCTTCCATTTTGTGCTTTGAAATAATTGCTGCATTTGCAAAAGTTCTGCTTCACAGTTTGAAATTGGTGACAAAGTGGCGAGCGGTGCTGTGAGCCCTCCCAATGCATGTGGGTATGTGACAACACACAGGAGGAACCTTCTTCAAAGAGAGCTAAAAAAAGAGAAACTCTTCTCTCAAAAGGACACTGCTGCCTTCCCACAAGTGTTACTCATGGCAAAGCCTATCACTTGACTGCTGTAGTGCAATAAAAAAAATAAAAACCTTTTTATGATAAACTATTCCAGGAGGCTGCAACATTTTACAGCACATCATAAAAGGGACAGGGTTGGGTCGGAACAACTGCTGAAGTAATGGACCATAAATGTGATCAAACCCAAAATAAACTTCCCATTACTTACAGTCATTAGCTTCATTAACCTGCAACCTTTAGAGACATAGTCAGGTATACAGCTTCATTCAATTTTTGAAATAATTTTAGGTCGAAACCCAATTACAGCACCCTTTTCATTGAGGCAAGATTTGGCCTAAGCTTATTAGACTAATTAGAGCTAATTACAAATGACGGACTTTCTAAAGAATAATTTGTGTCAAAATATGCCCTCAGCATTCTCTCTGAAGTCTGTCCTCTTAACTTGATTAAAAAAAGAGATTTAAGAATTACTTTAAGAATCGCCCCACTATCACTGAATTTTTTTTCTTGTTGTCGTTTCCCCTTTCCCCTCATTCCTTTACATCTTTTTTATTACCTTTTTCTGTCAGCATCATTAATCATGAACCTGTTCTACAAGTATTAACAGTGGTAAAAACACAAAACAAAGGTACCAAGGTGATTACTTTACAGTTGTCTACATTGAAACAGGAAGCTTGCATGGGATGACCATATTTTGATTTAAAAAAAAAAAAAAGGACTCTTAAGGTACTCTTAAGGCACACTGCAGGTGTGTAGCCAATCTTTCTGAAATCAGTTTTTTTGGGTGGTTGTTCACTTTAGTTTTAAAACTCAGATATGGGCCAGATTTGCCTGCAGGGTAAACATGGCCATTGGCCCAGTTGTAAAACAGTTTCATGATACTCTGTTTACATAAAGAAGAGTTTTAATTTCAAACTGAAAGAATGATTAGATTATTAACTTCAGATAGGCTTTGATGACACATATAAAAATTACTTTAAAATATCTGGAGTGTATTAATTGTAGAAATAATGACTGTATTAGAAAAAATAGAATTAGAAAATATCCCTTTTTATTATAATATATCACTTTTTGAGTCATACTACACAGATAAACAAAAGCCAGAAATAAAATCTAAGAAGACAAGTATTCTACTCTTTTCTTTTCTATGTAATAATAAAAATAAAAAGTAGCCATCTCAAAAGGAACACATTTAACAAACCAAGAGGTGGATATTCTTGTCTTTAGGATCCTAAAGACAAGAATAATAAAGGATCCTACTTTGCACAGGGTGAGGGTCTTTTTGGTTCTTGTAAATAGTTTATGGCTATTGGCTGTTTGCTGGTAAGGCAAGGCAAATTTATTTGTATAGCACAATTCAGTACAGAGACAATGCAAAGTGCTTGCATTGTCTCTGTATATTATGTATATTATGCATTTTATATATATATATATATATATATATATATATATATCAGTGACGTGTGGTAGAGTTCATAGCTGGTGAGGCACTGATGTCATCAGAGTCAGATTTACAAATATATACACTCTACAGAGTAGACTCATTGCAAAGTGCTGAAGGAGACTGATTGAGCCAAATAAATTTACCAAGAGACATTGAAAAAATATTGATTCTTTGATGAAAAAATAATACTAAATTATTTGTCATTTAACTGGTAACAGTTTATGAGTTATGATGGATTTCTGCATTTGTAACACAGTCAAACTATAACCCACATTACGCACATTTCATTACAAAAACAAAACATGAATAGCTATCACTGTCTCTACTTATAAATGAAGTCCATGCGGCGCACTTTCTGAACAAAAATATCATCATTTTCCGGTAAAAGTTCTCTTTATCTTCTTCAGTTTTAAAACTCTCTCAGTCTCAGTGGAGATCACTGCCAGGGAGGAAAGCCTTCCTTGATCAGTCCTGTTCCGGCTGTATGTTTTGAGTCTTTTTAGTGCTTTACTTGTTTAGCAAAACTCGCTAATAATACATCAATAACTTGTCGTCACTTTACAGTTTTGGGATCACGAGCATTGCTCCTTGAGCACCCCCTGCCTAGAGGCCAAGGGGGCGCCAATTCTTTGCTGCTTATGATCGCCCAGCAGCACACGAAAACATGTTACCTGCACACAGTTTGATGACCAAAACACAATTCGTAATCAACATACATTAAATTGTGGAAAATCAGTTCATAACTGTTTGAACAATTGAATTTATGATCTAGAGACAGTAAGATGCATTCACGGAATGGAAGCCAGCGCAGTTAACATGGGATTGCGCAATCCCAGGGGAGGCCAAGCTCGCTGCGGCCTCACCGGCTTCGCTATGAAGCGCAACCAAGGATTTACATGGAAAATTGCAAAAAGTCTGCGATTTTAAAGAGAATATGATCAAAAATGAGGAAATTAGATAAAAAATAACTTATTACAAATGACAGAGTGAATCACAATTTATATTATTTTATCATCATTATATATTTTTTTCTTTCCATGATGACAAGTGAGGCCTGGCCTCACTTGCCTCCCCTGACTGTCACTGATATATATATATATATATATATATATATATATATATATATATATATATATATAATGTTTGCACATTACTTGAAGTCACCCTGCTACGATACTTGTTTGTTTTATTTTTTGTTTTTTTTTTTGCTCTTATTGTACAGTCACCTATTCTTATTTTTGTCATCTTTCCTGTGTGTGTCTGCATGCTTTCATTTGCTTTTCGCTTTGCTGCTGGGACACGTGAAGTTTGAGGGACAATAAAGGTAATTTCTGCTCTATTCTACTTATCAGTTTTTGGTTGCTCAAAAAAATTACAACGAAAGTCTTTGCAATGAAATTACATCACACAAATACAATCCCCTTCACTTACTCAACAGACAGCTGTTTTTTTCTCTTCGGTCCATTGGCTCTGCTTCAGTGAGAAAACCCTCTCAACATTAAATTAAAAAAAATATTAATATTGAACAGAAAAACAGTAGTACCTTACTGTGGAGCAGAACACTGTCAAACACATATTCAGATATATGAAAGGCAAAATAAAGAAGTAAGTTTTAGAAAAAGTGCCAATGAACACAATGAATACAGTGATACAGATTGGGCAGCTGATGTATCAGGTCAGCGAAGCACCACAGGTTGCATTAGTTTAAATAAGGATGGTCCATTGATTTCATGGAAGACCAAGAGACAGCCTATTGTAGCACTATCTACACGTGAGGCTGACAAGATGGGATTAGCTGCTACCCTACAAGAGTGCCTATAATTGACAACTGTTTAACATGGATGGTCTCAATTATGTAACTAAGGTCTATGGAGACAATCAGGGTACCATTAGCTAAAAAATTCCCATAGACAGACAGAGACGTAAGCACATTGATATTAAGTATCTTTTTGTCAGATCAGTTATAAAACATATAATCATCCTCGAGTATTGTCCAACAAATGACATGGTTGCAGATGGACAACCAATCCAGCAGTGAGGCTTAAGTTGAAGAAATATGAAATGTTTATGTTTGGCGCATCAACAATGTATTTGGGTAGAAATGTTAACAAGAGACTAAGAGAGTTAACCATATGTCAGCAAGTGGGGGTGTTGACATTATGTGCGTTTGCTGTGCTCTAACTCATTTAGCGTGACCAAATCGCCTACCTGTTTCAATGCACGTGTGCAAAGTAATAAAACAACATGAAAATGGTAAATAGCAGGGATTCCAATAAATGTGGCTCTGCACTATAATGTGGTTTATATTTTTTGTTACTGCAGATCCCAAGCGCCCCTAAATATTATAGACTGAAATCCCGGTTTGCAGCTTCAGGCAAGTTTCAAACATGTTTAGCTCTCTGTTGTAGCTCCCGTTCTTTTTTTTTTTTTTCTCCACCATCAAGATAAAACAGGCGGCATTCTAGCAGTGGCTGCAGGTGGAGAGAAATCAGACGGTCTTACTGTGTTTTTACTGAATCGATCAGCAGAGTGTAAATCCTGCCAAAAGGTATAAATCAAAGTTTTTCAGATGTTGAACGAACCTAGACCCAGAAAACTTCAGTCAGTTGAATTCTACCTCTACAGCATCTTCCACTAAAGAAATAACTTGGATGTACTACTGCTGAGGATCATTAGCTTACTTACTAACTTACACATCAGTTTCTTAAGTTGGAACTTTTAAATATTGGAAAATCTAGTCTGACAACTTTATTTCGCCTTTATATCACCAAAGATATAAAGGCGAAGGACATTACAAGGACATTACAAGATACTTGTAATGTCCTTGTGAAGAAACAGAAAAGATCTGTTTATATACGTTAGTATTTGCGTTACAAGATTAACCCCCTGGCAGGTCTACCACCTCTTATTTCAACAATCCTCATTATAAGGCGTACAAGGATAAAATATTTTGTATCCAAGAGTACGACTTCTTCATCTTCAGCACTCCAATTACAGACTTCAGTTGTGTGTGCAGGAAAACCCGTTGTATTAGAATTGGAACATGTTTTCTCTTGAGGAGGTGATGGTATGGGCTGATCTATCTGTATGTGTGTATGTGTGTGTGTGTGCAAAGGGGGAATGTCGGCTCTGCTTTTACATTACCTTATTTCCTCTTTTCTATCTGCGAGGAGTGTAGCAGGGAGGAGGGAGAGGACCTTATCTGTGCGGCTTTTCATGCCACAGTGATCCCGACTAATCTAATTCAGCCTTCTTTTTTCTCGCTTGTGCGCTTCTTACACATTGGGGCATGCAGATTGTAAAAACCTTGTGTGTGTGTGTGTGTGGGGGGGGGTGGTCGAGTGTGAAAGAGGGTAAAGAAAAGGGGACAGAGGGAAAGGGACAGAGTTAATGAGTTCTGAATGTGTCTTCATGTATGAGTATTTGGTTTGTGTGTTTCTTGCTGAAGCAGGAGATGCTCTGCACCTCTGAAAGTTGTTTGTGCAAGACAGACACACACTAAAAAAAAAAAAACGTGGGGGAAACGTAGACACAGTGCATGTCACCAAATCTAACATTGAGAAAACTTGCGAGTGTATCTAAAGAGATAGAAAATATGAGTGAAAAGTGAATCTATTTTATGAATAAAATTTATAAATCCGGTGTGCAAGACAGATTTTTTTTTATTTATTTTTTTTTGGAGGGGGGAGGATTAAACACAATACTTGCAACTTTCTGTCTCATGTCGCAGACTATAAGATCAGCCAGCAAAAGTACCTTAGCGGTTTCACTGAAAATGTTTCTAACACTTTTCACAGCATTATATTTGGCAATCAGAGGCTCAGTTGTCAGCTTTTTCTGCCTAGGTTAAACATCAGATTTAAAAGTGTTTTCTCCGTCATCAGGCTGAGGTACAGAGCTTTGTAAAAGCGGAGCAATGCTGTTCTGTAGCCTTACAGCCTGTTTTTCTTCTTTTCTCTCTCATGCTTTTGTTAACAGGTGTGTGCTTTGGCTATGCCCCAAGATGGCTCCTGTGTGAACTTACTGCTATGGATTTTACGCAGTTTTCCCATTTTTCTCCAGGATTCCTCTGAAGAAGGGTGGCTAAGATATGGAGGAGATCTTATAAGCAGCGGGACCTCATGCTGCTAATCTGCTCAAGCAGCAGTGTGCTCTATTGTGCATGCTGTTGCTTTTCACTCCCACTCCTTCCTAAGTGGAATGAAAAATTTGGTAGAAAAAGTGCACATGCAACAGTGATAACCACAGTCTTGAGAGAAATGGGAAGCAAAGTCTGTTTAAGAGTTTAAGAGAAATTTACAATTGAACGCAACTGAAGTTGGATCTATCGAGGACGTAGGTTACAAGCGTCACATTCCTGATGTTTAACCATTAAAATAAAACGGGATTGTTTCTGTTAGCTCACCAACATGACGTATTAATTGTGACCTCTGTGCAAACCTGTTGCATATCCGCATTTTGGGGCCAGTGGGGCCTGGCATAAGTACAGGGCCACTGGATGGTAATTGTTTAGGCTGACGATGGGAGACTTTGGCACCGGGATTATTGTTGTTGATTTTAGGCAGGTTAGAATGACTGTCTGACCCAAGGAGAGGTTAAATATCCTGGTAAAGATGGGTGCGAGCTGGGAGGCACATGCTCTAAACACCTTGCCAGGTACTCCGTCTGGGCCTGCAGCTTTCTTGGAGTTCACTGCCAGGAGCACCCATCTAATATCATCATCGGGTCAGCTCAAGCAACTTTGTACAAAGCTCTGTAACCTAACCTGAGCGGTGTAGTGGGCCCTGAGGAGTGTGCTGGTCATCCAGGGTTTCTGTTTGGGGAAAGCCCAGTTTTTTTCCTCCCCACAGTCACATTATTGATGGAGAACTGGATATAGTCCCGTACAGTTCCTGTGAATGTTTCTATCACCTGGTGTTCAAATAAGTCCCACTCTGTCTGACTGAAGCAGTCCTGTAGTTTTCCCCGTAGGCTCTCAGGCCAGGTTGCAACAGTCTTTTTGGTGGGCCTGGCCCTGCGTCTTAGGGTGTTGTAGGTTGGGGAAAGTAGGAACGAAAGATGATCTGACCAGCCAAGGTGTGGGAGGGGTGTGGCTCTGTAAGCGTACCTAATGTCGGTGTAAACATGATCCAAAATGTTCTCTCCCCCTTGTAGAATATTTAACATGCTGGTAAAACTTTGGGAGTATAGTCTTTAAGTTGGCCTTGTTAAAGTCCCCTGTAATTATGTAAACATTAGAGGTGTGGGCCCACTGCTGTTTGTTAATGGTGTTTAGCAGGAGAGAGAGTGCTGTGTTTACATTGGCATCAGGTGGAATGTAAACAGCCATTACGATCACAACCTTTGGCTCTCTCAGCATAAAAAACGACTGGCATCCAACAGACATGTACTTAATGTCGGGAACAGTGTTTTTCTATAACTGTTCAGTTGTTACACCAGTTTTCATGCACATACGCTCAACTAAAATATAAACGCAACACTTTTGGTTTTGCTTCCATTTTTTAAGAGATGAACTCAAAGATGTAAAACTTTTTCCACATACACAATATCACCATTTCCCTCAAATATTGTTCACAAACCAGTCTAAATCTGTGATAGTGAGCACTTCTCCTTTGCTGAGATATACCATCCCACCTCACAGGTGTGCCATATGAAGATGCTGACTATATTAGTGCACAGGTGTGCCTTAGACTGCCCACAATAAAAGGCCACTCTGAAATGTGCAGTTTTGGGGGGGGGGGGGGGTCTGGGGACTCAGAAAACCAATCAGTATCTGGTGTGACTACCATTTGCCTCACACAGTGCAACAAATCTCCTTCGCATAGAGTTGATCAGGTTGTCAATTGTGGCCTGTGGAATGTTGGTCCACTCCTCTTCAATGGCTGTGCGAAGTTGCTGGATATTGGCAGGAACTGGTACACGCTGTCGTATACGCCGATCCAGAGCACCGGACATGCTCAAAGGGTGACATGTCCGGTGAGTATGTCGGAAATGCAAGAACTTGGACGTTTTCAGCTTCCAAGAATTGTGTACAGATCCTTGTAACATGGGGCCGTGCATTATTCTGCTGCAACATGAGGTGATGTTCTTGGATGTATGGCATAACAATGAGCCTCAGGATCTTGTCACGGTATCTCTGTGCTTTCAAAATTCCAATAAAATGCACCTGTGTTCTTCGTCCGTAACAGACTCCTATCCATACCATAACCCCACCGCCACCATTGGCCACTCGATCCACAACATTGACATCAGAAAACCGCTCACCCACACAACGCCACACACACTGTCTGCCATCTGCCCTGGACAGTGTAAACCGGGATTCATCCGTGAAGAGAACACCTCTCCAACATGCCAGACACCAGCGAATGTGAGCATGTGCCCACTCATATATATATATATATATATATATATATATATATATATATATATATATATATATATATATATATATATATATATATATATATTAGGGCTGGGCAAGTTAACACGTTAATTTTGCGTTAATTCATTAGACTATTAACGGCGATATTTACTTTATCGCGCATTAACGCATGTTGCTCACATGCTTTTATTTTGTGAAGGTCTGTTGCTGCGGTGTAGGGGTTTGAATCAGAACAGTAGGTGGCGATAATGCGCCAATAACCTCGCTGTCAGCCAAGCCTTGGATTCAAACAGGAAGTAAGGTGCTGGCTGGAAAAAGTAAAACGCGGAAAAAAACAAAGCTGACATGTGGAAAAAGCAAAGCTGACATGGGGAAGGCGGTGTTTCCCGCACGAATTTACTTAAGGCGGTGAGTTGGCGGCCGGAACAAGTTTTGTGCGGATGACCGGTGTAGGTACCAGATCGGCTCGGGTGGTCAGATTGACTCGGGGGGCCTGCGCTTCCCAATGACGTCAAATATATGGCAACTCCACTCAAACAAACTACATTACGCCCGCGGTCTCCATTTGTTACAGATCAATTTTATTTTGTTAATTTACGATTATTTTCCGGTAACTTAATCGAGGCATGAAAACTTTTAACATTATTTTGGAATGCTTCTGGGGTAGTCTGACAGTTTAATCGGTAATTTTGCAGGATCAAAGTTACATCTTAAGAGAAATTTCCTTCCTCCAATTAAAAAAAAAAAAGTTGTGAAGGGAAACTAAACCATAAACTCTTTTCATTTTTAATAAAAGTCTGCAGCCATTTTTAATTTTATCACGGCATTCATCACTTTAAAATCAATAACGTTTATTCCTCCTTTTTCTACTGATATTACTATGTCGTTTTTTCTTATCACATATTTTTTATTATTCCAGATGAAATTGTGACAATATTCTTCCAAAAATTGAGCCAACTGTCATATTTGTTTTTGTAAAATGGCTTGAATATTTGTTCTGTCATTTTCAGTGTGGTCCTTGTTAATCATTATACCTAAATATTTTACCTAATTTTTATCAATCAAAGTGGGTTGATTATTTTAAATTGCTAAGATTTCACATTTTTCTATGTTCATCTTTAAGCCTGAAGCTTTTGAGAAAAAGGAAACTAAATAAAATTGATTTGTTACAAATGCAGACCGCGGGCTCAATGTAGTTTGTTTGAGTGGCGTTGCCATAATGCGACGTCATCGGGAGGCGCAAGGCCCATGGAGAATTTTGTGACGTCATCGGGAGGCGCAGGGACCATGGAGAATTTCTTCGTAAAATTGTCCGTTTACAAACCGCAATCCCGCTCTCGAATAAAACCTACACCCCGCTATAATTACTTCTAGTAAGTTGTCCAGACCAATCACAATGTCTTGGGTAATTGTGCAAACGTTAAACCAACCATGTATAGTGACGTCAACAGAAGGCGCAGGACCCCGAGTCAATCTGACCACCCGAGCCGATCTGGTACCTACACCGGCGGAGCGGAGGGGGGGGGGGGGGGGGGTCTGCATCGACGCCGTCGGTGAAGTCGCTACTCGCTTCTCGCTTCAAAGTATCCATGTATTTTTGCCTGTTTTTTCCCTGCCATTCACTATATGCACGCGAGAAAGCAACAACAAAAAAAACGCGTGTTAACGTCAAATAAACATGCAAGCATATCGAATTAACAAGCATTTTAGTTTAAAGTTCTTCCAGCAACGAATATGACAGAAAAAAGTTAGTTGTAACCACTGCCAAGTTAAACTTTCTTATCACCGGAGCACCTTGAGCTTAACATATAACTTAAATGCCAAACACACTGTAGACATCACCAAACAATTCAATGACTCAGAGAAGCTGACCAATGTAATGGCGAAGTGGATAGCTACTGTAGACCTTTTTTGTGCTTCACACTTTGGTATTGAACATAAAATGGTAATGCTGCTCCCTGCTGTTACCTCAGAAATTGCCTGTTTTTGGTAGATTTTTTCCCCATAAAGAGAATTTCCTGTCAGTGGCAATAAGCTTTAATTTATTATTATTGCTATTTTTTGTTTTACATGTTTAAGTTGAGCTTTACACTAAATATGTGTTACTGATAAGAGCTACAAATGTTACAACACTTTTGTTCATATGGCAGCAGAACATTAAAATAAAAGTGCTCTTTACACTACTTTTGAATTCATTCTTGGAGTTTGTGCATACAATGCGATTAATCATGATTAATCAGGCAAATTATGCGATTAATCGCGATTAAAGATTTTAATCGTTGCCAAGCCCTACATATATATGTAGCATATATATATATATGTATATATGTGTGTATATGTATATATGTGTGTATATATGTATGTATGTATGTATGTATGTATGTATGTATGTATGTATGTATGTATGTATGTATGTATGTATGTATGTATGTATGTATGTATGTATGTATGTATGTATGTATGTATGTATGTATGTATGTATGTATGTATGTATGTATGTATGTATGTATGTATGTATGTATGTATGTATGTATGTATGTATGTATGTATGTATGTATGTATGTATGTATGTATATACGTATACGTATACATATACGTATACATATACGTATACATATACGTATGTATATATGTATGTATATATGTATGTATATATATATATATGTATGTATGTATATATATGTATGTATCTATATGTATGTATGTATATATATGTGTATGGAAATCAGTACAAAAATCTGTGAGACCGTTCTTCTGCTCTTTGTTTTGTTTTCGAACAAAGCCTTTTCAAGAGAATCATGCAAATCGTCTCTGTGGGTTTTTGTCAATGGAAAAGTGTGGCAGCAACTCTATATTCTTAGATCACCCAAAGCAGGCTGTTACATCAGTGACATGAAAAGGATGCAAGAAAAGGAAGTCGGATAATACAGGAGCATTAAAGATGGCGCTTCAATTATCCAGAGAATGGATCTGCGGCTGAGGATGCCTCATATTCCTCTAAATCCAGGAACAGCCACCCACCTGCATCAATCATCTGCATAGCTACAGGCTATACTCGGAGAATGGGAATAACACAACAGTCGGGTGTCTATCATACAGATCAGAGGTCCCAAAATAAAAATAAATGCAGTCTTTTAGTTAATTTTTAGCAATGAGCACTGTTGTTACACTGAGTCTTTCTTGTCAACACAGCCAATGTTTCTTACAGTTCACCTGAATGCTGCTGTTCTGTATCAGAGGCAGCACTTTCTGGGATACACAAGAAGGCTACAGAATTGTATGAAGGATGACCTGTATGAACTTTGGTAAGAGTAAATCTACACATCAGACTCCCTGGGCCTCGCTCAGAGAGACGTACAGCCCAAGGCTTCCCCCTTAGGTCAAAGCCCACTTCAGAATCCAGTCTGAGGCCAATTGTAAATTACACATGCTCCTTTCCCTCTCCTGATCCTAAATGGATGCTGTTGGCTCTGGCCTGCAGTACATTATTATCCCTGTCTTCCTCATGAAAACAGGGGTGTGCATGTCCAGCACCTGTGTGGAAATAGTTATACTACAACGGAAATGTGCCTACTGCTGAAGGTGTTGTCATATTTAAATATAAAGCATGTAACATCTGAATCCAATAATTTATTTTAAAACTTATGAAAATTTAGATTTTTCTTACTAAATATTACAATATAAGATGATCAGACAGGAGTGAAATGCTTTCAGTTTCTATTGAGTAAAAGCACATTTTGTATATTTTGTGAGGACTAGAAACAAGTTTCTGCTACTAGAAATATAAACATTGAACAACAGTTTTGTCATTTATTTTACAAATAAGCTTTGATAAGAAATCTGTGGGAATTCTTACTTTTATATTAAATAAGGTGACCCTACATTCTTAAGTAGAAAGTACCTGAAGCCCTTCTCTTGTTTCTTTAAGAAGTTCTGCCTCTTATCCAAAAATCTCTTTAAGAAACAAGAGAAGGAGTCCAGTTGTATTATTTATGGCACTTAGGATTATCATGTCTTTGGTGCTTCAAATCTGTGACCGAATGTACACAAGTATTTTAAAGAATGTGGGACTTGACACATTCGGCGGGGGTTTTTTTTTTTAGTTTTCTTTTGTGTTTATCTTTTCAGCAAGTCCTTGTTGTTTATTGTGTTCTAACAGGTCTTGCCTTATTCTGTTGTTAATTTTACTGCTACAGTTTTACATTATTTGTTTATTCCTTTATGTCTAGTTTCTTAGTTTATTTTTGTGTTCTGCTATTTTTACATTTGGATTTTATTCCTTAGATCTCTGGTTATATTTTCTCCTTTGTTTACAGTTTATTTGTGTCTCAGATCAGCTTATTTTGTGTTAATTAGTCTCCCTCCCTCAGCTGCCCTGCCTTGATTCTGCCTCACATTTTCCACACTTCCTCGGATCAGCTTCTCTGGTTCCTTTGTCATTTTCCACCCCTGCCTCAGGATTTAAAGGGTAACGCACCATCAAATTCTGTCCATAAGAATTTGAGAGAATTTGGACAGAATTTCTAGGTGCAGCCAAGGTGTTGAGGGGATCCGTTTTGGTGGCCTTAGGATTGCGTCTCTGCTATTTGCGGATGACGTGGTCCTATTGGCTTCATCAGGGCGTGATCTACAGCTCTCACTGGAGCGGTTCGCAGCCGAGTGCGAAGCGGCCGGGATTGAAAATCAGTGCCTCCAAATCCGAGACCATGGTCTTGAACCGGAAAAGGGTAGAGTGCCTTCTCCGGGTTGGGAAGGATGTGCTGCCCCTAGTGGAGGAGTTCAAGTTTCTTGGGGTCTTGTTCACGAATGAGGGGAAGATGGAGCGGGAGATGGACAGGCGGATATGTGCGGCGTCTGCTGTGAAGTGGGCGCTGTACCGATCCGTTGTGGTGAAGAGAGAGCTGAGCCAAAAGGTGAAGCTCTCGATTTACCGGTCGATCTACGTTCCTACCCTCATCTATGGTCACGAGCTGGAGGGACTATGTCTCCCAGCTGGCCTGGGAGCGCCTTGGGATTCCCCCGGAGGAGCTGGCCCAAGTGGCTGGGGAGAGGGACGTCTGGGCCTCCCTACTGAAGCTGCTACCCCCGCGACCCGACCCCGGATAAGCGGAAGAAGATGGATGGATGGATGGATGGCACCATCAAATTGACTTGTTTTTGCTAATGAATCTATACATCAAGAATCAAGAACCTTTATTGTCACCATGTGCTTCCATGGGGCCCTTTTCAGATATACACCGGGTCAGGATGTACACATAGCATATCATGCAGACACAACAGTAATAATATTTCCTCACTGTATGTATGTATGTATGTATGTATGTATGTATGTATGTATGTATGTATGTATGTATGTATGTATGTATGTATGTATGTATGTATGTATGTATGTATGTATGTATGTATGTATGTATGTATGTATGTATGTATGTATGTATGTATGTATGTATGTATGTATGTATGTATGTATGTATGTATGTATGTATGTATGTATGTATGTATGTATGTATGTATGTATGTAGTTTGAAGTCAGTTAATTGCACAGACCAAGCACACTGCCTGCAAATAGTCTTTAGGGTCTGATAAGACTCGTATTGGGTCCAAATGTCTAGAAAGCTGAAGTGTCTTATCTTTCCTTTTGTTTCCTTCAGACATGGTTCAGGGTTTGTAAACAGCAAAAGAGTGTACAGTCCATCAACTTAGTTTTACATGAAAAGTCAGTGTTAGAGAAATCTGGTTTCTGTGCACAAGGAAAATGAAAGGGCATCAACTGAACAGTAGTACTAAAATATCAGTCTAATTACAGAACTGTGGCAAAAAAAAATGTATAGTTAACTTCAAATGCCGAAAACATCTGGTGAAGATTTTCACGTTTGATATCTGGTACTTGCAGATTTTCCCGCAAACTTAGTAAACGCTTCAGAGAAGTCCAAAAAATAGAATCAAAAGTGGCTCATAACCTTAATAAACTGACTGCACAGATTAGGTTTGGAGGTGTACTTTCTTGCCTAAAACCATCTAAAAACTACTTCTTCTGATAAGTTAAGGATATAAAATTCATAGGATCTGGGTGTTTCTGCATGGAGTTTGCATGTTCAATGAGGGTTCTCTCTCGGTACTCCAGCTTCCTCACAACAGTCCAAAAACATGACTGTTAATTGGCCTCTGTAAATTCTCCTTAGGTGTGAGGGTTGCCCTGTGATGGACTGGTGACCTGTCCAGGGTGTACCCTGCCCCTCACCCATTGACAGCTGGAGATAGGCACCAGCACCAGTTGTGACCCCAATAGGGATAATTGTGTTGGAAAATAGATGGATGGAGGTTTGTAAACTCATCATCTCCTTACTGCTCCTTACTCCTTGGACATTTCTTTTCTCGCTTCACACAATCCTGCCCATTGAACAAAGGCCCAGGCTTCTTGAAAAGCCCTCTCTTCAGACCAGGATCTTTTTCCCATGAAAGCCCGGGGAAAGTGAAATCTCCCATATGGAAACATGCAGTGGCTTGCAGAAGAACCATGCTTTTCAAAAGCCTGGGGTTTTTGAGGCCTAATGGCAAATGCCCTAATTTTGTTTGTAAGAAAGATAACCTTATTTAATCTATGTATATCCTAAACCCTTAAAATAGTTTTGTTGCCTACACTTAATGAAAAATAAAAACTTTGAATAAAGACAAATAACACTTTATTTGTCACACATCATCAATAAGATGAAAAACAAGTTTGTTCAAGGTTCAAGGGGTATACATAGTTTTACAAAGCACTGTACAACTTTTCATGTACATAAATGCATTTTTACAAAATGGTCCTACATCTGCTTTCTTATTATTTTTGACTTGAGGCCATATCCTGACTCTCGTCTTGTAAATATTTCTAATTTTGCCCTTTGGTACTGTACTTGCCATAGACACTCAGTTTTTAGACACTTGTGAAATTATGTTTTTTTCTGTCATGAAAACCCATGTGTACAGGATCTATACATAAATCAGTGCTTGAAACTACTTAAATGTTATATTTTACATGCAGAGCAAAAAGAGAGCCGCCATGTACTTTGGTGCCTCACTGAGCTGGATGGGACATCACTCACCATGGCCAAAGGCACAATGCCTGCCAGCTCCTCCTGGGCCAGGCGGATCTCTGTCTCAACCTCTTGTGTGGTGGCACGACTGGCCGGGTACTCCACTTGCCAGGCCATCCAGCGGCTGCCTGTCGGCTCTGGGAAGCTTTCCATTTTCAGATCCACCTGGAGCACCCTCTGAGCTCCCATCTCAGATCTAAAATTGCAAAAAAAAAAAAAAAACATCAGTAATGGGTGAAACATGGCTGGGTGAGGAAATAAGTAATCACAGCACTTTGCCAAAGTATTCATATCTGCTGAACTTTTTCACATGTTGTCATATAATACAAATTTTGGTAGGATTTTATGTAATAGAACAACACAAAGTGGTGCATATTTGTGAAGCAAAAGAAAGATTATGCATGGATTTCAATTTGACACAAATACTTGCCAGAATCACTTATTGGTGCACTTACATCTACAAGACTTTTAGAGTATGCATGTACCAGCTTTGCACATCTCTAAACAGAAAAGGTTTACCTATGGTTCTTTGAAAAACTGCGCAAACCCAGTCAAATTATACGAGTGGTGACTGTGAACCAGCATTTCTTAAACCTTGGCAGAAATTCTCCATCAGATTTAGGTCTGGACTTTGACTGGCTCATCACAACTCATGAATATGGTCTAATGTAAACCATTTCGTTGGCTCTCTGGCTGTATGTTCAGTGTTGTTGCCCTAATAGAATTTTGACTTCCAACTTATTGCCTCAAGTGTTGTTTGGCCTCTACCAGGCTTTTTTCCATGAGTCAGCGGCATGGTCAGGCATTGGGGGGCCGTGCCCGCCCGCTGAGCCAGCCGTGCCCGCCCTGGACTGGAAGCTGTCTTTTTTTTTTTTTTACCTCGGAGTGGCCATCGATCTATTAGTACTATCTTTATGTGCTAATCATACGATTCAACCAATCAAATCAACGACTGAAGGCAACATGCTAGCCAATCACAGAGTGAGAGGGGCGGGTCGCTGGATCAGACGTTCATAACCTTCAGAGACGCCGCGGCTCGGCTGTGGTCACCGTCGGTGTCGGTAGTGCGGGATGGATATTCGGTCTGATTACCAAATAATTACAAGACGTGACAACGAAGCAAATAAGAGCGATCTTGGAGCAGCGCTATTAATTTTTGTTTGAAACGTCAGCATTGAAGTCTAAACTGGAGTAAACATTCACGTTAGCTAGACAGCTAGGAGCACCAGGAGCAGAAGTAAGCAGGAAAACTGCTAAACTGAAGAAACCTGGGTTACTTGCAGGCAGAAGGGAACTCTGCTTTGTTCTGATTATTGTTCTCCTAGCTGTTGTGATTACAGAACCTCTGCTAGTATGAATTTTTACTTCAGTCAGTGTTCAGCTGACACCAGCCCTCATGTTTATCAGTGTGTAGCTTATGCTGGACTTTTGAGTCAAGACACAGCTCTACAGGTTATTCCACTGTTAGTTTCCAGTAACCCAAACCCAGCATAAAACCTGCCCATCTTAAAAGAAAAAAACAAGCCCATATCTCAACTCTCTCATGTTAAAAGCACAGAACTATTAAACACATAAGAACATGCCATTAGCACACAACTGAGCTGAAGCAAAGAAAAAAAATCTGCACAAAATATACAATAAGACAACCAAATAACACACAAGATCACTTTAACAATCATGATATATCAACCGGAAAAAAAGCTTTTATCAATAACTTCCCAACATGAGTTGTAAATCTACCTTAATATAAACTTAATTTATCTTGCAGAGCTCAATCAAACATTTCTCTTTCACACAGCCATGAAATATTTTTAAGTTGATCAGTAGAACTCAACGCCTCTTGGGTCGTTTACATTGACCAATACAATTTCATAGTGACACTTGATTAACCATTATTCTTTTCTTGTTTTATTATAACAATCAATATTATTCATTATAACTATTATTCATTGATGATGTCAGATTCAACTCATTTCAAAAATAAATTGACCAGTAAAATGAGTTCAAGACGGGATTTTATTAAAATGGTTTTAGTTTTCTTCCAGACATAGACAACTATTTTGATATATTTTGTTAGAAAATCTTTCTAAAAGCCCAACAAATGTTGTGAAAAGCTTCCCAAATGTTTACAACCTGCCCATAAGCTACTTTTGTTCCAACTCAATGTATTCAAAAGAAGCCTAATTGGGTGGACACCTGTCTAATTTGACAACACTGACTACACTGTTGCTTTTTGTTCGTTTTTTTAGATTTTGGGATTTTATTGAACATTTCTTTCTCAGCACTGTAGGAGTAGTCACAGAGCCACTGTTCAGCCTGAAGCATATACATTTTTTTTTAAAAAGTGTGCCCCCCTAAAAAAATTGAATGCCCCCCCTGTAATTTGTTTCTGCAGCTGGGTCTGCATGGAGTCATTTATTAATGCCCTGTATTTATTCTATCCATCTTCCCATTGATTCTGAACAGCTTTGTGTTTACTGCTGAATAAGAGCAACCCCTAACCATGATGATACCACCACCATGTGTAACTATGGGGATAGTGTTCAACAACAATGTTTTAATTTTTTTTTATGTATGCCAAAATGCTTGATTTGGTCTCTTATGACCTGCAAATCTAACTTCTTTTTCAATGATGGCTTTTTTCGTATCACTACTACATAAAGACTAGGTTTAGAGAGCACAAGTAATAGTGTTCTCTTGACAGATTCTTCCACATTGGCTTTGAATTTCTGCAGCTCCTCTCGAGTAAGTCAGAGCCTCTTGGCTGCTTTTTTGGTCAATGGTGCCTTTGCCCAGTATTTCATTTCATTGTATTCTCAGATAATGTGTGGTTTCTGATGGGAACCTGCTAAGGAACATCGTATCAGTGAGGACTGAATGTAGATACTTGCCAAACGTTTCAGATTTCTATATTTTCCGTAAAAATTCCTGGAAACATTAATCTCTTTCTTTTAACTTCAGTTATGCAGTACAGTACTTTGTATTGGTCTATGACATTAAATCCCAGTTAAACACATTTGAGATTGTGGTTGTATTGCGATTAAAAAGGTCTTAGGGTCTTAATATATATTTTTTAAACGTACCCTAGGTTTAGCATGATTGTGAACTTCTGGTCTTTGTCTGACCTTATGTTGCGAGAGAGAAAAAAAATCTGAAGTTGATATCAACAGCAAGTCACCCTAATCTAAAACCTTTTATTTATTTATTTCACCCTAGGTTTTAAGACCTATTTAAATAGAAGCTGCGGTTTAATGTCCTGGGTTTTCCCCGTGGACACTTTAAAGAAACGTTTCCCTACACATCACCTCCGCTAAGGTGTTGATGGTGAGGTTTGTCACGGGCGCCCTTCTTTGCTCTAGAGGACTGTAAATATAGAGCGTGGTTTGGCACGAACCCGAGCAGCTCTGAATTAAGTCAGACAAATGGAGAACGTTGCTAATAAAAATTTCCCATGGTGCCATAAGTCTCTGGTTCCCACAGTTTAAATATACACCCGGAGGCAGGAAAAGGTCAGCATTACACAGGAGCTGGAGGAGATGTGAAATGGCAAGAGATCTGTTAGCCGCATCCCGTGTGTCAAATGGCTGGAACTCCCTGCCAATAAATTTCACACACGCTCTCTCTGGTACACTGGTGCAAAACGCTGTCATGTAATTTGGTGAGGGGACTGGAAGAGATGAATAAATCTGCACAGAAATTTGTTTGGAGAAAAGCTTCTTTGTGCGCACGATGAGTAGAAAATCCTGTGAATCTCAAGGCATTAGGAATAAAGCCTTAAAAGCCAAATTCTACAATAGGAAAAACAAAAATATTATATATAGGTGCGACATATTGGAAAGACATCTCACGCAAATGTATGACATCATATATTATACAAAGGGTCCTTAAAACAGTAAAATGATAAATAATGAAAATACACTATCTGCTGCTCTCGTATTCACACAGGACGCTCTTTTAACATCCACTTTTACACTGAGTGAATGAAGGATTTGTTGCATAGTGGAGCACAACAACCCAATTTTCACATCCAGCAGAGGTGTATATAAATAATTAAGGTGACAACCAAATAACTTGTGTCACATTTGATAACGTTGCTCCAATCAGCTTTGCGAGTTGTTGAGGGTGCAGCACGACAGCATCGGCTTACATAACTGTCCCACAATGCTGTGGACAGGAGACAGATGCTAATCTCTGTTTGCAGAGAAGCCACCAGGTTTATCCAGGAAAAAAAGACAATGTTAACAGATGAAACACACAAGAAAGGCAATGTTAACAGATGATACACAAAAGATCCAGAAATAAACCACTGAGTGTGCAATAGACACCAAGTGTCACACCAAACCAACCATCAGTCATTAGCACAAATGGCCTACTTTCCCCAGAACAGGCAGATTTCTACTTGAGGCAGGTTGCTCCCACAAAAATACAAAATAAAAAAAAAATCATCACGTGACAAGAAAGAATGAACATGGCTGCAGAG
The DNA here is from genome assembly GCA_037039145.1 of Fundulus diaphanus. Classification (NCBI taxonomy): domain Eukaryota; kingdom Metazoa; phylum Chordata; class Actinopteri; order Cyprinodontiformes; family Fundulidae; genus Fundulus; species Fundulus diaphanus. The sequence continues at coordinate 39,065,811 of CM073127.1, read as the reverse complement.
TAGAAAAGATTTTCTAAAATGCACTTACAGGACAAAGTCATACCCCTCAAGCACATCACTCTGTGTACGTCACAATTCACCCACAGTGAGATTTGGTGGTGGCAACATCATTCTGTGGGGATGCTTTTTTTACACCAGTGATGGGAAGTTTGGTCAAAAGTGATGGATGGATATAAATAGATATAAATTTGTGTCCTGGAATAAAACCTTAAAGGAGAGTTCAGAGGGTTTGAGCCTATGGCGGAGGTACACCTTCCAGCAGGACAAACTCCCTAAACATCTGAAGATTTGTTCAGTTGAAAGTACTTGTGTATCACAAAAAAAACAGCATTTCTTTATTAAAAAATAAGTGTTTTAACTTTTCATTTCATGCACTTAGTAATACATTAGTACGGAAGCGTATTGCTGCCACTGGACAAAATATTTTTTTTGTTGCTTATCTTGTATAAACATGATAATTATCTTGTATAAACGTGATCTTATCTTGTATAAACGTGATAATTATCTTGTATAAACGTGATAATTATCTTGTAAAAACGTGATAATTATCTTGTATAAACGTGATAAATATCTTGTATAAACGTGATAATTATCTTGTATAAACGTGATAAATATCTTGTATAAACATGATAATTATCTTGTATAAACGTGAAAATTATCTTGTAAAAACGTGATAACTTATCCAGATGGTGGCGCTAGTATGCTTTTAGTCTGACTCATTTAAGACGAAGAAGAAGCATGTGCGTCATGTACTCGAGAACTAAAATGGCAAATTTATGGGAATGGATCAAGTTTTACTTTATGCTCGCTAGTAGTATCACCTTATTTTCAACGGAAATACGGAGACAGTGAGTGGCGGTTTTCCGTGCGAGACGTCCGATACGTCACTTCCTGTTACTGGCGAGTTAGCTGGACAGCGACTCGCCGACTAATTCGTACCAAATTACTCGTCTTTATGATTTCATGGAAGGCCGGGATCGTTTGTCCGGTTAGAGGCTGTCATGATAACGGGTGTAAACGAAAGGTTTATGTGGAGCAGGAGTGTTTTAATCATCGACCGCGCACAAGAGCTGTAGATACCAGGCGCCCTACTTTCTTCACCCCCAGCCGAAGAATGAGATATCCCTCCGCCTGTGGCTAAAAGTTGTAAATTTGAAGAAACCACCAAAACAATGGTATGTTTGTTCTTTTAATTTCGTGGGGAAAAAAAGCCCGATAGAAGACAACACGATGCCAGAAAAGTGGCCGGGCTACGAAGTTCCATTAAAATCTCTGTGGAGACGTCAAGAGGGCAGCAGACAGGTAAGCTTGGGAAGTGTACAGTGTTTACGTTTGTGTCACTCTTGATTAAAACATATGCTTTCACATTAAGACAGCCATCTTTTAGCTTTGTTCTGTCTGTCAATTATTATCTGAATATTTTTCATCTCTGCTGGTAGGTTTTTGGGGTTCCGTTTGTAAAGTTACACAATGAGAGATTTACAGCAACATATTTAGCCTGTCATATAAAAGGCAGGGTTCATTATTCATATTTTTGTTATTCATAAATCTATAAATAAGTCACAGTTCCCAGTTTAATATTTAAATAACAAGCTTAATATTTAGCTCCAAAATAAAAGTCTAGTTTGTAAGCTAAACATTTAATTTGGAGTTCAATATTTCATTTGAAAACTAAATGCTTGGTTTGCATCTTAATATATAGTTTACAATCTAAACATTTAGCTGTGTAATTAAATATTTAGTTTGGAACGGTGACATTTATAAAATGTATAAAACCCATTTTTTTCTCTTATAGAACCCAAACTATTGCTGTTATATCTTGACTGTGTAACCTTACCAATGGTATCCCAGGTACTAGCATAGGCTGTTTGTAAAAACTAGAAGGAATGTGTGATATGAATATTTCAATGAGTATGAGTAATGATGCAGGTGCTGCTCTATTAGCTTGGTGTTAACATAGTTTTAAGTAGTCTTGATATGTTTTATGCTGTTTGCTAAACTGATTGTGGTCTTGTTTTTGACAGATGACTGCCACTGTGATGCAGAGGCTGACTGGACCGCTCCGTAATCAGTCACCTATGCAGAAAGATGCTGATACTACAGGCACCGAAGGATCACACCTAGAAGAGAAGAGAAGAACAGTGCATGTGGCAGGGAAAACCCTGACTTCTCGAGTGCCTTTGTCCTGGTGATGAAGTGACGGCAGACAGAGGCTTTACCATCTGAGATCTGCTGTTTGAGAGGAGATTTAACTTTGTTCTACCATATTCACCCATAAAAGGAGGGCAGTTGTCTGATGAGGATGTAACTGCAGCAAGGAGGATTGCAAATGTCCACATACATGTGGAAAGCGTTATCAGGAGGCTCAGAGTTTTGACAATAATCCCCCAGACTGTAACTCTCAACTTGGTAAATAAAATGGACAAAATCTTTCGTCTGTGCAGCCCCTTAGAACATGCAGGAGATCATCCATGAGGATGCTGATTGAGCGGAGAAGTTTACATGTCAAAAAGATCCTGATTAGTTATATTCTACTGTAAATCAGTGCAATTATAATACACTAGAATGTGTTTTGAATTTCTGCTTTTAAATATTTCTTTGTGTAGCACCTTGAGGTTTTACATTTTGGAATTACTTTTAATTTTTTAAAACTTTTCAAGTATTGTACAGTATATCCTTAGTTTTAGACCATTTAAATGTTTACATATACATAAATTGTGTCCAACTAAATGTGTATTATTAAAGTTTCCAATCTATTTCACTTGCTAATGTAATTTGCATTCATTTATATTTAGATCAAGTGGATGTTGTCCTAAGCATATGTAAAGAACTAAAGTGTATGTTATGTACATAAACTGACAAAAAGATAAGAGTATTTCATTTATTGAATTAATGCAATTTGTTTACATTAAATGTAGTACATTTCACTTATGGCATATTTGTAGGCCGTTTAATTCTTGTGGTGCAGGAACCATCCATCATTCAGCCTTTTGGGGACGGCACTGCTCATCTGTTCAGGACAATCCAGTCAGACCTTTGGCCACAGCAAACTGCACCTTTTAACAAAGTTAAAGGAACAGTTATTTTTTTATTTATATTACAGTACTTGGTGTCATCATATTTATATAAAATATGGATAGTTTATAGTGACAACTATAAACCGTCCATATTTTTCTACTTATCTTCCTTATGTACTTATCCAACTTGCCATTCAAGATTAGACTGTTATAGAATGGTGTGCTCACATCCACAGACAGGAAGAGGTGGTGTTTTGACAACATTACCCAAACTTGAATGACCTTAAACACCATCAATGAACAAAAGATCAGACTTTTATCTTAAAAAGCTGCACAATCTGTTGATTAGAAAAATAAAAACATTATTCATACTTTTTGTACTAATTTATTACCATCCATTTTACTACACCCTTATCCTTGTTGGGATGGCGAGGGGTGCTGGTACCTATCTCCAGCAATCAATGGCGAGAGGCAGGGTACACCTGGACAGGTAATATATCTGAAATATGAGTGGCCGGCAAATACATTATGTGTTCTTCCATGTGTCAGAGACACTCCTCTGGTATGCCAGAGGAGTACACATGCACTGTTCTTCTCCTCTCTTCTAGGTGTGATCCTTCGGTGCCTGTAGTATCAGCATCTTTCTGCATAGGTGACTGATTATGGAGCGGTCCAGTCAGCCTCTGCATCACAGCGGCAGTCATCTGTCAAAAACAAGACCACAATCAGTTTAGCAAACAGCATAAAACATATCAAGACTACTTAAAACTATGTTAACACCAAGCTAATAGAGCAGCACCTGCATCATTACTCATACTCATTGAAATATTCATATCACACATTCCTTCTAGTTTTTACAAACAGCCTATGCTAGTACCTGGGATACCATTGGTAAGGTTACACAGTCAAGATATAACAGCAATAGTTTGGGTTCTATAAGAGGAAAAAATGGGTTTTATACATTTTATAAATGTCACCGTTCCAAACTAAATATTTAATTACACAGCTAAATGTTTAGATTGTAAACTATATATTAAGATGCAAACCAAGCATTTAGTTTTCAAATGAAATATTGAACTCCAAATTAAATGTTTAGCTTACAAACTAGACTTTTATTTTGGAGCTAAATATTAAGCTTGTTATTTAAATATTAAACTGGGAACTGTGACTTATTTATAGATTTATGAATAACAAAAATATGAATAATGAACCCTGCCTTTTATATGACAGGCTAAATATGTTGCTGTAAATCTCTCATTGTATAACTTTACAAACGGAACCCCAAAAACCTACCAGCAGAGATGAAAAATATTCAGATAATAATTGACAGACAGAACAAAGCTAAAAGATGGCTGTCTTAATGTGAAAGCATATGTTTTATCAAGAGTGACACAAACGTAAACACTGTACACTTCCCAAGCTTACCTGTCTGCTGCCCTCTTGACGTCTCCACGGAGATTTTAATGGAACTTCGTAGCCCGGCCACTTTTCTGGCATCGTGTTGTCTTCTATCGGGCTTTTTTTTCCCCACGAAATTAAAAGAACAAACATACCATTGTTTTGGTGGTTTCTTCAAATTTACAACTTTTAGCCACAGGCGGAGGGATATCTCATTCTTCGGCTGGGGGTGAAGAAAGTAGGGCGCCTGGTATCTACAGCTCTTGTGCGCGGTCGATGATTAAAACACTCCTGCTCCACATAAACCTTTCGTTTACACCCGTTATCATGACAGCCTCTAACCGGACAAACGATCCCGGCCTTCCATGAAATCATAAAGACGAGTAATTTGGTACGAATTAGTCGGCGAGTCGCTGTCCAGCTAACTCGCCAGTAACAGGAAGTGACGTATCGGACGTCTCGCACGGAAAACCGCCACTCACTGTCTCCGTATTTCCGTTGAAAATAAGGTGATACTAGCGAGCATAAAGTAAAACTTGATCCATTCCCATAAATTTGCCATTTTAGTTCTCGAGTACATGACGCACATGCTTCTTCTTCGTCTTAAATGAGTCAGACTAAAAGCATACTAGCGCCACCATCTGGATAAGTTATCACGTTTTTACAAGATAATTATCACGTTTATACAAGATAATTATCACGTTTATACAAGATAATTATCACGTTTATACAAGATAATTATCACGTTTATACAAGATAATTTTCATGTTTATACAAGATATTTATCACGTTTATACAAGATAATTATCACGTTTTTACAAGATAAGATCACGTTTATACAAGATAAGATCACGTTTATACAAGATAAGATCACGTTTATACAAGATAATTATCATGTTTATACAAGATAAGCAACAAAAAAAATATTTTGTCCAGTGGCAGCAATACGCTTCCGTACATTAGACATGCAGTATTTTTAGGAAAAAATTATTTTCTGTTTTTTGTAAAAAAAAAAAAAAAAAAAAAAAAATAGATTGGTTAATCTTTGTAGATCTGAAATAAATAGCCAGGATAGAACAGGATACTGGTCTCTCTTTCTTCACAAACACCTGCTGTATTTGTCCGAGTTTAATGAAAGCACCTAAGTCTATTTTTGATTAAAACTTACTGGATATTTGTGGTGCTATTTACAATAAAGCAATGAGTGGCTGAATACTTTGTGTTGTACCAAACGTTGTCATGTTTTGCTTTCTGAACCCGAACACAACCACAACAGAGTAAGTTTTAACAGTTTATTGAAGCTTGTGGATAGTGGAGGAAGGAACCAAGAGTCAATACTGAGCTGAAGCAGGAGGATGGTGAAGGCAGGAACTGGCAAGCAGGTCAGAATCAGAGCACGGAGGCAGCAGAACCAGTTGCACAGCAGAATCGAGACTTGGAACCAGGTTAGACCAGCAGCACGACAGAATGGAGACTTGGAACCAGGTTTGACCCACAGCACGACAGAATGGAGGAACTTCGGGCTGGACGAGACTGGATGAGGTGAGCGGCAGAACAGAGGTAAGCAGGAAAAACAGACGGATCGACAATGAAGGACTGAATACTGGGAGCTTACATAGTGAGGCTGACAGGTGTGCTGAATGCTGGCTGATGATGACTGACAGGTGTGGATAATTACTGAAGTGGAGAGGAGACTGGAATGTATGGAGGGCGAAAAGTTACAAAAAAAATGTGCATGTTGCAGTAGACAGGCTGCATCATGACAGCAACCCCCCCCCCCCCCCCCTTAAGGCCGGCTCCCAAACGGCCAAACGGAAACAGATAACAACAAAACCAACCCACCCAGGGTGGGCGGAGGGAGGTGCTGGACGGTGGGAACCAAAAAATCCAAAAAAAACAGAAGAAACCAAAACACAAATCTACCCCAACGGGGCGAACAAAGGAAGGCCAGAGACGGAAAGGCCCTAGGTGGGCGACCCGGGCGTGGCAGAACTAGACGCGGGCGTCGCGGTGGTTGACCCCGACGAGGCAAAGCTAGACGCGGGCGTCGCGGTGGGCGAACCCGACGAGGCAAAGCTAGACGCGGGCGTCGCGGTGGGCGAACCCGACGAGGCAAAGCTAGACGCGGGCGTCGCGGTGGGCGAATCCGACGAGGCAAAGCTAGACAGGGGCATTGTGGAGAGCGACCTGAATGAAGTGGCATGCTCTGGTGTGGCCAGCGGTGGATGAGCACCCTGGAGGACAGACGGCTACCAATTAAGGGCGGAGCATGGCTACAGGCTACCGAGGTCGCGGGACTATAGGCTACCGAGGTCGAGGGACTATAGGCTGCCGAGGTCGCGGGACTATAGGCTGCCGAGGTCGCGGGACTATAGGCTGCCGAGGTCGCGGGACTATAGGCTGCCGAGGTCGCGGGACTATAGGCTGCCGAGGTCGCGGGACTATAGGCTGCCGAGGTCGCGGGACTATAGGCTGCCGAGGTCGCGGGACTATAGGCTGCCGAGGTCGCGGGACTATAGGCTGCCGAGGTCGCGGGACTATAGGCTGCCGAGGTCGCAAGACTAGAGGCTACAGGGGTCGCAAGACTAGAGGCTACAGGGGTCGCAAGACTAGAGGCTACAGGGGTCGCAAGACTAGAGGCTACAGGGGTCGCAAGGCTACGGAGGTCACAAGACTGGAGGCTACGGAGGTCACAAGGCTACGGAGATCACAAGACTGGAGGCTACGGAGGTCACAAGGCTACGGAGGTCACAAGACTTGAGGCTATGGAGGTCACAAGGCTACAGAGACCGCAGGGCTACCGGCTACAGAGGCGACAGGGCTACCGGCTACAGAGACGACAGGGCTACAGGCTACAGAGACGACAGGGCTACAGGCTACAGAGACGACAGGGCTACAAGCAACAGAGACCACAGGGCTACAAGCAACAGAGACCACAGGGCTACAAGCAACAGAGACCACAGGGCTACAAGCAACAGAGACCACAGGGCGACAAGCAACAGAGACCACAGGGCGACAAGCAACAGAGACCACAGGGCTCTGTTGCTTCAGGAGGCCCCGGGCTACAGGCTTCAGGAGGCCCCGGGCTACAGGCTTCAGGAGGCCCCGGGCTACAGGCTTCAGGAGGCCCCGGGCTACAGGCTTCAGGAGGCCCCGGGCTTCAGGAGGACCCGGCTACTGGCTTCAGGAGGACCCGGGCTACTGGCTTCAGGAGGACCCGGGCTACTGGCTTCAGGAGGACCCGGGCTACTGGCTTCAGGAGGACCCGGGCTACTGGCTTCAGGAGGACCCGGGCTACTGGCTTCAGGAGGACCCGGGCTACTGGCTTCAGGAGGACCCGGGCTACTGGCTTCAGGAGGCCCCGGGCTACTGGCTTCAGGAGGCCCCGGGCTACTGGTTTCAGGAGGCCCCGGGCTACTGGCTACAGGAAACGCCTGGCGCCTGGCTACAGGAAGCGCCTGGCTACAGGAAACGCCTGGCTACAGGATAGTCTCTGATAGGCGGTGGACCCTCCTGGGTCCCCGCGTCTCTGGCGGGCGGTGGTCCCTCCTGGGTCCCCGCGTCTCTGGCGGGCGGTGGTCCCTCCTGGGTCCCTGCGTCTCTGGCGGGCGGTGGTCCCTCCTGGGTCCCCGCGTCTCTGGCGGGCGGTGGTCCCTCCTGGGTCCCCGCGTCTCTGGCGGGCGGTGGTCCCTCCTGGGTCCCCGCGTCTCTGGCGGGCGGTGGTCCCTCCTGGGTCCCCGCGTCGGTGGCGGACAGTGGACCCGCCTGGGTCGCTGCGTCAACGGTGGACCCGCCTGAATCACCCCGTCAGACACCGAAATGGCGTGCTCAGCACCCACGTCGGACGCCGGGCTGGCGTGCTCAGCACCCACGTCGGACGCCGGGCTGGCGTGCTCTGCACCCACGTCGGACGCCGGGCTGGCGTGCTCTGCACCCACGTCGGACGCCGGGCTGGCGTGCTCTGCACCCACGTCGGACGCCGGGCTGGCGTGCTCTGCACCCACGTCGGACGCCGGGCTGGCGAGCTCTGCAACCACGGCAACAGGGAGTCCCGAGACGGACAGCGGTGCCAGAACCCCTGATGTAGTTGGCGAAGCTGGAGCAGAGTCTTCTGTGGCCGGCTGGGCAGAAACTGGGTCCTGGGTTGCAGGCTGAGCAGGAACAGAGTCTTTTGCTGCGGGCTGGGCACGAACAGAGTCTTTTGCTGCGGGCTGGGCAGGAACAGAGTCTTTTGCTGCGGGCTGGGCAGGAACAGAGTCTTTTGCTGCGGGCTGGGCAGGAACAGAGTCTTTTGCTGCGGGCTGGGCAGGAGCAGAGTCTTTTGCTGCGGGCTGGGCAGGAGCAGAGTCTTTGGCTGCGGGCTGGGCAGGAGCAGAGTCTTTGGCTGCGGGCTGGGCAGGAGCAGAGTCTTTGGCTGCGGGCTGGGCAGGAGCAGAGTCTTTGGCTGCGGGCTGGGCAGGAGCAGAGTCTTTGGCTGCGGGCTGGGCAGGAGCAGAGTCTTTGGCTGCGGGCTGGGCAGGAGCAGAGTCTTTGGCTGCGGGCTGGGCAGGAGCAGAGTCTTTGGCTGCGGGCTGGGCAGGAGCAGAGTCTTTGGCTGCGGGCTGGGCAGGAGCAGAGTCTTTGGCTGCGGGCTGGGCAGGAGCAGAGTCTTTGGCTGCGGGCTGGGCAGGAGCAGAGTCTTTGGCTGCGGGCTGGGCAGGAGCAGAGTCTTTGGCTGCGGGCTGGGCAGGAGCAGAGTCTTTGGCTGCGGGCTGGGCAGGAGCAGAGTCTTTGGCTGCGGGCTGGGCAGGAGCAGAGTCTTTGGCTGCGGGCTGGGCAGGAGCAGAGTCTTTGGCTGCGGACTGGGCAGGAGCAGAGTCTTTGGCTGCGGGCTGGGCAGGTGCAGAGTCTTTGGCTGCGGGCTGGGCAGGTGCAGAGTCTTTGGCTGCGGGCTGGGCAGGTGCAGAGTCTTTGGCTGCGGGCTGGGCAGGTGCAGAGTCTTTGGCTGCGGGCTGGGCAGGTGCAGAGTCTTTGGCTGCGGGCTGGGCCGGTGCAGAGGCTTTGGCTGCGAGCTGAGCAGGTGCAGAGGCTTTGGCTGCGAGCTGAGCAGGTGCAGAGGCTTTGGCTGCGAGCTGAGCAGGAACTGCGTCTTTGGCTGCAGGCTGAGTAGGAACTGGGTTTTTGGCTGCAGGCCCGTAAAAGAAATCCCATAACTGGTTTTCATGGATCCGGGGTGCTCTAGCTGGACTCTCCTGAGTAGTGGCAGCAACTGTATCCAGCTGACTCACCAGGGGAAGAGAGGTGACGTCAGCTCCAGTTGGCGCATCAGCAGTGGCAGCGTCTGGCTGGGCATGGAGAGGGGTCCTGTGCCGGCGGACTCGACTTCTGCGCCGGGGGGACCGGGCAGAACCGAGTTGAGGTTTCCGCCGAAGATGAGGCAACAGAAGATGCGGCAGAGACGGCAGCGGCAGAAGCCGTAACAGTGAAAGGAGCTGAGGCTGGAGCTACGGCGGGCTTAGCAGCAGCAGCGCTGGAAGCAGCAGCTAAAAGCTTAACCCGAGGAGCCAGCTGAACGTTGTGGAGGTGGTGACAGAAATGACGGGGAACGAGACGGCTTCTGCTCTGGCTCGCTGGGGCAGCCGCAACGCCGTCGGACCGACTCACCAGCGACGTAGAGGTGACGTCAGCTCCAGGCGGAAGGATCGCAGTAGTGCTAACCAGCTTAGCCTCCGGTTGAGCAGTGGGGGTGTTCCGGCATTGACGAGCCCGGCGTCTGCGTTGAGAGGAGCCAGGCGGCGAGAGAGTGGCTGCTGCTAGTGATGAGGAAGTGGAAGCAGCATCAGCAGGAGCTACAGCAGCGGCAGGAACCGTAGCAGCGGCAGGAGTGAGATGAGCTGAGTCTGGATCCGTGACGGGAGCTGAGGCAGACTCGGCAGCAGCAACGGTGCAAGCGGCAGAAGTGGAGGAGGCAGCAGCGGCGGAGAACGAGGGTCTGGGAGGAGGCGTCCTGCCGAGGAGTTGAGCAACGGCAGCCTTGTTGTTCCACTCGAGCTCCTCCATCAGCCCCGTCTCTTCAAAAAGTGGAAGGAGCTCGGCTTGACTTGTCCACAGCTTGCGTATCTGAGCGACCGCGCCTACCCGCCTTCAAGGTTGACTGAGCGAGGCAAGGATCTCCAAACAACCCCGGGACTGGGCTAAGAGCTGCTCCACTGCGCCGTTGCTCGAGAGCAGAGCAACATCCCTCTCGCCAGCTCCTGCATGGAGGCTCTGTGTGGGGTTCGGGTTCATGTGGTCGATCAGTTCTGTCATGTTTTGCTTTCTGAACCCGAACACAACCACAACAGAGTACGTTTTAACAGTTTATTGAAGCTTGTGGATAGTGGAGGAAGGAACCAAGAGTCAATACTGAGCTGAAGCAGGAGGATGGTGAAGGCAGGAACTGGCAAGCAGGTCGGAATCAGAGCACGGAGGCAGCAGAACCAGGTGCACAGCAGAATGGAGACTTGGAACCAGGTTTGACCCACAGCACGATAGAATGGAGGAACTTCGGGCTGGACGAGACTGGATGAGGTGAGCGGCAGAACAGAGGTAAGCAGGAAAAACAGACGGATCGACAATGAAGGACTGAATACTGGGAGCTTATATAGTGAGGCTGACAGGTGTGCTGAATGCTGGCTGATGATGACTGACAGGTGTGGATAATTACTGAAGTGGAGAGGAGACTGGAATGTATGGAGGGCGAAAAGTTACAAAACAAAATGTGCATGTTGCAGTAGACAGGCTGCATCATGACAAACGTTTTCTATTGAGGAAGATTTAGATTTTTCTGCATCTTGTTTAATTAAGAGATGAAAATCTGATTATGAAGGATTAAAAGCATCCTTCTGTACCTGCTGCCTGTGCTGTATAATTTTTGGCCACACCAAATCATTCTGAGGGCTGCACTTCTGGCCCTTTCTGACAGAAATGTGTATTTATGTGTCATAATGTCCACCACTATATTTAACTGAAAATCAGTGATAATATTAAAAAGGGATGTTCATAGACACTATCCAATCAGTCTCACTAGGCCCGGGGTATTTTGTAAAACAAATGGCAGTATTTAGCTTTGCAAAGGTGATGGTAGCTTACCCCAAAAGAGTTGAAAAAATATTCTGCATAGTTTTTAGTAAAAATAAATGCATGGCACACTTTGAAGATATTTTTTGTAAAAACAAAACAAACAACAACAAAAAACCTTCATCCTTCCACTCCCTATTGCTTCAATACTTTTTGTTCCTCCATCTCATAAATAATAAATCAAACCCATGGTAATGACATATGCAGAGTCGTGAAAAAGTTCAAGGGGTCAAATTGATAGCTTTGCAAGTTTATGAGCTTGAAGAAAAGAGATAGAAATAATAAATTGTTTGAGTAGTTTTTTCTCTTCAATTTATGCTTTTGGTAGAGCTTAATAGCAGCTGTGATAAGTGTGAATCCTGAAAAGCTTTCATTTGTCATTCTGCAAACAATATAATGAAAGAATAATGTTCTAAGTGTGTGCTGTATTTGTGGTAATTTGACAATTGTCTTCACAGACACTGTCATGATCCTGGTTTGTTTGACTTTTCATTTACTTTTGTGTTTTGATCATTATGTTCTTTGGGTCTTCCCTTGTTGTGCTCCGCTTTGTGTTCAGTTTCTTAGTTTATTCTTGTGTTCTTTGTTAATTTTAGAATTTTAGTGTAGAGCTCTGTTTTCCTTGACGCTTTCTTTGTGTTCTAGTTGAGCCCATTCTGTGTTAATTTGTCATTTTCCCTGCTTAGCTTCCCTTCTCAGCTGCTCCACATATCCCCTGATTGACAGACCTGCCGTCCATGTCGTTTACCTCACCACCCGACAGTATAAAGGCTCACTGGATTTCTTAATTTTTGCTGGTTTCTTCCGTTGACTTCATGCTCCCTGTTGCTCCTTTAAAATGTGTATGGCCTCTCCATTCAACATCCATGTCTGAACTCTATTATGTGTACATGTGCCTTTTAGTTGGTTTTCGTTTATTATCTTCAAATCTTTATTTTCATTGTGCAGTTCCTGAGTTACTGTCATTAATTTGGTCCTGCAAACAACTCATACATCCTGACAGAAACATTCAACGTTAAATGAGATCTGACAGCAATGCCAAACAAGATGTCAAGGAAAGGAAATAATATGGTTTTTAATGAGAAATTTAAATCAAGGACCAGTGCAAAAAGAACTCCACAGGCAGAATTTCTTGTTAGAAATCTGTTTTTTTCACCTAGACGAGAGTTCTATACAAGATCTTTAAATGTATCCAATTGGAAATTTCAATATATACATATCAAGTTGAAACTAAAAAGCATGTGGGGAATCAAAGAAAAAAATATGAATTGAATGTTAAAATGTGAATGTATTGCTGTATTTGTTAGACAGAGACTTTATGACTGCTGAGGACATACAGGAAGGTTTGGAGGACTAAGGAATAGTGGTGCACTGTACCCCCCAAATTCATTAATGCAGAAACACGGTCTCCATAGAGGAGACACAGCAATTAAAGTTCACAAGTGACCTTATCACAGGACAAGACCAGTGAATGTAAGCATCATCTGGACAAGTTGACATAAATCTAAAAAGAGCTAAAAAGTTGTCCTTTGATCACAAACACCACATCTGGAGTTCCCAAGAGTCAATACATAAATACACAAACAATCCTAGTTAGAAGTGTAGAGGTGGAAGTACTTTAGTTTAATATGGTGAGGAGTATTAGTGGTACAGAACACAGTACAAAATAGTATAAATACAGAGAAGAACATTTCCACATGCACAATTAATTGAAGGCTAAAACCCTGACAGTGCCTCATGTTCCGATCAAAATCATACTAAACATTGTGAGCACCACTGAACAGACTTCATACAGTGTCACTGTATGATGAAACAAAAAATACTAAGATAAGAAAATGTTTTAATACAATCTCATTCCACGTCAGAATGAAGTAACTGTTTTTTGTAGGGCTGGGCAACGATTAAAATCTTTAATCGCGATTAATCACATAATTTGCCTGATTAATCATGATTAATTGCATTGTATGCACAAACTCCAAGAATGAATTCAAAAGTAGTGTAAAGAGCACTTTTATTTTAATGTTCTGCTGCCATATGAACAAAAGTGTTGTAACATTTGTAGCACTTATCAGTAACACATATTTAGTGTAAAGCTCAACTTAAACATGTAAGACAAAAAATAGCAATAATAATAAATTAAAGCTTATTGCCACTGACAGGAAATTCTCTTTATGGGGAAAAAAATCTAACAAAAAGAGGCAATTTCTGAGGTAACAGCAGGGAGCAGCATTACCATTTTATGTTCAATACCAAAGTGTGAACCACAAAAAAAGGTCTACAGTAGCTGTCCACTTCGCCATTACATTGGTTAGCTTCTCTAAGTCATTTAATTGTTTGGTGATGTCTACAGTGTGTTTGGCATTTAAGTGATATGTTAAGCTCAAGGTGCTCCGGTGATAAGAAAGTTTAACTTGGCAGTGGTTACAACTAACTTGTTTCTGTCATATTCGTTGCTGGAAGAACTTTAAACTGAAAATGTCAATTTAAAAGTTCTGTGACTTTGTTTTTTCCGCATTTTCCTTTTTCCAGCCAGCACCTTTCTTCCTGTTTGAATCCAAGGCTGGGCTGACAGCGAGGTTATTGGCGCATTATCGCCACCTACTGTTCTGATTCAAACCCCTACACCGCAGCAACAGACCTTCACAAAATAAAAGCATGTGCAGTGTTTCCCGCAGCACTATGTTGGCGAGGCTTGCATCGGGCTAAACATGATCCGGCTCGATATGCTTGCATGTTTATTTGACGTTAACACGCGTTTTTTTGTTGTTGCTTTCTCGCGTGCATATAGTGAATGGCAGGGAAAAAACAGGCAAAAATACATGGATACTTTGAAGCGAGAAGCGACTTCACCAACACTATGATGACATAATACATTTTAATTTGACACAGATTGCACATGACAATAATCAGTCTCTGCTTTGCCCATTATTGTTCACCAATTAATCATAACAGTTTATAAAAAGGCACAATTTACCTTTTTTTAAGTTTAATAAAATGGTTATACTTTAGCCCAGTCACTTGAGACCTGTCCAGGATGAACCCTGTGTCCGCGCTCCACTTTAACTTTAAAAAAACTCTCTGAGAATCGCCTTTCTCTGGCCTCACCCAGTTAGAACCCGTTCTCCAGTCCATGTTGTAGCTGCAGTTTATTTGTTTTATCTTTTTTATGTAATTTTCTTAACAATCTGTGAGCATCAAAATCCTTGTCATTTTATTTAGTGTCCTGGAGTGCAGCTGCTCATCAGGTGAACACTGCTGCATACCGACAGCCGATGCAGCTCTGCCTTCTTTGTTTCAGAACAGCGCAGGTTTTTTTTTTTTTTTTTACTTTTTCCCAATCGAACTCAGTCAAATGCCGACTCTTCTTTTTGAAGGGTCATGCTAAATTAGCCTGAGCTAGCGCGTTACTCTTCTTTGTGTTTTAAATAAAACATAATAGCGAATCACGAGGAGATGCCTGGTTGGTCGCCGCGTTTATCAGCGAGGGAATAAACGCAGACAGGCGACATGGCCACAGGTGGAAATAACTGATTGATTAACTGCAGGAATAGCAACAGAAACACTTACCGAGGGAAGTTGTTGTCAGCTGTTCTATCAGCTGAAGTTTCTGACCTGCTGGTTCGCATTAATCCAAAGAAAAACTTTGACCACCGCTACTTTCATTCATACCATCTGTGGCCAGTTTAAAATGCTCTCCTAAAAGTTAAAACAATTGACCACCGATAAACCTCAGACTGGCAGTGTCCGCTTTGGAAAGACCCGCCCTACTCTCTTTCTGATTGGCTAATGTCCTGGATCTGCCAGGTTTGATTGGTTGAGAGCAGTTTCAGATTAAAACCTTGAATAAAAAGTCTAGACGGGACTTTTTGCGCTCAGTTTCCAAATTACGGAAATCCGTCGCAGCGACGGAGAACTTGAACCCCTGAGTTAGACACTGTCGTCGGACAACATGCAGTAATATATAAATGTTTTAAATAAGGTTGGGTCCGGATTAGCCAGCAGGTGGGTCCGGATCCAGACCGCGGTCCGCTAATCCGTGACCTCTGGTCTAATGAATTAACGTGAAATTAACGCGTTAACTTGCCCAGCCCTAGTTTTTTGAAAACGTGTGTAAACACGTAAGCTATAATTACCCAAAAAGCTTTTAACAAAAATAAATTAATGTGCATAAAATGACCGATATTAATGTAGACATTTAAAGCAATTTATAATTTATAAGTAGATATATTTTGTCAAGGTGTGCCCAAATTTCTATAATTTTGGTTTAGTTTTTGGAATTGAAGTAAAAAAAGGCCCTGAAATCATCTAAATATGATTCTGGTGCCTGTTCTTCGTACGTCGCTAACTCAGTTAGCTGGATTTGATTATTGGCGATTTGGCATGATCTGTGGATCGTTTGGTTCTTCGAAATTCATCCTGCACTTGATGTCATAGCAACATGTGCTCTCGAGCAGGCTTATTTCATGTAAACAGGATTAGATCGCGGCTTTATAAGCGGAGGAGATAGGGAAGTCTGTCGTTTTTACGACAGCAACCTGTTGCGGAAGGTGCAAGAATAATTTGCAGAGCTTTTCAAAATAATCGCGTATTGCGACATAGACAGGATCCTTTAGCGCAGCGCGACAGTGTAATTGTAGAGAGATTTTTCTTGGTGGCTGTTTAAACAGACAAACATCATTTAACAGTGGTTTTTAAAAAGAGGAAAAAGTGGCTTTTTAAAATACAGTATAATAATCAAAGGCTACCATTTTGTAGAATATTCTTGTACTTCACTTTTACTTGTCCCCATGTTCTAGTGGGTCCCGTGGAGGCTCTGACATAAAAGAACAAAGTAAATATGAAATTATTAAAATGCAAAAATACATACTGTAGAAAGTGATAGAAACATCTACCACGGACAACACTTATGCATGTAATTTGTCTGCTGCTTTTTGCCAGCCCTCTCTCCTGGCTTTAGCAGACTTTGAGGTTTTCCCTGTCGTTTTTCTTTTCTTTATTTTTGTCATTTTAGTAGTTTTAGAAATACACATACATACATTGAACAATTGGACCCCCCTCCAACAAAAATTATAGAGCAACTAGTATGACAGGAGCAGTTGAATAATAATAAAAAAGGAAAAAAGTAATTATATTACTTATACAGTTTTTATCACACGATTTTTTATCACTCCTGACCAGTAGGATGTGATCTTAGTACATTCCCAGAAGACAAGAAAATGTCCTGCAGACACATTCTCACAGTTCCTCCAACATTTTGCCTTCTCAGTGTCGTTACAATGTTTACGTTTAATGTTAGGTGTAACAAAAAACGCACCATGCATGTCCAGGAAAATTCCCTCCATAGGTCACAACTTCACGTGTGGATCACAGAATTACAAGTATTTAACCAAACACCATCAGTTATTGTTCTTTTTCCCATTTAAACTTAAGATATGTTGTATTACATTTTCTCTCTGTTTGTAGACATAAGTATAGTTTGGATATTTTTTTTTTTTGTTGTGATGTCTTCCGTTGCTGGAATCTAATAAGATTTTAAGTATACCTGTCTCATCCTGCTCCAAAAAATTTATATTTTTATTGTAATGGTATCTTATCTGAAGTCATTCCAAAAAAAGTAAAAAACAAAGGAACTGGACTTGTTTTCCGTAGTTTGAAGACGTTTCGCTTTCTATCCAGGAAGCTTTCTCAATTCAAAAAGTCTGGAGTAATGTGGAGTATCAAGCTTTATACTGCTGCCCAACAAAGGCCTTGTAATGGCTTAGATAACATGCAAATTCAGCCGAAACAGGTCCACCCCTTAGTAATGGGCGGTCGTTAAAGCCATTAAGCCAGCAGATTGAACCGAAACTGGTCCACTCCTCTATAACGAGGAGTCGTTAGGGTTGTTATTGGCCTGGCTTGCCAACGACCCTAACAACTCCCCGTTACAGAGGAGTGGACCACTTTCGGTTTTTGAATTGAGAAAGCTTCCTGGATAGGAAGCGAAATGTCTTCAAACTACGGAAAACAAGTCCAGTTGCTTTGTTTTTTACTTTTTTTGGAATCTTCACCAGCATCTTAGCTGAAGGTATCTAAAGAAATCACATTTTTCCAGGTTATAGTTATCTTGAAGTTGCTTAAAACTCTTTTATTCACTATTGCTTGTAATATTCCATTAACTTTTTTGTGACTACTGTGTAAATCCCCTGTCGTTTTAATTAATGACTCAAATTAGGCATAACCTTCCATTAAAAGCTCTTGTTCTGCTTGGGAGAAAAACTGTGCGTGTTCTTTGGCCATGCTGAACAGCCAATAGCAGCGTTGCTGATCATTGTTTCTACTATCGATAAATTTCCCCTTTTAAAGCGACGCATGAACGCGCAGTTATCTCAGATAACTCAATCCAGTCATACTAATCATAAACAACAGGTGTGTTGAAGAACCCAAATAGCCGGATCATGTTTAGCCCGATGAAATCATCTTAGATGTCTCATTTAATCTCGGATGTTTTAAGCAACGTACGAAGAACGGGCCCCTGGCTGTAGATGTATCTACCCAGCAAGATTTAAGACTGGAAATACACTAATCAGAGTTTTTGGAGACAATTTCCAATATATGTATTTTTAATTTACAAAGATTTAAGTTATTCCACTTCATCTTTAAATATGTACAATTAAAGTCCTTGAAAACATTTTTATTGACATTATGTGCCGTGCATTCATAAATTATTTATGTTAGAAGCCAGAGTGATGTCACGCTAAATGTCAGAGGGGGCAGTCATTGTAAAGCAAGGTGTTGCCTATAAGGGGACATTGTCATGATTTAGGTTTTTGTTTGTTTTGTGCTTTCCGGACTTTTCTTGAATCAGCCACTATCCAATCAGCTCAGTCTCCTTAGTCACCATCAATTACCCCACAT